>JARQOC010000006.1:508835824-509553324 GCA_033576535.1 Allobates femoralis
CGGCCTGCTCTTTCTCTCCTCTTGACGGCCCTCCTCTCTCTCCCTCGCTCTCTCTCTCTCCCTGTGACCGGCCCTCCTCCCTCCTGTGATCGGCCTCGCTCTCTCTCCTGTGATCGCCTCCTCTCTCTCTCCTCTGTGACTCGGCCCGCTCTCTCTCCTCTGTGACTCGGCCCTCGCTCTCTCTCTCCTCTGTGACTCGGCCTCGCTCTCTCTCCTCTCTCTGTGCTCGGCCTCGCTCTCTCTCTCCTCTGTGACTCGGCCTCGCTCTTCTCTCTCTCCTCTGTGACTCGGCCCCCTCGCTCTCTCTTCTCTCTCCTCTGTGACTCGGCCGCTCTCTCTCCTCTCCTTGTGACTCGGCTCGCTCTCTCTCTCTCCTCTGTGACTCGCCTCGCTCTCTCTCTCTCTCTGTGACTCGGCCTCGCTCTCTCTCTTCTCTCTGTGACTCGGCCCCCGCTCTCTCTCTCTCCTCTGTGACTCGGCCTCGCTCTCTCTCTCTCCCTTGACTCCTCCTCTCTCTCTCTCCTCTTGACTCGCTCGCTCTCTTCTCCTCTGGCTCGTCTCTCTCTCTCCCTCCTCTGTGACTCGGCCTCGCTCTCTCCTCTCCTCTGTGACTCGGCCTCGCTCTCTCCTCCTCTGTGACTCGGCCCGCTCTCTCTCTCCTCTGTGACTCGGCCCTCCTCTCTCTCTTCTCTCTCTGTGACTCGGCCCTCGCTCTCTCTCTCCTCTCCTCTGTGACTCGGCCCTCGCCTCTCTCTCTCTCCTCTGTGACTCGGCCCTCGCTCTCTCTCTCTCTCCTCTGTGACTCGGCCCTCGCCTCTCTCTTCCTCTGTGACTCGGCCCTCGCTTCTCTCTCTCCTTGTGACTCGGCCCTCGCTCTCTCTCTCTCTCCTCTGTGACTCGCCCTCGCTCTCTCTCTCCTCTGTGACTCGGCCCTCGCTCTCTCTTCTCTCCTCTGTGACTCGGCCTCGCTCTCTCTCTCCTCTGTGACTCGGCCCTCGCCTCTCTCTCTCCTCTGTGACTCGGCCCTCGCTCTCTCTCTCCTCCTCTGTGACTCGGCCCTCGCTTCTCTCTCTCTCCTCTGTGACTCGGCCCTCGCTCTCTCTCTCTCTCCTCTGTGACTCGGCCCTCGCTCTCTCTCTCTCCTCTGTGACTCGGCCCTCGCTCTCTCTCTCCTCTGTGACTCGGCCTCGCTCTCTCTCTCCTCTGTGACTCGGCCCTCGCTCTCTCTCTCCTCTGTGACTCGGCCCTCGCTCTCTCTCTCCTCTGTGACTCGGCCTCGCTCTCTCTCTCTCCTCTGTGACTCGGCCCTCGCTCTCTCTCTCTCTCTCTTGTGACTCGGCCCTCGCTCTCTCTCTCCTCTGTGACTCGGCTCGCTCTCTCTCTCTCTCCTCTGTGACTCGGCCCTCGCTCTCTCTCTCTCCTCTGTGACTCGGCCCTCGCTCTCTCTCTCCTCTGTGACTCGGCCCTCGCTCTCTCTCTCCTCTGTGACTCGGCCCTCGCTCTCTCTCTCTCCTCTGTGACTCGGCCCTCGCTCTCTCTCTCCTCTGTGACTCGGCCTCGCTCTCTCTCTCCCTGTGACTCGGCCGCTCTCTCTCTCCTCTGTGACTCGGCCTCGCTCTTCTCTCTCTCTGTGACTCGGCCCTCGCTCTCTCTCCTCTGTGATCGCTCCTCTTTCTCTCTCCTCTGTGACTCGCCCTCGTCTCTCTCTCTCCTCTGTGACCGGCCCTGCTCTCTCTCTCTCCTCTGTGACTCGGCTCGCTCTCTCTCTTTCCTCTGTGACTGGCTCGCTCTCTCTCTTCCTCTGTGACTCGGCCCTCCTCTCTCTCTCCTCTGTGACTCGGCCCTCGCTTCTCTCTCTCCTCTGTGACTCGGCCTCGCTCTCTCTCCTCTCCTCTTGATCGCCCCGCTCTCTCTCTCCTCTGTGACTCGGCCCTCCCCCCTCTCTCTCTCTCCTCTGTGACTCGCCTCGCTCTCTCTCTCCTCTGTGACTCGGCCTCGCTCTCTCTTCTCTGTGACTCGGCCCTCGCTCTCTCTCTCCTCTGTGACTCGGCCCCTCTCTCTCTTCCTCTGTGACTCGGCTCGCTCTCTTCTTCTCTCTGTGACTCGCCTCGCTCTCTCTCTCTCCTCTGTGACTCGGTCCTCTTCTCTCTCCTCTGTGACTCGGCCTCGCTCTCTCTCTCCTTGTGACTCGCCCTCGCTCTCTCTCTCCTCTGTGACTCGGCCTCGCCTCTCTCCTCTTGGACTCGGCCTCGCTCTCTCTCTCTCTCTGTGACTCGGCCCGTCTCTCTTCCTTGCTCTCCCTCTGTGACTCGGCCCTCGCTCTCTTCTCTCCTTGTGACTCGGCCTGCTTTCTCTCTCTCCTCTGTGACTCGGCCTCGCTCTCTCTCTTCTCTGTGATCGGCCCTCGCCTCTCTCTCTCCTCTGTGACTCGCCTCTCTCTCTCTTCTCCTCTGTGACTCGGCCCTCGCTCTCTCTCCTCTGTGACTCGGCCTCGCTTTCTCTCTCCTCTGTGACTCGGCCCTCGCTCCTCTCTCTCTCTCCTCTGTGACTCGTCCTCGCTCTCTCTCTCCTCTGTGACTCGGCCTCGCTCTCTCTCTTCCTCTGTGACTCGCCTCGCTCTCTCTCTCTCCTCTGTGACTCGGCCCTCTCTCTCTCTCTCCTCTGTGACTGGCCCTCGCTCTCTCTCTCCTCTGTGACTCGGCCTCTCTCTCTCTCTCTCCTCTGGACTCGGCCCCTCTCTCTCTCCTCTCTCCTGTGACTCGGCCCTCGCTCTCTCTCTCCTCTGTGACTCGGCCTCGCTCCTCTCTCTCTCTCTCCTCCTCTGTGACTCGCTCTCTTTCTCTCTCCTCTGTGACTCGGCCTCGCTCTCTTCTCTCCTCTGTGACTCGGCCTCGCTCTCTCTCTCTCCTCTGTGACCGGCCTCCCTCTCGCCTCTCTCTCCTCTGTGACTCGGCCCTCGCTCTCTCTTTCTCCTCTGTGACTCGCCTCTCTCTCTCTCCTCTGTGACTCGGCCTCGCTCTCTCTCTTCCTCTGTGACTCGGCCTCGCTCTCTCTCTCTCTCTGTGACTCGGCCTCGCTCTTCTTTCCTCTGTGACTCGCCTCGCTCTCTCTCTCCTCTGTGACTCGCCTCGCTCTTCTCTTCTCCTCTGTGACTCGGCCCTCGCTCTCTCTCTCTCTGTGACTCGGCCCTCCTCTCTCTCTCTGTGACTCGCTCGCTCTCTCTCTCCTCTGTGACCGGCCCTCGCTCTCTCTCTCTCCTCTGTGACTCGCCCGCTCTCTCTCTCCTCTGTGATGCTCGCTCTCTCTCTCCTCCCGTGACTCGGCCTCGCTCTCTCTCTCCTCTGTGACTCGGCCTCTCTCTCTCTCCTCTGTGACTCGGCCCTCCCTTCCTCCTCTTGATCGGCCTCCTCTCTCCTCTGTGACTCGGCCTCGTCTCTCTCTCCTCTCGTGACTCGGCCCTCGTTCTTCTCTCCTGTGACTCGCCTCGTCTCTCTCTCCTTGATCGCTGCCTCTTCTCCTCTGTGACTCGCCTCTCTCTCTCTCCTCTTCTCGGCTCGCTCCTCTCTCTTCCTCTGTGACTCGGCCCGCTCCTCTCTCCTGTGATCGGCCTCTCTCCTCTGTGTGCCCCTCTCTCTCCTCTGGACTCGGCCCTCGCTCTCTCCTCTCCTCTGTGACTCGGCCTCGCTCTCTCTCTTCCTCTGTGACTCGCCTCGCTCTCTCTCTTCTCCTCTGTGACTCGGCCTCGCTCTCTTCTCTCTCCTCGTGACTCGGCCCTCGCTCTCTCTCTCTCCTCTGTGACTCGGCCCCTCTCTCATCTCTCTCCTCTTGACTCGGCCCTCGCTCTCTCTCTCTCCTCTGTGACTCGGCCCTCGCTCTCTCTCTCTCCTCTGTGACTCGGCCCTCGCTCTCTCTCTCCTCTGTGACTCGGCCCTCGCTCTCTCTCTCCTCTGTGACTCGCCTCGCTCTCTCTCTCTCTCTCCTCTGTGACTCGCCCTCGCTCTTCTCTCTTCCTCTGTGACTCGGCCCTCGCTCTCTCTCTCCCTCTGTGACTCGCCTCGCTCTCTCTCTCCCTCTGTGACTCGGCCCTCGCTCTCTCTCTCCTCTGTGACTCGGCCCTCGCTCTCTCTCTCCTCTGTGACTCGGCCCTCGCTCTCCTCTCCTCTGTACTCGCCCTCGCTCTCTTCTCCTCTGTGACTCGGCCCTCGCTCTCTCTCTCTCCTCTGTGACTCGGCCCTCGCTCTCTCTCTCTCTCTCTCTGTGACTCGGCCCTCGCTCTCTCTCTCTCTCCTCTGTGACTCGCTCGCTCTCTCTCTCTCCCTCTGTGACTCGGCCCTCGCTCTCTCTCTCTCCTCTGTGACTCGGCCCTCGCTCTCTCTCTCCTCTGTGACTCGGCCGCTCCTCTCTCTCTCCTCTGTGATCGGCCCCGCTCTCTCTCTCCCTCTGTGACTCGGCCCTCGCTCTCTCTCTCTCCTCTGTGACTCGGCCTCGCTCTCTCTCTCCTCTGTGACTCGGCCCTCGCTCTCTCTCTCTCCTCTGTGACTCGGCCCTCGCTCTCTTCTCTCTCCTCTGTGACTCGGCCCTCGCTCTCTCTCTCTCCTCTGTGACTCGGCCTCGCTCTCTCTCTCCTCTGTGACTCGGCCCTCGCTCTCTCTCTCTCCTCCTCTGTGACTCGGCCCTCTCTCTCTCTCTCCTCTGTGACTCGGCCTCGCTCTCTCTCTCTCTCTCTGTGACTCGGTCCCTCCTCTCTCTCTCTCTCCTCTGTGACTCGGTCCCTGCTCTCTCTCTCTCCTCTGTGACTCGGCCCTCGCTCTCTCTCTCTCCTCTGTGACTCGGCCCTCGCTCTCTCTCTCTCTCCTCTGTGACTCGGCCTCGCTCTCTCTCTCCTCTGTGACTCGGCCTCCTCTCTCTCTCTCTCTCTCTCCTCTGTGACTCGGCCCTCCTCCTCTCTCTCTTCCTCTGTGACTCGGCCCTCGCTCTCTCTCTCCTCTGTGACTCGGCCCTCGCTCTCTCTCTCTCTCCTCTGTGACTCGGCCCTCGCTCTCTCTCTCTCCTCTGTGACTCGGACCTCGCTCTCTCTCTCTCCTCTGTGACTCGGCCCTCGCTCTCCCTCTCTCTCCTCTGTACTCGGCCCTCGCTCTCTCTCTCTTCCTCTGTGACTCGGCCCTCGCTTCTCTCTCCTCTGTGACTCGGCCCTCGCTCCTCTCTCCTCTGTGACTCGGCCCTCGCTCTCTCTCTCCCTCTGTGACTCGGCCCTCGCTCTCTCTCTCCTCTGTGACTCGGCCTCGCTCTCTCTCTCTCCTCTGTGACTCGGCCCTCCTCTGCTCTCTCTCTCTCTGTGACTCGGCCTCGCTCTCCTCTCTCCTCTGTGACTCGGCCTCGCTCTCTCTCTCTCCTCTGTGACTCGCCCTCGCTCTCTCTCTCCTCTGTGACTCGGCCTCGCTCTCTCCTCTCCTCTGTGACTCGGCCTCGCTCTCTCTCTCTCCTCTGTGACTCGGCCTCTCTCTCTCTCTCCTCTGTGACTGCCTGCTCTCTCTCTCCTCTGTGACTCGGGCCTCCTCTCTCTCTGACTCCCCCTCTCTCTCCTTGTGACTCGGCCTCGCTCCTCTTCTTCCTCTGTGACTCGGTCGCTCTCTCTCTCCCTCTGTGACTCGGCTCTCTCTCTCTCTCTGTGATCGGCTTTATGGTCCCTCTCGCTTCGCTTCTCTCGGTGACTGGTCCTGTCTCTTCTCTTTTGTGACTGCCTCGCTCTCTCTCTCCCTCTTATCGTCTCGTTTTTCCTTGGACTCGGTCCTCGCTCTCCTCTCTCTCTCCTCTGTGACTCGTCCTCGCCCTCTCTCTTCCTCTGTCCCGTCTCGCGTTTCTCTCCTCCTCTGTGACTCGGCCTCGCTCTCTCTACTCTCTCCCTCTGTGACTCGGCCCTCGCTCTCTCTCTCTCCTCTGACTCGGCCCTCGCTCCCTCTCCTCTGTACTGGCCTCGCTCTCTCTCCTCTGTGACTCGGCCCGATTCTTCTCTCTGCCTCTCTGTGACCGGCTCGTCTCTCCTCTTTTTTCTCTGTACTCGGACCTCGCTCTCTTCTCTCTCTGTGACTCGGTCCTGCTCTCTTCTCCTCTCTGTGACTCGTCCTCGTCTCTCTCTCTCCTCTGTGACTCGCCTCGCTTCCTCTGTCACCTCTTGTGACTCGCCTGTCAGCTCTCTCCTCTGTGACTCGGCCCTCGCTCTCTCTTCCTGTGACTCGGCCCTCGCTTCTCTCTCCTCTGTGACTCGCTCGCTCTCTCTCTTAGCTTTACTGGCTGTTCCTTGCAGCTTGATGGCGGCTGTTGCTGGTGGCCAGTGAGCTCGGATCGTCTTTTGTATAGTCCTGTGAATCAGGCATCGCTTCTATTGTCTCAGGTGTGGGATCGAGCTCCTTCTTCAGTCCTCTCTTGTGTCTGGCATGGCACTGACAATCTTGCGTCTATGGTTCCGCCTCAGCTTCTCCTCTTCCCAGTTGATCGGCAGCTTCCTCCTCCTCCATGGATGGTGAAGTCTGGGAGAGATCAGACGTCTCTTGATGGTGTCCCTCTGGAGTATTACGGCACCTCAGCAAGAAGTGGGCCTCATCCTCCACGACCTCCTGGGGGCACTGCTGGCACAGTCTGCTCTCTCGGGGCTTGTAGCTCTGTCGGTGCCGCCCGGATTCGATGAGTAGGCTGTGGGCGCTCAGTCTGTACCGGCTCAGGATCTGTCGCTCTTTGGGGTTTTCCAGTTTCTCTAGGTATGGCGCCAGTTTGTACTCTCTCTGTAGGTTCTGGTATATCGTCAGTTTCTGTGATTTGTTTATGTCATTCCTCCAGGTGCTGAGATATTCCTCTTTGCCTTTGTGCACCATCTTCTGGATTTCGCCTTTTGTCAGGCCATGTGGGTTGGTGGCTTGGTCAGGCTGTCTTTGGGTACTTTGTGTTGGGAGGTTTCCTGGGGCTTCCTGGTGCAGGAGGGCTTTGTGGTGGTAGGAGCTGGGACTGCTGTTTTGTAGATGAGCCTTGAATGACAGCGCCTTCTTCTGGATCTCGAGGTGTAGAGGGAGTCTCCCCAGCTCTGCTCGGCAGGCGCTGTTTGATGTGCTCCGATGGACTTGGAGAAGATGCTTGCAGAATTCTAGGTGGAATATTTCAGTCGGCCCAGCATCCCACTTTGACCAGTTTAGGTAGGAGACTGGACCCCAGACCTCACTGCCGTAAAGAAGGATTGGGGCAATGATGGTGTCAGAGATTTGTAGCCAGACTGTTACTGGTGCCTTGAGATGATACAGACGTCTTCTTATGGCATAGAAGGCTTTGGAAGCCTTGTCTTTCAGTAACTCTATGGCTTGCTTGAAGCTCCCTGATTGGCTGAGTTCTAGGCCCAGGTAGGTGTACCTGTTGGTTTCTGTAAGTGGACAGTTGTCTATCGTGAAGGGGGGATGTCCAGCAGGTTTCTGCTTTCTTTTCTGGAACACCATGATGTTAGTTTTCTTCTGGTTGATTGGCATTGCCCATGTGCTGCTGAAGGTCTCTAGGATTTTCAGATGATCTTGGAGGCCTTTTGCGGTTGGGGATAGCAGCACGAGGTCATCGGCATACAGCAGAAATTTCACCTGGGAGTCATGGAGAGCGAGTCCTGGTGCTGAGGAGGACTCCAGGGCCACCGCCAGCTCATTGATGTAGATGTTAAAGAGCGTTGGACTGAGGCTGCAGCCCTGTCTCACTCCTCGGCTTTGTTGGAAATAGGCCGTCCTCCTTCCATTGACCCTCACGCTGCAGCTGTTCTCAGTGTAGGAGCTTCGGATGACATCATATGTTTTGCCTCCTATTCCGCTCCCCAGCAGTTTTAGGAATAATCCTGGGTGCCACACTGAGTCAAAAGCCTTTTTGAAGTCCACGAAACAAGCGTAAATCTTCCCATTCTTTGTATTGTGGACGTGGCTCTTGATGAGGCTGTGCAGAGTGTAGATGTGGTCAGTGGTGCGGTGCAGGGTGTAGATGTGGTCAGTGGTGCGGTGCAGGGTATAGATGTGGTCAGTGGTGCGGTGCAGGGTATAGATGTGGTCAGTGGTGCGGTGCAGGGTGTAGATGTGGTCAGTGGTGCGGTGGTTCGGCATGAACCCTGCTTGGCTCTTGCTGAGGACGTTGTGCTCGGTGAGGAAGGTGAGGATTCTCTTGTTCAGGATGCTGTTGAAGAGTTTGCCCAGGTTGCTGCTGACACATATTCCCCGGTAATTTGCTGGATCGTACTTGTCCCCGTTTTTGTGTATTGGGGTTATGAGGCCTTGGTTCCAGATTTTGGGGAAGTAGCCGCCTGCAGTACGATATTAAATAGTTTTGTTATTGCAGCCTGGATGTCTGGCGGGCTGTATTTTAGCATTTCTGGGAGGATCCCGTCTGGACCGCTGGCTTTTTTACCTCTTATCTGTGTGATCCTATCTGCTATTTCTGGCATTGTGAATGGTGTATCCAGAGGATTTTGGAAATCTTTGATCTTTTCCTCCATATCTTTCAGTTTTCTCACAAGCTCTTCTTGTGCCGGACTCAGGTCTTCACTTGGGATGTCTTTGTAAAGGTCCTTGAAGTACTGGAGCCAGATGTGGCCGCTCTGGATGTGGAGGCTGTTGCTTTTCTGGTTAGAACCAAGTTGATTCCACAGTTCCCAGAATCTGTTGTCTTCCAGGGCGTCTTGGAGTTGGAGGAGTTTGGTGGAGATGTGGTTTTGCTTTTTCTTCCTGAGGATGGCTTTGTAGCTTCGTTGTATGGTGTGGTCGGCTTCTCTCACAGTGGGGTTGTTTGGGTCTCTGTGTTTTTCATTTGAGGCCATTCTTAGGGTCTTCCGTGTGGTCTTACATTCTTTATCAAACCAGTTGTTGGGATCTGGTTACTCGGCCTTTTGTTGATGCTTTTTTTCAGGTCGGACATTTCCGCCATGGCATACAGAATGTTGTTGAGGTCCCTTACCGCCAGTTCTGCTCCTTCTGGGTTAGGCTCATACACATCAGTATGGAAGTGTTGGAGTTTCTTCTTGATCTCTGGTCTATTGATGGCATCTTTATATTTTGGGGCCGACATCTTGGACCATTTGAAGGATGGAGGTAAGTTATAGAGACCAGTCTTTTGCGCGGTTTATGAGGATGATTTGTTTGTGGATTTGATGTATAGGAGCAGTTGGTTGTGGTCTGACAGGTGTGTTTGTGGGGTGACTATGAGGGCACCAATATTTGTAGGGTCCATATCTGTGATGGCATAGTCTATCACACTGCTGCCCACATGGGAGTTTAGGGTATGTCTTCCCAATGAGTCTCCCTTGGTGCGGCCATTGAGGATACGAAGTCCCAGGCTTCGGCATAGGTTCAGCAGTGTTCTGCCGCTTTTGTTGACTGTACAGTCATAGCTGTTCCTGTCGGTGTGCACTGGGTTGTCACAGTCGGTATCTGCTCCAAATATATGGATGTTTCCATCAGTGGTCAGGTAGTCTCTTTCCCTTCCCGTCCTTGCGTTGAGATCTCCATAGATGAGAACGTTGCCCAGAGTCTGGAAGTGGGCGACCTCAGTCTTTAGGGTCTTAAAGCTGTCTGGGTTGAAGTATGGAGACTCAGGAGGAGCCACGTACGCTGCACACAGGTAGATGTCAGCCTGGGAGGTGAGGATGGAGCGGCTTATCCTTATCCAGATGTGGCTGTCTCCTCTCTTCACGGCTCTGATATGTTCATGGAGCTCCTCTTTGTACCAGACTAATATTCCTCCTGAGCTCCGGCCCTGTTTGATGTTTTTGTTTTTCAGGGCGGAGACAGAGAATTCCCTGTATCCGGTGGGGACATAGGATTCATTATTTGCCTTAGTCCATGTTTCAAGGAGGATCTGTATATCAATGTTTTTCAGTCTCTGATTAAAGTCTGGGTCATTTGTCTTACATCCGAAGGCAGAAGCGTTCAGGCCCTGGATGTTCCAGCTACTAATGATGAGGGTTGACATGGTGTAGCTGTGTACCTTGTAATGGGCTGCCCTGCATAGGACATCTTGGATTTCTGACTGGTGACCTTGTTGTAGGTGATTGGTCCAGTCTCATGAGTGCCTTGTGCACAGAGCTGAGCATGGTCTTTATCTCTGCCAGGTCTCTGCTCTGCTTCACTCTGTGTGGGGCAGGTGGTGTCTTCCATGGTCTGTGTCTCTCATGGTCTTTATCTCTGCCAGGTCTCTGCTCTGCTTCACTCTGTGTGGGGCAGGTGGTGTCTTCCATGGTCTGTGTCTCTCATGGGCTTGTTTTACATACTTGTTGCGGTTTTCAGTTTGTTGAGCGTATTCCATTTTAGGTCTGTCGGTTGTTGGTGATCTTTCTACCGGTTTTCGGTCTGCATGGTTTCTTGGTCTGGGGACTCTGTTGAATACTATGTCTTTTAGTTCTTTGGCAAAAACGCTGACTCCTTGGTTGTTGAGATGCTTCTCATCATACAGGTGGTGGGTGTTAATGGCGGGATGTTGTGCCAGGGTGATGTCTAGCGTAGTGGTGATCTTGGCTGCCAGCTCTCTGTTGACGTCTTGGGTGATGTATATGAGTGAATCATTTCTTGGTAGCAGAGACGAGAGGATAACTTTACTGCCGGGGAAATTTTGTTGTGTAGTCTTTGCTAGCTGGTATAGTTGTCCTGCTACCTGCTGGTGTTGTTTCTCGAGATTATTGGTGCCTGTATGTATGATGATGTGGTTTGGGTTGGTGAAATATGGGTCATTGATAACTGCTGTTGCTTGTTCTATGGTTGGACAGCGGATTTTAGAAACCCTTTTTCCAGGGAAGAGTCGTCTTGTGTTGAGGTATCTTCCATTAGAGTCTATAATCAGGACTATATCAGGACGTGGTTGTTGGCTGCTCCGGTGAGAGCTTCTGTTTGTGTTCTGCTTGTTGCTCTGTTGTGTTGTTGTGTTCTGCTGCTGCTGTTGCTTTTGACTTGGGGGTTGTTTAATGCTTGGCTCTGGCTCATTCTGTGTTTCTTGATTATTTTGTGACTTGCTCTCAGTATTTATGCTGTTGTTTGAGTTCGTGGTGATGTGGCTGTTGGCTCTCATTGGGTCTTCACCTATCTCCTTCCCTGGGTCTCTCTCCTGTGTTAAGGGTAGTGTCAGGTTCTTTAGGTTTACTATTTGTTCTTTTAATCTAGCATTTTCTTGTTTTAAATCATATATTTCGTGTTTGATTCCCTGCATGGCTGAGTCCAGTTCACTCTTCAGTCTGGTTACCTCTGCAGCTGTGGGGTCTCTCTCTCTCCTCTGTGACTCGGTCCTCGCTCTCTCTCTCCTCTGTGACTCGGCCCTCGCTCTCGCTCTCTCTCTCCTCTGTGACTCGGCCCTCGCTCTCTCTCTCTCTCCTCTGTGACTCGGTCCTCGCTCTCTCTCTCCTCTGTGACTCGGTCCTCGCTCTCTCTCTCTCCTCTGTGACTCGGTCCTCGCTCTCGCTCTCTCTCTCCTCTGTGACTCGGCCCTCGCTCTCTCTCTCTCTCTCCTCTGTGACTCGGTCCTCGCTCTCTATCTCTCTCCTCTGTGACTCGGTCCTCGCTCTCTCTCTCTCCTCTGTGACTCGGTCCTCGCTCTCTCTCTCTCTCCTCTGTGACTCCTGTTCTCTCTCTCCTCTGTGCGGCCTCGTCTCTCTCTCCTCTGTGACTCGGTCCTCGCTCTCTCTTCCTCTCCTCTGTGACTCGGTCCTCCTCTCTTCTCTTCCTCTGTGACTCGGTCCTCGCTCCTCTCTCTCTCTCCTCTGTGACTCGCCTCGCTCTCTCTCTCTCTCCTCTGTGACTCGGTCCTCGCTCTCTCTCTCTTCCTCTGTGACTCGGGCTCCTCTCTTCCTCTCTCTCTCTCCTCTGTGACTCGGCCCTCGCTCTCTCTTCTCCTCTGTGCTCTCCTCTCTCTCTCTCTCCTCTGTGACTCGGCCTGCTCTCTTTCTCGTACTCGCTCTTTTTCTCCTCTGTCTCGGCACTCGCTCTCCTCTCTCTCTCTCTCTTGTGACTCGCCTCGCTCTTCTCTCTTCTCTCTGTGATCGTCTCTCCTCTCCGTCGTCCGCTCTCTCTCTCTCCTCTGTGACTCGCTCGCCCTCTCGTCTCTCTTCTCCTCTGTGACTCGGCCCTCGCTCTTCTCTCTCCTCCTCTGTGACTCGGTCCTCGCTCTCTCTCTCCTCCTCTGTGACTCGGCCTCGCCTCTCTCTCTTCCTCTGTGACTCGGTCTCTCTCTCCTCCTCTCTCCCTGTGCTTCTCCCACTCGCTCTCTCTCTCTCTCTCCTCTGTGACCGTTCTCCTCTCGCTCGTCTCCTTCTCTCTCTCTCTGTGACTCGCCTCGCTCTTCTCTCTCTCTCCTCTGTGACTCGCCCCTCTCTCTCTCTCTCCTCTTGACTCGCCTCGCTCTCTCTCTCTCTCCTCTGTGACTCGGCCCTCCTCTTCTCTCTCTCCTCTCTCTTCTGGACTCGTCCCTCCTCCTCTCTCCTCTGTGACTCGTCCCCTCTCCTCTCTCCTCCTCTGTGCGCTCGCCTCTACTCTCCTCTCCTCTGGACTCGCCTCTCTCTCTCCTTCCTCTGTGATCGCCGCTCCTCTCCTCCTCTGTGACCGGCCTCGCCTCTTCTGTCCTCTCCTCTCCTCTGTGACTCGGCCTCGCTCTCTTCTCTCTCTCCTGCTCTCCCTCACCCTCGCTCTCCTCTCCCTCTGTGACTCGCCTCTCTCTCTTCTCTCTCTGTGACTCGCTCTTCTCTTCTCTCTCTCCTCTTGCTCGGCCTCGCTCTCTCTCTCCTCTGTGACTCGGTCGCTCTTCTCTCTCTCCTCCTCTGTGACTCGCCTCGCTCTTCTCTTCTCTCGTGACCCTCTCTCCTCTCTCTCCTTGACTCGGCTGCCTCTCTCTCTCTCTCTCCTCTGTGACTCGGCCTCGCTCCTCTCTCCTCTGTGACTCGGCCTCGCTCTTCTCTCTCCTTCTCTTCCTCCCCTTTCCTCGTGCTCGCTCTCTCTTCTCTTCCTCTGTGATCGGTCCTCGCTCTCTTCCTCCTCTGTGACTCGCCTCTCTCTCCTCTCTCCTCTGTGACTCGGTCCTCTCTCTCCTCTCTCCTCTGTGACTCGGCCCTGCTCTCTCTCTCTCTCCTCTGTGACTCGTGTCTCTCTCTCTTCTCGTGCTCGTCTCTCTCTCTCCTCTCCTCGTGACTCGCTCTCCCTCTCTCTCTCTCTCTGTGACTCGGCCTCGCTCTCTCTCCTCTGTGACTCGCCCGCTCTCTCTCTCTCTCCTCTGTGACTCGGCCGCTCTTCTCTCTCCTCTGTGACTGGCTCGTTCTTCTCTCTCCTCGTGACTCGTCCTCGCTCTCTCTCTCCTCTGTGACGTCCTCGCTCTCTCTCTCTCCCTCTGTGACTCGGTCTCGCTCTCTCTCTCTCTCTCCTCTGTACTCGGTCCCTCCTTCTCTTCTCTCCTCTGTGACTCGGCCCTCGCTCTCTCTTCTCTCTCTCTCTGTACTCGGTCCTCCCTCTCTCTCTCTCTCTCCTCTGTGACTCGGTCGCTCCTCTCTCTCTCCTGTCTCTTCTCTCTCTCCTCTGTGACTCGGCCTCCTCTCTCTCTCTCCTCTGTGACTCGGTCCTCGCTCTCTCTCTCTCTCCTCGTGACTCGGTCCTCGCTCTCTTCGCTCTCTCTCTCTCTCCCTCTGTGACTCGGTCCTCGCTCTCTCTCCTCTCTCCTCTGTGACCCCTCGCTCTCTCTCTCTCTCCTCTGTGACTCGCTCGGCTCTTCTCCTCTCCTCTGTGACTCGCCCTCGCTCTCTCTCTCTCCTCTGTGACTCGGTCCCTCGCTCTCTCTCCTCCTCTGTGACTCGGTCCTCGCTCTCTTCCTCTCTCTCTCCTCTCCTCTGGACTCGGTCCTCGCTCTCTCTCTCTCTCCTCTGTGACTCGGCCCTCGCTCTCTCTCTCCTCGTGACTGCCTCGCTCTCTCTCTTCTCCTTGTGACCTCGCTCCTCCTCTCTCTCTCTCTCTCTCTCCTCTCTCTACTCGGTCCTCGTCCTCTCTCTCTCTCTCTCGTCTCTCTGCTCTCTGTGACTCGTCTCGCTCTCTCTCTCTCCTCTGTGACTCGGCCTCGCTCTCTCTCTCTCTCCTCTGTGACTCGGTCCTCGCTCTCTCTCTCCTCTGTGACTCGTCCTCGCTCTCTCTCTCTCTCCTCTGTGACTCGGCCCTCGCTCTCTCTCTCTCCTCTGTGACTCGCTCCTCCTCTCTCTCTCTCCTCTGTGACTCGGCCCTCGCTCTCTCTCTCTCTCTCCTCTGTGACTCGGCCTCGCTCTCTCCTCTCTTACTCTCCTCGCCTTCTCTCTCCTCTGTGACTCGCCTCTCTCCCTCTTGACTCTCCTCTCTCTCTCCTCCTCTGTGACTCGCTCCTCGCTCTCTCTCTCTCCCTCTGTGTCTCTCCTCTCCTCTCGTTCTCCTCCTCTCTCCTCTCTCTCTTCTCTCTCCTCTTGACTCGGCCCGCTTCCTCCTCTTCCTCCTCCTCTTACTCGGTCCTCGCTCTCTCTCTCTCCTCTGTGACTCGGCCCTCCTCTCTCTCTCTCTCCTCTGTCTCCCCTCTCCTCTCCTCTCTCCTCTGTACTCGCTCTCCCTCTCTCCTCTTCTCGGCTCGCCTCTCTCTCTCTCTGACTCGTCCTCGCTCTCTCTCTCTCCTCCTCTGTGACTCGGCCTCGCTCTCTCTCTCCTCTGTGACTCGGCTCTCTCCTCTCCTCTTCCTCTCTCTCCTCTGTGACTCGGTCCTCCTCTCTCTTCCTCCTCTGTGACTCGGCCTCGTCTCTCTCTCTCTCCTCTGTGACCGGCTCCTCCCTCTCTCTCTCCCTCCTCTCCTCTCTCCTCCCCTCCGTGATGCTCCTCCTCTCTCCTCTACTCGCTCGTCTCCTCTCTCTCCCCTCTTCCCCCTCCCTTTCCTCCTCGCTTCTCTCTCCTCGCTCTGCTCTCTTCCTCCTCTCCTGCTCCCTCCTCGTGCCGCCTCTCCTTCCTGACCGCCTCTCCTCTCTCGTACTCGCTCGCCTCTCTCTCCGTGACCCCTCCTCTCTCTCTTGACCGCTCCTCTCCTCTCTCTCTCCTCGGACTCGCCGCTCTCTCTCTCGTACTCGCTCTCTCTCTCTCTCTGGATCGCTCCTCCTCTCCTCTCGTACCTCTCTCTCCTCTCTCCTGTGTGCTCCTCTCCCTCTCCGTATCGCTCTCTCTCCTCTCGTATGTCCCTCTCTCTCTCTCTCCCTTACTGCTCTCTCCTCTCCCGTGATCGTCCCCCCTCTCTCCCCGCCCCCCTCCCCTCCACGCCCCCCCCCCGGGCCTCGTTCCTCTCTGGCCGCCCCCTTCTCTTCCTTGACTCGCTGCTCCTTCCTGACTGGCCTCGCTCCTCTCCTTGACTCGCTCTCTTCTCCTCTCCTTGACTCCTGCCTCCTCTCTCCTTACCGGCCGCTCTCTCTCTTCTCTGTGACCGCCCTCTCTCTCTCTCCTTTGCTCCCTCCTCTCTCTCCTCGTGACTCGCCTCCTCTCTCTCCCCTTTCTCCCGCCCTCCTTCTCTCCTCTCTCCCCTCGCTCCTCCTCTCTCTTCCTGGACTCCTCGCTCTCTCTCTCCTCTTGACTCCCCTCCCTTCCTCCCTCTCTCCCTTCCTCCTCCCTTCTCGCCCCCTCTCTTCCTCCCTGACTCTCGCTCTCCTCCTGACTCCTCCTCTCTCTTCTCGTGACTCGGCCCTCCCTCTCTCCTCGTGCTCCCCTCTTCTCTCTCTCCCTTCTCCCTCGCCTCCTCCTTACTCGCCTGCTCTCTCTTCTCCTCTTACTCGCCTCGCTCTCTCTCTCCTCTGTCTCCTCGCTCTCTCTCTCTCTCCTCGTGACTGCTCGCCTCCTCTCTCCCTCTGTGCTCGCCTCGCTCTCTTCTCTCTCCTCTGTGACTCGCCTCGCTCTCTCTCTCTCTCCCTCTGGACTCGCCCTCGCTCTCTCTCTCTCTCCTCTGTGACTCGCCTCGCTCTCTCTCTCTCCTCTTGACTCGGCTCCCTCTCCTCTCCTCTGTGACTCGGCTCGCTCTCTCTCTCTCCCTGTACTCGGCCTCCCTCCTTCTCTCCTCTGTGACTCCCTCCTCTTCTCCTCTCCTCTGTGACTCGTTCTCTCTCTCTCTCTCCTCTTGACTCGCCTCGCTCTCTCTCCTCCTCTGTGACCGCCTCGCTCTCTCTCCTCCTCTGTGACCGGTCCTCGCTCCTCTCTCCTCTTACTCGCTCTCTTCTCTCTCTCCCCTGGCCGCTCCTCTCCTCTTTTCTCCTCTGTGATCCTCTCTCTCTCCTCTCCTCTGTGACTTCGCTCCTCTCTCCTCTGACTCGCCCCCTCTTCCTGTGCGCTCCTCTCTCTCTCTCTCTGTGCGCTCGCTCTCCTCTCTCCCTTGTCGCCTCTCTCTCTCCTCGTGACTCGTCTCCCTCTCTTCTCTCCTCTCTCTCTCTCCTTGACTCGCCTCCTTCTCCTTGACGTCTCCTCTCTCCGTGGCCGTCTCCCGTCCCTCCTCTCTCCTGTGCTCGCCTCTCTCTCTCTCTGTGCCGCCCTCTCTCTCTCTCGTATGCCGCTCTCTCTTCTCTGTGGCTGTGACTCGGTCCCTCGCTCTCTCTTCTCTCTCCTCTGTGACTCGGTCCTCGCTCTCTCTCTCTCTCTCCTCTGTGACTCGGTCCTCGCTCTCTCTCTCTCTCCTCTGTGACTCGGTCCTCGCTCTCTCTCTCTCTCTCCTCTGTGACTCGGTCCTCGCTCTCTCTCTCCTCTGTGACTCGGTCCTCGCTCTCTCTCTCTCCTCTGTGACTCGGCCCTCGCTCTCTCTCTTCTCGGTGACTCCGCCCCTGCGCTGTTTTCTGGCTCCTCTTTTGCTCCCCTTAGACTCCGCCCTCTCTATTCTGACCCCGCCTCGTGTTGCGCCATCGGTTGTCTCTGACTCCGCCTCTATCACGTGGTTTCCTTGCTCTCTTCCGTCCCCTCCACCAGGTGGCGCTGTGTCTGTAGAATATATTCTTTATGGTTCTCTCCTTTAGCGGAAGTGACGTTCCCGCACGCGGCCTGTATATAAGAGCGCGCCGGATGTCGGTCAGTCTTTTCTGTCTCCAGTGGCGGTGAGTGATGGCGGTGTGTGGTGAGGCGGGCGGGTGTCTGTACTATGGGAGGCGGTGCGGGGCTGTGTGTTTCTCTCTCGGGCAGAGGTGATGACTCTGTAGTAATGCTGTGATCTGAGGCTCCGGTGATCGGGGGGGGATCCGGTAACCTCGTGTCTGCTGCCGGTCGCTGTGGTTCTGTCCTGCGGCTGCGCAGTGAGGTCCGGCCTCCATGCTGTCTCCTCTCCAGGCTGTTTCCGGGCTCTCCCTTGTTGCTATGGTGATTATGTTGTGTCATTGTCAGGTATACATAAAGTTGTTGACACACTTGTGCCCTGAGCCGGTGATGGCTCCTTATAACCCCCCAACCTGTGGACCTTCCACCGCCTGTCTGTGTCCCCTGGTCCCCCCCCCCCCCCCTTCCACCGCCTGTCTGTGTCCCCTGGTCCCCCCCCTTCCACCGCCTGTCTGTGTCCCCTGGTCCGTCCCCCCCCTTCCACCCCCTGTCTGTGTCCCCTGGTCCGTCCCCCCCCCCTTCCACCCCCTGTCTGTGTCCCCTGGTCCCTTCCACCCCCCCCCCCCCTGTCTGTGTCCCCTGGTCCCACCCCCTGTCTGTGTCCCCTGGTTCCCCCCCCCCCCCTTCCCTTGTGTCCACTGTTGGGGATTTGTGAGTTAATTTGGGGGGAGCATAGTGATGATGGGGTACACACAGCGCCCCCCTCTGGAGGACCTGACAATCAGAGATGACCGGGCAGTGTGTGGCTCGTCACATTCCCTGGGATCAGGCGGCTTCTGATCAGGGAGATCCAAAGAGAAGATCCACTTCTAATGTTGCAATTTCTTTCTAGGCTGTAAACCGGCCCGGACCTCGTCACCACAGGATCCCGTCCTCGTGTGATCTGACCAGTGGAGGACATGATGGAGGTGGATATCCAGACTCTGCAGAGTGAGTGTCCTGTGTAACGATCCCATTGGAGATGGTTGGGTTCCGGGCAGCGGTGATGATCTGTCGCGTTAGACTTCTGATAGTAATGATGTCACCTGTGATCTGAGGCTGCGGTGATCGGCCGGGGGGTGTGGGGGGGGGGTGTGCGCTGTGCCGGAGGATCCTGTAATCCTTGTGTCTCTATTGTAGGTTGTAGCAGAGCTTCTCTCCTCTCTAGGATGTCCTGTGGTTGCACCATGACGTCCCGGCTCTCCCATTGTTGCTATGGTGATTATACTTTGTGTTATTGTTGGGTATAAATAAAGTTGTTGTCAGCCTACCTCTATTGCTCTTCAGCACTGGCTTTGAACCGGTGACGTCCTGTGTGTGGAGTCAGCGGCCAAGCTCCAGTGCAACAGGAACGGCTCGTTATAACTGGCGCTGCCCGCTGCACCTGTGCTGCTGCGTCTTTAACACGAAGCCACACCTCCCCCTCATCCCAGTTCCACATCCTGACCACCATGGCTATGTGCAGTGAGCGCCTCTCTGAAGCCCGGGGTGCATACACCTGACAGCACAAACGCTCAATGCAAGAGCTGACACTGCCTTGCACATAGCGGCTGCAGCCAAATCCCTCTGGCCTCCCCCACCAAGGGTAATTAAAGGGAACCTGTCGCCTTGATCTACCACTAGCTGTCCCTGCACCCTCATATCTGATCCCTAACCATCCCTCTCTGAGCTACAGCGGCCCTATAATGAGGGAGAAAAATGACTGGTATACTTACTCTCCAGTTGGAGACTGGAATGGCATGCTCCGGGCTGATCACATGGTACGGGCTGGGCTCCGGGCTGATCACATGGTACGGGCCGGGCTCCGGGCTGATCACATGGTACGGGCTGGGCTCCGGGCTGATCACATGGTACGGGCTGGGCTCCGGGCTGATCACATGGTACGGGCCGGGCTCCGGGCTGATCACATGGTACGGGCCGGGCTCCGGGCTGATCACATGGTACGGGCCGGGCTCGGGCGCAGTGCGCATATTGAAGCCTGCCAATACCATGTGATCAGCCCCGCAACGCTTCGGTCCGGGCATCACATGATCACAAGAAGCAGGCATTTCAAATAGGAGGTGGCACAGCCCAAGAGGAATGAGGACGCCCAGCGGGGTGAGGAGGGGAGAATGGAGCCAGTCTTTCCGGTCCCCAACTGGAGACTGTTGTAAGTATAGAAGTTATTTTTCTCCATCCATTATAGGGCCCATTTAGGTCATAGAGGGATGGTTGGGGATCAGATAGGTTAAAGGGGTAGCACGACCTGACAGGTTCCCTATAATGAAGCCTAAAGAATGCAGTTTTCTGGCCCTTAGGCAGATAAGACGTTTGGTAAGATGTAAACACTCAAATTTTTTCTTGACTAGAAAACCTTTACGGCAAATTTCATGCACCACGTCAAGAATTATGAAACATATATTTATGGAATGTATACAAAATGGCGACCTCAACTTTTTTTTTTTTTTTTTTTTCCCCCACTGGGCAATGGCCAGAGACATAGCAAATGGATTCCTGCCTGTTATGTCTTCTATAATCTAATTTTCTGAGATGACTTTTGGGTTTCGTTGGCTGTAAGCCATAATCATCATCATTAACATAAATGGATCCCTCTGCGTGTAATAACTGAGTTTCACTTTATGTATTGAACTGTCTGATATTCTAATTCGTCGAGATGCAGTTGTACATGTCTTAGTATTTCAGTGCTGCTGTCGTTTTGTTAGTGGTTGGTCTGTCACTATCCAGCATAGAATACACAAGTTTTTAGTAATGTTTACAGATGTAACGCTTCACTTAAAGGGACACGGTCAGGTCATTTTTCAGGATATTAATAATAGCCATCAATGGTGCCTGGGCATCTCTTTTAAAACATGTAAATATCATTACTGTGCCCTTTGTGGTTCTCTTGCTGTAAGTATCTTCACACCCTGCAGGCAGCTGCTTCACTAGTCTGGTCCATTACGTGCACTGTTGACTAGTCAATAGTATGTAAATGTTATTAAAGTCACGCCCACCTAAGCTGGTATTCCCTCCCTGCCCCCGTGCTGAAATCAGTTGCTGAATCTCGGGCTTGTGCAAGCTGCTTCTGAAGGGGAGGTGGATCTGAGAGGTGTCTGTGCTGCAGCCTGTGCTGTCTGCGAGACTTGTTTATGTGAACATTGGGTTTCCTGCAGACATGTAATGTGTATCTGCTGAGCAAATGTTATAATCGCATAGAAATCTCTCAGCGAACCCTACACACCCATGCCTCAGATACACACTGACTCTTCTTCATGCTGGAGGGAGATGAAGATGGCAGAGCTGCAGCTAAGAGCACACACCACCTCCCCCCCCTCCTCTGCAGTGAGTGCAGACAGGAGGATACAGACCCCCCCATGTGAGTGATTTCATTGTGTGCTTACAGAGCAGGGCAATGGTGTCACTACATGAATATTCATTCCTGGGGGAGTGGCCAGCAGAGAAGTAAGCGATCACTCACTGTGACACATGGAATTTGTAGTTTAGAGGTTGGGGGGGGGGGGGGGGGGGGGGGGGGGAAAGTATAAATAAATACATGACTTGATCTTCATCAGGGTATTTACAAAATACCAGTAAGGCCCCTTTCACATCAGCATTTTTGCTGAATTGTGGCAGGTTTACTGCATCTGTTGTGTAATGGTCGCACTTGCAGCAAGACCCCATTCATTCTCTGAGACTTGCGGCAGGAGCAGCAAATGCGTTTTGTTGCTTCGATCCGCCGCTTGTGGGAGGTCATAACGCTGTTAGCTTACCCTTTTTCCTGCTGGATTTACCAAAGTCACGCAGGCGCAGAGCGAGTAATGGATGGGAGTGGGTCCCGGCAGCTGAAACTCCTCCTGCCGGTGACGTCAGCACCAGAGCCCACCCCGCTGTATGCATACACCATAATCTGGAGCAGGGCAGGCTCCAGTGCTGACATCACCGGCAGGAGGCGCTTCAGCTGCCAGGACCTGCTCCCGACCCTTGCTCGCCCCGCGCCTGCGTGACTTCAGATACAGCAGCATGAGCGGGTGCGGAGAGGAGACACATAGGAGGCGAGAGGTCACCAGGGAGCAGTGAGGACTCCATACCAAGTCCCTCCGGACTCTTCATAAAGTGTTTTATACAGCTTACAGGGGGGGCTAGAGACATGGGGGGGGGGGGGGGGGGGCCCCTTCCCTGAATGCAGCAGACATGCTCCATTGTTTGGAAAGCTCCAGGGGGGGTGACAGGTCCTCTGTAAATAATCACTATGGAGCAGAAGTAAAGAGGCTTTATTACATCCAGTAAGCTGCTTTGCACAGTTTCTATGTTTCACTTTGTCATTTTTCCCCTTTCTAGTAATGGACCGGTCCTCTGTGCAGTAAGATGTGACGGTGTCCCCCGGTCAGGAGACTATAGACTATGGTCTCTCACCTGAACTGGTAAGTGGCCCCCAGCTGTTTCCTAGATGACCCTTAGCTCCATGTCCCGGGCAGCAGTGATGATCTGTCGCGTTAGACTTCTGATAGTAATGATGTCTCCCGTGATCTGAGGCTGCGGGGGGCGCTGTGCTGGAGGATCCTCTAACCTCATGTCTGTGTTGCAGGTTGCTGTGGTTCTGTCCGGCGGCTGTACAGTGATCTCCGGGCTCCCCGATGTTACTCTGGTGATTATATTATGTTTGTAATTGTCAGGTATAAATAAAGTTGTTGACGGCACTCTTCTGTCGCTCTTCAGCACTGGCTTTGAACCGGTGACGTCCTGTGTGTGGAGTCGGCGGCCAAGCTCCAGTGCCACAGTGACTGCTCATTATAACTGGCGCTGCCCGCTGCACCCGTGCTGCTGCGTCTTTAACATGAAGCTACACCTGTGTATGGGGAGGGAAGGCTGCAGCTACACCTGTGTATGGGGGGGGAAGGCTGCAGCTACACCTGTGTATGGGGGGGGAAGGCTGCAGCTACACTTGTGTATGGGGGGGGGAGAAGGCTGCAGCTACACCTGTTTTTGGGGTGGGGGGGTTGGGGGGGAAGGCTGCAGCTACACCTGTGTGTGGGGGGGAAGGCTGCAGCTACACCTGTGTGTGGGGGAGGGGAGGCTTCTTAAGAGGCCGAGGATCTAATGAACAGATTCCAGAAGAGGAATCCCCCTTGAATGATCCTCAGTAATACATTTCGCACATTCACAGAAATGGTGAGATCTCTGGGTCAGTGAGGTAGAGGAGAAATGGTGAGGTCTCTGGGTCAGTGCGGTAGAAGAGAAATGGTGAGATCTCTGGGTCAGTGCGGTAGGTGAGATCTCTGGGTCAGTGCGGTAGGTGAGAAATGGTGAGAACTCTGGGTCAGTGCGGTAGAGGAGAAATGGTGATCTCGGGGTCAGTGCGGTAGAGGAGAAATGGTGAGATCTCTGGATCAGTGCGGTAGAGGAGAAATGGTGATCTCGGGGTCACTGCGGTAGGTGAGAAATGGTGAGAACTCTGGGTCAGTGCGGTAGAGGAGAAATGGTGAGAACTCTGGGTCAGTGCGGTAGATGAGAAATGGTGAGAACTCTGGGTCAGTGCGGTAGAGGAGAAATGGTGAGATCTCTGGGTCAGTGCGGTAGAGGAGAAATGGTGAGAACTCTGGGTCAGTGTGGTAGAGGAGAAATGGTGAGATCTCTGGGTCAGTGCGGTAGATGAGAAATGGTGAGATCTCTGGGTCAGTGCGGTAGATGAGAAATGGTGAGATCTCTGGGTCAGTGCGGTAGAGGAGTAATGGTGAGATCTCTGGGTCAGTGCGGTAGAGGAGTAATGGTGAGATCTCTGGGTCAGTGCGGTAGATGAGAAATGGTGAGATCTCTGGGTCAGTGCGGTAGATGAGAAATGGTGAGAACTCTGGGTCAGTGCGGTAGAGGAGAAATGGTGAGATCTCTGGGTCAGTGCGGTAGATGAGAAATGGTGAGATCTCTGGGTCAGTGCGGTAGATGAGAAATGGTGAGATCTCTGGGTCAGTGCGGTAGAGGAGAAATGGTGAGATCTCTGGGTCAGTGCGGTAGAGGAGAAATGGTGAGATCTCTGGGTCAGTGCGGTAGATGAGAAATGGTGAGATCTCTGGGTCAGTGCGGTAGATGAGAAATGGTGAGATCTCTGGGTCAGTGCGGTAGATGAGAAATGGTGAGATCTCTGGGTCAGTGCGGTAGATGAGAAATGGTGAGATCTCTGGGTCAGTGCGGTAGATGAGAAATGGGGAGATCTCGGGGTCAGTGCGGTAGATGAGAAATGGGGAGATCTCTGGGTCAGTGCGGTAGAGGAGAAATGGTGAGATCTCTGGGTCAGTGCGGTAGAGGAGTAATGGTGAGATCTCTGGGTCAGTGCGGTAGATTAGAAACGGTGAGAACTCTGGGTCAGTGCGGTAGAGGAGAAATGGTGAGATCTCTGGGTCAGTGCGGTAGAGGAGAAATGGTGAGATCTCTGGGTCAGTGCGGTAGAGGAGAAATGGTAAGAACTCTGGGTCAGTGCGGTAGAGGAGAAATGGTGAGATCTCGGGGTCAGTGCGGTAGAGGAGAAATGGTGAGATCTCGGGGTCAGTGCGGTAGATGAGAAACGGTGAGAACTCTGGGTCAGTGCGGTAGAGGAGAAACGGTGAGATCTCGGGGTCAGTGCGGTAGATGAGAAATGGTGAGAACGCTGGGTCAGTGCGGTAGAGGAAAATGGTGAGATCTCTGGGTCAGTGCGGTAGATGAGAAATGGTGAGATCTCTGGGTCAGTGCGGTAGATGAGAAACGGTGAGAACGCTGGGTCAGTGCGGTAGAGGAGAAATGGTGAGATCTCTGGGTCAGTGCGGTAGATGAGAAATGGTGAGATCTCTGGGTCAGTGCGGTAGATGAGAAATGTGTGAGATCTCTGGGTCAGTGCGGTAGAGGAGAAATGGTGAGATCTCTGGGTCAGTGCGGTAGATGAGAAATGGTGAGATCTCGGGGTCAGGGAGAAATGGTGAGATCTCTGGGTCAGTGCGGTAGAGGAGAAATGGTGATCTCGGGTCAGTGCGGTAGAGGAGAAATGGTGAGATCTCGGGGTCAGTGCGGTAGAGGAGTAATGGTGAGATCTCTGGGTCAGGGCGGTAGAGGAGTAATGGTGAGATCTCTGGGTCAGTGCGGTAGACGAGAAATGGTGAGATCTCTGGGTCGGTGCGGTAGAGGAGAAATGGTGAGATCTCTGGGTCAGTGCGGTAGAGGAGAAATGGTGAGATCTCTGGGTCAGTGCGGTAGATGAGAAATGGTGAGATCTCGGGTCAGGAGAAATGGTGAGATCTCTGGGTCAGTGCGGTAGAGGAGAAATGGTGATCTCGGGGTCAGTGAGGTAGAGGAGTAATGGTGAGATCTCTGGGTCAGTGCGGTAGAGGAGTAATGGTGAGATCTCTGGGTCAGTGCGGTAGAGGAGTAATGGTGAGATCTCTGGGTCAGGGCGGTAGATGAGAAATGGTGAGATCTCTGGGTCAGGGCGGTAGAGGAGAAATGGTGAGATCTCTGGGTCAGTGCGGTAGATGAGAGATGGTGAGATCTCTGGGTCGGTGCGGTAGACGAGAAATGGTGAGATCTCTGGGTCAGTGCGGTAGAGGAGTAATGGTGAGATCTCTGGGTCAGTGCGGTAGATGAGAAATGGTGAGATCTCTGGGTCAGTGCGGTAGAGGAGAAATGGTGAGATCTCTGGGTCAGTGCGGTAGATGAGAAATGGTGAGATCTCTGGGTCAGTGCGGTAGATGAGAAATGGTGAGATCTCTGGGTCAGTGCGGTAGAGGAGAAATGGTGAGATCTCTGGGTCAGTGCGGTAGAGGAGAAATGGTGAGATCTCTGGGTCAGTGCGGTAGATGAGAAATGGTGAGATCTCTGGGTCAGTGCGGTAGATGAGAAATGGTGAGATCTTGGGTCAGTGCGGTAGATGAGAAATGGTGAGATCTCTGGGTCAGTGCGGTAGAGGAGTAATGGTGAGATCTCTGGGTCAGTGCGGTAGAGGAGTAATGGTGAGATCTCTGGGTCAGTGCGGTAGAGAGAAATGGTGATCTCGGGGTCAGTGGGTAGAGGAGTAATGGTGAGATCTCTGGGTCAGTGCGGTAGAGGAGTAATGGTGAGATCTCTGGGTCAGTGCGGTAGAGGAGATAATGGTGAGATCTCTGGGTCAGGCGGTAGATGAGAAATGGTGAGATCTCTGGGTCAGGTGCGGTAGATGGAGAAAATGGTGAGATCTCTGGGTCAGGTGCGGTAGATGAGAATGGTGAGATCTCTGGGTCAGTGCGGTAGAGAGAAATGGTGAGATTGCATCAGTGGGGTCAGTGCGGTAGATGAGAAATGGTGAGATCTCTGGGTCAGTGCGGTAGATGAGAAATGGTGAGATCTCTGGGTCAGTGCGGTAGAGGAGAAATGGTGAGATCTCTGGGTCAGTGCGGTAGATGAGAAATGGTGAGATCTCTGGGTCAGTGCGGTAGATGAGAAATGGTGAGATCTCTGGGTCAGTGCGGTAGAGGAGAAATGGTGAGATCTCTGGGTCAGTGCGGTAGAGGAGAAATGGTGAGATCTCTGGGTCAGTGCGGTAGATGAGAAATGGTGAGATCTCTGGGTCAGTGCGGTAGATGAGAAATGGTGAGATCTCTGGGTCAGTGCGGTAGATGAGAAATGGTGAGATCTCTGGGTCAGTGCGGTAGAGGAGTAATGGTGAGATCTCTGGGTCAGTGCGGTAGAGGAGTAATGGTGAGATCTCTGGGTCAGTGCGGTAGATGAGAAATGGTGAGATCTCTGGGTCAGTGCGGTAGATGAGAGATGGTGAGATCTCTGGGTCAGTGCTGTAGAGGAGAAATGGTGAGATCTCTGGGTCAGTGCTGTAGAGGAGAAATGGTGAGATCTCTGGGTCAGTGCGGTAGAGGAGAAATGGTGAGATCTCTGGGTCAGTGCGGTAGAGGAGAAATGGTGAGATCTCTGGATCAGTGCGGTAGAGGAGAAATGGTGAGAACTCTGGATCAGTGCGGTAGACTGTGGCTCCAAATGTTTCCTCACCTACAAAACCACCACCGGGATTCAGTCTACAGGAACAGCTGGGGCACCCTAAATTGTATCAGTAGAAAGTGGTGTCTGTGCTGATCTCATGTTATATATGTATATACAAAACCTCCATATCTGCTCCAACACAAACATTGTATGTTAGGATTTGCAGCTGCCCCGAAATCTACATAGGGGAGACGACCCAGGAGAGGAGTCCAGAATCACCTGTGCCATAACTACAAGAGAAAGGTGAGTGTATACCGGCTCCGTGCCAAACATTGTCATAACAGGTCTGGGGGGCTACAATCCTAATGGTAGACAAAGCTCATCCAGCCATCAGAGGGGAGCGGGTAGTGGAGGCTCCGGGGGGAGCGGGTAGTGGAGGCTCCGGGGGGAGCGGGTAGTGGAGGCTCCGGGGGGAGCGGGTAGTGGAGTCTCCGAGGGGAGCGGGTAGTGGAGGCTCCGGGGGGAGCGGGTAGTGGAGGCTCGGGGGGGGAGACTATGCACTTCATCCTCAGACCATGAATTATGTACTGAAGTCTATACAATGGCTGCTCTGACTGTCACCAGGCCTCGGCATAGCCCGTGCTTCATGCTGGGATGGTTATGATTTCTCCGTCTTTGTCTCCCCATAGAACAGAGCATCATCCTCATCGTCTTCCCAGCACAGGATCTGAGGATCTTCCATAAGGACAAGTTATCCATGAATCACCATGAAGAGCAGAGATCTAGTCTCCACCAGGAGATCCCTCCTCCACTGTTTGTTTTCTATTTGGGTTTTGTTTCCTAAGAAAATAAACATTTGCAGTAACTTGTTGTCCTTGCAGGCGGCTGCTTTCTTTTCCTCCGCGCTTTACCTGTGACAGGCACAAGATTGTTACCGCTCTCCTTGTATAATATAATGTCTTCATGTATAGAGCGCTATTAATCCCATACATGGGTAATGCTGTCCCTACTGGAGCTCACAATCTAAACATCCTATCAGTATGTCTTTACAATGTGGGAGGAAACCGGAGTGCCCGGAGGAAACCCATGCAAACAGAGGGAGAACATACAAACACCTTGCAGATGTCGTCCTTTGTGGGAATTGAACCCAGGACCGCAGGGTGCAGCAGGCCTCAGTGCTGCAGTGCTAACCACTGTGCCACCTTACCTGCCCATATGTATGATGTATGCACTCCCTATAGGACTCGAGATGGATAGATGTAGATAATATTGCAAAGAACCCTGGCACCCAGACACCACTAACAATCCGCGGCGAGAGTGTAGGGTTGCAGAGCGGCGCTGGAAGAAACCGCAAGACCACACAGTATTCAACTGAAGAAAGATGGCCGCCGGGTGTGACGGATGCAGGAGAGAGGGCTCCAGGCTAGTAGGTCTCAATCTACCCCCTCACATTGCCGTTACACCGCTCCTGGCACAGCCTGTGTTTGGCCGAGCCGTCTCTTGTGCCGAGGCTCAGGAAGTGGCTGCTGGCGTTGCGGCCCCTGGTCCTGACTCCTATGCTGGCCTGAGGAGGGAGGGATACATCGCTCAGCGCTGCCATGGGATGTGGGATTTCCCTTACTTTCCCCCCACCTATCCTGAGCCACACTTGCTAAACCAGCACACCCTGGCTGCAACGGAGCGGAAGAGTCCACAGAGCATCGGGCCGACGCCAGGCCTGCCCACCGCGTGTCCCACTCTCCCTGCCTCCGGAGCATGGGTGAGTGCGATGCCGGAGCCTTCCCGCCAGTGACAGCAGGAGGGTGTAGGAGCGCAGGGCCGGCCATGCCACTGACGAGCAGAGGGAGCCGGGAGGAACTGACTCCTGACCACCAGACCCCCACCCCGGATAGGCCGCTGGCTTGACTGCGGCAACTGATACCCGGCAGCGGAGACTTGCGCACTCCCCAACCCCCCCCCAGGGCCCCCTAACCTGGCTGCATCTGACCTGCGATCCGCTCACCCTGCACCATTCGACCCAGCAGCAGGCATCAGGAGCTGCTGACGAGATGCTACCCTTCAGTGTGCTGCTCTAGTGTATCAGCCCCCGCCAACAATCCAGCAGCTGGACAAAACCAACGACCAGCTCCCTGCTGCGACCACAGCACCTTCACTCACCCTCATGCTGCATCTCATCCCTGGACTGCACCTCATTTGTGACCTTCTCTCCATCACTACAGCTCATCCTCCCGCCACATCTGACCCCTTGCTTCTTATGACCCCTGCGGCCTTCCATCCCCGCTCACCGTTTACAATGTTTCCACTTCTTTTCACTCTCCCATCCTTCTCCGCTTCCTACTACCCCCGCTCATCCCTCCACCCAGCAGCTCTCGCCCTCCATCCTCCCTAGCCATCTCACCCACTCCTCTGAACTGTTCCTTCATTTTCAATCCTCCAACTCCAAACATGCCTGCCTGCCACGTAAACTCTCCTGCTCTCACCTCCTTACCCTCTCCCTGCTTCTCCTACTTGCTGGTGACATCTCCCTAATCCTGCCCCCACAGTCACCTCCACCCCTTACACACGACCCATCACTAAAGCCCCCGTCACACTAAGCGAAACCAGTTTGGTGACACAACATTGACCTCACCAGCGATCTCGCTATGTGTGACACTCAGCAGTGACCGGGCCCCCGCTGTGAGATCGCTGGTCATGTCAGTCGCCTGGACCATTGCAATGACTGGCACAGAGCGGATCCTATAGTGTATGGGCAGCCAGTGCAATGACTGGCACAGAGCGGATCCTATAGTGTATGGGCAGCCAGTGTAATGACTGGCATAGAGCGGATCCTATAGTGTATGGGCAGCCAGTGCAATGACTGGCACAGAGCGGATCCTATAGTGTATGGGCAGCCAGTGTAATGACTGGCATAGAGCGGATCCTGTAGTGTATAGACAGCCAGTGCAATGACTGGCACAGAGCCGATCCTATAGTGTATGGGCAGCCAGTGTAATGACTGGCATAGAGCGGATCCTATAGTGTATGGGCAGCCAGTGCAGTGACTGGCACAGAGCAGATCCTATAGTGTATGGGCAGCCAGTGCAATGACTGGCACAGAGCAGATCCTATAGTGTACGGGCAGCCAGTGCAATAACTGGCACAGATCGGATCCTATAGTGTATAGGCAGCCAGTGCAATAACTGGCATAGAGCGGATACTATAGTGTATGGGCAGCCAGTGCAATGACTGGCACAGAGCGGATCCTGTATTGTATAGACAGCCAGTGCAGTGACTGGCACAGAGCGGATCCTATAGTGTATGGGCAGCCAGTGTAATGACTGGCATAGAGCGGATCCTATAGTGTATGGGCAGCCAGTGCAATGACTGGCACAGAGCGGATCCTATAGTGTATGGGCAGCCAGTGCAATGACTGGCACAGAGCGGATCCTGTAGTGTATAGACAGCCAGTGCAGTGACTGGCACAGAGCGGATCCTATAGTGTATGGGCAGCCAGTGTAATGACTGGCACAGAGCGGATCCTATAGTGTATAGGCAGCCAGTGTAATGACTGGCGCAGAGCGGATCCTATAATGTATGGGCAGCCAGTGCAGTGACTGGCACAGAGCAGATCCTATAGTGTATGGGCAGCCAGTGCAATGACTGGCACAGAGCAGATCCTATAGTGTACGGGCAGCCAGTGCAATGGCTGGCACAGATCGGATCCTATAGTGTATAGGCAGCCAGTGCAATAACTGGCATAGAGCGGATACTATAGTGTACGGGCAGCCAGTGTAATGACTGGCACAGAGCAGATCCTATAGTGTATGGGCAGCCAGTGCAATGACTGGCACAGAGCGGATCCTATAGTGTATAGGCAGCCAGTGTAATGACTGGCACAGAGCAGATCCTATAGTGTATGGGCAGCCAGTGCAATGACTGGCACAGAGTGGATCCTATAATGTATGGGCAGCCAGTGTAATGACTGGCACAGAGCGGATCCTATATTGTATGGGCAGCCAGTGCAATGACTGGCACAGAGCAGATCCTATAGTGTATATGCAGCCAGTGCAATGACTGGCACAGAGCGGATCCTATATTGTATGGGCAGCCAGTGCAATGACTGGCACAGAGCAGATCCTATAGTGTATGGGCAGCCAGTGCAATGACTGGCACAGAGCGGATCCTATATTGTATGGGCAGCCAGTGCAATGACTGGCACAGAGCGGATCCTATAGTGTATGGGCAGCCAGTGCAATGACCGGCACAGAGCGGATCCTATAGTGTATGGGCAGCCAGTGCAATGACTGGCACAGAGTGGATCCTATAGTGTATGGGCATCCAGTGCAATGACCGGCACAGAGCGGATCCTATAGTGTATGGGCAGCCAGTGCAATGACTGGCACAGATCGGATCCTATAGTGTATGGGCAGCCAGTGTAATGACTGGCAGAGCAGATCTTATAGTGTATAGGCAGCCAGTGTAATGACTGGCACAGAGCAGATCCTATAGTGTATGGGCAGCCAGTGTAATGACTGGCACAGAGCGGATCCTATAGTGTATAGGCAGCCAGTGCAATGACTGGCACAGAGCAGATCCTATAGTGTACGGGCAGCCAGTGCAATGGCTGGCACAGATCGGATCCTATAGTGTATAGGCAGCCAGTGTAATGACTGGCACAGAGCAGATCCTATAGTGTATGGGCAGCCAGTGCAATGACTGGCACAGAGCGGATCCTGTAGTGTATAGACAGCCAGTGTAATGACTGGCACAGAGCAGATCCTATAGTGTATGGGCAGCCAGTGTAATGACTGGCACAGAGCGGATCCTATAGTGTATAGGCAGCCAGTGTAATGACTGGCACAGAGCGGATCCTATAGTGTATGGGCAGCCAGTGTAATGACTGGCACAGAGCGGATCCTATAGTGTATAGACAGCCAGTGCAGTGACTGGCACAGAGCGGATCCTATAGTGTATGGGCAGCCAGTGTAATGACTGGCACAGAGCGGATCCTATAGTGTATAGGCAGCCAGTGTAATGACTGGCACAGAGTGGATCCTATATTGTATAGGCAGCCACTGCAAGGACTGGCACAGAGCGGATCCTAAAAAGTATGGACAGCCAGTGCAGTGACTGGCACAGAGCAGATCCTATATTGTATGGGCAGCCAGTGCAATGACTGGCACAGAGCAGATCCTATAGTGTATATGCAGCCAGTGCAATGACTGGCACAGAGCGGATCCTATATTGTATGGGCAGCCAGTGCAATGACTGGCACAGAGCAGATCCTATAGTGTATGGGCAGCCAGTGCAATGACTGGCACAGAGCGGATCCTATATTGTATAGGCAGCCAGTGCAATGACTGGCACAGAGCGGATCCTATAGTGTATGGGCAGCCAGTGCAATGACCGGCACAGAGCGGATCCTATAGTGTATGGGCAGCCAGTGCAATGACTGGCACAGAGTGGATCCTATAGTGTATGGGCATCCAGTGCAATGACCGGCACAGAGCGGATCCTATAGTGTATGGGCAGCCAGTGCAATGACTGGCACAGATCGGATCCTATAGTGTATGGGCAGCCAGTGTAATGACTGGCACAGAGCAGATCCTATAGTGTACGGGCAGCCAGTGCAATGACTGGCACAGATCGGATCCTATAGTGTATAGGCAGCCAGTGCAATAACTGGCATAGAGCGGATACTATAGTGTACGGGCAGCCAGTGTAATGACTGGCACAGAGCAGATCCTATAGTGTATGGGCAGCCAGTGCAATGACTGGCACAGAGCGGATCCTATAGTGTATAGGCAGCCAGTGTAATGACTGGCACAGAGCAGATCCTATAGTGTATGGGCAGCCAGTGCAATGACTGGCACAGAGCGGATTCTATAGTGTATGGGCAGCCAGTGCAATGACTGGCACAGAGCGGATCCTATAGTGTATGGGCAGCCAGTGCAATGACTGGCACAGAGTGGATCCTATAATGTATGGGCAGCCATTGCAATGACTAGCACAGAGCGGATCCTATATTGTATGGGCAGCCAGTGCAATGACTGGCACAGAGCAGATCCTATAGTGTATATGCAGCCAGTGCAATGACTGGCACAGAGCGGATCCTATATTGTATGGGCAGCCAGTGCAATGACTGGCACAGAGCAGATCCTATAGTGTATGGGCAGCCAGTGCAATGACTGGCACAGAGCGGATCCTATAGTGTATGGGCAGCCAGTGCAATGACTGGCACAGAGCGGATCCTATAGTGTATGGGCAGCCAGTGCAATGACCGGCACAGAGCGGATCCTATAGTGTATAGGCAGCCAGTGTAATGACTGGCATAGAGCGGATCCTATAGTGTATGGGCAGCCAGTGCAATGACTGGCACAGAGCGGATTCTATAGTGTATGGGCAGCCAGTGCAATGACTGGCACAGAGCGGATCCTATAGTGTATGGGCAGCCAGTGCAATGACTGGCACAGAGTGGATCCTATAATGTATGGGCAGCCATTGCAATGACTAGCACAGAGCGGATCCTATATTGTATGGGCAGCCAGTGCAATGACTGGCACAGAGCAGATCCTATAGTGTATATGCAGCCAGTGCAATGACTGGCACAGAGCGGATCCTATATTGTATGGGCAGCCAGTGCAATGACTGGCACAGAGCAGATCCTATAGTGTATGGGCAGCCAGTGCAATGACTGGCACAGAGCGGATCCTATAGTGTATGGGCAGCCAGTGCAATGACTGGCACAGAGCGGATCCTATAGTGTATGGGCAGCCAGTGCAATGACCGGCACAGAGCGGATCCTATAGTGTATGGGCAGCCAGTGCAATGACTGGCACAGAGTGGATCCTATAGTGTATGGGCATCCAGTGCAATGACCGGCACAGAGTGGATCCTATAGTGTATGGGCAGCCAGTGCAATGACTGGCACAGATCGGATCCTATAGTGTATGGGCAGCCAGTGTAATGACTGGCAGAGCAGATCTTATAGTGTATAGGCAGCCAGTGTAATGACTGGCACAGAGCAGATCCTATAGTGTATAGGCAGCCAGTGCAATTACTGGCACAGAGCGGATCCTATAGTGTATGGGCATCCAGTGCAATGACCGGCACAGATCGGATCCTATAGTGTATGGGCAGCCAGTGTAATGACTGGCAGAGCAGATCTTATAGTGTATAGGCAGCCAGTGTAATGACTGGCACAGAGCAGATCCTATAGTGTATAGGCAGCCAGTGCAATGACTGGCACAGAGCAGAAGCGTCTGAGTAACGGTTAGCTAGATAGGTGATCCTGGCTGCTGCATTAAGGATGGACTGGAGAGGGGACAGTCTACTGCGGGGGAGGCCAACTAAGAGAGAATTACAATAGTCAAGGCGGGAGTGGATCAGGGCCACAGTGAGGGGTTTTGTGGTTTCCAAGGAGAGAAAGGGGCGAATTCTGGAGATGTTCTTCAGGTGAAAGCGAAAGAGAGATTGTATATAGGAGGAGAAGAGGAGATGAGAGTCAGATACTGAAAGCCGATAACTAGGTGACAATGAAGAATGCTGACGGGGTGTAAATTACAAACTGTCAGCATTTTGCAGCCTAGATACACAGATAATTATTAAATAAAAGCCCAGACAAACCCAGAAATGTTAAGAGGATTTATGTAAAATAAATAATACCAAACCCTGATAATGTGAATCATTACAAAGGAAAGTGAGTGAGGGCAGACGGGGACACGTCGTGGGGTCACATGAACAAAGACGTTCTACCATTGTGATAGATCTGACCATTGTTCTCTTATAGAATTATACAGGATTCCATCATTGCCTGAAAATAAGAGATTTCATAAATAAATGAGGAGTTCAGCGTCTTTGAGGACGTGTTCAGCTTTGATTCAGGTTTGACATCAGTTTTATCTGTACTAATGCTCTCCCTAAGAGCAAGCGACCCTCCGTCCTCCTCGACCTCTCCGCCTCCTTCCACACTGTTGACCACTCCCTTCTACTTTGGATCCTGGAATCTCTCGGCATCACTGACCTCGCCCTCTCCTGGATCTCCTCTTATCTAACTAACCGGACTTTCAGCGTCTCCCACTCCCACACATCCTCCTCGCCCTACCCCCTATCTGTTGGCGTCCCCCAAGGCTGTTCTGGGCCCTCTACTCTTCTCTATCTACACTCTTGGCCTATCCCAGATCCGCACTTTTCTTGACCAGGACACTGCTAAAACCCTTATTCACACTCTCATCAGCTCCCGCCTTGACTACTGCAACCTCCTACTTACCGACCTCCTCGCTACCTCTCTCGCACCTCTCCAGTCTATCCTAAACTCCTCTGCCCGACTAATTCACCTGTCTCCCCGCTACTCCCCTGTCTCCCCCCTCTGCCAAGCCCTTTACTGGCTCCCGGCCTCAAGGCCCCAGTTCAAAACACTAACCATGATGTACAAAGCCATCCACAACCTGTCCCCTCCATACATCTCTGACATGGTCTCCCGTTACCTACCCTCACGCAACCTACGATCCTCCCAAGAGCTTCTCCTCTACTCCCCCCTCATCTCCTCTTCACACAACCGCATACAAGACTACAACACACCGGACTCTCGCCTACACTGGGAACTTTCAAACGAAACCTGAAGACCCATCTCTTCTGACAAGCTACAACCTGCAATGAGACCCGGTTCACCGCACCGCCTCACTATCGGCACTACCCCCTCCTACTGTATCCCCACCCGCCCCTCGTAGACTGTGAGCCCTCGCGGATAGGATCCTCTCCCCTCCTGGATCTGTACGTCCTGATTGTCCAAATATTTTGTACTTGTTCTCGTTTGCCCTTTCCATATGTAAAGCGCCAGGAATCTAATGGCCCTATATAAATAACAATAATTTACACAATAACTTGTCACATTCTAGTCAGCACTCACCACCACTAAACACAATTACTCCATCACCCTCATATCCGCTCTGTCCCACAACCCCAGGCAGTTTGTTCAACACATTTAACTCCCTCCTCCGCCCCCCACTGCCCCTCCTACTTCTCTTATCTCTGTAGAAGACTTTGCAACATACTTCACCAACAAGATCCACCAGATCACACAAGTCTTTGCTACACATCCACCACAACCCCTATGTATACCAGACCACTCCCCTCCCCCACTAACCCTCCTCCCATCCATCACTGAAGGAGAACTCGCACACCTCCTCTCCAGATCGCACCTCACCACTTGTGCACTGGACCCCATCCCATCCTACCTCCTCGACAACCTCACCACCACACTCATCCCAGCCCTAACCCACCTCCTCCCCAACTTCACCACCACACTTTTCCCAGCCCTAACCCACCTCCTCCCCAACCTCACCACCACACTCATCCCAGCCCTAACCCACCTCCTCCCCAACCTCACCACCACACTTATCCCAGCCCTAACCCACCTCCTCCCCAACCTCACCACCACACTCATCCCATCCCACCTCTTCTCCAACCTCACCACCACACTCATCCCATCCCATCCCACCTCCTCCCCAACCTCACCACCACACTCATCCCAGCCCTAACCCACCTCCTCCCCAACCTCACCACCACACTCATCCCAGCCCTAACCCACCTCCTCCCCAACCTCACCACCACACTCATCCCAGCCCTAACCCACCTCCTCCCCAACCTCACCACCACACTTATCCCAGCCCTAACCCACCTCCTCCCCAACCTCACCACCACACTCATCCCAGCCCTAACCCACCTCCTCCCCAACCTCACCACCACACTTATCCCAGCCCTAACCCACCTCTTCAACCTAGAACTAACTTCTGGTACCTTTCTTTCCGTTTTCAAACACTCAACAATTACACCTGTCTTATAGAAGCCATCCCTCGCCCCGACCTCCACATCCAGATACCGGCCCATATCTCTGCTCCCGTTCACCTCTCCAAACTTCTCGAAAAGCCCCACTGTACCCTCACCCACCTCTCTCCGGCTTCCACCCCCACCACTCCACTGAAACCACCCTGGCCAAAATTACTAATGAGACTTACAGCAAAGCTAACAGACAGTTCTCCGTCCTCCTCCTTCTAGACCTGTCCTCTGCCTCCTATTACAGCTCCTCTCTTCCATTGGTATCACTGACCTTGTCCTCTCCTGATCTCCTACCTTTCCAACCGCACATTTAGTGGTGGTGGGATCACGGTGTGCAGGACCCCAAATTCTAATAACTGTCGGCAGTAGCTTTTGCTGCCAGGATCTTAAAATCAACTCAACACTAGACAGAGTGCAAATACGAAGGTGTGTGGGTGCATCAGGTCACAGCTGTGTGTCAGTGACCAGGAGGTGCTAAACTGGCCCAGGGTACCAGGAGCCAAGCGCTGCAGAGGGCACTTGCTACGGCTGATATGGAAGAGGTGGTGGAGGACACTGTTGAAGCAGGCGAGGAGGATACCATGCACAGGTCCTCAAGGAGCCAATCCCCGATAGTCTACACCACTGGGGGATGAGTATCCCCTGTCCTCAGGCAGGTGGTGGACTGCCCACTGCGGGGCTGTTTCCACAGCCTGTCGGGCTCATATGCCCTTACTCGTCTCAAGGTTGGAGACCAGGTTACCTACAAAGTCCTGCTGTCAGACCACGAAGCTCCAGAGTGAGAGAGTGTGAGGCTGCAGAACACTGAAGCTGCAGAACATTGTGAGGCTGTAGAGCATTGTGAGGCTGCAGAACATTGTGAGGCTGCAGAACATTGTGAGGCTGCAGAACATTGTGAGGTTGTAGAACATTGTGAGGCTGCAGAACATTGTGAGGCTGCAGAACATTGTGAGGCTGCAGAACATTGTGAGGCTGCAGAACATTGTGAGGTTGTAGAACATTGTGAGGCTGCAGAACATTGTGAGGCTGTAGAGCATTGTAAGGCTGCAGAACATTGTGAGGCTGCAGAACATTGTGAGGCTGCAGAATATTGTGAGGCTGTAGAACACTGTGAGGCTGTAGAACATTGTGAGGCTGTAGAACACTGTGAGGCTGTAGAACATTGTGAGGCTGCAGCACATTGTGAGGCTGTAGAGCATTGTGAGGCTGCAGAACACTGTGAGGCTGTAGAACATTGTGAGGCTGCAGAACATTGTGAGGCTGCAGAACATTGTGAGGCTGCAGCACATTGTGAGGCTGCAGAACATTGTGAGGCTGTAGAGCATTGTGAGGCTGCAGAACATTGTGAGGCTGCAGAACATTGTGAGGCTGCAGAACACTGAGGCTGTAGAACATTGTGAGGCTGTAGGACACTGTGAGGCTGCAGAGCATTGTGAGGCTGCAGAGCATTGTGAGGTTGTAGAGCACTGTGAGGCTGCAGAGCATTGTGAGGCTGCAGAGCATTGTGAGGCTGTAGAACATTGTGAGGCTGCAGGACACTGTGAGGCTGTAGAGTATTGTGAGGCTGCAGAACACTGAGGCTGCAGAACATTGTGAGGTTATAGAGCATTGTGAGGCTGCAGGACACTGTGAGGCTGTAGAGCATTGTGAGGCTGCAGAACACTGTGAGGCTGCAGAACATTGTGAGGTTGTAGAGCATTGTGAGGCTGCAGAGCATTGTGAGGCTGCAGAGCATTGTGAGGCTGCAGAACATTGTGAGGTTGTAGAGCATTGTGAGGCTGCAGAGCATTGTGAGGCTGTAGGACACTGTGAGGCTGTAGAACACTGTGAGGCTGCAGAACATTGTGAGGCTGCAGAACATTGTGAGGCTGCAGGACACTGTGAGGCTGTAGAGCATTGTGAGGCTGTAGAACATTGTGAGGCTGCAGAGCATTGTGAGGCTGTAGAGCATTGTGAGGCTGCAGAACACTGTGAGGCTGCAGAGCATTGTGAGGCTGCAGAACATTGTGAGGCTGCAGAACAGTGTGAGGCTGGAGAGCATTGTGAGGCTGGAGAGCATTGTGAGGCTGGAGAACATTGTGAGGCTGCAGAACACTGTGAGGCTGCAGAACATTGTGAGGCTGCAGAACACTGTGAGGCTGCAGAACATTGTGAGGCTGCAGAACACTGTGAGGCTGCAGAGCATTGTGAGGCTGCAGAACATTGTGAGGCTGCAGAACATTGTGAGGCTGTAGAGCATTGTGAGGCTGCAGAACATTGTGAGGCTGTAGAGCACTGTGAGGCTGCAGAACACTGTGAGGCTGCAGAACATTGTGAGGCTGCAGAGCATTGTGAGGCTGCAGAGCATTGTGAGGCTGCAGAACAGTGTGAGGCTGTAGAGCATTGTGAGGCTGCAGAACATTGTGAGGCTGCAGAACATTGTGAGGCTGCAGAGCATTGTGAGGCTGCAGAGCATTGTGAGGCTGCAGAACACTGTGAGGCTGTAGAGCATTGGTGAGGCTGCAGAACATTGTGAGGTTGTAGAACATTGTGAGGCTGCAGAACATTGTGAGGCTGCAGAACATTGTGAGGCTGCAGAACATTGTGAGGCTGTAGAGCATTGTGAGGCTGCAGAACACTGTGAGGCTGCAGAACACTGTGAGGCTGCAGAGCATTGTGAGGCTGTAGAGCATTGTGAGGCTGCAGAACATTGTGAGGCTGCAGAACATTGTGAGGCTGCAGAGCATTGTGAGGCTGCAGAACATTGTGAGGCTGCAGAGCATTGTGAGGCTGCAGAACACTGTGAGGCTGCAGAGCACAAGTATCAGCTGGAGTTGGCTCAGCTCAGGCCCTCACTGTGCACCCCGGCTAAACAGCAGACCAAGCCACCAAAGGCGCGAGTTGTAGATTTTCCACTTCTGGAGAAGATAGCGGTTTGGACTCCTTTCTGCTGGGCTTTCAGTGGACCTGTTGGCAGCACCATCTAGTCCTGGACTAGTGAGCAAAGTACCTGACCCCATGTTCAAGAGGTAAGTCCTAAAGATCCTAAGGGACTTCCCTGCCGGGGGGAGCAGCACTATGAGAGCATCAAGCAATTTAACCTCAACCCAGAGTCTTACAAGAAGGTCCGGAGTCTACAGAGGGGCCAGAGGATACCTGGAGCGACCACATGCGGGCCCTCCTGAGAGCGGCCGACCTCTGGGTCAAGGGGTTGGAGCTCAGCACCGGCCAGGAGATCCAGGAGGTGTTTGTGATGGGGCAATTCCTGTGGAACTGCCCCGAGGTTCTGCAGCAGTTCATCCGCGACCGTAAACGTAAGAGGACCTGTGAGACAGCGGGTGAGTACACAAACAACAAGGTGCCCTGCAGCTCCTGGAGAGGGGTAAGAATACCGCATCTGTGTCCCCTGCCCCTATAATGCAGGCAGCACCCCCCCGCTCCCCTCTCCGGGTCAGCGGTAGAACCCCAATGGCGCCACTTCTGCAATTAACCAAGACACGTCAAGGCCACGTGTCCCCAGCGATAGCAGGCCCCAACCCCGGCTCAGATACCGGCCACGGCGTTATGTGGGTGGTGGAAGGTCCCTTGACAATTTCCAACCCATCACCATCAGCTGCTCAGTGGCCGCGGGACAAGTCCTGAACCTTCCGCTATTGATGGTGACAAAGTACCGGATCTGCTGTGGTTGCAGGGGGCGAGTGAACTCTGAGATAGCTGACCTGACCCAGCTTCATTCTAATTGCTCTACGACCCCCTGAAGCCTCACGTTACCAGTAACGCTCCTCCTGTGCAGCACAGCACCGCACCTCCTCCTGCGCAGCACAGCTCCTCCTGCGCACCGCACCTCCTCCTGCGCAGCGCACCTCCTCCTCCTGCGCAGCACCGCACCTCCTCCTCCTGCGCAGCACCGCACCTCCTCCTCCTGCGCAGCACCGCACCTCCTCCTCCTGCGCAGCACCGCACCTCCTCCTCCTGCGCAGCACATGGAGGCAGACACAACAGGAGACAGATGTGGCAGAAAGATTTTTTTTTTTTATTTATTTAATAAAACAATGAGCAGATTCTGATCACTAACAAAAATGACCAAGCGCAGCGTGAACACAGCAGTCGGGGCCTTTACAGTGCAGACGTTAATGCTTACACTCTCCTGCAGCCGTCATGTAGTGCACTGAGAGAGACTGAATGTACGGGGGAGCAGCCCTCACAGGACGCACCTGGGTGTACACAGGTCAGTATAGGGGGGCTCCCCCATGACACACCTGTGTACACATAGTATCAGGGCTATCCATTGTGGTCAGTATAGAGGGGTCTGTCTCCAGACGTACCTGTATACACATGGTCAGTATAGAGGAGCTGTCCCAAGATGCACCTGTGTATAGACGGTCAGTATAGGGGGGCTGTCCCCAGATGCACCTGTGTATACACGGTCAGTATAGGGGGGCTGTCCCCAGATGCACCTGTGTATAGACGGTCAGTATAGGGGGGCTGTCCCCAGATGCACCTGTGTATACACGGTCAGTATAGGGGGCTGTCCCCAGATGCACCTGTGTATACGCGGTCAGTATAGGGGGCTGTCCCCAGACGCACCTGTGTACACAGTCTGTATAGGGTGGGCTCTTCTATGATGCACCTGTGTATACACGGTCAGTATAGGGGGCTGTCCTCAGACGCACCTGTGTACACAGTCTATATAGGGTGGGTCTCCCACGATGCACCAGTTGCTGTCATTGCAGTGGGGTCCCCCCACAGTCTACAGTGAATGGAGGGAGTCAGAAACTTTTCCGCACTATCCAGTCCCCCACAATTCACAGCCATCTACGTAGCGTTGGCGAGAAGTGGTCACCTTAACCCTTCCCCTGCTGGGCGGTGCGGAGGCTGCCAGCACCGGGAGGGTTAATGGGTCAGGATCACGAGCGTATTGCACATAGAAGACACGACGGCGCCACAAGTGCAGAAGACGAGACGCACAGCGAGGACAGAAGACGGAGGATAAAAAAAAAGGAACAAAGCAGCTGAAGGTCCGACATCGCTGTAAACAAAGAAACTTGGCAAGAACTCAAAGCTGTAAAAAAGACGAGGGGCCCTGGCGGCCATGTCTGCGGATGAGGCAGCTGTGAGTGTATATATATATATGTATATCTGTGTGTGCAGCGCTAAAATCATGTATTAGCGAGCGTCCGGGCGCCCTGACAGGCAGAACAGTCAGAGGGACGCCAGACCCCGCGATTGTCACCATAGAAAGCGTCAATAAATAAAACTCTCATCACGGCTTTAAAACTTTCCTTCATAAGGTAAATAGCGCCACTATTATACGAGGGGGAGGGGCAGCTCCGCGGAGGGGGCGGAGCTGCGGAATGTAGTGTAAGACCCGGCGGGAGGCCGCAGAGTGTTTTGGTCGTTGTGCAGCTGCGCCCCTGCTGGGGGAGTGCGGTACTGCGGGGGTAATGTGAGTGATTATTGGTCCTTGGCCGTGCTGCACCACAGGCAAACCCTCCCCTGCTCACACTGGCTGGATCCGCTTTGGTTTGGCAGCATCTGGTGTGGGAGAGAGGGGAGTGACGTGCTGCAGCGCAGAGCCTTGTCACCCTCCGCTACTCCCTGTAGGGGGCAATGATGGGCACAGGGGTCCGCCGGTCATGTGAACTGCCCGTAAAAGGTAGCGGAGACCACGCTCAGGGAATGATGGAATCAGGGTAAGACACCGCGCGGCCTCCCAGCCGCACGACGCACACCGCGCGGCCGCACGACGCACACCGCGCGGCCTCCCAGCCGCACGACGCACACCGCGCGGCCTCCCAGCCGCACGACGCACACCGCGCGGCCTCCCAGCCGCACACCGCGCGGCCTCCCAGCCGCACGACGCACACCGCGCGGCCTCCCAGCCGCACGACGCACACAGTGCGGCTCTCATATCAAGGCAAAAGAAAAGTCTAACACTGTGGCACAATGGGTCAGTGAGACTCCGCCTCCTCTTCAGCAGTCAACAAGTCTCCGCCTCCTCCACCAGATCGCGGGTCCATGGCCGAGTGCATGATGGTCACGTACACATCATCCATGTTTGGCATAACGAAAATTTTCTACAAGGGAAATAAAAAGGCGTCACATGATCCCGCTCCACCCCCAATGCAGTGTGCAGACACAGGGGCACCGGCCGCCATCTTGATCGACTCACCTGGAATTCCTGTTCCAGTTTCTTCTCGATCCACTCGGTCACATGTGCGAGCGTCACCTCCCTCTCACCCAGTTTTGGCCGCGCCTTCAGCTCCAGGTGTGGAGGCGTCCGGAACCCATACCTTGTACATAGAGGAAAAGCGTAGGGGTCAGAGGGCAGAGTGGCCTGCAGGGGGCGCTGCCTGATATATGTAATCCTGGGTCTGTAGGGCGTGGAGGTGGTGGGAAGAGGAAAGAGGCGCAGGGTAAGCAAAGAACAGCAGAGCGGAGGCGGGAAGAGGGAGCAAAGAACAGCAGAGCGGAGGCGGGAAGAGGGAGCAAAGAACAGCGGAGCGGAGGCGGGAAGAGGGAGCAAGAACCGAGCGGAGGCGGAAGAGGGAGCAAAGAACAGCGGAGCGGAGGCGGGAAGAGGGAGCAAAGAACAGCGGAGCGAGCGAGGCGAGCGGAAGAGAGAGGCAAAGAACAGCGGAGCGGAGGCGGGAAGAGGGAGCAAAGAACAGCGGAGCGGAGGCGGGGAGAGGGAGAAAAGAACAGCGGAGCGGAGGCGGGGAGAGGGAGAAAAGAACAGCGGAGCGGAGGCGGGAAGAGGGAGCAAAGAACAGCGGAGCGGAGGCGGGAAGAGGGAGCAAAGAACAGCGGAGCGGAGGCGGAAAGAGGGAGCAAAGAACAGCGGAGCGGAGGCGGGAAGAGGGAGCAAAGAACAGCGGAGCGGAGGCGGGAAGAGGGAGCAAAGAACAGCAGAGCGGAGGTGGGAAGAGGGAGCAAAGAACAGCAGAGCGGAGGTGGGAAGAGAGAGCAAAGAACAGCAGAGCGGAGGCGGGAAGAGGGAGCAAAGAACAGCGGAGTGGAGGCGGGAAGAGGGAGCAAAGAACAGCGGAGCGGAGGTGGGAAGATGGAGCAAAGAACAGGGGAGCGGAGGTGGGAAGAGGGAGCAAAGAACAGCGGAGCGGAGGTGGGAAGAGGGAGCAAAGAACAGCGGAGCGGAGGAGGGAAGAGGGAGCAAAGAACAGCGGAGCGGAGGAGGGAAGAGGGAGCAAAGAACAGCGGAGCGGAGGAGGGAAGAGGGAGCAAAGAACAGCGGAGCGGAGGAGGGAAGAGGGAGCAAAGAACAGCGGAGCAGAGGTGGGAAGAGGGAGCAAAGAACAGCGGAGCGGAGGAGGGAAGAGGGAGCAAAGAACAGCGGAGCGGAGGAGGGAAGAGGGAGCAAAGAACAGCAGAGCGGAGGTGGGGAGAGAGAGCAAAGAACAGCGGAGGGCAGGGGAATTGGGAGGCATGAAGGAGCAAAGAACACTAGTGGTTGTGGGTTGGAGAAAAGGGTGCAGACCTTGTTGACCCTGTTCTGTCTGCGGTTCGGACACTCACCAGATGCGGTCGGTTGGGGGAGGGGGGATGTTGATGGCCAGCGTCCCGCGGCACTCCTGCACCTCTACCGTCAGCAGCAGCGGGGTGTTGGACACCTCCTCAATTTTCTTCTTTATAAATTCGGTTTCTGTCGCTTTCTGAAAATATTTGGATTTGGTGATTTTGTCCACAAATCTCATGATCTTGCTTGTACGATGAGGCCCCGGATACCTGCAGAGGACAAAACGTAAATCTAAAAGGGAAAAGACCGAGTAGGGATCCCTGCCCACCCAGAGATGGCGGGGCCGCCACAGAGAGGGCCCTGGCCACCCAGAGATGGCGGGGCCCGCCACAGAGAGGGCCCTGGCCACCCAGAGATGGCGGGGCCCGCCACAGAGAGGTCCCTGGCCACCCAGAGATGGCGGGGCCCGCCACAGAGAGGTCCCTGGCCACCCAGAGATGGCGGGGCCCGCCACAGAGAGGTCCCTGGCCACCCAGAGATGGCGGGGCCACCACAGAGAGGTCCCTGCCCACCCAGAGATGGCGGGGCCACCACAGAGAGGTCCCTGGCCGCCCAGAGATGGCGGGGCCGCCACAGAGAGGGCCCTGGCCGCCCAGAGATGGCGGGGCCGCCACAGAGAGGGCCCTGGCCGCCCAGAGATGGCGGGGCCGCCACAGAGAGGGCCCTGGCCGCCCAGAGATGGCGGGGCCGCCACAGAGAGGGCCCTGGCCGCCCAGAGATGGCGGGGCCACCACAGAGAGGTCCCTGCCCACCCAGAGATGGCGGGGCCGCCACAGAGAGGTCCCTGCCCACCCAGAGATGGCGGGGCCACCACAGAGAGGTCCCTGGCCACCCAGAGACGGCGGGGCCGCCACAGAGACGTCCCTGCCCACCCAGAGATGGCAGAGCTGTCACAGAGGTCCCTGCCCAGAGAAGGCGGGGCCGCCACAGAGACCCCATCCCTGAGCAAGAGTTAACTGTCAGCCCATCCCCTAAGGAACAAGCAGTACTTAGCTGCTCAGCAGTGACGGGGTTTCGGCAGGTCCTTACCCCTCGACACCAATGATGGGCTGCCGGTCATTGGTAATTTCTGCTGCGTCTTCTTCATCAGAGGATCCGGCACTGGACGACTCCTCATCGCTGTCTGCCAAGTAATAGGCTCTGGGCCTGGAGCTGGTGGAGACACAGAGGAATGAGCGATGTACGGCCTCCGACCTCACTGTATACAGGACAACCTGCACTAATAGGTGGAGGGTAACATAAGTAGAGATCAGCGGGGAGAGGAGAGGAGTAGGAGGACCAGTACACACAGGAGGACAGGTCTGGGGAGGGGAACGACGACGGCTAATACACCCGAGTTGTAAGAGGGCGACCGAGGAGGGGGAGAAGGAGCAGGAGGGCGACCGAGGAGGGGGAGAAGGAGCAGGAGGGCGACCGAGGAGGGGGAGAAGAGAGCAGGAGGGCGACCGAGGAGGGGGAGAAGGAGCAGGAGGGCAACCGAGGAGGGGGAGAAGGAGCAGGAGGGCAACCGAGGAGGGGGAGGAGGAGAAGCAGGAGGGCGACCGAGGAGGGGAGGAGGAGAAGCAGGGAGGGCGACCGAGGAGGAGGAGGAGGAGGAAGAAGGAGCAGGAGGGCGGACGAGGAGGAGGAGGAGGAGGAGAAGGAGCAGGAGGGCGCACGAGGGAGGAGGAGGAGGAGGAGCAAGGAGGGCGACCGAGGAGGAGGAGGAGAAGCAGGAGGGCGACCGAGGAGGAGGAGGAGAAGCAGGAGGGCGACCGAGGAGGAGGAGGAGAGAGAAGCAAGGAGAGAGCAGGAGGGCGACCGAGGAGGAGGAGGAGAAGCAGGAGGGCGAACCGAGGAGGAGGAGGAGAAGCAGGAGGGCGAACCGAGGAGGAGGAGGAGAAGCAGGAGGGCGACCGAGGAGGAGGAGGAGAAGCAAGGAGGAGCGGACCGAGGAGGAGGAGGAGAAGAGGAGCAGGAGGGCGACCGGAGGAGGAGAGAAGGAAGAAGCAGGAGGGCGACCGAGGAGGAGGGAGGAGAAGCAGGAGGGCGACCGGAGGAGGGGGAGAAGGAGCAGGAGGGCAACCGAGGAGGGGAGAGGAGCAGGAGGGCACCGAGAGGGGAGAGGAGCAGGAGGGCAACCGAGGAGGGGGAGAAGGAGCAGGAGGGCAACCGAGGAGGAGGGGGAGGGAGAAGGAGAAGCAGGAGGGCAACAGGAGGAGAGGGGGAGAAGAGGAGCAGGAGGCGAACCGAGAGGAGGGGGAGGAGAAGGAGCAGGAGGGCACCGAAGGCAGGAGGGGGAGGAGAAGCAGGAGGGCGACCGAGGAGGAGGGGGAGGAGGAGAAGCAGGAGGGCGACCGAGGAGGAGGAGGAAGGAAGAAGGAGCAGAGGAGGGCGACCGAGGAGGAGGAAAGGCAGGAGGCGACCGAGGAGGAGGAGGAGAAGCAGGAGGGCGACCGAGGAGGAGGAGGAGAGAGCAGGAGGGCGACCGAGGAGGAGGAGGAGAAGCCAGGAGGGGAGAGGAGGGGAGGAGGGAGAAGGAGCAGGAGGGCGACCGAGGAGGAGGAGAAGCAGGAGGGCGACCGAGGAGGAGGAGGAGAGCAGGAGGGCGACCGAGGAGGAGGAGGAGAGAGCAGGAGGGCGACCGAGGAGGAGGAGGAGAAGCGAGAGGGGGCGACCGAGGAGGAGGAGGAGAAGGAGCAGGAGGGCGACCGAGGAGGAGGAGGAGAACAGGAGGGCGACGAGGAGGAGGAGGAGAGCAGGAGGGCGACCGAGGAGGAGGAGGGAGAGCAGGAGGGCGACGGGGGAGGAGGAGAGCAGGAGGGCGACCGAGAGGAGGAGGAGGAGAAGGAGCAGGAGGGCGACCGAGGAGGAGGAGGAGGAGAAGGAGCAGGAGGGCGAGCGAGGGAGGAGGAGAGCAGGAGGGACGAGGAGGAGGAGGAGGAGGAGAAGGGCAGGAGGGCGACCGAGGAGGAGGAGGAGGAGAAGGAGCAGGAGGGCGACCGAGGAGGAGAGGAGAAGGGAGGAGGGCGACCGAGGAGGAGAGGAGGAGAGCAGGAGGCGACGAGGAGGGAGGAGCGAAGAGGAGGCGACGAGGAGGAGGGGAGAAGAGCAGGAGGGCGACCGAGGAGGAGGAGAGCAGAGCAGGAGGGAACCGAGGAGGGGAGAAGGAGCAGGAGGGCAACGAGGAGGGGAGAAGAGCAGGAGGGAACGAGGAGGGGAGAAGGAGCAGAGGCACCGGGGGGGGAAGGAGAGGAGGCAGAGGAGGGAGAAGGAGCAGGAGGGCAACCGAGGAGGGAGGAGGAGAAGGAGCAGGAGGGCGACCGAGAGGAGGAGGAGGAGAAGGAGCAGGAGGGCACGGGGGAAAGAGCGGAGGCACGGAGGGGGAGAAGGAGCAGGAGGGCAACCGAGGAGGGGAGAAGAGCAGGAGGGCACCGAGGAGGAGGAGGAGAAGCAGGAGGGCGACCGAGGAGGAGGAGGAGGAGAAGGAGCAGGAGGGCGACCGAGGAGGAGGAGGGGGAGAAGGAGCAGGAGGGCGACGAGGAGGAGGAGGAGGAGAAGGAGCAGGAGGGCGACGAGGAGGAGGAGGAGGAGAAGGAGCAGGAGGGCGACCGAGGAGGAGGAGGAGGAGAAGGAGCAGGAGGGCGACCGAGGAGGAGGAGGAGGAAGAAGGAGCAGGAGGGCGACCGAGGAGGAGGAGGAGGAGAAGGAGCAGGAGGGCGACCGAGGAGGAGGAGGAGGAAAGGAGAGGAGGGCGACGAGGAGGAGGAGGAGGAGAAGGAGCAGGAGGCGAGAGGAGAGGAGAGAGAAGAGCAGGAGGGCGACGAGGAGAGAGGAGGAGGAGGAGGAGGAGGAGAAGGAGCAGGAGGGCGACCGAGGAGGAGGAGGACCAACACACCTTGGGAGGTCAGGGGAGGGGAGGACAAAGATTAGGAGTGGTGCACCTGAGAAGGGGAGGGTAAGGAGTCAGTACACCCGGGGAGCGTCTCATATCAAGCTCTAGCAGATGTGAATATCTTTGCAATGGAACAATGCAGCGCAAAACACTGGTAGACCTGGGGGAGCGCAGGGATACTCCATACATCCCTCAGCTCCACCCACAGCGGAGTCATGTGATCACACAGGTGGTGCGTGGGTCAGAGGTTACACTCACCAATCAAGAGGTCCCGGAACGGAGGCAGAGAAGAGACAGGGAGAGACCATTAATGTGCAGAATGGAGGGAGGGCAGCCGTCCATCACCAGCCCGCAGCCTCATTAACTGTCAACTCCACCCATCATCCCCCACCGCCCTCATCATCCCCCCACTCACCCATCTTTTCCGGGCTCCCCCACCGCCCTCATCATCCCCCCACTCACCCATCTTTTCCGGGCTCCCCCACCGCCCTCATCATCCCCCCACTCACCCATCTTTTCCGGGCTCCCCCACTTTGAGGGTCTCCCCCAGCGGCTCCTTCCCGAGTCTCGTCAGGTTCATTTTTGTTTCTAAGGTCATAAGAAAAGATCCAGTGTAGGAGATCTCCAGATCGGTCCACAGCCCTGCAAGGAGAAGAGAGTCAGTGCAGGATCCCCCCGCAGTGCGCCGGTGGAGACGCCTCAGTGCAGGATCCCCCCGCAGTGCGCCGGTGGAGACACCTCAGTGCAGGATCCCCCCGCAGTGCGCCGGTGGAGACACCTCAGTGCAGGATCCCCCCGCAGTGCGCCAGTGGAGAGACCTCAGCGCAGGATCCCCCCGCAGTGCGCCGGTGGAGACACCTCAGCGCAGGATCCCCCCGCAGTGCGCCGGTGGAGACACCTCAGTGCAGGATCCCCCCGCAGTGCGCCGGTGGAGACACCTCAGTGCAGAATCCCCCCGCAGTGCGCCAGTGGAGACACCTCAGTGCAGAATCCCCCCGCAGTGCGCCGGTGGAGGAGACACCTCAGTGCAGGATCCCCCCGCAGTGCGCCGGTGGAGACACCTCAGTGCAGGATCCCCCCGCAGTGCGCCGGTGGAGACACCTCAGTGCAGGATCCCCCCGCAGTGCGCCGGTGGAGACACCTCAGTGCAGGATCCCCCCGCAGTGCGCCGGTGGAGACACCTCAGTGCAGGATCCCCCCGCAGTGCGCCGGTGGACACGTTACCTCGGTGGTCGATGGTTGGCTGGTAGGACTGGAGGATTTTCGGCACAGACACCCCCATGTCCAGCTCTGTAAGCGTCAGTTCATTCATGAAGTACGGCAGCTGTGGGGACAATAATCAGCCCAGGAAATTGTAAGGAATAAGGGATATATTCTGACGATATTCCTACAGCAGCCATATTGTTCAGGTGTCACCATATTTTCCTCACTCCCAGGAGAGAGCCCCCTTAATTAATCTCCTGGATCTGTTCATTAACCTGAGGATAGTAATTTCCTGGCACAACTGTGGCCACAGAATGAAGACTCAATAACAAATGGGATAGGTGACACATTTGGACCAGAGACAATTATACAAAAGGAAGATCCCCCCCATGAATCTGCCGACAGAGGGAAGAGCTCATTTCCTTCTGCCTTGAGATTTCAAAGAAGCGTCACACACAGCACACACAGTAGCCAAGGGAAAGAAGTATTAATATTTCACAACACATCACTCTCCTAAATATGACAATTATAAATATGACACCTGGAGATGTATAGGATCATAACCCATATTTCTGCATAACTGTGCGACCTTCCTAACTACCCCAAAATTAATATTGGCCAGAGGGACGACCGCAGACATGTTGTGTGTCCTACCAGTTTAAAGCTAAAATCATAACCAAAAATATAAGAGCATTATCTTCCACCTATGACGCTCCCAGGCAGAGTTATGGGAAAGGCTGCAGCTTCATAGCTATTTTTTAGGTATGGCAAAACCAGCACACATGAGGTCACCAGGGGGAGGTCGGTGAGTGGGGAAGATGGGGGGGGGGGGGGGGGGGGGGTCTCAAAAGCCCCTGCCATATCTCGTCAGTGTATTAGTTTGAGGAGGACGAGTCACATCACGTGGCAGAGTATACCCAAGGGGACCCGGTGGCTCCACACTGCCCCCGTGTGGCCACCAGCAGCAAGGAAACCAGTTAATGAACTATTATTGTCTGGATATCTGTGCGCATTTCCATTTATCTTTTGTTTATATACAGATGTTACAATCAGTTATGCAAATATTATCTAGTGTGCAAATAAATATATATATAATATATATAATTTATGATTAAATGATGATGAAATCTTGAGTTGTTCCTTTATCTTGATGGCGAGCCCTATGTCCGTGTGCTCATGTAACTCTACCTGGGTTGGTTTCTGACCCGCTATAAGCTGCCGTCCTTCCCCATGTAGTTCCCTGACTAGCCTGACTATAGAGGAGGCGCTAGAGAGCTGCCAGGTTCGGTGGCAAATCGTCAGTCATTATCTATGTGATGGGGGGGGGAAGCGACTCACGGACCCCCAGAGACACTGAACATTCAGACGCCCTGGGGGAGACACAGCCCCCCTGAGAGCTGCCAGCAGGGGGCGCACACTTCGGGGATCTATGGAGCAGCCACATGTCAGGGATTAATGACTGATCTCCAGAGGAAAGCGGCTTACTGTGTGGAGGAGGGGCAGCCGGTGGCTCGCAGGATAACCTCCACTGTACAGAGCCAGGAAGGGGTTAAATCGTACAGCAGCGTCCCCCTGCAGTCACACTAACCCTTCACATCTCAGGACAATGATGAGGGTAGCGCTGCCCTCCCCACCTTGATCTTGCTGAGCTTCATCTGGATCTTCTTTGACACCAGATCGGACCAATACTTCTCTCCAAGGAAGTCCCAGAACATCCGCCCCAGCAGAGCGTTCACCCAGGCCTGCTGCGCCAGGAGCGCCTGCTGCGCCACCAGGACCGCCTGCTGCACCGCCTGCTCCGCGCCCACCTGTCCAGAGACGCCCTGCGGAGAAGGGAGGAGCTTACAGTAACACAACGGATCGACTACCCAGGCGTCACCGAGCCCCCCCTTCCCACCAGCTCAGTCCCCTCCAGGCGTCGTCACCGCCTTCCCCCAGCTCAATCCCGTCCAGGCGTCGTCACCGCCTTCCCCCCCCAGCTCGGTCCCCTCCAGGCATCACCGTCTACCCCCCAGGTGTCACCGCCTACCAAACTTCTTCCCCCCCCCCCCCCCGGCTCAGTCCCCTCCAGGCGTTGTAACCGCCTCCCCTCCCCCTTCCTGACTCAGTCCCTGCCTGGCGTCGTCACCGCCTTCCCCCCCTCACGGCTCAGTCCCCTCCAGGCATCACCGCCTACCCCCCAGGCGTCACTGCCTACCCCCCCTCCCTGCTCAATCCCCTCCAGGCGTACCCACCTCCGCCTCCCCCGGCTCCGTCCCCTCCAGGCGTCACCGCCTCCCCCAGCTCCGTCCCCTCCAGACATCACCACCGCCTCTCTCGGCTCCATCCCCTCCAGGCAGCACAGCCTCCTCCAACCCGCCACGCCACGCCTGCGTCCCCTACAGACGTCACCACGCTGGCTCTGTTCCCCCAGATGTCATCGCACACCCCCAGCTTCAGTCTCCTTCCCACCCCCAGACATCACAGCTACCTGGCCCCTCTACCTTCTTGGCTGCGGTGGGGCTGCTGTTGGCACTGGTGGTGGGGCTCTCCTCGGAGCTCGCCTCCTCGGGGGGGACACACTGGGCCATGTACGCACTGTAGTCCAGCAGCAACTTCTGCCTGACGCCGGCGGGCAGCTCCTTGGTGCGGAGCTGGGACATGACTTCGTCCGTGCTGCCCTTACTGCTGCTGCGGCTGTGGGTGAGGACCCCGGACTGGCTTCCCTGCCGGCTGTGTGTGAGCAGCGGTCCTGGGGGGGGGGACAGGAGGGGACACAGATTATGAGGGCCCAGCACGGCGTGGGCTATCACACACCTGACATACCTGGCTTCAGGGTCGGCCCGGCTTTCTTCATCTTGGAGGCCAGCAGCAGCCGCTGGAACCATTCCTCCTTCTCTCGGCCCGTCCTCCCGAACAGGTAGAGCACCTGGTCCTTGCCCGCGGGGGCCTTGCCGCCATCCTCGGCCTCCCCTCTCTCCTCCGCCGACTCTTTGTCTCGCTGAGCCTTGGACATGAAGTCTTCCTGCCGGGCGAGCTCCACGCAGATGGGGTACTTCTTATTCCACAGACGCTTCCGTGCCAGGCTGTGCGGCACCAGGTGGACCTGTGCGACAGAGAGGGCTGATAACAGCAGGCAACAGCGGCCCAAACTACATGGCGGTGGAGGCAGAGGGTCAGACCACTCACCTTGCTGTCTGCCACCTCGTAGATCTTCTGGCTGACGTAGGTGACGTCTGGTTTGGCCTCGTTGAAGGCGGCTCTGCGGGGGACGTTCTTGTTGGGTTTGGACAGGCGCAGCGTGGCGCCCTCCAGCCGGACGTACACGGACTGGGTCAGGGTGGCGTGATAGGTCTCTGGGTCGTAGTTCTGGATCTCATTCATCCACCCCTAGGAGAGGAGGCACAGTATGGAGACCCCCCGCTGACTACCCATAATGCCCCCCCCATCCTGCCCCGCGTGGCGGCCTACCTTCCATATGTCCGGCTCTGCGATGTTCAGCGGCTCCACCAGGGCCTCGTGGCACCGCCGACGTCGACGTGAAGAACGAGGAGACGCACAGAGCCAGATCACAGCGATGGCGGCCATGAAGCCGCCGGCCAGTCCCGCACACAGTCCTGCCAGGTAACTGGGGAGGGGGAGAAGGAAATAAGCGTAGACGGCGAGGACGAGGAGGCTGAGCGCCACAGTGGGAGGCTCAGGATCCTCCGCGTACACATCCTCCTCAGCCTCTGCGGTGCCACAGACCCCGGCCGCCTCCTCTGGAGCCTCCGCAGCCTCCTCCTCATCCTCGAAGTCTTCAGAGTAAAGCTCCGTGAACTCCTCGTCCTCCTTACTGACCAGGGCGGAGAGCAAGCAGGACTCCAGAGCCAGCGGCCTCACCCCGGCCTCCTCCCCAGGGGAGCACTCGTCATCCCCGTCCTCCTCCTTAATGCTGTAGTTGTTGTTGTTGGCCTCCAGGTGGCCGTTGAGGCTGGCGAGGTTGGACAGCTCGGATGCGCTGGAGGATAAGGCTTTGGACCTGTAGCTGGAGGACTCGTCACCCATGATCTTACTGAGCAGCTGGAAGGGCTCGTAGATGACCTCAGAGAAGCGCCTCTTTGTGTCCTCTATCTTGGCCTCCACCTCCGTCACCTTGAAGAAGGAGCGTCCATCAGACGGGGAGGTGATGGGCGAGGACGGGGCGGTCTTGGAGTCGCCGCCGCTCCCCCGCGGTTGTGTAAACTGCTTGAACAGGTGCAGGTTGAGCTTAGAGTCAGGCGGTCGGGGCGAGACGCCCTCCGCCTCCTGCTTGTCTGTGGACAGAGACTTCACCAGGGTCTTCATCAGGTGCCGGTGCCGGTTTGGCGCCGTGGACTCTTTAGGTTCCACCTCTGCAGACAGAGACTTGACCAAGCTCAGGAACGGCTTCGAGCCGGAGATGGCGGGCGCCGCTGTGGACAGCGCCAGCACTTTGGAGGGCGAGGAGACCAGCGATGGGGTCTGCTCTGGAGGAGGGGAGGCACAGGGGGAGTCCAGGCTGCTGTGAGAGGAGGACAGGGGTAATGGCATGGCGCTCAGCGGCCCAGACTGACCGGGCGCCTCTGTGGTTGGCAGAAGGGTTGGCAATGACTGCGGCATGGCGTCAGCAGGGCTGGAGGTGGCACCGCTATCGAAGCAGAGATCCTCACTGGCCTCCTCCGCCGTCACCACATTCTGGTCCTCCATGTCCTCGCTGAGGGTCTCTTCCTCCTCCTCTTCTTCTGTCCCCATAGCCGAGAAGCGGATGGTGAGGGTCTCACGGGACACGGAGCGCTGGACCTCCACTTTGGGGGCGGTGACCTTGGCAGAGGTTTGGCGGGACTTCTCTCCATGGCTGCCGTCCAGACTGGTCATTGCACTCGAGGCAGAGATCCAGGAGCTGCAGAGGAGAGAAAGAGTTAAAGTGGTGTGGACAGCGACCCCCATCATCCACCCCAGAGAGGACAGCGACCCCCATCATCCACCCCAGAGGAGAGCAGCAATCACTACCATCATCCACCCCAGAGAGGACAGCGACCCCCATCATCCACCCCAGAGAGGAGCAGCACACCCCCATCATCACCCCAGAGAGGAGCAGCAATCACTCCCATCATCCACCCCAAGAGGAGCAGCAATCACCCCCATCATCCACCCCAGAGAGGACAGCGACACCCCATCATCCACCCCAGAGAGGAGCAGCAATCACCCCATCATCCACCCCCAGAGAGGAGCAGCAATCACCCCATCATCCACCCCAGAGAGGAGCAGCAATCACCCCCATCATCCACCCCAGAGAGGACAGCGACCCCCATCATCCACCCCAGAGAGGACAGCGACCCCCATCATCCACCCCAGAGAGGACAGCGACCCCCATCATCCACCCCAGAGAGGACAGCGACCCCCATCATCCACGCCAGAGAGGACAGCGACCCCCATCATCCACGCCAGAGAGGACAGCGACCCCCATCATCCACGCCAGAGAGGACAGCGACCCCCATCATCCACCCCAGAGAGGACAGCGACCCCCATCATCCACGCCAGAGAGGACAGCGACCCCCATCATCCACCCCAGAGAGGACAGCGACCCCCATCATCCACCCCAGAGGAGAGCAGCAATCACTCCCATCATCCAGCACACGAGATCTCAACTCAATGATGAAATGTCTCATTACATTGTGAAATCCTCAACTTCAACTACAGAGATCGCCGCCACGACACAGGGGCCCGCCGCCCCCCGCCACCACGACACAGGGGGCCCGCCGCCCCCCGCCACCACGACACAGGGGGCCCGCCCCCCCCGCCACCACGACACAGGGGGCCCGCCGCCCCCCGCCACCACGACACAGGGGCCCGCCGCCCCCCGCCACCACGACACAGGGGGCCCGCCGCCCCCCGCCACCACGACACAGGGGGCCCGCCGCCCCCCGCCACCACGACACAGGGGGCCCGCCGCCCCCCGCCACCACGACACAGGGGGCCCGCCGCGACCCCCCGCCCACCACGACACAGGGGGCCCGCCGCCCCGCCCCACCACGACACAGGGGGCCCTCCGCCCCCCGCCACCACGACACAGGGGGCCCGCCACCACGACACAGGGGGCCCGCCGCCCCCCGCCACCACCGACACAGGGGGCCCGCCGCCCCCAGGCCCACCCACGACACAGGGGGCCCGCCGCCCCCGCCACCACGACACAGGGGGCCCGCCGCCCCCGCCACCACGACACAGGGGGCCCGCCGCCCCCGCCACCACGACACAGGGGGCCCGCCGCCCCCAAACGACACAGGGGGCCCGCCGCCCCCACGACACAGGGGGCCCGCCGCCCCGCCAGCCACCACGACACAGGGGGCCCCGCCGCCCCCACGACACAGGGGGCCCGCCGCCACCACGACACAGGGGGCCCGCCGCCCCCGCCACCACACGACACAGGGGGCCCGCCGCCCCCGCCACCACGCTGGAAGGGCGATCCTCGCTACTGCCTCTTGTTAGGTGTATGAGAAAATCTGTAGAATTTGACCTTTTCTTACCAATGACTGTAACAAGTCTTAGTGTCGCTCTTATTCTCGTCTGGATTATTGCAATTCTCTACTGATCGTCTCCCTCTCAATCTCCCCAGTTCACCTTATATTCAGGAATCAGGGATCATATTCCTCTCCAACCACTACACCGATGCCTCCACCCTGTGCCAGTCACTGCACTGGTTACCCATCCGCTACAGAGTGCAAAATAATCTTATCATTCTCACCCACAAGCCCCCCACAGTTCTGCACCCCCCTACATCTCCTCATCTCTGTCTATCACCTAACCGTCCTCTCCACAGTGCTGCATCTCCCTACATCTCCTCCTCATCTCTCCACAGTGCTGCACCTCCCTACATCTCCTCATCATCTCTGTCTAACACCTAACCGTCCTCTCCACAGTGCTGCACCTCCCTACATCTCATCTCTACATAGTTCTGCACCACACTACATTTCCTCCTCATCTCTATCACCTACCCATCCTCTCCACAGTTCTGCATGGCCCTACATCTCCCCATCATCTGTGTACATCCCCTACCCATCCTCTCCACAGTGCTGCACCTCCCTACATCTCCTCATCATCTCTCCACAGTGCTGCACCTCCCTACATCTCATCCTCATCTCTCCACAGTGCTGCACCTCCCTACATCTCCTCATCATCTGTCCATAGTTCTGCACCACCCTACATTTCCTCCTCATCTCTATCCCCTACCCATCCTCTCCACAATTCTGCACTGCCCAATGTTCCAATAATGACCTAAGACTGACACCCACTACAGTCTAAACCTTCCACTCCAGTACTTGTTGTCACTGGGGGGACAGAGAAATATACAGGGGGAGAGAGGGGGCACTGAAGGACAGAGACACGATCAGGTGGGGGCACAGCAGGGTACGGGGGGGGCACAGCAGGGTACGGGGGGGGCACAGCAGGGTACGGGGGGGGCACAGCAGGGTACGGGGGGGGCACAGCAGGGTACGGGGGCACAGCAGGGTACGGGGGGGGCACAGCAGGGTACGGGGGGGGCACAGCAGGGTACGGGGGGGGGCACAGCAGGGTACGGGGGCACCCTCGTTGCTCTCCCAGCCTCCGCCCGCTCCGGTGTGTAATGTGAGGCCGCCGCTCACAGGTAATTACCACCACTCTCCTCATTAAAGGATAATGTGACCAGGTGAAAACAGACGAGAACAAATTGTGTGTAAGCGACACCGGAGCTGGAGCGGAGCCACGCGGGGCGGCACTACCCACAATCCTCTGCTGCAGGACACTGGAGACCATGGACGGAGGGCGAAGATCCCGAGCTCCAGGAGGACGTCACCACCCGCCATCTGCAGCATGTCCCCCGTGTACACACCCCGGGCACCACGAGGACGTCACCACCAGCCATCTGCAGCATGTCCTCCGTGTACACACCCCGGGCACTACCCGCCATCTATCTGCAGCATGTCCCCCGTGTACACACCCCGGGCACCACAAGGACATCACCACCAGCCATCTGCAGCATGTCCCCCGTGTACACACCCCGGGCACCACGAGGACGTCACCACCAGCCATCTGCAGCATGTCCCCCGTGTACACACCCCGGGCACCACGAGGACGTCACCACCAGCCATCTGCAGCATGTCCTCCGTGTACACACCCCGGGCACTACCCGCCATCTATCTGCAGCATGTCCTCCGTGTACACACCCCGGGCACCACCACCTTCTATCTGCAGCATGTCCTCCGTGTACACACCCCGGGCACCGTGCCCAGCATCCCAGAGGTTAATATACACATGCTTCAGGTACACGCTGCCAGACGAGCGCCCCCGGGATAACAGTCAGTGTACAAAATGCGCCAGCACCGGCGTCATCAGCAGTCTGGGCACACTGTATACATTACACCAGGGTCATAGTCTCTGGTGCCCATCCTGAACCAGTCATTATCATACAGTGGAGCCCAGGTGCCCTATAGTGCGGATCCCCTTCCCACTGCTCACTGTATAATCTACTGAGACATCACAGGAGGAGGAGGAGGAGGAGGAGGAGGACGAGCAACAAGTCCCCAATGAGGCAGAGCCCAGAGTCTCTGCTAGGACCTGTCTGAAAGGAACCTGGGGCAACAAGCCAGTGGCAACCAGCCCAGAGACTGGAGGCAACCAACCCAGGGTCAATCAGCCAGGGGCAACCAACCCAGAGCTCAGGAACTGATGAGAGTAGTAGTTGTCAAACAATGTCCTCTGCACATCATCCTCCAGAGGTAACAACCCTGACATCAATCACTGCAGACCCAGCACCTGCTGGAGCTCCTGATATAAAGGGCCTGAGCAACGATGACAAGAAGACGCCGGGGGGCCGCACCCCTGAGCCCACCAGCCAAGAGTCCAATCAGAGACACACTGCGGCGGCAGTCGTCATCCTGAGCACCATGAGGTGGGGGGGAGGAGGGGTGGGATTCGAGTGGAGCGAAGATGATGATATCACAGGGTGGCACGAGGTCACATACCGCATGTCCATGTGTACTGTACCGCCATCCCTAAACATCATCAATCAGGTCACCACCTCTCCCTGGATTTACACCCTGTGCCATCATCTCCCTACACACAGAGATCATCTGATGGGAAAAGATGAACAGCCCAGGACAAGGCCGGTGTGGGCAGAGGGACATCCAACCACTGAGGCAAGACCCACCCACCCGCCCAACCAAACCTCAGGATCAAGACACATCCACCACCCAACCAAACCTCAGGGTCAAGACACATCCACCACCCAACCAACCCTCAGGGTCAAGACACATCCATCCGCCCAACCAACCAAACCTCAGGGTCAAGCCACATCCACCAACCAACCAAACCTCAGGATCAAGACACATCCACCACCCAACCAAACCTCAGGGTCAAGACACATCCACCATTCAACCAAACCTCAGGGTCAAGACACATCCACACCCAACCAAACCTCAGGGTCAAGACACATCCACCACCCAACCAAACCTCAGGGTCAAGACACATCCACCACCCAACCAAACCTCAGGGTCAAGACACATCCACCACCCAACCAAACCTCAGGGTCAAGACACATCCACCACCCAACCAAACCTCAGGGTCAAGACACATCCACCACCCAACCAAACCTCAGGGTCAAGACACATCCCACCCAACCAAACCTCAGGTCAAGACACATCCACCACCCAACCAAACCTCAGGATCAAGACACATCCACCACCCAACCAAACCTCAGGGTCAAGACCATCCACCACCCAACCAAACCTCAGGATCAAGACACATCCACCACCCAACCAAACCTCAGGTCAAGACCCATCCACCACCCAACCAAACCTCAGGGTCAAGACCCATCCACCCCCAACCAAACCTCAGGGTCAAGACCCATCCACCCCCACCAACCAAACCTCAGGGTCAAGACCCATCCACCCAACCAAACCTCAGGGTCAAGACCCATCCACCCCCCAACCAACCAAACCTCAGGGCAAGACCCATCCACCCGCCCAACCAACACCAAACCTCAGGGTCAAGACCCATCCACCCGCCCAACCAACCAACCAAACCTCAGGGTCAAGACCCATCACCGCCAACCAACCAACCAAACCTCAGGGTCAGACCAGCCACCCCGCCCAACCAACCACCAAACCTCAGGGTCAAGACCCATCCACCCGCCCAACCAACCAAACCTCAGGGGCGAGACACACACAACCAAACCTCAGGGGAGGGACGCAGACCACCCACCCCCCCCCCCCCCCCCGAACCTCAGGGAAGGAATGCAGATGACCTCCCCATCCCTGTGCCAAGTCTCAGGGGAGGGACATAGACACCCAACCAAAATCAAGGGCAAGACACAGCCGCCCATCCAAACCTCAGGGGAAGATCCCATCCACCAACAACCCTCGGGGAGGGGGCTAGAGACAACCAGACCTCAGGCGTGGGACCTAGAAATGCAACAAACTTCGGGGGAGGGACGCAGACCCACACACAACCAACCAAACCTTGAGGAGGGGGGGGGGACCGCAGACCCTGCAAGCCTCAGTGGGATGGGGAAGAGGGCAGAGGGGAACGCAGACCCACGCCACCCACCAAGCCCCAGGGGAGGGACGTAGACTCACCAAAGTCTCAGGGGGGGAATCTAAATATCTTGATTATTTTATCACAATTATAGCCTGAGGTCACATTGTGCTACAATACATACATGACTCAGTCATTGCAGGGAAATTAATGCGTCAGCGGTTTGGCCCTGACTCCAGGAGAGACAGACCCCCAAAATCAGGGGCGAGATGTAGGCGGCCAACTGAACCTCAGAGGCAGGTCCGATCCGTCCCAACCCTCAGGGGCTACAGACAACCACCCCCGAAAAGGTGACAGAGCCACCCACGCAGCCACCCCCGAAAAGGGGACAGAGCCACCCACGCAGCCACCCCCGAAAAGGGGACAGAGCCACCCACGCAGCCACCCCGAAAAGGGGACAGAGCCACCCACGCAGCCACCCCCGAAAAGGGGACAGAGCCACCCACGCAGCCACCCCCGAAAAGGGGACAGAGCCACCCACGCAGCCACCCCCGAAAAGGGGACAGAGCCACCCACGCAGCCACCCCCGAAAAGGGGACAGAGCCACCCACGCAGCCACCCCCGAAAAGGGGACAGAGCCACCCACGCAGCCACCCCCGAAAAGGTGACAGAGCCACCCACGCAGCCACCCCCGAAAAGGTGACAGAGCCACCCACGCAGCCACCCCCGAAAAGGGGACAGAGCCACCCACGCAGCCACCCCCGAAAAGGGGACAGAGCCACCCACGCAGCCACCCCCGAAAAGGGGACAGAGCCACCCACGCAGCCACCCCCGAAAAGGGGACAGAGCCACCCACGCAGCCCACCCCCGAAAAGGGGACAGAGCCACCCACGCAGCCACCCCCGAAAAGGGGACAGAGCCACCACGCAGCCACCCCGAAAAGGGGACAGAGCCATCCACGCAGCCACCCCCGAAAAGGGGACAGAGCCATCCACGCAGCCACCCCGAAAAGGGGACAGAGCCATCCACGCAGCCACCCCCGAAAAGGGGACAGAGCCATCCACGCAGCCACCCCCGAAAAGGGGACAGAGCCATCCACGCAGCCACCCCCGAAAAGGGGACAGAGCCATCCACGCAGCCACCCCCGAAAAGGGGACAGAGCCATCCACAGCAGCCACCCCCGAAAAGGGGACAGAGCCATCCACGCAGCCACCCCCGAAAAGGGGACAGAGCCATCCAAGCAGCCATCCCGAAAAGGGGACAGAGCCATCCACGCAGCCACCCCCGAAAAGGGGACAGAAGCCACCAAGCAGGCCACCCCCGAAAAGGGGACAGACCCATGTGCGCAACCAGCCCCACAGGGGAGGACCCAGCCGTTAGATCTCAGAGGGATGAAAGCTGGCAGACAACTCAGAGCAACACACTCTCCTCAGGCGGGGGCCAAGAGCGACGATCTAATATAAGACAACCTAGGAGCGACAGGAGAACCGAGGGCACGCACAACGGGGGGCCAGCGCCCCGGACACAACGGGGGGCCAGCGCCCCGGACACAACGGGGGGCCAGCGCCCCGGACACAACGGGGGGCCAGCGCCCCGGACACAACGGGGGGCCAGCGCCCCGGACACAACGGGGGGCCAGCGCCCCGGACACAACGGGGGGCCAGCGCCCCGGACACAACGGGGGGCCAGCGCCCCGGACACAACGGGGGGCCAGCGCCCCGGACACAACGGGGGGCCAGCGCCCCGGACACAACGGGGGGCCCAGCGCCCCGGACACAACGGGGGGCCAGCGCCCCGGACAACAACGCGGGGGCCAGCGCCCCGGACACAACCGAGGGCCGCACAGCGGGGGGCCAGCGCCCCGGACACAACCAGGGCAGCGGGCCAGCGCCCGGACACAACGGGCGACGGGGGGGCCAGCGCCCCGGACACAACCGAGGGCCGCACAGCGGGGGGCCAGCGCCCCGGACACAACCGAGGGCCGCACAGCGGGGGGGCCAGCGCCCCGGACACAACCGAGGGCCGCACAGCGGGGGGCCAGCGCCCCGGACACAACCGAGGGCCGCACAGCGGGGGGCCAGCGCCCCGGACACAACCGAGGGCCGCACAGCGGGGGGCCAGCGCCCCGGACACAACCGAGGGCCGCACAGCGGGGGGCCAGCGCCCCGGACACAACCGAGGGCCGCACAGCGGGGGGCCAGCGCCCCGGACACAACCGAGAGGGGCGCCCCGCACAGCGGGGGGCCAGCGCCCCGGACACAACCGAGGGCCGCACAGCGGGGGGCCAGCGCCCCGGACACAACCGAGGGCCGCACAGCGGGGGGCCAGCGCCCCGGACACAACCGAGGGCCGCACAGCGGGGGGCCAGCGCCCCGGACACAACCGAGGGCCGCACAGCGGGGGGCCAGCGCCCCGGACACAACCGAGGGCCCGCACAGCGGGGGGCCAGCGCCCCGGACACAACCGAGGGCCGCACAGCGGGGGGCCAGCGCCCCGGACACAACCGAGGGCCGCACAGCGGGGGGCCAGCGCCCCGGACACAACCGAGGGCCGCACAGCGGGGGGCCAGCGCCCCGGACACAACCGAGGGCCACAGCGGGGGGCCAGCGCCCCGGACACAACCGAGGGCCGCACAGCGGGGGGCCAGCGCCCCGGACACAACCGAGGGCCTACACAGGGGGGCAGGACTGGACATCGGGGTACACAGCTGCCACCCGTACACACCGACAGGTGCACAGGCAGTATGTACGGTGCTGGTTACATATCTACACTGTCAGATGAACAGGTTAGTGACATCAGACGTGAGAAAACCTGAACTTTAGAGCCACCGCACAGCAGAGCCGGAGATACCAGGGGCCCCACACCCCCATATAACAGCCGGAGCCACAGGAGATGTCACCACATATAATACACGGGGGGGGGGGGGGGGGGGGGGGGTTGTACACAGTATAACACACGGGGGGGGGGGGGTGTACACAGTATAAACACACGGGGGGGGGGGGGGGTGTACACAGTATAACACACGGGGGGGGGTGTACACAGTATAACACACGGGGGGGTGTACACAATATAACACGGGGGGGGGGGGGGGGTGTTACACAGTATAACACATGGGGGGGGGGGGGGTGTACACAGTATAACACACGGGGGGGGGGTGTACACAGTATAACACACGGGGGGGTTGCACAGTATAACACGGGGGGGGGTGTACACAGTATAACACACGGGGGGGGGGTTGTACACAGAGTACACAGTATAACACACAGGGGGGGGGGGGGGGGTGTACACAGTATAACACACCGGGGGGGGGGGGGGGGGGGGGGGTGTACACAGTATAACACACGGGGGGGGGGGGTGTACACAGTATAACACACGGGGGGGTTGCACAGTATAACACGGGGGGGGGGTGTACACAGTATAACACACGGGGGGGGGGGTGTACACAGTATAACACACGGGGGGGGGGGGTTGTACACAGAGTACACAGTATAACACACGGGGGGGGGGGGGGGGTTGTACACAGAGTACACAGTATAACACACCGGGGGGGGGGGGGGGGTGTACACAGTATAACACACGGGGGGGGGTGTACACAGTATAACACACGGGGGGGGGGGGGGGGGGGGGGTGTACACAGTATAAAACACGGGGGGGGGGGGGTGGGGTGTACACAGTATAACACACGGGGGGGGGGGGGTGTACACAGTATAACACACGGGGGGGGGGGGGGGGTGTACACAGTATAACACACAGGGGGGGGGGGGTGTACACAGTATAACACACAGGGGGGGGGGGTGTACACAGTATAACACAGGGGGGGGGTGTACACAGTATAACACACAGGGGGGGGTGTACACAGTATAACACACAGGGGGGGGTGTACACAGTATAACACACAGGGGGGGGTGTACACAGTATAACACACAGGGGGGGGTGTACACAGTATAACACACAGGGGGGGGTGTACACAGTATAACACACAGGGGGGGTGTACACAGTATAACACACAGGGGGGGGGGTGTACACAGTATAACACACAGGGGGGGGGGTGTGTACACAGTATAACACACAGGGGGGGGGGGTGTACACAGTATAACACACGGGGGGGGGGGTGTACACAGTATAACACACGGGGGGGGTGCACAGTATAACACACGGGGGGGGTGTACACAATATAACACGGGGGGGGGGGGGGTGTACACAATATAACACGGGGGGGGGGGGGTGTACACAGTATAACACACGGGGGGGGGGGTTGTACACAGAGTACACAGTATAACACACAGGGGGGGGGTGTACACAGTATAACACACGGGGGGGGGGGGGGTGTACACAGTATAACACACGGGGGGGGGGGGGTGTACACAGTATAACACACGGGGGGGGGGGGGGGGGGGGGGGTGTACACAGTATAACACACGGGGGGGGGGGGGTGGGGTGTACACAGTATAACACACGGGGGGGGGGGGGGTGTACACAGTATAACACACGGGGGGGGGGGGGGTGTACACAGTATAACACACAGGGGGGGGGGGGGTGTACACAGTATAACACACAGGGGGGGGGGTGTACACAGTATAACACACAGGGGGGGGGGGTGTCACAGATAACACACAGGGGGGGGGGTGTACACAGTATAACAACAGGGGGGGGGTGTACCAGTATAACACACGGGGGGTGTACACAGTATAACACAGGGGGGGGGTTGTACACAGTATAACACACAGGGGGGGGGTGTACACAGTATAACACACAGGGGGGGGGTGTACACAGTATAACACACCAGGGGGGGTGTAACGTTAACACACGGGGGGGGGTGTACACAGTATAACACACGGGGGGGGGGGTGTACACAGTATAACACACAGGGGGGGTGTAACAGTATAACACAGGGGGGGGGTGTACACAGTATAACACACAGGGGGGTGTACACAGTATAACACACAGGGGGGGTGTACACAGTATAACACAAGGGGGGGTGTACACAGTATAACACACAGGGGGGGGTGTACACAGTATAACACAGGGGGGGGGTGTACACAGTATAACACACAGGGGGGGGGTGTACACAGTATAACACACAGGGGGGGGGTCCAGTATAGGGGGGGTGTACACAGTATAACACACAGGGGGGTGTGTTACACAGTATAACACACAGGGGGGGGGTGTACACAGTATAACACACAGGGGGGGTGTACAGTTACACCAGGTTTACATAACACACAGGGGGGGGGGGGTGTACACAGTATAAACACACAGGGGGGGGGGGTGTACACAGTATAACACACAGGGGGGGTGTACACAGTATAACACACGGGGGGGTGTACACAGTATAACACACAGGGGGGGGTGTACACAGTATAACACACAGGGGGGGGGGGTGTACACAGTATAACACACAGGGGGGGGGTGGTACACAGTATAACACACAGGGGGGGGGGTGTACACAGTATAACACACAGGGGGGGGGGGTGTCACAGTTAACACACAGGGGGTGTAAAGTTAACACACAGGGGGGGGTGTTACACAGTTACCGGGGGGTGTACACATTAACACACGGGGGGGGTGTGTACACAGTATAACACACAGGGGGGGGTGTACACAGTATAACACACAGGGGGGGTGTACACAGTATAACACACAGGGGGGGGTGTACACAGTATAACACACAGGGGGGGTGTGTACACAGTATAACACACAGGGGGGGGTGTACACAGTATACACACAGGGGGGTGTACCAGTATACACAGGGGGGTGTGTACACAGTATAACACACAGGGGGTGTGTACACAGTATAACACACGGGGGGGGGGTGTACACAGTATAACACACAGGGGGGGGTGTACAGTATAACACACAGGTCACAGTGGTGTACACAGCCCGGCCCCTCCCCCGGTCCTCACCGCCGCTGTGTCTCATGTCCCCTCTCAGCTCCGGGGTTTCCGGTGTCTCCGGGGTTTCCGGTGTCTCCGGTCTCTGCCCCGCGCTCTCCTCCTGACTGTCAGCATCAGCAGACGCGGCTAATCGCTCCCGGAGCCGCAGATCTGCGCTCTTCCGCTCGGCGCTCCGCAGCCTCACAGGTCACGTGTGCGGGCCGAGCCTCGCTCTCGCTGTGGAGCGCTGTGATTGGCTGAGAGCTGAAGAATCACGGCCGTTTGTTTTGTAGGCATTCCTGGTAGAGGCCTAACGGGGAGCTCACTGATTGGCTGAAGATGTGATTGACTGGTGAAGGGGGAGGAGTCATAATTAATCACGTGATTGGGCTGTATATAAAGTCCTCGAGTGGTCTATATACAATCACGTTCCTGTCACGTGGTGTGCGTTTGTTTACACCGTGTACATAGAGTGTGAGGAGCACAGGCGGCTCTGTATAATCCCCTATAGAGGAGCCACACACCTGCCCCCTCCTACTACACACAGGACCCGACCCCAGAGAGGAGCCGACCCCAGAGAGGACGACCCCAGAGAGGACCCAACCCCAGAGAGGACCCAACCCCAGAGAGGACGACCCCAGAGAGGACGACCCCAGAGGAGAGCCGACCCAGAGGACCCGACCCCAGAGAGGACCCGACCACCGACCGACCCCAGAGAGGACCCGACCCCAGAGGACCCGACCCCAGAGAGGACCCCGACCCAGAGGACCCGACCCCAGAGAGGCCCCGACCCCAGAGGACCCGACCCCAGAGGACCCGACCCCAGAGAGGACCCGACCCCAGAGGACCCGACCCCAGAGGACCCGACCCAGAGAGGACCCGACCCCAGAGAGGACCCGACCCAGAGGCCCCGACCCCAGAGAGGACCCGACCCCAGAGAGGACGACCCGACCCCAGAGAGGCCCCGACCCCAGAGGACGACCCGACCCCAGAGAGGCCCCTACCCCAGAGAGAGAGGCCCCGACCCCAGAGAGGCCCCGACCCCAGAGAGGCCCGACCCCAGAGGCCCGACCCCAGAGAGGCCGACCCACAGACCGACCCCAGAGAGGCCCCGACCCCACAGGACCCGACCCCAGAGAGGCCGCCGACCCCCAGAGAGGCCCGACCCCAGAGAGGCCCCGACCAGAGACGACCCCAGAGACGGCCCCGACCACCCAGAGAGGCCCCGACCCCAGAGGCCCCGACCACACAGAGGACCCGACCCCAGAAGGACCGAAGAGCCCGACCCCAGAGAGCCCGACCCAGAGGGCCCGACCCAGAGAGCCGACCCCAGAGAGCCGACCCCAGAAGCTCGACCCCAGAAAGCCCGACCCAAGAGACACCCCAGAGAGACCCGACCCCAGAGAGGACCCGACCCCAGAGGACCCGACCCCAGAGAGGACCCGAACCCAGAGAGGACCGACCACAGAGGACCCGACCCCAGAGAGGCCGACCCAGAGGACCCGACCCCAGAGACCGACCCAGAGGACCCGACCACACAGAGGACCGACCACACAGAGGACCCGACCACACAGAGGACCCGACCACACAGAGGACCCGACCCACAGAGGACCCGACCCCAGAGGACCCGACCCCAGAGGACCCGACCCCAGAGGACCCGACCCCAGAGGACCCGACCCAGAGGACCCGACCCAGAGGACCCGACCACCAGAGGACCCAACCCCAGAGAGCTCGACCCAGAGAGCTCGACCCCAGAGAGCTCGACCCCAGAGAGCTCGACCCCAGAGAGCTCGACCCCAGAGAGCTCGACCCCAGAGGACCCGATACACAGAGCCCGACCACACAGAGCCTGACCCCAGAGAGCCTGACCCCAGAGAGCTTGACCCCAGAGGACCCGACCCCAGAGGACCCGACCACACAGAGCCCGACCCCAGAGGACCCAACCACATAGAGCCCGACCCCAGAGGACCCGACCACATAGAGCCCGACCCAGAGGACCTGACCACACAGAGCCTGACCCCAGAGGACCCGACCACACAGAGCCCGACCCAGAGGACCCGGCCCAGAGGACCCGACCCACTGAGGACCGACCCCACTGAGGACCCGACCCCACTGAGGACCCGACCCCACTGAGGACCCGACCACACAGAGGACCCGACCACACAGAGGACCCGACCACCACCTCTGAACAAGAAACATAGGATAAAACCACCACACTGAGCAAGAAACAGAAGATAAAACCACCACCTCTGAACAAGAAACATAGGATAAAACCACCACCTCTGAACAAGAAACACAAGATAAAACCACCACCTCTGAACAAGAAACATAAGATAAAACCACCACCTCTGACAAGAAACACAAGATAAAACCACCACCTCTGAACAAGACACAGAAGATAGAACCACCACCTCTGAACAAGAAACATAAGATAAAACCACCACCTCTGAACAAGAAACAGAAGATAAAACCACCACCTCTGAGCAAGAAACATAAGATAAAACCACCACCTCTGAACAAGACACAGAAGATAGAACCACCACCTCTGAACAAGAGACATAAGATAAAACCACCACCTCTGAACAAGAAACATAAGATAAAACCACCACCTCTGAGCAAGAAACATAAGAGAAAACCACCACCTCTGAACAAGAAACGTAAGATAAAACCACCACCTCTGACCAAGAAACATAAGATAAAACCACCACCTCTGAGCAAGAAACATAAGATAAAACCACCACCTCTGAACAAGAAACATAAGGTAAAACCACCACCTCTGAGCAAGAAACATAAGATAAACCACACCTCTGAGCAAGAAACATAAGGTAAAACCACCACCTCTGAGCAAGAAACATAAGGTAAAACCACCACCTCTGAACAAGAAACATAAGATAAAACCACCACCTCTGAACAAGAAACGTGAGATAAAACCACCACCTCTGAACAAGAAACATAGGATAAAACCACCACCTCTGAACAAGAGACATAAGATAAAACCACCACCTCTGAACAAGAGACATAAGATAAAACCACCACCTCTGAACAAGAGACATAAGGTAAAACCACCACCTCTGAACAAGAAACATAAGGTAAAACCACCACCTCTGAACAAGAGACATAAGATAAAACCACCACCTCTGAACAAGAGACATAAGATAAAACCACCACCTCTGAACAAGAGACATAAGATAAAACGTCCAGACTGGGCCAAGACATATCTGAAGACTGATTCTTCAAAGGTTTTATGGACTGATGAATTTAGAGTGACTCTTGATGGGCAGATGGATGGGCCAGAGGCTGGATCAGTAAAGGGCAGAGAGCTCCACTCCGACTCAGACCCCAGCAAGGTGGAGGTGGGGTACTGGTATGGGCTGGGATCATCAAAGATCAACTTGTGGGACCTTTTCGGGTTGAGGATGGAGAGAAGCTCAACTCCCGGACCTACTGCCAGTGTCTGGAAGACAACTTCTTCAAGCAGAGGTACAGGAAGAAGTCGGGATCGTTCAAGAAAAACATGATTTTCATGCAGGACAATGCTCCATCACATGCATCCAACTACTCCACAGCGTGGCTGGCCAGTAAAGGTCTAAAAGAAGAAACAATAATGACATGGCCCCCTGGTGTATGTACACATGTGGTCCCCTCCTCAGCCGATATATGTACAAGTGACCCCTCCCCGGCCGATGTATGTACAATGACCCCTCCCCGGCCGGTGTATGTACAGTGACCCCTCCCCGGCCGGTGTATGTACAGTGACCCCTCCCGGCCGGTGTATGTACAGTGACCCTCCCCAGCCGGTGTATTTACAGTGACCCCTCCCCGGCCGGTGTATGTACAGTGACCCCTCCCCGGCCGGTGTATGTACAGTGACCCCTCCCCGGCCGGTGTATGTACACAAGTGACCCCTCCCCGGCCGGTGTATGTACAGTGACCCCTCCCCAGCCGGTGTATGTACAGTGACCCCTCCCCGGCCGGTGTATGTACACAAGTGACCCCTCCCCGGCCGGTGTATGTACAGTGACCCCTCCCCGGCCGGTGTATGTACAGTGACCCCTCCCCGGCCGGTGTATGTACAGTGACCCCTCCCCGGCCGGTGTATGTACAGTGACCCCTCCCCGGCCGGTGTATGTACACAAGTGACCCCTCCCCGGCCGGTGTATGTACACAAGTGACCCCTCCCCGGCCGGTGTATGTACAGTGACCCCTCCCCGGCCGGTGTATGTACAGTGACCCCTCCCCGGCCGGTGTATGTACAGTGACCCCTCCCTGGCCGGTGTATGTACAGTGACCCCTCCCCGGCCGGTGTATGTACAGTGACCCCTCCCCGGCCGGTGTATGTACAGTGACCCCTCCCCGGCCGGTGTATGTACAGTGACCCCTCCCCGGCTGCTATATGTTGGAGTGTGTAAGGACTGGAGGAGTTCTGCCCTTCAGGTCTGGGGAGTTTTTCCCGGCACAGATTTCACAGGCATTAGCCTCTCTGCACAATCTTGAACAATGGTCGAGTACAATAATTCCTTGTCATTAATCGGATTGTATCGCTGATCCCAAGGTGACCTGAAAGACGGAGTCATGAGACGCCGGGAAGACTCGTAATTGTCAGGGGTTAATTCTTGATCCTTACCAATCTCAACAAGATCTAGAGCAGAGATCCCCAACTCCAGCTTCGAGGGCCACACACAGTGCAGGATTTCAGGATCTCCTTAGTATTGCACAGGTGCTAATTTGATCATCTGCACAGGTAATAATTCCAAGCCCTGTGCAATACTAAGGAGATCCTGAAAACCTGCACTGGTGGCGGCCCTCGAGGCTGGAGCCGGGGACCCCTGGTCTAGAGGGACTTGTCCTGAGTCCTCGGTTTGGGGATGGGGACTTGTCCTGAGTCCTCGGTTTGGAGATGGGGACTTGTCCTGAGTCCTCGGTTTGGGGATGGGGACTTGTCCTGAGTCCTCGGTTTGGGGATGGGGACTTGTCCTGAGTCCTCAGTTTGGAGATGGGGACTTGTCCTGAGTCCTCGGTTTGGGGATGGGGACTTGTCCTGAGTCCTCGGTTTGGGGATGGGGACTTGTCCTGAGTCCTCGGTTTGAGGATGGAGACTTGTCCTGAGTCCTCGGTTTGGGGATGGAGACTTGTTCTGAGTCCTCGGTTTGGAGATGGGGACTTGTCCTGAGTCCTCGGTTTGGGGATGGGGACTTGTCCTGAGTCCTCGGTTTGGGGATGGAGACTTGTTCTGAGTCCTCGGTTTGGGGATGGGAACTTGTCCTGAGTCTCGGTTTGGAGATGGAGACTTGTCCTGAGTCCTCGGTTTGGGGATGGAGACTTGTTCAGAGTCCTGGGTTTGGTGATGGAGACTTGTCCTGAGTCCTCGGTTTGGGGATGGAGACTTGTTCTGAGTCCTCGGTTTGGGGATGGAGACTTGTCCTGAGTCCTCGGTTTGGAGATGGAGGACTTGTCCTGAGTCCTCGGTTTGGGAGATGGGGACTTGTTCTGAGTCCTCGGTTTGGGGATGGGACTTGTTCTGAGTCCTCGGTTTGGGATGGAGACTTGTCTGAGTCCTCGGTTTGGGGATAGGGACTTGTCCTGAGTCCTCGGTTTGGGGATGGGGACTTGTCCTGAGTCCTCGGTTTGGGGATGGGACTTGTCCTGAGCTGGTTTGGGGATGGGGACTTGTCCTGAGTCCTCGGTTTGGGGATGGAGACTTGTCTGAGTCCCTCGGTTTGGGGATGGGACTTGTTCTGAGTCCTCGGTTTGGGGATGGAGACTTGTTCCTGAGTCCTCGGTTTGGGGATGGGGACTTGTTCTGAGTCCTCGGTTTGGGGATGGAGACTTGTCCTGAGTCCTCGGTTTGGGGATGGAGACTTGTTCTGAGTCCTCGGTTTGGGGATGGGGACTTGTTCCTGAGTCTCGGTTTGGAGATGGAGACTTGTTCTGAGTCCTCGGTTTGGGATGGGAACTTGTCTGAGTCTTCGGTTTGGGGATGGAGACTTGTTCTGAGTCCTCGGTTTGGGATGGAGACTTGTTCTGAGTCCTCGTTTGGGGATGGAGACTTGTTCTGAGTCTCGTTTGGAGATGGGACTTGTTCTGAGTCCTCGGTTTGGGGATGGAGACTTGTTCTGAGTCCTCGGTTTGGGATGGGGACTTGTTCTGAGTCCTTGGTTTGGGGATGGGGACTTGTCTGAGTCCTCGGTTTGGGGATTGGGACTTGTCTGAGTCTCAGTTTGGAGATGGGACTTGTTCTGAGTCCTCGGTTTGGGATGGGAGACTTGTCTGAGTCCTCGGTTTGGAGGATGGGGACTTGTTCTGAGTCCTCGGTTTGGGGATGGGGACTTGTCCTGAGTCCTCGGTTTGGGATGGGGACTTGTTCTGAGTCCTCGGTTTGGAGATTGGGACTTGTCCTGAGTCCTCGGTTTGGGACTGGGGACTTGTCCTGAGTCTTGGTTTGGGATGGGGACTTGTTCTGAGTCCTCGGTTTGGGATGGAGACTTGTCCTGAGTCCTCGGTTTGGGTGGGGACTTGGTCTGAGTCCTCGGTTTGGGATGGGACTTGTTCTGAGTCCTCGGTTTGGGGATGGGGACTTGTTCTGAGTCCTCGGTTTGGGGATGGAGACTTGTCCTGAGTCCTCGGTTTGGGGATGGGACTTGTCCTGAGTCCTCGGTTTGGGGATGGGGACTTGTTCTGAGTCCTCGGTTTGGGGATGGAGACTTGTTCTGAGTCCTCGGTTTGGGGATGGGAGACTTGTTCTGAGTCTCGGTTTGGGGATGGGGACTTGTCTGAGTCCTCGTTTGGGATGGGGAACTTGTCTGAGTCCTCGGTTTGGGATGGGGACTTGTTCTGAGTAGTCTCTCGGTTTGGAGATGGGGACTTGTCTGGTCTCGGTTTGGGTGATGGGGACTTGTTCTGAGTCCTCGGTTTGGAGTGGGACTTGTTCCTGAGTCCTCGGTTTGGGGATGGGGACTTGTCTGAGTCCTCGGTTTGGGGATGGGACTTGTTCTGAGTCCTCGGTTTGGGGATGGGGACTTGTTCTGAGTCCTCGGTTTGGGGATGGGGACTTGTTCTGAGTCCTCGGTTTGGGATGGGGACTTGTCTGAGCCTCGGTTTGAGATGGAGACTTGTTCTGAGTCCTCGGTTTGGGATGGAGACTTGTCTGAGTCCTCGGTTTGGGGTGGATGGGACTTGTTCTGAGTCCTCGGTTTGGGGATGGAGCTTGTCCTGATCCTCTCGGTTTGGGGATGGGGACTTGTTCTGAGTCCTCGGTTTGGGATGGGGACTTGTCCTGAGTCCTCGGTTTGGGGATGGGGACTTGTCTGAGTCCTCGGTTTGGGATGGAGACTTGTTCTGAGTCCTTGGTTTGGGGATGGGGACTTGTTCTGAGTCCTCGGTTTGGAGATGGGACTTGTCCTGAGTCCTCGGTTTGGGATGGGGACTTGTTCTGAGTCCTCGGTTTGGGGATGGAGACTTGTCCCGAGTCCTCGGTTTGGGGATGGGACTTGTTCTGAGTCCTCGGTTTGGAGATGGGGACTTGTTCCTGAGTCCTCGGTTTGGAGATGGGGACTTGTCTGAGTCCTCGGTTTGGGGATGGGACTTGTCCTGAGTCCTCGGTTTGGGATGGGACTTGTCTGAGTCCTCGGTTTGGGATGGGGACTTGTCCTGAGTCCTCGGTTTGGGGATGGGGACTTGTCTGAGTCCTCGGTTTGGGGAATGGAGACTTGTCCTGAGTCCTCGGTTTTGGGGAATGGGACTTGTCCTGATGTATGCACTTTCTATTGGTTTGGGATGGGGACTTGTCCTGAGTCCTCGGTTTGGGATGGAGACTTGTCCTGAGTCCTCGGTTTGGGGATGGGACTTGTTCCTGAGTCCTCGGTTTGGGGATGGGACTTGTCTGAGTCCTCGGTTTGGGGATGGGGACTTGTTCTGAGTCCTCGGTTTGGGGATGGGGACTTGTCCTGAGTCCTCGGTTTGGGGATGGGGACTTGTCCTGAGTCCTCGGTTTGGTGATGGGGACTTGTCCTGAGTCCTCGGTTTGGGGATGGGGACTTGTTCTGAGTCCTCGGTTTGGAGATGGGGACTTGTCCTGAGTCCTCGGTTTGAGGATGGGAACTTGTCCTGAGTCCTCGGTTTGGGGATGGAGACTTGTCCTGAGTCCTCGGTTTGGGGATGGAGACTTGTTCTGAGTCCTCGGTTTGGAGATGGAGACTTGTCCTGAGTCCTCGGTTTGGTGATGGGGACTTGTCCTGAGTCCTCGGTTTGGGGATGGAGACTTGTCCTGAGTCCTCGGTTTGGAGATGGGGACTTATTCTGAGTCCTCGGTTTGGGCATGGAGACTTGTCCTGAGTCCTCGGTTTGGGGATGGGGACTTGTCCTGAGTCCTTGGTGTGATCCTTATGTGTGACATAATAATAATAATATTTATTCATTTATATAGCGCTATTAATTCCATAGCACTTTATAATATTAAGTGAATAAATAAAGATGGACAACCACACATTGACCACTGATATCTCTGGCAAAATTGTGAAAAACACCTGGCAAGTTACTTTTTGCCCAAAAGGCATCACCAGATACTCATAGTGCCCCTCTGGTGTTTTACCTGCTGTTTCCCACTCTGAGATTGAGCTCCTCTGGTTACAGAGATCAGGAATAAGTGGCCGAGGACAGGCATTTTGTTAAGTTTCGTGTATACAAGGATTAGGACCACCATCTCTACCAAGGTTTTGGGTCAGAGAGATTATAAATGTTACCCTTGAGGATTAGGCACCAGGTCATATCTGTGCAGGGGGGGAGGTTTGCAGATTCAGACAGACAATATTTCTCAATACTTTGTTTACATGACATGGTGCAGCTTCAGACGGATTCACAGATAAGGACACACATCTCTCCTGGCGCCAGGCAATGCCCGGGTTATGCCCACGGCCGCAGACCGGTCATCATGGACAAAAAGTGACAGATTTAACATGTAAAGCTCCAAGAAGCAGAGACACCTCACTGGTGCACCGCGCCCCGGGCGAGGGGGCAGCACAGAAGTGACTGTCACAATAAGGGGAAACAAAGGTCCCGTGCCACCTTGGCATTGTCAAAACTGGCTGCACCACCGCAATCAGTCAAAACCTCAAAGAATTGTCTAAAGAAAACTAATAAGACAGAGTGTTACACAAATAATGAGAGGTTTATTCAAATGGAATCAAGTGACTTTGGCAAAGAGAAAAACATGTGACTACCAGTGCTGAATCCATGGATCTCACTGATTACATACAAACACAAGGGCATCACATGGGCACAGTACAATACAGAGCAAACACCTTCATATGTATTACATATAATGACACTAAAGCTCCCTGTATAGAGATACATGATAAGATCCTGTCTGCAGTCACCACTAGGGGGAGCTCCCTGTATAGAGATACATGATAAGATCCTGTCTGCAGTCACCACTAGGGGGAGCTCCCTGTATAGAGATACATGATAAGATCCTGTCTGTAGTCACCACTAGGGGGAGCTCCCTGTATAGAGATACATGATAAGATCCTGTCTGCAGTCACCACTAGGGGGAGTTCCCTGTATACAGAGATACATGATAAGATCCTGTCTGCAGCCACCACTTGGGGGAGCTCCCTGTATACAGAGATACATGATAAGATCCTGTCTGCAGTCACCACTAGGGGGAGCTCCCTGTATACAGAGATACATGATAAGATTCTGTCTGCAGTCACCACTAGGGGGAGCTCCCTGTATACAGAGATACATGATAAGATCCTGTCTGCAGTCACCACTAGGGGGAGCTCCCTGTATACAGAGATACATGATAAGATCCTGTCTGCAGTCACCACTAGAGGGAGCTCCCTGAATACAGATATACATGATAAGATCCTGTCTGCAGTCACCACTAGGGGGAGCTCCCTGTATACAGAGATACATGATAAGATCCTGTCTGCAGTCAACACTAGAGGGAGCTCCCTGTATACAGAGATACATGATAAGATCCTGTCTGCAGTCACCACTAGGGGGAGCTCCCTGTATACAGAGATACATGATAAGATCCTGTCTGCAGCCACACTAGGGGGAGCTCCCTGTATACAGAGATACATGATAAGATCCTGTCTACAGTCACCACTAGGGGGAGCTCCCTGTATACAGAGATATATAAGATCCTGTCTGCAGCCACCACTAGGGGGAGCTCCCTGTATACAGAGATATATAAGAGATATATAAGATCCTGTCTGCAGCCACCACTAGGGGGAGCTCCCTGTATACAGAGATACATGATAAGATCCTGTCTGCAGTCACCACTAGGGGGAGCTCCCTGTATACAGAGATACATGATAAGATCCTGTCTGCATCCACCACTAGGGGGAGCTCCCTGTATACAGAGATACATGATAAGATCCTGTCTGCAGTCACCACTAGGGGGAGCTTCCTGTATACAGAGATACATGATAAGATCCTGTCTGCAGTCACCACTAGAGGGAGCTCCCTGTATACAGAGATACATGATAAGATCCTGTCTGCAGCCACCACTAGGGGGAGCTCCCTGTATATAGAGATACATGATAAGATCCTGTCTGCAGTCACCACTAGGGGGAGCTTCCTGTATACAGAGATACATGATAAGATCCTGTCTGCAGTCACCACTAGGGGGAGCTCCCTGTATACAGAGATAGATGATAAGATCCTGTATGCAGTCACCACTAGGGGGAGCTTCCTGTATACAGAGATACATGATAAGATCCTGTCTGCAGTCACCACTAGAGGGAGCTCCCTGTATACAGAGATACATGATAAGATCCTGTCTGCAGCCACCACTAGGGGGAGCTCCCTGTATACAGAGATACATGATAAGATCCTGTCTGCAGTCACCACTAGGGGGAGCTCCCTGTATACAGAGATACATGATAAGATCCTGTCTGCAGCCACCACTAGGGGGAGCTCCCTGTATACAGAGATACATGATAAGATCCTGTCTGCAGCCACCACTAGGGGGAGCTCCCTGTATACAGAGATACATGATAAGATCCTGTCTGCAGTCACCACTAGAGGGAGCTCCCTGTATACAGAGATACAGGATAAGATTCTGTCTGCAATCACCACTAGGGGGAGCTCCCTGTATACAGAGATACATGATAAGATCCTGTCTGCAGTCACCACTAGGGGGAGCTCCCTGTATACAGACATACATGATAAGATCCTGTCTGCAGTCACCACTAGAGGGAGCTCCCTGTATACAGAGATACATGATAAGATCCTGTCTGCAGTCACCACTAGGGGGAGCTCCCTGTACACAGAGATACATGATAAGATCCTGTCTGCAGTCACCACTAGGGGGAGCTCCCTGTATACAGAGATAGATGATAAGATCCTGTCTGCAGCCACCACTAGGGGGAGCTCCCTGTATACAGAGATACATGATAAGATCCTGTCTGCAGTCACCACTAGGGGGAGCTCCCTGTATACAGACAGGTGTAGTATTGGGGTCCTGGCATATTTAGGGTGATCTCTGTAGTTCGGAGGATGATGACGACAGGGGCCCCTCCAGCAGGTGATATGTGGAGGAGGATCCTTACATGTACAGATTATGCTCCTCATTCACTCCTTGAGTTTGTGGTTTCTGCAGTGGAATAGGCAAATTGTTCCTTCAGAAACAATAAAGACCGGTACTGTAGGCGCCCCCTCGTGGAAGAAGTGATCCTAACAGATCTGCTGTTGCTTCTCGTCAGGGCAAAGTCTGAGATTTGTCTCACAGGATCAATTCTAATGAAATATCGTATTTTTCCTATTATAATTCGCCCTTTCCTCCCCCAAACGTAATCATAATTATTATATAAAGGGCGAGTCTTATAACCCTAATCTTTACAAATAACTTACTGAGGACGGGTTGTAGTGGAGGAGCGGGGGTGCAGGAGGGTGGGGGCATAGCCGGAGCTCCAAGGGTGTCACGTTGGTGCACGGTGGGGGCCACCATTTAGATTTGGACATGCGCCGCCTCGGCGGCCATTTTCTGGAAGTCTGGACACTAGAGGACGAATGGCAGCTTGGCAATGCAGGCAGTCAAAATGAAAATGGCAGCCCCATTGTGCACCAACCCGACACACCTGCAGCTGCGGCTGTGCTGTCATTCTCCGTGATGCCTGCCTCCTGCACCCCCGATCCATCACCGCAACTCCTCCTCCGTCAGCCATGGTGGGTAGTGATGGGCAGTCCGGCTCTTTTTGATGATCCGGCTCTTTCGGCTCAAAAAACGGCTCTTTTTTACAATAATCCTCTGCTACAACCTGTCATGAATACAGAACCTCCCTGTACAGTGAGAACCTTATTCTACACCTCTGTATGTATCTAGTGAAGCAGTAAACACTGTTATTAGCATTATTGTTTCCTCAGATTGTCAGCTCTTCTGAACAGGGTCCTCGCTCCTCATTTGTATTCTCAACTTTTATTGCTTTCTAATATGTGGTGTTTTTTGTACATGTCCTTATTAGTAAATGCTCTGATATGTGTCAGTCCTTATTCTTAAATATAAAGGTTGCAATTACTGTGCTATGTCACTGTATGTGCACCATACACTGTACATACTACACACACTGTACACACATACTGTACATACTACACACATTGTACACACATACATACACACACTGTACACACATACTGTACACACATACATACACACACTGTACACACATACTGTACACATATACATACACACACTGTACACACATACTGTACACATATACATACACACACTGTACACACATACTGTACACATATACATACACACACTGTACACACATACTGTACACATATACATACACACATTGTACACACATACTGTACACATATACATACACACATTGTACACACATACTGTACATACTACACACATTGTACACACATACATACACACACTGTACACACATACTGTACACACATACATACACACACTGTACACACATACTGTACACACATACATACACACACTGTACACACATACTGTACACATATACATACACACACTGTACACACATACTGTACACATATACATACACACATTGTACACACATACTGTACACATATACATACACACATTGTACACACATACTGTACATACTACAACACATTGTACACACATACATACACACACTGTACACACATACTGTACACACACACTGTACACATATACATACACACACTGTACACACATACTGTACACATATACATACACACATTGTACAACAATACTGTACACATATACATACACACACTTGTACACACATGTACTACAATAACTACACATGTACACATACTGTACACATATACATACACACACTGTACACACATACTGTACACACATACATACACACACTGTACACACATACTGTACACACATACATACACACACTGTACACACATACTGTACACACATACATACACACACTGTACACACATACTGTACACATATACATACACACACTGTACACACATACTGTACACACATACATACACACACTGTACACACATACTGTACACATATACATACACACACTGTACACACATACTGTACACACATACATACACACACTGTACACACATACTGTACACATATACATACACACACTTACACACATACTGTACACATATACATACACACACTGTACACACATACTGTACACATATACATACACACATTGTACACACATACTGTACACATATACATACACACATTGTACACACATACTGTACATATACACACATTGTACACACATACGATACACACACTGTACACATGTACACCATACTGTACACAACTCACACTGTACACATATAACATACACACACTGTACACACATACTGTACACATATACATACACACATTGTACACACATACTGTACACTACAATTACATACACACAATGTACACACATACTGTACACATACATACACACACTGTACACACTACTGTACATTACATACACACTGTACACACATACTGTACACACATACATACACACACTGTACACACATACTGTACACAATATACACATGTACACACATACTGTACACACTAACTGTACACACATACATACACACACTGTACACACTACTGTACACTATACATACACACATGTACACACATACTGTACACATATACACACATTGTACACACTATTACATACACACACTTGTACACAACATAACTGTACACATATACATACACACACTTACACACATACTGTACACACATTACTACACACTACACACACTGTACACACAACTGTACACAATACATACACACATTGTACACACATACTGTACACACATACATACACACACTGTACACACATACTGTACACATCATACATACACACACACTGTACACACATACTGTACACATATACATACACAATTGTACACACATACTGATAACACATCATTAACACCACTGTACACACAACGTAATATACATACACACATGATATACACACTACTGTACACACAGCCTCACTAACATTGGAGACACATTTGACTTTAACATCACTATTCTGACTTTATATACACGAACACAGATAAATTACACGGGACACAGTCTGATCATCCTAACACACTGGGCACTATGTGCTGACTTCCTATTACACTGGGCACTATGTGCTGACTCCTATTACACTGGGCACTATGTGCTGACTCCTATTACACTGGGCACTATGTGCTGACTTCCTATTACACTGGGCACTATGTGCTGACTCCTATTACACTGGGCACTATGTGCTGACTCCTATTACACTGGGCACTATGTGCTGACTTCCTATTACACTGGGCACTATGTGCTGACTTCCTATTACACTGGGCACTATGTGCTGACTTCCTATTACACTGGGCACTATGTGCTGACTTCCTATTACACTGGGCACTATGTGCTGACTTCCTATTACACTGGGCACTATGTGCTGACTTCCTATTACACTGGGCACTATGTGCTGACTTCCTATTACACTGGGCACTATGTGCTGACTTCCTATTACACTGGGCACTATGTGCTGACTTCCTATTACACTGGGCACTATGTGCTGACTTCCTATTACACTGGGCACTATGTGCTGACTTCCTATTACACTGGGCACTATGTGCTGACTTCCTATTACACTGGGCACTATGTGCTGACTTCCTATTACACTGGGCACTATGTGCTGACTTCCTATTACACTGGGCACTATGTGCTGACTTCCTATTACACTGGGCACTATGTGCTGACTTCCTATTACACTGGGCACTATGTGCTGACTTCCTATTACACTGGGCACTATGTGCTGACTTCCTATTACACTGGGCACTATGTGCTGACTTCCTATTACACTGGGCACTATGTGCTGACTTCCTATTACACTGGGCACTATGTGCTGACTTCCTATTACACTGGGCACTATGTGCTGACTTCCTATTACACTGGGCACTATGTGCTGACTTCCTATTACACTGGGCACTATGTGCTGACTTCCTATTACACTGGGCACTATGTGCTGACTTCCTATTACACTGGGCACTATGTGCTGACTTCCTATTACACTGGGCACTATGTGCTGACTTCCTATTACACTGGGCACTATGTGCTGACTTCCTATTACACTGGGCACTATGTGCTGACTTCCTATTACACTGGGCACTATGTGCTGACTTCCTATTACACTGGGCACTATGTGCTGACTTCCTATTACACTGGGCACTATGTGCTGACTCCTATTACACTGGGCACTATGTGCTGACTTCCTATTACACTGGGCACTATGTGCTGACTTCCTATTACACTGGGCACTATGTGCTGACTCCTATTACACTGGGCACTATGTGCTGACTTCCTATTACACTGGGCACTATGTGCTGACTCCTATTACACTGGGCACTATGTGCTGACTCCTATTACACTGGGCACTATGTGCTGACTTCCTATTACACTGGGCACTATGTGCTGACTTCCTATTACACTGGGCACTATTGGGCACTATGTGCTGACTTCCTATTACACTGGGCACTATGTGCTGACTTCCTATTACACTGGGCACTATGTGCTGACTTCCTATTACACTGGGCACTATGTGCTGACTTCCTATTACACTGGGCACTATGTGCTGACTTCCTATTACACTGGGCACTATGTGCTGACCTCCTATTACACTGGGCACTATGTGCTGACTTCCTATTACACTGGGCACTATGTGCTGACCTCCTATTACACTGGGCACTATGTGCTGACTTCCTATTACACTGGGCACTATGTGCTGACCTCCTATTACACTGGGCACTATGTGCTGACTTCCTATTACACTGGGCACTATGTGCTGACTTCCTATTACACTGGGCACTATGTGCTGACTTCCTATTACACTGGGCACTATGTGCTGACTTCCTATTACACTGGGCACTATGTGCTGACTTCCTATTACACTGGGCACTATGTGCTGACTTCCTATTACACTGGGCACTATGTGCTGACTCCCTATTACACTGGGCACTATGTGCTGACTTCCTATTACACTGGGCACTATGTGCTGACTTCCTATTACACTGGGCACTATGTGCTGACTCCTATTACACTGGGCACTATGTGCTGACTTCCTATTACACTGGGCACTATGTGCTGACTTCCTATTACACTGGGCACTATGTGCTGACTTCCTATTACACTGGGCACTATGTGCTGACTCCCTATTACACTGGGCACTATGTGCTGACTTCCTATTACACTGGGCACTATGTGCTGACTCCCTATTACACTGGGCACTATGTGCTGACCTCCTATTACACTGGGCACTATGTGCTGACTTCCTATTACACTGGGCACTATGTGCTGACTTCCTATTACACTGGGCACTATGTGCTGACTCCCTATTACACTGGGCACTATGTGCTGACTTCCTATTACACTGGGCACTATGTGCTGACTCCTATTACACTGGGCACTATGTGCTGACTTCCTATTACACTGGGCACTATGTGCTGACCTCCTATTACACTGGGCACTATGTGCTGACTTCCTATTACACTGGGCACTATGTGCTGACTTCCTATTACACTGGGCACTATGTGCTGACTCCCTATTACACTGGGCACTATGTGCTGACTCCCTATTACACTGGGCACTATGTGCTGACTCCCTATTACACTGGGCACTATGTGCTGACTTCCTATTACACTGGGCACTATGTGCTGACTTCCTATTACACTGGGCACTATGTGCTGACTCCCTATTACACTGGGCACTATGTGCTGACTTCCTATTACACTGGGCACTATGTGCTGACTTCCTATTACACTGGGCACTATGTGCTGACTCCCTATTACACTGGGCACTATGTGCTGACTTCCTATTACACTGGGCACTATGTGCTGACTCCCTATTACACTGGGCACTATGTGCTGACTCCCTATTACACTGGGCACTATGTGCTGACTTCCTATTACACTGGGCACTATGTGCTGACTCCCTATTACACTGGGCACTATGTGCTGACTTCCTATTACACTGGGCACTATGTGCTGACTTCCTATTACACTGGGCACTATGTGCTGACTCCCTATTACACTGGGCACTATGTGCTGACTTCCTATTACACTGGGCACTATGTGCTGACTCCTATTACACTGGGCACTATGTGCTGACTTCCTATTACACTGGGCACTATGTGCTGACCTCCTATTACACTGGGCACTATGTGCTGACTTCCTATTACACTGGGCACTATGTGCTGACTTCCTATTACACTGGGCACTATGTGCTGACTTCCTATTACACTGGGCACTATGTGCTGACTTCCTATTACACTGGGCACTATGTGCTGACTTCCTATTACACTGGGCACTATGTGCTGACTCCCTATTACACTGGGCACTATGTGCTGACTTCCTATTACACTGGGCACTATGTGCTGACTTCCTATTACACTGGGCACTATGTGCTGACTCCTATTACACTGGGCACTATGTGCTGACTTCCTATTACACTGGGCACTATGTGCTGACTTCCTATTACACTGGGCACTATGTGCTGACTCCCTATTACACTGGGCACTATGTGCTGACTTCCTATTACACTGGGCACTATGTGCTGACTCCCTATTACACTGGGCACTATGTGCTGACCTCCTATTACACTGGGCACTATGTGCTGACTTCCTATTACACTGGGCACTATGTGCTGACTTCCTATTACACTGGGCACTATGTGCTGACTTCCTATTACACATGGGCACTATGTGCTGACTTCCTATTACACTGGGCACTATGTGCTGACTTCCTATTACACTGGGCACTATGTGCTGACTTCCTATTACACTGGGCACTATGTGCTGACTCCTATTACACTGGGCACTATGTGCTGACTTCCTATTACACTGGGCACTATGTGCTGACTCCCTATTACACTGGGCACTATGTGCTGACTTCCTATTACACTGGGCACTATGTGCTGACCTCCTATTACACTGGGCACTATGTGCTGACTTCCTATTACACTGGGCACTATGTGCTGACTTCCTATTACACTGGGCACTATGTGCTGACTTCCTATTACACCTGGGCACTATGTGCTGACTTCCTATTACACTGGGCACTATGTGCTGACTTCCCTATTACACTGGGCACTATGTGCTGACTTCCTATTACACTGGGCACTATGTGCTGACTCCCTATTACACTGGGCACTATGTGCTGACTTCCTATTACACTGGGCACTATGTGCTGACTTCCTATTACACTGGGCACTATGTGCTGACTTCCTATTACACTGGGCACTATGTGCTGACTCCCTATTACACTGGGCACTATGTGCTGACTTCCTATTACACTGGGCACTATGTGCTGACTCCCTATTACACTGGGCACTATGTGCTGACTTCCTATTACACTGGGCACTATGTGCTGACTCCTATTACACTGGGCACTATGTGCTGACTTCCTATTACACTGGGCACTATGTGCTGACCTCCTATTACACTGGGCACTATGTGCTGACTTCCTATTACACTGGGCACTATGTGCTGACTTCCTATTACACTGGGCACTATGTGCTGACTCCCTATTACACTGGGCACTATGTGCTGACTTCCTATTACACTGGGCACTATGTGCTGACTTCCTATTACACTGGGCACTATGTGCTGACTTCCTATTACACTGGGCACTATGTGCTGACTTCCTATTACACTGGGCACTATGTGCTGACTCCCTATTACACTGGGCACTATGTGCTGACTTCCTATTACACTGGGCACTATGTGCTGACTTCCTATTACACTGGGCACTATGTGCTGACTCCCTATTACACTGGGCACTATGTGCTGACTTCCTATTACACTGGGCACTATGTGCTGACTCCCTATTACACTGGCACTATGTGCTGACTCCCTATTACACTGGGCACTATGTGCTGACTTCCTATTACACTGCCTCTATATACAATTATTGAAGCTGCACCTATATCTCTCCACGTTTTGCCTAAAATCCTATTACTTACCCAACAACAGGTCTATTCTCCCCTGCAGTGTCCTCCTGACTAAAGACTGAAAAGATGATCAATGATAATAAACAAGCTGAGTCCTCCTACACATCCCATATGCCAGATAAGGTCAGGGAAACTTAACCCATAAACTGCTGCTGGTCTTGTGCCCACTGCCCTAAGGAAGAAACAATGTGTGTGTATAGCTTTAATTGGGAGAAGGGGCTTCACGCCATGTGTTGGAAACTTTGTTTACACTTCCAGTGTTAGCTCCTGGCTGCTCCTCCCAGGCACAGTCAGGCTTAATAAAGCTGCCAGCAGAGGGTAAAAAAAAAACAAAAAAAACACGCTCTCTGGCTCGTTCACTGTGAAGAGTCGGCTCTTATCAGTCACATGAAAGAGCCGGCTCAATGTGTCGGATCGTTCGCGAACGACACATCACTAATGGTGGGTCCAGGATGTGAGGACATGTACCAGGATGTGAGGGACATGTACCAGGATGTGAGGACATGTACCGGATGTGAGGACATGTACCGGGATGTGAGGGACAGTGGTATACACGGGATGTAGAGGACATGTACCAGGATGTGAGGACATGTACCGGGATGTGAGGACATGTACCAGGATGTGAGGACATGTACCAGGATGTGAGGACATGTACCAGGGATGTGAGGACATGTACCAGGATGTGAGGACATGTACCAGGATGTGAGGACATGTACCAGGATGTGAGAGCATGTACCAGGATGTGAGGACATGTACCAGGATGTGAGGACATGTACCAGGATGTGAGGACATGTACCAGGATGTGAGAGCATGTACCAGGATGTGAGGACATGTACCAGGATGTGAGAGCATGTACCAGGATGTGAGGACATGTACCAGGATGTGAGGACATGTACCAGGATGTGAGGACATGTACCAGGATGTGAGAGCATGTACCAGGATGTGAGGACATGTACCGGGATGTGAGGGCATGTACCAGGATGTGAGGACATGTACCAGGATGTGAGAGCATGTACCAGGATGTGAGGACATGTACCAGGATGTGAGGGCATGTACCAGGATGTGAGGGCATGTACCAGGATGTGAGGGCATGTACCAGGATGTGGGGCATGTACCGGGATGTGAGGGCATGTACCAGGATGTGAGGGCCTGTACCAGGATGTGAGGACTGTGTACCGGATGTGAGGACATGTACCAGGATGTGAGGACATGTACCGGGATGTGAGGACATGTACCAGGATGTGAGGGCATGTACCAGGATGTGAGGACATGTACCAGGATGTGAGGGCATGTACCAGGATGTGAGGGCATGTACCAGGATGTGAGGACCTGTACCAGGATGTGAGGGCATGTACCGGGATGTGAGGGCATGTACCAGGATGTGAGGGCGTGTACCAGGATGTGAGGACATGTACCAGGATGTGAGGACATGTACCAGGATGTGAGGACATGTACCGGGATGTGAGGACATGTACCGGGATGTGAGGGCATGTACCAGGATGTGAGGACATGTACCGGGATGTGAGGACATGTACCAGGATGTGAGGACATGTACCGGATGTGAGGACATGTACCGGGATGTGAGGGCATGTAGAGCCGGTTACCAGGATGTGAGGACCTGTACCAGGATGTGAGAGCATGTACCAGGATGTGAGGCATGTACCAGGATGTGAGGGCATGTACCAGGATGTGAGGACATGTACCAGGATGTGAGGACATGTACCAGGATGTGAGAGCATGTACCAGGATGTGAGGACATGTACCAGGATGTGAGGACATGTACCAAGGATGTGAGGCATGTACCAGGGAGTGTGAGGGCATGTACCAAGGATGGTGAGGCATGTACCAGGATGTGAGGACCTGTACCAGGATGTGAGAGCATGTACCAGGATGTGAGGACATGTACCAGGATGTGAGGGCATGTACCAGGATGTGAGGACATGTACCAGGATGTGAGGGCATGTACCAGGATGTGAGGACCTGTACCAGGATGTGAGGACATGTACCAGGATGTGAGGACATGTACCAGGATGTGAGGACATGTACCAGGATGTGAGGACATGTACCGGGATGTGAGGCATGTACCAGGATGTGAGGGCATGTACCAGGATGTGAGGACCTGTACCGGATGTGAAGGCATGTACCAGGATGTGAGGACATGTACCAGGATGTGAGGGCATGTACCAGGATGTGAGGACATGTACCAGGATGTGAGGACATGTACCAGGATGTGAGAGCATGTACCAGGATGTGAGGGCATGTACCGGATGTGAGGGCATGTACCAGGATGTGAGGACATGTACCGGATGTGAGGACATGTACCAGGATGTGAGGGCATGTACCAGGATGTGAGGACATGTACCGGATGTGAGGGCATGTACCGGGATGTGAGGACATGTACCAGGATGTGAGGGCCTGTACCAGGATGTGAGGACATGTACCAGGATGTGAGGGCATGTACCAGGATGTGAGGACATGTACCAGGATGTGAGAGCATGTACCAGGATGTGGGGCATGTACCGGGATGTGAGGGCATGTACCAGGATGTGAGGGCCTGTACCAGGATGTGAGGACGTGTACCGGGATGTGAGGACATGTACCAGGATGTGAGGACATGTACCGGATGTGAGGACATGTACCAGGATGTGAGGGCATGTACCAGGATGTGAGGACATGTACCAGGATGTGAGGGCATGTACCAGGATGTGAGGGCATGTACCAGGATGTGAGGACCCTGTACCAGGATGTGAGGGACATGTACCGGGATGTGAGGGCATGTACCGGGATGTGAGGGCATGTACCAGGATGTGAGGACATGTACCGGGATGTGAGGACATGTACCGGGATGTGAGGGCATGTACCGGGATGTGAGGACATGTACCGGGATGTAGGACATGTACCAGGATGTGAGGACATGTACCGGATGTGAGGACATGTACCGGGATGTGAGGCATGTACCAGGATGTGAGGACCTGTACCAGGATGTGAGAGAGCATGTACCAGGATGTGAGGGCATGTACCAGGATGTGAGGCATGTACCAGGATGTGAGGACATGTACCAGGATGTGAGGGCATGTACCGGAGAAATGTGAGGGCATGTACCAGGATGTGAGGACATGTACCAGGATTGGTGAGGGACCTGTACCAGGATGTGAGAGCATGTACCAGGATGTGAGGACATGTACCAGGATGTGAGGGCATGTACCAGGATGTGAGGACATGTACCAGGATGTGAGGGCATGTACCAGGATGTGAGGACCTGTACCAGGATGTGAGGACATGTACCAGGATGTGAGGACATGTACCAGGATGTGAGGACATGTACCAGGATGTGAGGACATGTACCGGGATGTGAGGGCATGTACCAGGATGTGAGGGCATGTACCAGGATGTGAGGACCTGTACCAGGATGTGAGGACATGTACCAGGATGTGAGGACATGTACCGGATGTGAGGGCATGTACCAGGATGTGAGGACCTGTACCAGGATGTGAGAGCATGTACCAGGATGTGAGGGCATGTACCGGGATGTGAGGGCATGTACCAGGATGTGAGGACATGTACCGGGATGTGAGGACATGTGACCAGGATGTGAGGGCATGTACCAGGATGTGAGGACATGTACCGGGATGTGAGGACATGTACCGGGATGTGAGGACATGTACCGGGATTGATTGAGGGCATGTACCGGGATGTGAGGACATGTACCAGGATGTGAGAGCATGTACCAGGATGTGAGGACATGTACCGGATGTGAGGGCATGTACCGGGATGTGAGGGCATGTACCAGGATGTGAGGAGCATGTACCAGGATGTGAGGGCATGTACCGGGATGTGAGGGCATGTACCAGGATGTGAGGACATGTACCGGGATGTGAGGACATGTACCAGGATGTGAGGGCATGTACCAGGATGTGAGGACATGTACCGGGATGTGAGGACATGTACCAGGATGTGAGGACATGTACCAGGATGTGAGGACATGTACCGGGATGTGAGGCATGTACCGTGGGATGTAGAGGGCATGTACCGGGATGTGAGGGCATGTACCAGGATGTGAGGACATGTACCAGGATGTGAGGACATGTACCGGGATGTGAGGACATGTACCAGGATGTGAGGGCATGTACCAGGATGTGAGGGCATGTACCGGATGTGAGGACATGTACCAGGATGTGAGGACATGTACCGGGATGTGAGGACATGTACCAGGATGTGAGGACATGTACCGGATGTGAGACATGTACCAGGATGTGAGGACATGTACCGGGATGTGAGGGCATGTACCAGGATGTGAGGACATGTACCGGGATGTGAGGACATGTACCAGGATGTGAGGGCATGTACCGGATGTGAGGACATGTACCAGGATGTGAGGACATGTACCGGGATGTGAGGACATGTACCGGATGTGAGGACATGTACCGGGATGTGAGGGCAATGTACCGGATGTGAGGACATGTACCGGGATGTGAGGACATGTACCGGGATGTGAGGGCATGTACCAGGATGTGAGGGCATGTACCAGAGATGTGAGGGCATGTACCGGGATGTGAGGACATGTACCGGGATGTGAGGACATGTACCGGGATGTGAGGACATGTACCAGGATGTGAGGACATGTACCAGGATGTGAGGGCATGTACCGGGATGTGAGGACATGTACCAGGATGTGAGGACATGTACCAGGATGTGAGGACATGTACCGGGATGTGAGGGCATGTACCGGGATGTGAGGGCATGTACCGGGATGTGAGGACATGTACCAGGATGTGAGGGCATGTACCAGGATGTGAGGCATGTACCAGGATGTGAGGACATGTACCAGGATGTGAGGGCATGTACCAGGATGTGAGGACATGTACCAGGATGTGAGGGCATGTACCGGGATGTGAGGACATGTACCAGGATGTGAGGACATGTACCGGGATGTGAGGACATGTACCGGGATGTTGAGGACATGTACCGGGATGTGAGGACATGTACCAGGATGTGAGGACATGTACCGGATGTGAGGACATGTACCGGATGTGAGGACATGTACCGGGATGTGAGGACATGTACCGGGATGTGAGGACATGTACCGGGATGTGAGGACATGTACCGGGATGTGAGGACATGTACCGGGATGTGAGGACATGTACCAGGATGTGAGGACATGTACCGGGATGTGAGGACATGTACCAGGATGTGAGGACATGTACCGGGATGTGAGGACATGTACCAGGATGTGAGGACATGTACCAGGATGTGAGGACATGGCCGGGATGTGAGGACCTGTACCAGGATGTGAGGGCATGTACCAGGATGTGAGGACATGTACCAGGATGTGGGGCATGTACCAGGATGTGAGGACATGTACCGGGATGTGAGGGCATGTACCAGGATGTGAGGACCTGTACCAGGATGTGAGGGCATGTACCAGGATGTGAGGACCTGTACCAGGATGTGAGGACATGTACCAGGATGTGAGGACCTGTACCAGGATGTGAGGGCATGTACCAGGATGTGAGGACCTGTACCAGGATGTGAGGGCATGTACCAGGATGTGAGGACCTGTACCAGGATGTGAGGCATGTACCAGGATGTGGAGGACTGTACCTGTAGGATGTAGGATACATGTACCAGGATGTGAGGACATGTACCGGATGTGAGGACATGTACCGGATGTGAGGACAATGTACCGGGATGTGAGGAGCATGTACCAGGATGTGAGGACATGTACCAGGATGTGAGGGCATGTACCAGGAATGTGAGGGACATGTACCAGGATGTGAGGCATGTACCAGGATGTGAGGACATGTACCAGGATGTGAGGGCATGTACCGAGGATGTGAGGACATGTACCAGGATGTGAGGCATGTACCAGGATGTGAGGACTGTACCAGGATGTGAGGCATGTACCGGATGTGAGGCATGTACCGGATGTGAGGACATGTACCAGGATTGAGGACATGTACCGGATGTGAGGCATGTACCGGATGTGAGGACATGTACCGGATGTGAGGACATGTACCAGGATGTGAGGCATGTACCAGATGTGAGGCATGTACCGGATGTGAGGACATGTACCGGATGTGAGGACATGTACCGGATGTGAGGCATGTACCAGATGTGAGGCATGTACCAGGATGTGAGGGCAGTACCAGGATGTGAGGACATGTACCGGGATGTGAGGACATGTACCAGGATGTGAGGACATGTACCAGGATGTGAGGCATGTACCAGGATGTGAGGCATGTACCAGATGTGAGGGCATGTACCAGGATGTGAGGACTGTACCGGATGTGAGGACATGTACCAGGATGTGAGGCATGTACCAGGATGTGAGGCATGTACCAGGATGTGAGGACATGTACCGGATGTGAGGCATGTACCAGGATGTGAGGCATGTACCGGATGTGAGGGCATGTACCAGGATGTGAGGACATGTACCGGGATGTGAGGGCATTACCAGGATGTGAGGCATGTACCAGGATGTGAGGGCATGTACCAGGATGTGAGGCATGTACCAGGATGTGAGAGATGTACCGGATGTGAGGCATGTACCGATGTGAGGACATGTACCAGATGTGAGGGCATGTCAGGATGTGAGGCATGTACCAGGATGTGAGGACATGTACCAGGATGTGAGGGCATGTGCCAGGATGTGAGGGCATGTACCAGATGTGAGGACATGTACCGGATGTGAGGACATGTACCAGGATGTGAGGGCATGTCCAGGATGTGACATGTACCAGGATGTGAGGCATGTACCAGGATGTGAGGACATGTACCAGGATGTGAGGCATGTACCAGGATGTGGGGCATGTACCAGGATGTGAAGGACATGTACCGGATGTGAGGGCATGTACCAGGATGTGAGGAATGTACCAGGAGTGAGGACATGTACCAGGATGTGAGGACATGTACCAGATGTGAGGCATGTACCAGGATGTGAGACATGTACCGGGATGTGAGGCATGTCCGGATGTGAGGACATGTACCGGATGTGAGGCATGTACCGGATGTGAGGCATGTACCAGGATGTAGGGCTTACCGGATGTGAGGGCATTACCAGGATGTGAGGGCATGTACCAGGATGTGAGGACATGTCCAGGATGTGAGGACAGTACCAGGATGTGAGGGCATGTCCAGGATGTGAGGCATGTACCAGGATGTGAGGACATGTACCAGATGTGAGGACGATGTACACAGGATGTGAGGACATGTACCAGGATGTGAGGCATGTACCAGATGAGGCATGTACCAGGAGTGAGATGTAAAGTGAGGCATGTACCAGATGTGAGGACATGTACCAGGATGTGAGGACATGTACCGGATGTGAGGCATGTCCAGGAGTGAGGGCATGTACCAGGATGTGAGGACATGTCCGGATGTGAGGCATGTACCGGATGTGAGGGCATGTACCGGATGTGAGGCATGTACCGGATGTGAGGCATGTACCGGATGTGAGGACATGTACCGGGATGTGAGGGCATGTACCAGGATGTGAGGCTGTACCAGGATGTGAGGGCATGTACCAGGATGTGAGGGCATGTACCAGGATGTGAGGACATGTCCGATAGTGAGGACATGTACCGGATGTGAGGGCATGTCCAGGATGTGAGGGCATGTACCAGGATGTGAGGACATGTACCAGGATGTGAGGCATGTCCAGGATGTGAGGCATGTACCAGGATGTGAGGCATGTACCAGGATGTGAGGCATGTACCGGATGTGAGGCATGTACCAGGATGTGAGGGCATGTCCAGATTGAGGACATGTACCAGGATGTGAGGCATGTCCAGGATGTGAGGCATGTACCAGGATGTGAGGCATGTACCAGGATGTGAGGCATGTACCAGGATGTGAGGGCATGTACCAGGATGTGAGGACATGTACCAGGATGTGAGGACATGTACCGAGGATGTGAGGGCATGTACCAGGATGTGAGGGCATGTACCAGGATGTGAGGCATGTGACCAGGATGTGAGGGCATGTACCAGGATGTGAGGGCATGTACCAGGATGTGAGGGCATGTACCAGGATGTGAGGCATGTACCAGGATGTGAGGCATGTACCGGATGTGAGGGACATGTACCAGGATGTGAGGCATGTACCAGGATGTGAGGCTGTACCATGTGAGATGGTAGGCATGTACCGGATGTGAGGCATGTACCGGGATGTGAGGACATGTACCGAGGATGTGAGTGAGCATGTACCGGATGTGAGGGCATGTACCAGGATGTGAGGACATGTACCAGGATGTGAGGGCATGTACCGAGGATGTGAGGCATGTACCGGATGTGAGGACATGTACCAGGATGTGAGGACATGTACCAGGATGTGAGGGCATGTACCAGGATGTGAGGGCATGTACCGGATGTGAGGCATGTACCAGATGTGAGGCATGTACCAGGATTGAGGGCATGTACCGGATGTGAGGGCATGTACCGAGATGTGAGGCATGTACCAGGATGTGAGGGCATGTACCGGATGTGAGGGCATGTACCAGGATGTGAGGCATGTACCGGGATGTGAGGCATGTACCGGATGTGAGGCATGTACCAGGATGTGAGGGCTGTACCAGATGTGGGATGTACCAGGATGTGAGGGCATGTACCAGGATGTGAGGGCATGTACCGAGATGTGAGGCATGTACCGGATGTGAGGCAATGTACCGGGATGTGAGGGCATGTACCGGATGTGAGGCATGTACCAGGATGTGAGGGCTGTACCGGAGTGATGAGGGCATGTACCAGGATGTGAGGCATGTACCGGGATGTGAGGGACTGTACCGGATGTGTAGGGCAGTACCGGATGTGAGGCATGACCGGATGAGCATGTACCGATGTGGCATGTACCGATTGAGGGCATGACCGATGTAGCATGTACAGAGGCTGTACCGGATTGGCTGACCGGATGTGGGCATGTACCAATTGAGCATGTACCGGATGTGAGGCTGTACCGATTGAGCATGTACGATGTGGGGCAGTACGAGTGACATGTACCGATTGAGGACTGTACGATTGGGACATGTACCAGGAGTGAGGGCTGTCCAGATGTGGCATGACCAGAGAGGCATGACCAGATGTGAGTGACCAGATGTAGGCATGTACCGATGTGAGACATGACCGGGATGTGAGGTACCGATGTGAGCTGACCAGGAGTGAGGCATCCAGATGGAGGCTGTACCAGATGAGGCTGTACAGATAGAGTCAGTGGAACATGAGCATGTACCTGAGCTTACGATTGAGCATACCAGAGAGAGTACGATTAGGCGTACCGGATGGCTGTACCAGAGAGGCTTACAGATTGGCTGACCAGAGTGAGATACAGTGGCTTCAGAGGAGGATGACCGTTAGGATGTACCGATGAGGAATTACGGAGTGAGCGTACCGATGAGGCATGTACCGATGAGACTGTCAGAGGCAGTCGAGTGGGCATACCGATGTGGGACTTACCGATGTGAGCTGTACCGATGGAGACGACCGATTGAGGACATTCGGAGTGAGCTGTCCAGATTAGACTTACGTAGGACATCAGATGGAGACAGCGAAATGTACCAGGATGTGAGGGCATGTACCAGGATGTGAGGCATGTACCAGGATGTGAGGCATGTACCGGATGTGAGGACATGTACCGGATGTGAGGGCATGTACCAGGATGTGATGAGGGCATGTACCGGATGTGAGGCATGTACCAGGATGTGAGGCATGTACCAGGATGTGAGGGCATGTACCGATGTGAGGATGTACCAGGATGTGAGGCATGTACCAGGATGTGAGGCATGTACCGGATGTGAGGACATGTACCGGTGAGGATGTACGATGTGAGGACATGTACCAGGATGTGAGGCATGTACCAGGATGTGAGGCATGTACCAGGATGTGAGGGCATGTACCAGGATGTGAGGGCATGTACCAGGATGTGAGGGCTGTACCAGGATGTGAGGCATGTACCAGGATGTGAGGCATGTACCAGGATGTGAGGGCATGTACCAGGATGTGAGGAGCATGTACCGGATGTGAGGCATGTACCAGGATGTGAGGCATGTACCAGGATGTGAGGGCATGTACCAGGATGTGAGGGCATGTACCAGGATGTGAGGACATGTACCGGATGTGAGGCATGTACCAGGAGTGAGGGCATGTACCAGGATGTGAGGGCATGTACCAGGATGTGAGGACATGTACCAGGATGTGAGGGCATGTACCAGGATGTGAGGACATGTACCGGATGTGAGGGCATGTACCGGGATGTGAGGACATGTGCCGGGATGTGAGGGCATGTACCGGGATGTGAGGACATGTACCGGGATGTGAGGACATGTACCAGGATGTGAGGACATGTACCGGGATGTGAGGACATGTACCGGGATGTGAGGACATGTACCGGGATGTGAGGACATGTACCGGGATGTGAGGACATGTGCCAGGATGTGAGGACGTGTGCCAGGATGTGAGGACGTGTACCAGGATGTGAGGACATGCGCCAGGATGTGAGGACATGCGCCAGGATGTGAGGACATGCACCAGGATGTGAGGACATGCACCGGGATGTGAGGGCATGCACCGGGATGTGAGGACATGCGCCAGGATGTGAGGACATGCGCCGGGATGTGAGGGCATGCACCGGGATGTGAGGACCTGTACCAGGATGTGAGGGCATGCACCGGGATGTGAGGTCATGCACCGGGATGTGAGGACATGCACCGGGATGTGAGGACATGTACCGGGATGTGAGGGCATGTACCGGGATGTGAGCACATGTACCAGGATGTGGGGGTATGTACCAGGATGAGGCGGGTATGTTCCAGGATGGAGGACATAAATATCAGGATGGGGGACATATAAACCAGGATGGGGGGTCACACTGGACAGCCCTGGATCACTAACATCGTGGTGTGAAGCCGGCCTAAGTCTTCCTTCCCGGCCTCCCTGGATGATTTAATGTGTTATATTGACTTGACATAGACTTTCCTTTTACACATCTCCAAGTGTAATCTGCTCTATAGGCTGCTCCGCTCATTGCATTTTCTTGTGTGGTTTTCGCTCATGGACGTTGAGTTTTCCTCTGCACTGTGTGTTGTAATATAGACTTTTTCACCTATAAACTGTGTTCAGTTGTGTCTTTGCACCAAGCAAAAAGATTCCCGAGTTATCAATTATAATTATTATACAGACGGTGGTTAGGAGTGCCAGGAGACACCGTCCCCATCCCCGAAACCATCCACTGTATTGTGTGGGGGTAGGTCCTTTGCCACCCTGTCAGGGTGGTGGGCGAGTGTGGTGCCACGCCAGAGGTTGCATGGATCACCCCCACTCCCTCCCTGTGTGGACAGGGTAAACCTGTGCCAAGATGACCTTACGTAACCCAGGGGGTGCGGAACGTCATGGGTTGGCACAAGTGGTGAGACCATATCACGTGGCTCCAGCATATTAGACGCCATGGTGGGGCTACGATGTGCGGTTTATCACAGAGAGTGGTAAGGTTTTTCCATGTGGAGATGGACCTGTCAGATCCCAGCAGTGGATTATTCAGTAGATTACTTCCCGCCAATCTGTACTGTGAGCTGCACACAACATTCACCAGTGCGGTCCCCTCATGTAGGTCCAGGACACATCACAGAGCCGCAGAGGAGGGCACCGGTGTCCCCGGAACCGGATCATCTACAAACTCTTCCCCCTCTCCTCTTACTGTCGGGGTTCCTCAGGGTTCAGTCCTAGGTCTCCTCCTCTGTCAGGGTTCCTCAGGGCTCAGTCCTAGGTCTCCTCTTACTGTCGGGGTTCCTCAGGGTTCAGTCCTAGGTCTCCTCCTCTGTCAGGGTTCCTCAGGGTTCAGTCCTAGGTCTCCTCCTCTTACTGTGGGGCTCCTCAGGGTCAGTCCTAGGTCTCCTCCTCTTACTGTCGGGGTTCCTCAGGGTTCAGTCCTAGGTCTCCTCCTCTTCAGGGTTCCTCAGGTTCAGTCCTAGGTCTCCTCCTCTTACTGTGGGGCTCCTCAGGGTTCAGTCCTAGGTCTCCTCCTCTTACTGTCAGGGTTCCTCAGGGTTCAGTCCTAGGTCTCCTCCTCTTACTGTCGGGTTCCTCAGGGTTCAGTCCTAGGTCTCCTCCTCTTACTGTGGGGCTCCTCAGGGTTCAGTCCTAGGTCTCCTCCTCTTACTGTCAGGGTTCCTCAGGGCTCAGTCCTAGGTCTCCTCCTCTTACTGTCGGGGTTCCTCAGGGTTCAGTCCTAGGTCTCCTCCTCTTACTGTCGGGGTTCCTCAGGCTCAGTCCTAGGTCTCCTCCTCTTACTGTCGGGTTCCTCAGGTTCAGTCCTAGGTCTCCTCCTCTTACTGTCGGGGTTCCTCAGGGTTCAGTCCTAGGTCTCCTCCTCTTACTGTCGGGGTTCCTCAGGGCTCAGTCCTAGCTCTCCTCCTCTTACTGTCAGGGTTCCTCAGGGTTCAGTCCTAGGTCTCCTCCTCTTACTGTCAGGGTTCCTCAGAGTTCAGTCCTAGGTCCCCTCCTCTTACTAACGGGTTCCTCAGGGTTCAGTCCTAGGTCTCCTCCTCTAACAGGGTTCCTCAGGGTTCAGTCCTAGGTCCTCTCCTCTTACTGTCGGGGTTCCTCAGGGTTCAATCCTAGGTCTCCTCCTCTTACTGTCAGGGTTCCTCAGGGTTCAGTCCTAGGTCTCCTCCTCTTACTGTCGGGGTTCCTCAGGGTTCAGTCCTAGGTCTCCTCCTCTGTCAGGGTTCCTCAGGGCTCAGTCCTAGGTCTCCTCTTACTGTCGGGGTTCCTCAGGGTTCAGTCCTAGGTCTCCTCCTCTGTCAGGGTTCCTCAGGGTTCAGTCCTAGGTCTCCTCCTCTTACTGTGGGGGCTCCTCAGGGTTCAGTCCTAGGTCTCCTCCTCTTACTGTCAGGGTTCCTCAGGGCTCAGTCCTAGGTCTCCTCCTCTTACTGTCGGGGTTCCTCAGGGTTCAGTCCTAGGTCTCCTCCTCTTACTGTCGGGGTTCCTCAGGGCTCAGTCCTAGGTCCCTCCTCTTACTGTCAGGGTTCCTCAGGGTTCAGTCCTAGGTCTCCTCCTCTTACTGTCGGGGTTCCTCAGGTTCAGTCCTAGGTCTCCTCCTCTGTCAGGGTTCCTCAGGGTTCAGTCCTAGGTCTCCTCCTCTTACTGTGGGGCTCCTCAGGGTTCAGTCCTAGGTCTCCTCCTCTTACTGTCGGGGTTCCTCAGGGCTCAGTCCTAGGTCTCCTCCTCTTACTGTTGAGGTTCCTCAGGGTTCAGTCCTAGGTCTCCTCCTCTTACTGTCAGGGTTCCTCAGGGTTCAGTCCTAGGTCTCCTCCTCTTACTGTCAGGGTTCCTCAGGGCTCAGTCCTAGGTCCCCTCCTCTTACTGTCGGGGTTCCTCAGGGTTCAGTCCTAGGTCTCCTCTCTCTGTCAGGGTTCCTCAGGGTTCAGTCCTAGGTCTCCTCCTCTTACTGTGGGGGTTCCTCAGGGTTCAGTCCTAGGTCTCCTCCTCTTACTGTCGGGGTTCCTCAGGGCTCAGTCCTAGGTCTCCTCCTCTTACTTTTGAGGTTCCTCAGGGCTCAGTCCTAGGTCCCTCCTCTTACTGTCAGGGTTCCTCATGGTTCAGTCCTAGGTCCCCTCTTCTTACTGTTGGGGCTTCTCAGGGTTCAGGCCTAGGTCCCCTCCTCTTACTGTCGGGGTTCCCCAGGGTCTCTAGTCTCCCTAGTCGGTTTCGCCATCCTCTACGTGTCTCATCTCATCTCTCTACTGTCGGGTTCCTCAGGGTCAGTCCTAGGTCCCTCCTCTTACTGTCAGGGTTCCTCATGGTTCAGTCCTAGGTCTCCTCCTCTTACTGTCTGGGTCTCCTCAGGGTTCAGTCCTAGGTCTCCTCCTCCCCTACTGTCGGGGTTCCTCAGGGCTCAGTCCTAGGTCTCCTCCTCTTACTGTCGGGGTTCCTCAGGGTTCCAGTCCTAGGTCTCTCTCCTCTTACTGTCGGGGTTCCTCAGGGTTCAGTCCTAGGTCTCCTCCTCTTACTGTCGGGTTCCTCAGGGTTCAGTCCTAGGTCTCCTCCTCTTACTGTCAGGGTTCCTCAGGGTTCAGTCCTAGGTCTCCTCCTCTTACTGTCAGGTTCCTCAGGGTTCAGTCCTAGGTCTCCTCCTCTTACTGTCGGGGTTCCCCCTTCAGGGTTCGTCAGTCCTAGGTCCCCTCCTCTTACTGTCGGGGTTCCTCAGGGTTCAGTCCTAGGTCTCCTCCTATTACTGTCGGGTTCCTCAGGGTTCAGTCCTAGGTCTCCTCTCTTACTGTCAGGGTTCCTCAGGGCTCAGTCCTAGGTCTCCTCCTCTTACTGTTGAGGTTCCTCAGGGTTCAGTCCTAGGTCTCCTCCTCTTACTGTCAGGGTTCCTCAGGGTTCAGTCCTAGGTCTCCTCCTCTTACTGTCGGGGTTCCTCAGGGTTCAGTCCTAGGTTCCTTCTTACTGTCGGGGTTCCTCAGGGCTCAGTCCTAGGTCTCCTCCTCTTACTGTCAGGGTTCCTCAGGGGTCAGTCCTAGGTCCCCTCCTCTCACTGTTGGGGTTCCTCAGGGTCAGTCCTAGGTCCCGACTCTTACTGTCAGGGTTCCTCAGGGGTCAGTCCTAGGTCTCCTCCTCTTACTGTCGTGGGTTCCTCAGGGGTCAGTCCTAGGTCTCCTCTTACTGTCAGGGTTCCTCAGGGGTCAGTCCTAGGTCTCCTCCTCTTACTGTTGAGGTTCCTCAGGGCTCAGTCCTAGGTCTCCTCTTACTGTCGGGGTTCCTCAGGCTCAGTCCTAGGTCTCCTCCTCTTACTGTTGGGGTTCCTCAGGGCTCAGTCCTAGGTCCTCTCCTCTTACTGTTGAGGTTCCTCAGGGTTCAGTCCTAGGTCTCCTCCTCTTACTGTCAGGGTTCCTCAGGGTTCAGTCCTAGGTCTCCTCCTCTTACTGTCAGGGTTCCTCAGGGTTCAGTCCTAGGTCCCCTCCTCTTAGTGTACCTTTACATGTCGCAACATTGCATGCAATTTCACCGGCAATTTGCTGGTTGCAGTGAAATCATGGACACATTGTTCCATTGTACACAGCCACAAAATGGAGCAATGTGTCCATGATTTCACTGCAACCAGAGATCTGTGCAGAAGTTGGACACAGATCTGTGTGTGTGAAGTGGCCTTTACTGTTGAGTTCCAGGGTTCAGTTCTAGGTCCTTCTCGTCAGGGCTCAGTCCTAGGTCTCCTCCTCTTACTGTCAGGGTTCCTCAGGGCTCAGTCCTAGGTCTCCTCCTCCTACTGTTAGGGTTCCGCAGGGTTGAGTCCTAGGTTCCCTCCTCTTACTGTCCGGGCTCTTCGGGGTTCAGTTCTAGGTCTCCTCCTCTTACTGTTGGGGTTCCTCAGGGTTCGGTCCTAGGTCCCATCCTGTCGGGGTTCCTCAGGGTTCGGTCCTAGGTCCCATCCTGTCGGGGTTCCTCAGGGTTCAGTCCTAGGTCTCCTCCTCAGCCTTCACCTACCCATCCTCTCCACAGTTTTGCACCTCCCTACATCATCTACTCATCTATGACCTACCCATCCTCTCCACAGTTCTGCACCTCCCTACATCTCCTCCTCATATATCACCTATCCATCCTCTCCACAGTTCTGCACCTCCCTACATCTTCTACTCATCACCTACCCATCCTCTCCAGTTTTACACCACCCTACATCTCCTCCTATCACCTACCCATCCTGTCCAGTTCTGCACCTCCCAACATCTCATCCATCACCTATCCATCCTCTCCACAGTTCTGCACAACCCTACATCTCCCCCTCATCCATCATCCTCTCCAGTTTTACACCACCCTAACCCGCACAGTTCTGCACAACCCTACATCTCCTCCTCATCTGTCTTCATCCTCTCCACAGTTCTGCACCACCCTAGATCTCATCTCTATCATCCTCCCATCCTCTGTGTTCTGTAACTGATTTAAAACTAGCATCTTCTATAATTCGAACCTTTCATTTCCATCTCCTAAAGACGTCTCTCGTGCTGCACCAGTTTTTCTGGAAAGCACTACCCAGAACCCTATATATTATATGATGTCCGGAGCACACATGACGGGCACGTTCTACCTATTGTGACCCCGTGTGATACTTTGTACATGTCTCCGCTAAGCATAGAAGTTATATTTTTCCCTCCATCCACAGACATTAATACGGCACCTCGGGATTTATCAGGTTTATTCAGGTCAGTAACTATCAGATTTACAAGGCAAATAATGGAAAAAGGCAAAATAAAAACCTCAGTAATATGTACAGAATGTACAGGACACACGAGGCGTCTGACAACCGCGGAGCCGAGATCAGCGCAGGGGGGTGTCAGCTCCAAATAACTTATCACCAAGAAAATGTACAACAGCAGGGCCCCAGATCACAGAGATGGGGCCACAATCCACCCAGAGACTGCAGATGGCGGACACCAATGGGTAATAAGAGAGGACAGTCAGGGGAGAGGAGAGAGGCGCGAGAGGGAGCAGTGAGGGGAGAGGAGAGAGCGGAGAGAGCGAGAGAGGGAGGCAGGGAGAGAGAGAGAGGGAGCAGTAGGGGAGAGGAGAGAGCGAGGAGCAGTCAGGGGAGAGGACAGAGAGCGAGCAAGGGAGCAGTCAGGGGAGAGGAGAGAGAGAGAGAGCAGTCAGGGTAGAGAGAGGAGAGAGCAGAAGGAGGAGGGAGCAGTCAGGGGAGAGGAGGAGAGCGAGCGAGGGTAGCAGTCAGGAGGAGAGGAGAGAGAGAAGCGAGGGAGCAGTCAGAGGAGAGGGGAGAGAGCGAGGGAGCAGTCAGAGGAGAGGGAGAAGAGCGAGGGAGCAGTCAAGAGGAGAGGGGAGAGAGCGAGGGAGCAGTCAGGGAGAGGAGAGGAGAGAAAGGCGAGGGAGCAGTCAGGGAGAGAAGAGAGAGCGAGGGAGCAGTCAGGGGAGAGGAGAGAGAGCAGAGCAGAGGGAGCAGTCAGGGGAGGAGAGAGAAGCGACAGGAGCAGTCAGGGGAGAGGAGAGCGCGAAAGAGCAGTCAGGGGAGAGGAGAGCGCAAAAGAGCAGTCAGGGGAGAGGAGAGCGCGAAAGAGCAGTCAGGGGAGAGGAGAGCGCGAAAGAGCAGTCAGGGGAGAGGAGAGCGCGAAAGAGCAGTCAGGGGAGAGGAGAGCGCGAAAGAGCAGTCAGGGGAGAGGAGAGCGCGAAAGAGCAGTCAGGGGAGAGGAGAGCGCGAAAGAGCAGTCAGGGGAGAGGAGAGCGCGAAAGAGCAGTCAGGGGAGAGGAGAGCGCGAAAGAGCAGTCAGGGGAGAGGAGAGCGCGAAAGAGCAGTCAGGGGAGAGGAGGGAGAGCAAGGGAGAGGAGCGCGAAAGAGCAGTCAGGGGAGAGGAGAGGAGAGGAGAGAACTGTAAGATGGGGGCCGTGAGGAAAGTCAGGGGCGGAGGGGAGAGTGTGGTCAGGGGGAAGGAGTGCAGTTGGAGGTGGGGGAGGAGTGTAGGTCGGGGGTGGTGGTCGTCTACAGCATAGATGTACAATCAGTGGTGGCCGTTCCGCCATCTTACGTCTACGTGGCGCGGTTGTTTCTCCGCAGACGGCAGCCGTGGGCGGCCATATATATATAACAGATCAGCGGATGAAGCCCAGCATAGTGGTAGTAATGAGGCTCTGCGCCTCCGGGGAGAGGAACAACCTCAGCCTCAGGCACTTCGGTAGTTACAGGCCGCCCTCCATATTGTACGGCACGAGGAGGGGGGGCACTTATTTACAGGACGTAGAAAATGAGCCGCTGATCTATAAAACACTTCTGTATAAAATCCAAAAATAGGTAAAAGGCACCGAGGGGCGAGAGGGGCGGCCGAGTGTGGCGGGACAGGAGGGGCGGCCCAGTGTGGCGGGACAGGAGGGGCGGCCGAGGGAGGACTCCCCACTGTGGGACGCAGGAAGACTGAGGGAGGCAGGGCTAAGGCAGGCTCCGCCCACAATTCCCTTTATTGCTATGAGAACCTGCTGGGGATTGTAGTTCGGAGCTTCAGGCAGGAGGTTACATTTGGCACCGGCGGATCTGCAGCATTCCGGAACTATCCCGGCTGCAGGAGAAGGCATCTAGGTTCAGGAAGAGGGGGTACAGGGGGTGTGATAAAAAGAGGCTCCGCCCCTGACACATCCGAACCAATCATAAGAGTAGGGATCAGGCACTGAACGGCAGACAAAGCTTTAATAATGCCCCTCCCCCAGTGTAATCACAGGGACAGGCCCCGCCCCAATTATATCATGAGACCCCGCCCATTACAGCATGAGGACCCACCCCTGACAACTAGACACCTCCCATAAAATTGTCAGGCCCCGCCCCTAGAACGTGCCATGACTATTATAACAATACTCCGCCCCACTTAAACTGTTACACCCCAACCGTCTTATCACAATCAATTACCCCGCCCATTTTTAAACCAGGCCCCACCCCCTAGAGTGGCAGAACATGCCCCAGACCATATAATTGTGAAACCCCACCCCTGCTGACACGAGACCCTGCCCCTGCTGACACCACAAGACTCCACCCCTGCTCACACTGAGAAACCCCGCCCATCCTCATACTGCAAAATCCCGCCCCTGCTCACTTGAGACTCCGCCCCCGCTTATTCTATCAGTGCCCAAACTTCTCCGTCAACCTTCTGCTTGCCATCATTGATTCGGGGGAACACTGTAACAAACCCTCAGCTGTGAACAGGACGTGATCTGGACGCTTCCGGATAAAGTGAATGTGGCCCCCAACCCTCCCAGTGCGGATTAACCCCTTTAGCCAGCCCACAGACAGCATGGCCGGCTGATAACAGGGAACAACAGCCGTTATAAAAGTACAAACAATCCAAATAAAAATATACCGCCCCCCCCCCCCCCACCTCCCCCGGTGATCCCCAAAAATTCATTCACATTTCATCTAAAAAAGGTCATAAAATAAGTGAAAAATACAGAAACATCCGGATACAGGAGACGGGAAGAGACCCCCGATCCAAGGGCCCCGACAGAGTGGTCTGAGGGTCCTGTCCTCACTCACACAAGGGTCCGGGCCCCAAACATCACCAGCCTGAGGGGCCTGTCCTCACTGAGCCGAGGGTCCGGGCCCCCGACATCACCAGCCTGAGGGGCCTGTCCTCACTGAGCCGAGGGTCCGGGCCCCCGACATCACCAGCCTGAGGGGCCTGTCCTCACTGAGCCGAGGGTCCGGGCCCCCGACGTCACCCAGCCTGAGGGGCCTGTCCTCACTGAGCCGAGGGTCCGGGCCCCCGACGTCACCCAGCCTGAGGGGCCTGTCCTCACTGAGCCGAGGGTCCGGGCCCCTGACGTCACCCAGCCTGAGGGGCCTGTCCTCACTGAGCCGAGGGTCCGGGCCCCCGACGTCACCCAGCCTGAGGGGCCTGTCTTCACTGAGCCGAGGGTCCGGGCCCCTGACGTCACCCAGCCTGAGGGGCCTGTCCTCACTGAGCCGAGGGTCCGGGCCCCCGACGTCACCAGCCTGAGGGGCCTGTCCTCACTGAGCCGAGGGTCCGGGCCCCCGACGTCACCAGCCTGAGGGGCCTGTCCTCACTGAGCCAAGGGTCCGGGCCCCCGACATCACCTGCCTGAGGATCCGGGCCCCCGACATCACCTGCCTGAGGATCCCGGCCCCCGACATCACCAGCCCGAGGGTCTCCAATGGAGATTATTGCTTTGGCACATGAAGACACAAACATACTGAATGGACAGGGAGGTCAGGGGGGGGGGCGATACTGTGCAGAGCCGCCTCTGCAGTGGTACAATCATTGACAGTCTCCAGAAGGTTGGGTGGGACAACCGGCCGGCCCTCCAGGATGGATGGGGGGTCTCTTCTCGCCCCAAAGAGATAATAATGACAAAGTGCAGGATGGGTGGGGGGGAAGGGGGGCTGTGTGCGCTCTGGGGGTCTCGTATCGTCTGGTAACAGTCCTGGCGTCCGCTGAGGTCCCTTTAAGGCGGCGATCGGTGCGGTCCCGGCGGACAAGTCCTCGTTAATAGGTTAAAAGTAATAATACTCCAATATAAAACTAGACGCTCTGTGCTGCTGCGGGGGGCGCGGACCACCACCCTCATCATCCGCTACAAAATTAAAAACGGCTCGTAAAAAAACAAAGGCAAAAAATGTAAAATACAACTTTGTGCTGGTTAGTTATAAGATGGCGGGATCCAGGGAAGGGGCGCCGCTTGTCCCCACCCCCTGGCGGGATCCAGGGGAGAGGCGCCGCTTGTCCCCACCCCCTGGCGGGATCCAGGGAAGGGGCGCCGCTTGTCCCCACCCCCTGGCGGGATCCAGGGGAGAGGCGCCGCTTGTCCCCACCCCCTGGCGGGATCCAGGGGAGGGGCGCCGCTTGACCCACCCCCCGGCGGGATCCAGGGGAGAGGCGCCGCTTGTCCCCACCCCCTGGCGGGATCCAGGGGAGGGGCGCCGCTTGTCCCCACCCCCCGCGGCGGCTCTGCGAGTCCACAGAGCTGAAAACAAACACATAAAACCATAAAATGAGGAGAAACGTTCCGGCCTCCGTCCGCCATCACTGCAGCATCAGCTGCTTCAGGTTGTCGTGCAGGATGGTGTCCTTCACATCGCGGAACACCAGGCGAATGTTCTCCGTGTTGATGGCGGTGGTGAAGTGGTGATACAGCGGCTTCTGCTGCTGGTCCCGGCGCTTGTTACGGAAGCAATCCACCAGGAACTTCTGCACGTCGGCCAGGCAGTGCGGCTCCCCCGAGAACTCCGGGAAGTAGTCCTGGATGCTCACCGCCCGCACCTTCTCCTCCAGCAGGTCCGTCTTGTTCAGGAACAGGATGATGGACACGTTGCTGAACACCCGGTTGTTGACGATGGTCTCGAAGATGTTGAGGGACTCGGTCAGCCGGTTGGTCTGCCGGTCCTCCATTAGCACCTGGTCGTACTCGCTGGATGACACCAAGAACAGGATGGAGGTGACGCTGTCGAAGCACTCGAACCAGCGCTTGCGCTCTGACCGCTGCCCGCCCACGTCCACCATCTTGAAGGGAACGTTCTTGATCTCAAAGTCGTACTCGTGGATCCCCTTGGTGGGCCGGCGAGCCAGGAGGATGTCCTGCTGAGTGGGGAGGTAGTCCTGCGGGAGAGGACACGGGTCAGAGTATCAAACACTTAGAAATACACACACAACACCACAACCAACAGCGTCGCCACAGTCACCGCCTGCCCACAGCCACAGTCACCGCCTGCCCACAGCCACAGTCACCGCCTGCCCACAGCCACAGTCACCGCCTGCCCACAGCCACAGTCACCGCCTGCCACCACAGCCGGACAGCCACAGTCACCGCCTGCCCACAGCCACAGTCACCGCCTGCCCACAGCCACAGTCACCGCCTGCCCACAGCCACAGTCACCGCCTGCCCACAGCCACAGTCACCGCCTGCCCACAGCCACAGTCACCGCCTGCCCACAGCCACAGTCACCGCCTGCCCACAGCCACAGTCACCGCCTGCCCACAGCCACAGTCACCGCCTGCCCACAGCCACAGTCACAGCCACCGCCTGCCCACAGCCACAGTCACAGCCACCGCCTGCCCACAGCCACAGCCACAGCCACCGCCTGCCCACAGCCACAGTCACCGCCTGCCCAGCCACAGTCACCGCCTGCCCACAGCCACAGTCACCGCCTGCCCACAGCCACAGTCACCGCCTGCCCACAGCCACAGTCACCGCCTGCCCACAGCCACAGTCACCGCCTGCCCACAGCCACAGTCACACCAGCCTGCCCACAGCCACAGCCACCCGCCTGCCCACAGCCACAGTCACCGCCTGCCCACAGCCACAGCACCGCCTGCCACACCACAGCCACAGTCACCGCCTGCCCACAGCCACAGTCACCGCCTGCCCACAGCCACAGTCCACCGCCTGCCCACAGCCACAGTCACCGCCTGCCACAGCCACAGTCACCGCCTGCCCACACCACAGTCACCGCCTGCCCACAGCCACAGTCACCGCCTGCCCACAGCCACAGTCACCGCCTGCCCACAGCCACAGTCACCGCCTGCCCACAGCCACAGTCACCGCCTGCCCACAGCCACAGTCACCGCCTGCCCACAGCCACAGTCACCGCCTGCCCACAGCCACAGTCACCGCCTGCCCACAGCCACAGTCACCGCCTGCCCACAGCCACAGTCACCGCCTGCCCACAGCCACAGTCACCGCCTGCCCACAGCCACAGTCACCGCCCCCACTCCCGCCGCCCACAGCCACAGTCACCGCCTGCCCACAGCCACAGTCACCGCCTGCCCACAGCCACAGTCACGCCTACCCACAGCCACAGTCACCCTACCCACAGCCACAGTCACGGCCTACCCACAGCCACAGTCACGGCCTACCCACAGCCACAGTCACGGCCTACCCATTGCCACAGTCATGGCCTACCCATTGCCACAGTCATGGCCTACCCACTGCAATAGTCCAGTATGGTCCCCAACCTTTTTTGACCCGGGGACCAGCTTCATGCAAGACCATTTTCCCGTGGGACAGCCGGGGAGCGGGGCTTTGTTCATATTAGGTGGGGCTATGGAGAAGGGGTGTGGTTTAGCACCATTTCCCCAAAAGATGAAATACGTACTATTTTCAGGGGATGTCTTATTTTCCCATTCCCTTGCAGCCCCCTATACCACATACCCCTCCAGCCTCCTCCTCTTGCAGCCTCCTCCTCTTGCAGCCCCCTCCTCTTGCAGCCCCCTCCTCTTGCAGCCCCCTCTAGCCTCCTCCTCTTGCAGCCCCCTCCTCTTGCAGCCCCCTCCTCTTGCAGCCCCCTCCAGCCTCCTCCTCTTGCAGCCCCCTCCAGCCTCCTCCTCTTGCAGCCCCCTCCAGCCTCCTCCTCTTGCAGCCCCCTCCAGCCTCCCCCTCTTGCAGCCCCCTCCAGCCTCCTCCTCTTGCAGCCCCCTCCAGCCTCCTCCTCTTGCAGCCCCCTCCAGCCTCCTCCTCTTGCAGCACGTTTGGTCACCGCTCCCCCGCACCTGCAGAATTACGTCACCTCTCTGTTCTCTTTCTCTGCTGTGTGCATAGATGTACACGAGAAGCTATTGGCCAATCACAGTACAACAGACACTAGCCAATCAGGGCCCGGCTGCTGCACCATGACTGGCCGAGAGCTTCTCACGTAGATCTATGTACACAGCTGAGGAAAACACTAGAGAGGCGACGTAGTGCTGCAGGAGCGGTGACACAGGGAGGAGGGCGGCATCCACCACTCCGAGCCACTGCAGAGCTCACTGGGTGTAGTGCTGGTCCGCAGCGGTCCCGATCGTCATGGCCTACCCACAGCCACAGTCATGGCCTAGCCACAGTCATGGCCTAGCCACAGTCATGGCCTAGCCACAGTCATGGCCTAGCCACAGCCACAGTCATGGCCTAGCCACAGCCACAGTCATGGCCTAGCCACAGCCACAGTCATGGCCTAGCCACAGCCACAGTCATGGCCTAGCCACAGCCACAGTCATGGCCTAGCCACAGCCACAGTCATGGCCTAGCCACAGCCACAGTCATGGCCTAGCCACAGCCACAGTCATGGCCTAGCCACAGCCACAGTCATGGCCTAGCCACAGCCACAGTCATGGCCTACCCACAGCCACAGTCATGGCCTAGCCACAGCCACAGTCATGGCCTAGCCACAGCCACAGTCATGGCCTAGCCACAGCCACAGTCATGGCCTACCCACAGCCACAGTCATGGCCTACCCACAGCCACAGTCATGGCCTACCCACAGCCACAGTCATGGCCTAGCCACAGCCACAGTCATGGCCTAGCCACAGCCACAGTCATGGCCTAGCCACAGCCACAGTCATGGCCTAGCCACAGCCACAGTCATGGCCTAGCCACAGCCACAGTCATGGCCTAGCCACAGCCACAGTCATGGCCTAGCCACAGCCACAGTCATGGCCTAGCCACAGCCACAGTCATGGCCTAGCCACAGCCACAGTCATGGCCTAGCCACAGCCACAGTCATGGCCTAGCCACAGTCATGGCCTAGCCACAGTCATGGCCTAGCCACAGTCATGGCCTAGCCACAGTCATGGCCTAGCCAACAGTCATGGCCTAGCCACAGTCATGGCCTAGCCACAGTCATGGCCTAGCCACAGCCACAGTCATGGCCTAGCCACAGCCACAGTCATGGCCTACCCACTGCCACAGTCATGGCCTACCCACAGCCACAGTCATGGCCTACCCACAGCCACAGTCATGGCCTACCCACAGCCACAGTCATGGCCTACCCACAGCCACAGTCATGGCCTACCCACAGCCACAGTCATGGCCTACCCACAGCCACAGTCATGGCCTACCCACAGCCACAGTCATGGCCTACCCACAGCCACAGTCATGGCCTACCCACAGCCACAGTCATGGCCTACCCACAGCCACAGTCATGGCCTACCCACAGCCACAGTCATGGCCTACCCACAGCCACAGTCATGGCCTACCCACAGCCACAGTCATGGCCTACCCACAGCCACAGTCATGGCCTACCCACAGCCACAGTCATGGCCTACCCACAGCCACAGTCATGGCCTACCCACAGCCACAGTCATGGCCTACCCACAGCCACAGTCATGGCCTACCCACAGCCACAGTCATGGCCTACCCACAGCCACAGTCATGGCCTACCCACAGCCACAGTCATGGCCTACCCACAGCCACAGTCATGGCCTACCCGCAGCCACAGCCATGGCCTACCCACAGCCACAGTCATGGCCTACCACAGCACAGTCAGGCCTACACATTGCCATATTCAATGCCATAGTCATCGCCTCAATCTACGCAGTCATCTGGATCAATGCCATCACCATGGTCAATGCCATCGCTTACCACTTGTCACAGTGAAACGCCATCACCTACTCATCGTCATCGATTACCCATCAACGCCATCGACATCGCATACTCATTGCCAAAGTCAATGCCATCACCTACCCATCGTCACAGTCACCACCTACCCATTGTCAATGCCATCGACATCAATTACCCATCGCCAGTCAACGCCACAGCCAACGCCATCGCCAAAGAATACCCATCGTCATAGCTGTCGACATGATCAACGCCACAGTCATAGCCATAGTGAACGCTGTTGCCATCGTCAGCGCCATCGCTTACATCGCCTACTCAGTCAATGCAGTCGTCATCAATGTCAACCCATCAGCAACTCCACAGTCATCACTAACATCAGAAACATCAGGAAAAACAACAAATAGTAAATACAATACAAATAAAAACACATAAAACTAATAAAGACAAAACAATAATCTATATCAGCATCCCCCCCATTCCCTCAGGCTGCAGGAATCCCCATTGCCAAACTAATAGGGATCATTTCACTTCAAAAGATACCACCAAAATCATTATGCCAAGCCAGCAGGGGAGCTCCGATACTACCAGTAATGACAGCGTGCAGCCAGCAGGGGAGCTCCGATACTACCAGTAATGACAGTGTGCAGCCAGCAGGGGAGCTCCGATACTACCAGTAATGACAGCGTGCAGCCAGCAGGGGAGCTCCGATACTACCAGTAATGACAGTGTGCGGCCAGCAGGGGGAGCTCCGATACTACCAGTAATGACAGTGTGCGGCCAGCAGGGGAGCTCCGATATCACCAGTAATGACAGCGTGCGGCCAGCAGGGGAGCTCCGATATCACCAGTAATGACAGCGTGCAGCCAGCAGGGGGAGCTCCGATACTACCAGTAATGACAGCGTGCAGCCAGCAGGGGGAGCTCCGATACTACCAGTAATGACAGTGTGCGGCCAGCAGGGGAGCTCCGATACTACCAGTAATGACAGTGTGCGGCCAGCAGGGGAGCTCCGATATCACCAGTAATGACAGCGTGCGGCCAGCAGGGGAGCTCCGATATCACCAGTAATGACAGCGTGCAGCCAGCAGGGGAGCTCCGATACTACCAGTAATGACAGCGTGCAGCCAGCAGGGGAGCTCCGATACTACCAGTAATGACAGTGTGCGGCCAGCAGGGGGAGCTCCGATATCACCAGTAATGACAGTGTGCGGCCAGCAGAGGGAGCTCCGATATCACCAGTAATGACAGCGTGCAGCCAGCAGGGGGAGCTCCGATATCACCAGTAATGACAGCGTGCAGCCAGCAGGGGAGCTCCAATATCACCAGTAATGACAGCGTGCAGCCAGCAGGGGAGCTCCGATATCACCAGTAATGACAGCGTGCAGCCAGCAGGGGAGCTCCGATATCACCAGTAATGACAGCGTGCAGCCAGCAGGGGAGCTCCGATATCACCAGTAATGACAGCGTGCAGCCAGCAGGGGAGCTCCAATATCACCAGTAATGACAGCGTGCAGCCAGCAGGGGAGCTCCGATATCACCAGTAATGACAGCGTGCAGCCAGCAGGGGAGCTCCGATATCACCAGTAATGACAGCGTGCAGCCAGCAGGGGAGCTCCGATACTACCAGTAATGACAGTATGCGGCCAGCAGGGGAGCTCCGATATCACCAGTAATGACAGCGTGCAGCCAGCAGGGGAACTCCGATATCACCAGTAATGACAGCGTGCAGCCAGCAGGGGGAGCTCCGATATCACCAGTAATGACAGCGTGCAGCCAGCAGGGGGAGCTCCGATATCACCAGTAATGACAGCGTGCGGCCAGCAGGGGGAGCTCCGATATCACCAGTAATGACAGCGTGCAGCCAGCAGGGGAGCTCCGATATCACCAGTAATGACAGCGTGCAGCCAGCAGGGGGAGCTCCGATATCACCAGTAATGACAGCGTGCAGCCAGCAGGGGGAGCTCCGATATCACCAGTAATGACAGTGTGCAGCCAGCAGGGGAACTCCTATATCACCAGTAATGACAATGTGCGGCCAGCAGGAGGAGCTCCGATATCACCAGTAATGACAATGTGCGGCCAGCAGGAGGAGCTCCGATACTACCAGTAATGACAGCGTGCAGCCAGCTGGAGGAGCTCCGATATCACCAGTAATGACAGTGTGCGGCCAGCAGGGGAGCTCCGATATCACCAGTAATGACAGCGTGCAGCCAGCAGGGGGAGCTCCGATATCACCAGTAATGACAGCGTGCGGCCAGCAGGGGAGCTCCGATATCACCAGTAATGACAGCGTGCGGCCAGCAGGAGGAGCTCCGATATCACCAGTAATGACAGCGTGGCGGGGCTCCAGTCAGGTGGGAGCATCCCGATATCACCAGTAATGACAGCTGTGCGGCCAGCAGGTGGAGCGCCGATATCACCAGTAATGACAGGTGCGGCCAGCAGGGGGAGCTCCGATATCACCAGTAATGACAGCGTGCGGCCAGCAGGGGAGCTCCGATATCACCAGTAATGACAGCGTGCGGCAAGCAGGGGGAGCTCCGATATCACCAGTAATGACAGCGTGCGGCCAGCAGGGGAGCTCCGATATCACCAGTAATGACAGCGTGCGGCAGCAGGGGGAGCTCCGATATCACCAGTAATGACAGCGTGCGGCAAGCAGGGGAGCTCCGATATCACCAGTAATGACAGCGTGCGGCCAGCAGGGGAGCTCCGATATCACCAGTAATGACAGCGTGCGGCCAGCAGGGGAGCCCACTATCACCATAATACACTCGCCACATGTGGGAGCAACACACACCTGACTCACACATTACTCAACCAAACTGACCAACTCACCGATTCTCCCAACTTATCCAAATTGTCCAGGAAATACTTCACCGACTCCCCCTGCAGGAGAGAAGAGGAAAGACGTGAGGAAGGGGATAACCCCAGAGCTGCAGTCACTATTCTGCTGTTACATCGTGTCTTATCCTCCAGTCACCTCCAGAGCTGCACTCACTATTCTGCTGTTACATCATGTCTTATCCTCCAGTCACCTCCAGAGCTGCATCACTATTCTGCTGTTACATGTCTTATCCTCCAGTCACCTCCAGAGCTGCAGTCATTACTCTGCTGTTACATCGTGTCTGATCCTCCAGTCACCTCCAGAGCAGCACTCACTATTCTGCTGTTACATCAGGTCTTATCCTCCAGTCACCTCCAGAGCTGCAGTCACTATTCTGCTGTTACATCATGTCTTATCCTCCAGTCACCTCCAGAGCTGCAGTCACTATTCTGCTGTTACATTGTGTCTTATCCTCCAGTCACCTCCAGAGCTGCAGTCATTACTCTGCTGTTACATCGTGTCTGATCCTCCAGTCACCTCCAGAGCAGCACTCACTATTCTGCTGTTACATCAGGTCTTATCCTCCAGTCACCTCCAGAGCTGCAGTCACTATTCTGCTGTTACATCGTGTCTTAGCCTCCAGTCACCTCCAGAGCTGAACTCACTATTCTGCTGTTACATCGTGTCTTATCCTCCAGTCACCTCCAGAGCTGCACTCACTATTCTGCTGTTACATCGTGTCTTATCCTCCAGTCACCGCCAGAGCTGCACTCACTATTCTGCTGTTACATCGTGTCTTATCCTCCAGTCACCTCCAGAGCTGCAGTCACTATTCTGCTGTTACATCGTGTCTTATCCTCCAGTCACCTCCAGAGCTGCACTCACTATTCTGCTGTTACATCGTGTCTTATCCTCCAGTCACCGCCAGAGCTGCACTCACTATTCTGCTGTTACATCGTGTCTTATCCTCCAGTCACCTCCAGAGCTGCAGTCACTATTCTGCTGTTACATCGTGTCTTATCCTCCAGTCACCTCCAGACCTGCAGTCACTATTCTGCTGTTACATCGTGTCTTATCCTCCAGTCACCTCCAGAGCTGCAGTCACTATTCTGCTGTCACACAGTGTCTCATCCTCTGGAGCTGCACTTACCAGCTGGAACTCGCGGCGGCGGTCGTAGGCGTGCTGGATGCCGCTGTCGGCCCACAGACTCTTGATGGATGTGAGGTGTAGCAGGAAGATCTGGGTCTCCACCATCCCCTGGGCCACCATGGCTGAGCGCGTGTCGAAGGACATGAGCAGCTCCCCATGCTTCTGGTTGGAGGCGTCTCCCCAAGGGATGTGCAGCTTCTCCCGAGCGTCCACCAGCACCCGGATACCTGCAAAAGAGAGGGGGCGTGAGGATCGGGGGGCCCCCACACTGCACACAGGGGGCATCGGGGGGACCCTGAATCAAAGATATACCATAACCTCCAACATAGACCCTGCATCACATATGGGGGGGCTGCACTGGATCTCAGCCACCATCCTAAAAAGACATAACTATAGGCCCCACTATACAGCGAAGGACTACATCTCCCAGCATGCCCGGCGCACACTCTGCTCCCGGACGTCTATTTCAGGCTGTGACCTCAGACAGGAAACATTCTGCACCGTCACCAGACTGGATGGCTGCTCATGTAAACAGGCACCGCTGCAGGACACAGCCGCACTACAGAGCCCAGCGGGGCCCAAACACTCACACAGCATGACAGGAGGGGCCACACCGAGTACAGGGAAGAGTCTACACAGTATTATACTCCAGAGCTGCACTCACTATTCTGCTGGTGCAGTCACTGTGTACATACATTACTGATCCTGAGTTACCTCCTGTATTATCCTCCAGAGCTGCACTCACTATTCTGCTGGTGCAGTCACTGTGTACATACATTACATTACTGATCCTGAGTTACCTCCTGTATTATACTCCAGAGCTGCACTCACTATTCTGCTGGTGCAGTCACTGTGTACATACATTACTGATCCTGAGTTACCTCCTGTATTATCCTCCAGAGCTGCACTCACTATTCTGCTGGTGCAGTCACTGTGTACATACATTACATTACTGATCCTGAGTTACCTCCTGTATTATACTCCAGAGCTGCACTCACTATTCTGCTGGTGCAGTCACTGTGTACATACATTACATTACTGATCCTGAGTTACCTCCTGTATTATACTCCAGAGCTGCACTCACTATTCTGCTGGTGCAGTCACTGTGTACATACATTACATTACTGATCCTGAGTTACCTCCTGTGTTATACTCCAGAGCTGCACTCACTATTCTGCTGGTGCAGTCACTGTGTACATACATTACATTACTGATCCTGAGTTACCTCCTGTATTATACTCCAGAGCTGCACTCACTATTCTGCTGGTGCACTCACTGTGTACATACATTACTGATCCTGAGTTACCTCCTGTATTATCCTCCAGAGCTGTGCTCACTATTCTGCTGGTGCAGTCACTGTGTACATACATTACATTACTGATCCTGAGTTACCTCCTGTATTATACTCCAGAGCTGCACTCACTATTCTGCTGGTGCAGTCACTGTGTACATACATTACATTACTGATCCTGAGTTACCTCCTGTATTATACTCCAGAGCTGCACTCACTATTCTGCTGGTGCAGTCACTGTGTATATACATTACTGATCCTGAGTTACCTCCTGTATTATACTCCAGAGCTGCACTCACTATTCTGCTGGTGCAGTCACTGTGTACATACATTACATTACTGATCCTGAGTTACCTCCTGTATTATACTCCAGAGCTGCACTCACTATTCTGCTGGTGCAGTCAATGTGTACATACATTACTGATCCTGAGTTACCTCCTGTATTATACTCCAGAGCTGCACTCACTATTCTGCTGGTGCAGTCACTGTGTACATACATTACTGATCCTGAGTTACCTCCTGTATTATACTCCAGAGCTGCACTCACTATTCTGCTGGTGCAGTCACTGTGTACATACATCACTGATCCTGAGTTACCTCCTGTATTATACTCCAGAGCTGCACTCACTATTCTGCTGGTGCAGTCACTGTGTACATACATTACTGATCCTGAGTTACCTCCTGTATTATACTCCAGAGCTGCACTCACTATTCTGCTGGTGCAGTCACTGTGTACATACATTACATTACTGATCCTGAGTTACCTCCTGTATTATACTCCAGAGCTGCACTCACTATTCTGCTGGTGCAGTCACTGTGTACATTACATTACTGATCCTGAGTTACCTCCTGTATTATACTCCAGAGCTGCACTCACTATTCTGCTGGTGCAGTCACTGTGTACATACATTACATACTGATCCTGAGTTACCTCCTGTATTATACTCCAGAGCTGCACTCACTATTCTGCTGGTGCAGTCACTGTGCTACATTACATTACTGATCCTGAGTTACCTCCTGTATTATACTCCAGAGCTGCACTCACTATTCTGCTGGTGCAGTCACTGTGTACATACATTACATTACTGATCCTGAGTTACCTCCTGTATTATACTCCAGAGCTGCACTCACTATTCTGCTGGTGCAGTCACTGTGTACATCATACATTACTGATCCTGAGTTACCTCCTGTATTATACTCCAGAGCTGCACTCACTATTCTGCTGGTGCAGTCACTGTGTACATACATTACTGATCCTGAGTTACCTCCTGTATTATACTCCAGAGCTGCACTCACTATTCTGCTGGTGCAGTCACTGTGTACATACATTACTGATCCTGAGTTACCTCCTGTATTATACTCCAGAGCTGCACTCACTATTCTGCTGGTGCAGTCAATGTGTACATACATTACTGATCCTGAGTTACCTCCTGTATTATACTCCAGAGCTGCACTCACTATTCTGCTGGTGCAGTCATGTGTACATACATTACTGATCCTGAGTTACCTCCTGTATTATACTCCAGAGCTGCACTCACTATTCTGCTGGTGCAGTCACTGTGTACATACATTACTGATCCTGAGTTACCTCCTGTATTATACTCCAGAGCTGCACTCACTATTCTGCTGGTGCAGTCACTGTGTACATACATTACATTACGATCCTGAGTTACCTCCTGTATTATACTCCAGAGCTGCACTCACTATTCTGCTGGTGCAGTCATGTGTACATACATTACATTACTGATCCTGAGTTACCTCCTGTATTATACTCCAGAGCTGCACTCACTATTCTGCTGTGCAGTCACTGTGTACATACATTACATTACTGATCCTGAGTTACCTCCTGTATTATACTCCAGAGCTGCACTCACTATTCTGCTGGTGCAGTCACTGTGTACATACATTACATTACTGATCCTGAGTTACCTCCTGTATTATACTCCAGAGCTGTCACTCACTATTCTGCTGGTGCAGTCACTGTGTACATACATTACATTACTGATCCTGCGTTACCTCCTGTATTATACTCCAGAGCTGACTCACTATTCTGCTGGAGCAGTCACTGTGTACATACATTACATACTGATCCTGAGTTACCTCCTGTATTATACTCCAGAGCTGCACTCACTATTCTGCTGGAGCAGTCACTGTGTACATACATTACTGATCCTGAGTTACCTCCTGTATTATACTCCAGAGCTGCACTCACTATTCTGCTGGTGCAGTCACTGTGTACATACATTACTTGATCCTGAGTTACCTCCTGTATTATACTCCAGAGCTGCACTCACTATTCTGCTGGTGCAGTCACTGTGTACAATACATTACTGATCCTGAGTTACCTCCGTATTATACTCCAGAGCTGCACTCACTATTCTGCTGGTGCAGTCACTGTGTATACATACATTGCTGATCCTGAGTTACCTCCTGTATTATCACTCCAGAGCTGCACTCACTATTCTGCTGGTGCAGTCACTGTGTACATACATTACATTACTGATCCTGAGTTACCTCCTGTATTATACTCCAGAGCTGCACTCACTATTCTGCTGGTGCAGTCACTGTGTACATACATTACATTACTGATCCTGAGTTACCTCCTGTATTATACTCCAGAGCTGCACTCACTATTCTGCTGGTGCAGTCACTGTGTACATACATTACATTACTGATCCTGAGTTACCTCCTGTATTATACTCCAGAGCTGCACTCACTATTCTGCTGGTGCAGTCACTGTGTACATACATTACATTACTGATCCTGAGTTACCTCCTGTATTATACTCCAGAGCTGCACTCACTATTCTGCTGGTGCAGTCACTGTGTACATACATTACTGATCCTGAGTTACCTCCTGTATTATACTCCAGAGCTGCACTCACTATTCTTCTGGTGCAGTCACTGTGTACATACATTACATTACTGATCCTGAGTTACCTCCTGTATTATACTCCAGAGCTGCACTCACTATTCTGCTGGTGCAGTCACTGTGTACATTACATTACTGATTCTGAGTTACCTCCTGTATTATACTCCAGAGCTGCACTCACTATTCTGCTGGTGCAGTCACTGTGTACATACATTACATTACTGATCCTGAGTTACCTCCTGTATTATACTCCAGAGCTGCACTCACTATTCTTCTGGTGCAGTCACTGTGTACATACATTACATTACTGATCCTGAGTTACCTCCTGTATTATACTCCAGAGCTGCACTCACTATTCTGCTGGTGCAGTCACTGTGTACATACATTAAAATGGTCTGTAATAATAATACAGGGGGCCAAACTACGGCAGCAGACTTAGAGGCCATTAATAATACAAAGAGCATACCCTCCAGACCCCTGGTCTTCAGGTGCTTCTCCTGATGCCCCCTCACACACCCACTCCCCTTTTGCACCTCACCTCATTTCCCCTTTGCTCTGTTAAGTAAATACCGTATATACTCGCGTATAAGCCGAGTTTTTCAGCCCAAAAATTGGGCTGAAAAGTCCCCCCCTCGGCTTATACGCGAGTCATACGGCCCCCCTCAAAGTTTGGCGCCCCCACATGCAGCGCTGCACATATACATTACGTGTCTAGCAGCTGTTACCCTCCGGTGGCAGATCGCGGCTCCCGGCTCCGGGCTCCATCTTCCTCTCTGTCTTCCTGGTTGTCATGTGACCGGCGCGATGACGTCATCGCGCCGGTCACAAAGCAGGAAGACAGCGAGGAAGATGGAGCCCGGAGCCGGGAGCCGCGATCTGCCACCGAGGGTAACAGCTGCTAGACACGTAATGTATATGTGCAGCGCTGCATGCGGGGGGCCCAGAAACTGAGGTGGGGGCGCCAAATTATGAGGGGGGCCCTGCTGGGGCCCTGTATACTACCACTGGGCTATATACTACCACTGGGGCTGTATACTACTACTGGGGCTATATACTACCATTGGGGCTATATACTACCACTGGGGCTGTATGTATACTACCACTGGGGCTATATACTACCACTGGGGCTATATACTACCACTGGGGCTATATACTACTACTGGGGCTATATACTACCATTGGGGCTATATACTACCACTGGGGCTATATACTACCACTGGGGCTATATACTACCACTGGGGCTATATACTACCATTGGGGCTATATATCACTATACCACTGGGGCTGTATGTATACTACCACTGGGGCTATATACTACCACTGGGGCTATATACTACCACTGGGGCTATATACTACCACTGGGGCTATATACTACCACTGGGCTGTATGTATACTACCACTGGGGCTATATACTACCACTGGGGCTGTATACTACCACTGGGGCTGTATACTACCACTGGGGCTATATACTACTACTGGGGCTATATACTACCATTGGGGCTATATACTACCACTGGGGCTATATACTACCACTGGGGCTATATACTACCACTGGGGCTATATACTACCACTGGGGCTGTATGTATACTACCACTGGGGCTATATACTACCACTGGGGCTGTATGTATACTACCACTGGGGCTATATACTACCACTGGGGCTGTATACTACCACTGGGGCTGTATACTACTACTGGGGCTATATACTACCATTGGGGCTATATACTACCACTGGGGCTGTATGTATACTACCACTGGGGCTATATACTACCACTGGGGCTGTATACTACTACTGGGGCTATATACTACCACTGGGGCTATATACTACCACTGGGGCTATATACTACCACTGGGGCTGTATGTATACTACCACTGGGGCTATATACTACCACTGGGGCTGTATACTACCACTGGGGCTGTATACTACCACTGGGGCTATATACTACCACTGGGGCTATATACTACCACTGGGGCTATATACTACACCAACTGGGGCTATATACTACCACTGGGGCTATATACTACCACTGGGGCTGTATATATACTACCACTGGGGCTATATACTACCACTGGGGCTGTATACTACCACTGGGGCTATATACTACCACTGGGGCTATATACTACCACTGGGGCTGTATATATACTACCACTGGGGCTATATACTACCACTGGGCTGTATATACTACTGGGGCTGCGTGTATACTACCACTGGGGCTGCTGCTGTATACTACCACTGGGGCTGCTGCTGTATACTACCACTGGGGCTGCTGCTGTATACTACCACTGGGGCTGCTGCTGTATACTACCACTGGGGCTGCTGCTGTATACTACCACTGGGGCTGCTGCTGTATACTACCACTGGGGCTGCTGCTGTATACTACCACTGGGGCTGCTGCTGTATACTACCACTGGGGCTGCTGCTGTATACTACCACTGGGGCTGCTGCTGTATACTACCACTGGGGCTGCTGCTGTATATACCTCTGGGGCTGCTGTATACTACCACTGGGCTGCTGTATATACCACTGGGGCTGCTGCTGTAACACTGCTGGGGCCTGTATATACCACTGGGGAGGCTGCTGTATACCACACTGCTGGGGGCTGTATACCTGTGCTGGGGTCCACCCTCGGCTTATACACGAGTCAATAAATTTTCCCAGGTTTTGGGGGCAAAAGTAGGGGGGTCGGCTTATACACGGGTCGGCTTATACACGAGTATATACGGTAGTTAAGAAACAGAGAAAAATCCTTTATTATACATAAGACACACAGACATCCTCATTTTTTCATGTGTTAATCTCAAACATACCCTCCAACAATAACCCACTAAGATGTCCCTTGTAGCACACTCAGCTTTGCTGCATCGAGGATGCTCTGAAGAAGAAGAATCCTATCAGAGCAAACTCCAAGCACCGACTGAGTGTTTCGAGAGCTGTGGCTGTGCCATGGTAACTGTCAGCTGCGTCCTCAGGTGAAGTTACGGCACCGTTGGCATGGCCGAGGCTCTCAGTGTGTGCACGGAGGTCACGCTGATATGATGCTTCTTCAGCGCGGCCTCTGAGGCAAGCAGAGCTGATATGACATGTGGGACCTTGTCGTGAATTATTGTCGGAGGGTATGTTTGTGTTTAATAAATGGGAAAATTAGCATTATTTTTACTAAAGGATTTTTCTGCATGTGTTCAGATGTCTGAACATTTCCAATCTGGGCTTTCAATACTCATCTGTCATTAACCCCTTCCATCACCACGATGCAGACACACTAGGGCATCTGGAAGAGTTGGGTAAAGTGCCAGGACTTAGCCATTCTAATGAAAGCGCTAAATTTTGGGGTGGCTGCATGCTGTTATTCTGACCCTGGGTGGGGGAATGACTATGTGCTTCCCCAGGGTGAGAATACCAGCCCCCAGCCGTGCGCTTTATCTAAGTTCAGTATCAAACTTACTCGAGTGAAGGCCACTTTACACACACAGATAATTGTGCAGAGATTGTTGGCAGATCTCTGGTTGCAGTGAAATCATGGACACATTGTTCTATTTTGTGGCCATATACAAATGTAACAATGTGTCCATGATTTCACTGCAACCAGGGATCTGCGAGCAATCTCTTCACAGATATGTGTGTGTGTGTGTAAAGTGGCCTTAAATGTCCCCTCATCTGTGAGGAGCTGCCGCAAAGCAAACCTCGCGCATGCGCAGCTTGAGGTTCATCCATGTCACTGAGCCGGAAATGATTAGCCTCATACCGGCTGATACGCCCATGGAGGAGGGAGAGATTGATTACAAAGCATTTTCACACCCATCGGGGCGTGGATACAAGCGGCGAAAATCAAGCACAGGGTGCACCCTGAGGGGACATTCACTCTAGTAAGTTTATAAAACACTTTTATAAACTTTGCAATGATTGTTTTAGGACAGAGAGGGATAGGTAGGATACGATTAGGAAGGTGCAGGGACAGATACTGATAGCTGGGGTGATTTTAGGTGACAGTTCCCTTTAACGCTTTTTTTTTATCAGTGTCACCAACAGCCACAACAGCTGCCGAGCCACAGCCGCCGGCCAGCCACAGCCACAGCCGCCGGCCATCCACAGCCGCCGGCCCGCCACCAGCCGCCGGCCGCCACCAGCCGCCGGCCCGCCACAGCCACAGCCGCCGGCCGCCACAGCCACTGGCCACAGCCGCCGGGCCGCCACACCACAGCCCCGGCCACCACAGCCACAGGGCCAGCCACAGCCACAGGGCCAGCCACAGCACGCCACAGCGCCGGCCCGCCACAGCCACTGGCCCGCCACAGCCAGCGCCGGATCAAAGCCGCCGGGCCAGCCACAGCCACAGCACCGGGCCCGCCACAGCCACTGGCCACAGCCGCCGGGGCCCGCCACAGCCACGGCCACAGCCGCCGGGCCCGCCACAAGGCCACAGACAGCTGCCGGAGCCACAGCCGCCGGGCCCGCCACAGCCACTGCCACAGCCGCCGGCCCGCCACAGCCACACAGCCGCCGGGCCAGCCACAGCCACAGGCCAGCCACAGCCACAGGGCCAGCCACAGCCACTGGCCACAGCAGCCGGGCCCGCCACAGCCACTGGCCCGCCACAGCCAGCTGCCGGAGTCAAAGCCGCCGGGCCAGCCACAGCCACAGCCAGCCACAGGGCCCGCCACAGCCACTGGCCACAGCAGCCGGGCCCGCCACAGCCACTGCCCGCCACAGCCAGCCTGCCCGCACAGTCAAAGCACTGCCGGGCCAGCCCAGCCACAGCCGACACCGGGCCCGCCACAGCCACTGGCCACAGCCGCCGGGCCCGCCACAGCCACTGGCCACAGCCGCCGGCCCGCCACAGCCACAGACAGCTGCCGGAGCCACAGCGCCGGCCCGCCACAGCCACTGCCACGCCGCCGGGCCACCACCGCCACTGGCCACAGCCGCCGGGCCCGCCACTGGCCACAGCCGCCGGGCCCGCCACTGGCCACAGCCGCCGGGCCCGCCACTGGCCACAGCCGCCGGGCCAGCCACTGGCCACAGCCGCCGGGCCAGCCACTGGCCACAGCCGCCGGCCAGCCACAGCTACTGGCCACAGCCGCCGGGCCAGCCACAGCCGCCGGCCCAGCCACAGCCACTGGCCACAGCCGCCGGCCCAGCCACAGCCACTGGCCACAGCCGCCGGCCCAGCCACAGCCGCCGGCCCAGCCACGGCCACAGCCACAGCCACTGGCCACAGCCGCCGGGCCAGCCACAGCCACCGGGCCCAATCACAGTCACTGGCCACAGCCACTGGCCACAGCCGCCGGGCCCGCCACACTCACTGGCTACAGCCGCTGGGCCCGCCACAACCCGCTAGAGCCACGGTCTCCTCCTCCTCTCTCACACCCTCCATTCTCCTGGTTCTCCTCCTCCTCCTCTCTCCTCCTCCTCTCTCCTGGTCTCCTCCTCCTCCTCCTCTCTCCTGGTCTCCTCCTCCTCCTCCTCTCTCCTGGTCTCCTCCTCCTCCTCCTCTCTCCTGGTCTCCTCCTCCTCTCTCGCACTCTCCTAGTCTTCTCCCCCTCCTCTCTCGCACCCTCCTCTCTCCTGGTCTCCTCCTCCTCCTCTCTCGCTCTCTCCTGGTCTCCTCCTCCTCTCTCCTGGTCTCCTCCTCCTCTCTCCTGGTCTCCTCCTCCTCTCTCCTGGTCTCCTCCTCCTCTCTCCTGGTCTCCTCCTCCTCTCTCCTGGTCTCCTCCTCCTCTCTCCTGGTCTCCTCCTCCTCTCTCCTGGTCTCCTCCTCCTCTCTCGCACTCTCCTGGTCTCCTCCCCCTCCTCTCTCGCACCCTTCCTCTCTCCTGGTCTCCTCCTCCTCTCTCTCTCGCACCCTCCTCTCTCCTGGTCTCCTCCTCCTCCTCTCTCCTGGTCTCCTCCTCCTCCTCTCTCGCACTCTCCTGGTCTCCTCCCCCTCCTCTCTCGCACCCTCCTCTCTCCTGGTCTCCTCCTCCTCCTCTCGCACCCTCCTGGTCTCCTCCTCCTCTCTCCTGGTCTCCTCCTCCTCTCTCGCACTCTCCTGGTCTCCTCCCCCTCCTCTCTCGCACCCTCCTCTCTCCTGGTCTCCTCCCCCTCCTCTCTCGCACCCTCCTCTCTCCTGGTCTCCTCCTCCTCCTCTCTCGCACCCTCCTCTCTCCCCCGGTTCTCCTCATCCTCCTCTCTCCTCATCCTCCTCCTCTCCCCCGGTCTCCTCATCCTCCTCTCTCCCCCGGTCTCCTCATCCTCCTCTCTCCCCCGGTCTCCTCATCCTCCTCTCTCCCCCGGTCTCCTCCTCTTCTCCTGGTCTCCTCCTCCTCTCTCGCACCCTCCTCTCTCCTCCTCCTCTCTTGCACCCTCCTCTCTCCTCTCTCGCACCCTCCTCTCTCCTGGTCTCCTCCTCCTCCTCTCTCGCACCCTCCTCTCTCCTGGTCTCCTCCTCTCTCGCACCCTCCTCTCTCCTGGTCTCCTCCTCCTCCTCTCTCGCACCCTCCTCTCTCCTGGTCTCCTCCTCCTCCTCTCTCGCACCCTCCTCTCTCCTCCTCCTCTCTCGCACCCTCCTCTCTCCTCCTCCTCTCTCGCACCCTCCTCTCTCCTCCTCCTCTCTCGCACCCTCCTCTCTCCTGGTCTCCTCCTCCTGTCTCGCACCCTCCTCTCTCCTGGTCTCCTCCTCCTCTCCTCGCACCCTCCTCTCTCCTGGTCTCCTCCTCCTCCCCTCCTCCTCCTCTTTCGCACCCTCCTCCTCCTCCTCCTCCTCCTCTCGCACCCTCCTCTCTCCTGTCTCCTCCTCCTCTCTCGCACCCTCCTCTCTCCTTGTCTCCTCCTCTTCCTGTCTCGCACCCTCCTCTCTCCTGGTCTCCTCCTCCTCCTCCCTCCTCCTCTTTCGCACCCTCCTCTCTCCTCCTCCTCTCTCGCACCCTCCTCTCTCCTGGTCTCCTCCTCCTCTCTCACACCCTCCTCTCTCCTTGTCTCCTCCTCTTCCTGTCTCGCACCCTCCTCTCTCCTGGTCTCCTCCTCCTGTCTCGCACCCTCCTCTCTCCTGTCTCCTCCTCCTGTCTCGCACCCTCCTCTCTCCTGGTCTCCTCCTCCTGTCTCGCACCCTCCTCTCTCCTGGTCTCCTCCTCCTGTCTCGCACCCTCCTCTCTCCTGGTCTCCTCCTCCTGTCTCGCACCCTCCTCTCTCCTGGTCTCCTCCTCCTGTCTCGCACCCTCCTCTCTCCTGGTCTCCTCCTCCTGTCTCGCACCCTCCTCTCTCCTGGTCTCCTCCTCCTGTCTCGCACCCTCCTCTCTCCTGGTCTCCTCCTCCTGTCTCGCACCCTCCTCTCTCCTGGTCTCCTCCCTCCTCTCGAACCCTTCTCTCTCCTAATATCCTCCTCTCTGCTGGTCTCCTCCCTCCTCTATCCCACCCTCTTCTCCCCTAACCACATCTTCCTCAGTTTCCTCCTCTCCTCTGTTCTCTCCCCCCGTACCCTCTTCTCCCTTGGCTCTCTCTCCCCCCCGTCTCCTCACCTTCCGCTCTTCTCCCCTGGTTCCCTCTCTCTTCTCCCATGGCCCTCCCTCCCCTCTCTGTCCCCCTCTCCTTCCCTCCCTCCTGTCTCTCCTCCCCCGGGTCCCCTCTCTCTCTCCTCCCCTGTCCCCCCCCCCCTCCCCTCCCCCCCCTCCCTCCTCTCCTCCCCTGTCCCCCCCTCCCCTCCTCTCCTGTCCCCACCCTCCTCTCCTCCCCCCTCCCCTGTCCCCCCCCCCTCTCCCCCCCCCTCCCCTGTCCCCCCCCCCTCCCCTGTCCCCCCCTCCTCTCCTCCCCTGTCCCCCCCTCCTCTCTCCCCCCTCCTCCCCTCCCTCCTCCCCCCCTCCCTCCTCTCCTCCCCCCCCTCCTCTCCTCCCCCCCCTCCTCTCCTCCCCTGTCCCCCCCCTCCTCTCCTCCCCTGTCCCCCCCCTCCTCTCCTCCCCTGTCCCCCCCCTCCTCTCCTCCCCTGTCCCCCCCCTCCTCTCCTCCCCTGTCCCCCTCTCTCCTCCCCTGTCCCCCTCTCTCCTCCCCTGTCCCCCTCTCTCCTCCCCTGTCCCCCTCTCTCCTCCCCAGTCCACCCCCCTCTCTCCTCACTCCCCAGTCCACCCCCCTCTCTCCTCGCTCCCCAGTCCACCCCCCTCTCTCCTCCCCTGGTCCCCCCCCCTCTCTCCTCCTCCCCCAGTCCCCCCCCCTCTCTCCTCCCCTGGTCCCCCCCCCTCTCTCCTCCTCCCCCAGTCCCCCCCCCTCTCCTCCTCCTCCCCCCAGTCCCCCCCCCTCTCCTCCTCCTCCCCCTCTCCTCCTCCCCCAGTCCCCCCCCCCTTTTCTCTCCTCCCCCGGTCCCCCCCCCCTTTTCTCTCCCTCCCCTAGTCCCCCCCCTCCTCCCCCAGTCCCCCCCCTCTCCTCCTCCCCCAGTCCCCCCCCTCTCCTCCTCCCCCACTCCCCCCCCCCCTTTTCTCTCCTCCCCCGGTCCCCCCCCCCTTTTCTCTCCTCCCCTAGTCCCCCCCCTCCTCCCCCCCTGCTCTCTCCTCCCCTAGTCCCCCCCCCCTCCTCTCTCCTCCCCCCTCCTCCCCTAGTCCCCCCCTCCTCCCCCCCTTCTCTCTCCTCCCCTAGTCCCTCCCTCCTATCTCCTCCCCCCCTCCCCTAGTCCCCCCCTCCTCCCTCCTCCTCTCTCCTCCCCTAGTCCCCCCCTCCTCTCTCCTCTCCTAGTCCCCCCCTCTCCTCCTCCCCCCCTGGTCCCCCCCTCTCCTCCTCCCCCCCAAGTCCCCCCCCCCCTCTCTCCTCCCCTAGTCCCCCCTCCTCTCTCCTCCCCTAGTCCCCCCCTCCCCTAGTCCCCCCCTCCTCCCTCCTCTCTCCTCCCCTAGTCCCCCCCTCCTCCTCTCTCCTCCCCTAGTCCCCCCCTCCTCCCTCCTCCCCTAGTCCCCCCCTCCTCCCTCCTCCCCTAGTCCCCCCCCTCCTCCTCTCTCCTCCCCTAGTCCCCCCCTCCTCCTCTCTCCTCCCCTAGTCCCCCCCTCCTCCTCTCTCCTCCCCTAGTCCCCCCCTCCTCCCCCCTCCTCCCCTGATCCCCCCCCTCCTCCTCTCCCCCTGATCCCCCCCCTCCTCCTCTCTCCTCCCCTAGTCCCCCCCTCCTCCTCTCTCCTCCCCCCTCCTCCCCTAGTCCCCCCCTCCTCCTCTCTCCTCCCCTAGTCCCCCCCTCCTCCTCCTCCCCCCCTGATCCCCCCCTCCTCCTCTCCCCCTGATCCCCCCCCTCCTCCTCTCCCCCTGATCCCCCCCCTCCTCCTCTCCCCCTGATCCCCCCCCTCCTCCTCTCCCCTCCCCTAGTCCCCCCTCCTCTCTCCTCCCCTAGTCCCCCCTCACTCTCCTCCCCCCCTCCTCTCTCGTCCCCCCCTCCTCTCTCCTCCCCCCTCCTCTCTCCTCCCCCCTCCTCTCTCCTCCCCTAGTCCCCCCCTCCTACACTAGTCCCCCCCTCCTCCCCTAGTCCCCCCCTCCTCTCTCCTCCCCTAGTCCCCCCCCTCCTCCCCCTCCCCTAGTCCTCCCCTCCTCCCCTAGTCTCCCCTCCTCCCCCCCCCCTCCTCTCTCCTCCCCTAGTCCCCCCCTCCTCTCTCCTCCCCCCTCCTCTCTCCTCCCCTAGTCCCCCCCTCCTCCCTTCCTCCCCTAGTCCCCCCCTCCTCCCCTAGTCCCCCCCTCCTCCCTTCCTCCCCTAGTCCCCCCCTCCTCCCCTAGTCCCCCCCTCCTCCCTTCCTCCCCTAGTCCCCCCCTCCTCCCTTCCTCCCCCCCTCCTCTCTCCTCCCCTAGTCCCCCCCCTCCTCCCCCCTCCCCCTCCTCCCTAGTCCCCCCCCTCCTCCCCCTCCCCTAGTCCCCCTCCCCCCTCCCCTAGTCTCCCCTCCTCCCCCCTCCTCTCTCCTCCCCTAGTCCCCCCCCCTCCTCCCCCCTCCCCTAGTCCCCCCCTCCTCCCCCCTCCCCTAGTCCCCCCCTCCTCCTCTCTCCTCCCCTAGTCCCCCCCTCCTCCTCTCTCCTCCCCTAGTCCCCCCCTCCTCCTCTCTCCTCCCCTAGTCCCCCCCTCCTCCTCTCTCCTCCCCTAGTCCCACCCTCCTCCTTTAGTCCCCCCCTCCTCTCTCCTCTCCTAGTCCCCCCCTCCTCTCTCCTCCCCCCCTCCTCTCTCCTCTCCTAGTCCCCCCCTCCTCTCTCCTCTCCTAGTCCCCCCCTCCTCTCTCCTCTCCTAGTCCCCCCCCTCCTCTCTCCTCTCCTAGTCCCCCCCTCCTCTCTCCTCCCCTAGTCCCCCCCTCCTCTCTCCTCCCTATCCCCCTCCTCCCCCCCTGGTCCCCCCTCCTCTCCCATCCCCCTCTCTATCCCCCCCCTCCTCCTCCCCAGTATCCCCCCTCTCTTCCTCCCCCCCTCCCCAATCCCCCGATACCCCCATCCCCCCCTCCTCCCCCCCCAGTCCCCCCCTCTCTCTACTCCTCCCCTTCCCCCCCAGTCCCCCCCTCTCTCTCCTCCTCCCCTTTCCCCCCTCTCTCTCCCCTCCCCCTTCCCCCCAGGTCCCCCCTCTCTCTCCTCCTCCCCTTTCCCCCCAGGTCCCCCCTCTCTCTCCTCCTCCCCTTTCCCCCCTCTCTCTCCCCTCCCCTTCCCCCCAGGTCCCCCCTCTCTCTCCTCCTCCCCTTTCCCCCCTCTCTCTCCCCTCCCCTTCCCCCCAGTCCCCTCTCTCTCCCTCCCCTCCTCTCCCCCAGTATCCCCCCCGTCTCACCTTTGATGACGTTGCTGTAGATGGTGGCTCTGAACTCCTGCTTCGCCCTCACATCGAAGTCCTGGCCGTGGATGATCCTCATCTGCTTCAGGAACGTTGACTTTCCGCTCTCGCCGGCGCCCAGCAGCAGGATCTTCACCAGCCGCTTCACGTACGTCTTCTCCCGGAGATGCAGCGGTCGATCTCCTTGGACTTGCGCTGTTGCTCGGCCTCCCGGCTGTTCAGCGCACAGTTAGGGAAACACACGGAGAGCACGGAGCGGGACGGCAGGAAGTCCGCCATCTTACCTCTACAGGAACCGAGCTCAGCCCAGGGAGGAGGCCGGCGTCACACGTCACCGCGTCACTGCGTCACTACGTCACTGAGAAGTGCGCGGGAGGGGGGGAGAAGAGCGCGGCCCCGCCCGAGAGAGAGCGCGTACGAGAGAGCTCCGCCCCTGACGTACAGACTAGCCCCTCCCCACCAGGAGCGTCTCCGCGTACAAGAGAGCTCCGCCCCTGCCGCACGGCGCCATCACCATGGAGACGGGAGCACTATTAGGAGAATGGGAAGAACAACGGCAGTATGGCGGCGGGGAGTGACGTCAGGAAAGCTCCGCCCACACTGCACTACAGCCACTGTTTACATCACCACAGCTGAGGGTCTGTTACACTGTGTCCGCACTGTCTGTACTGCTGTCACACACATAACACCCAAGTGATGACTGAGTATGGCGGCCACTGGCGGTGCTGGGCACATTGTGCTGTACAACCAACCGTGCCACCACCCATAACTGAGACCGATGATGGTGGTGTTCTCGGGTGGAGGTCTCGGGTGGAGGTCTCGGGTGGAGGTCTCGGGTGGAGGTCTCGGGTGGTGGTCTCGGGTGGTGTCTCGGGTGGTGGTCTCTTGTGGTGGTCTCGGGTGGTGGTCTCGGGTGTGGTTCTCTGGTGGTGTTCTCGGGTGGTGTTCTCGGGTGGAGGTCTCGGGTGGTGGTCTCGGGTGGTGGTCTCGGGTGGTGTTCTCGGGTGGTGGTCTCGGGGTGGTGGTCTCGGGGTGGTGGTGGTCTCGGGTGGTGGTCTCTGGTGGTGTTCTCGGGTGGTGTTCTCGGGTGGAGGTCTCGGGTGGTGGTCTCGGGTGGTGGTCTCGGGTGGTGGTCTCTTGTGGTGGTCTCGGGTGGAGGTCTCGGGTGGTGGTCTCGGGTGGTGGTCTCGGGTGGTGGTCTCGGGTAGAGGTCTCGGGTGGAGGTCTAGGGTGGTGTTCTCGGGTGGAGGGCTCGGGTGGAGGTCTCGGGTGGTGGTCTCGGGTGGAGGTCTAGGGTGGTGTTCTCGGGTGGGAGGCTCGGGTGGAGGTCTCGGGTGGTGGTCTCGGGTGGTGGTCTCGGGTGGTGGTGTTCTCGGGTGGTGTTCTCGGGTGGTGGTCTCGGGTGGTGGTCTCGGGTGGAGGTCTCGGGTGGTGGTCTCGGGTGGAGGTCTCGGGTGGTGGTCTCGGGTGGAGGTCTCGGGTGGAGGTCTCGGGTGGTGGTCTCTTGTGGTGGTCTCGGGTGGTGGTCTCGGGTGGTGGTGGTCTCGGGTGGTGGTCTCTGGTGGTGTTCTCGGGTGGTGTTCTCGGGTGGAGGTCTCGGGTGGTGGTCTCGGGTGGTGGTCTCGGGTGGTGTTCTCGGGTGGTGGTCTCGGGTGGTGGTCTCGGGTGGTGGTCTCGGGTGGTGGTGGTCTCGGGTGGTGGTCTCTGGTGGTGTTCTCGGGTGGTGTTCTCGGGTGGAGGTCTCGGGTGGTGGTCTCGGGTGGTGGTCTCGGGTGGTGGTCTCTTGTGGTGGTCTCGGGTGGAGATCTCGGGTGGTGGTCTCGGGTGGTGGTCTCGGGTGGTGGTCTCGGGTAGAGGTCTCGGGTGGAGGTCTAGGGTGGTGTTCTCGGGTGGAGGGCTCGGGTGGAGGTCTCGGGTGGTGGTCTCGGGTGGAGGTCTAGGGTGGTGTTCTCGGGTGGAGGGCTCGGGTGGAGGTCTCGGGTGGTGGTCTCGGGTGGTGGTCTCGGGTGGTGGTGTTCTCGGGTGGTGTTCTCGGGTGGTGGTCTCGGGTGGTGGTCTCGGGTGGAGGTCTCGGGTGGTGGTCTCGGGTGGAGGTCTCGGGTGGTGGTCTCGGGTGGTGGTCTCGGGTGGAGGTCTCGGGTGGTGGTCTCGGGTGGTGTTCTCGGGTGGTGTTCTCGGGTGGAGGTCTCGGGTGGTGGTCTCGGGTGGTGGTCTCGGGTGGAGGTCTCGGGTGGTGGTCTCGGGTGGTGGTCTCGGGTGGTGGTCTCGGGTGGAGGTCTCGGGTGGTGGTCTCGGGTGGTGGTCTCGGGTGGTGGTCTCGGGTGGTGGTGGTCTCGGGTGGTGGTCTCTGGTGGTGTTCTCGGGTGGAGGTCTCGGGTGGTGGTCTCGGGTGGTGGTCTCGGGTGGAGGTCTCGGGTGGTGGTCTCGGGTGGTGGTCTCGGGTGGAGGTCTCGGGTGGTGGTCTCGGGTGGTGGTCTCGGGTGGAGGTCTCGGGTGGTGGTCTCGGGTGGAGGTCTCGGGTGGTGGTCTCCGGTGGTGGTCTCGGGTGGAGGTCTCGGGTGGTGGTCTCGGGTGGTGGTCTCGGGTGGAGGTCTCGGGTGGTGGTCTCGGGTGGTGGTCTCGGGTGGAGGTCTCGGGTGGTGGTCTCGGGTGGTGGTCTCGGGTGGTGTTCTCGGGTGGTGGTCTCGGGTGGTGTTCTCGGGTGGAGGTCTCGGGTGGTGGTCTCGGGTGGAGGTCTCGGGTGGAGGTCTCGGGTGGTGTTCTCGGGTGGTGGTCTCGGGTGGAGGTCTCGGGTGGTGGTCTCGGGTGGAGGTCTCGGGTGGTGGTCTCGGGTGGTGGTCTCGGGTGGAGGTCTCGGGTGGTGTTCTCTGGTGGTGTTCTCGGGTGGTGTTCTCGGGTGGCGGTCTCGGGTGGAGGTCTCTGGTGGAGGTCTCTGGTGGTGTTCTCGGGTGGAGGTCTCGGGTGGAGGTCTCGGGTGGCGGTCTCTGGTGGCGTTCTCGGGTGGAGGTCTCTGGTGGTGTTCTCGGGTGGAGGTCTCGGGTGGTGGTCTCGGGTGGTGTTCTCGGGTGGTGGTCTCGGGAGGTGGTCTCGGGTGGTGGTCTCGGGTGGAGGTCTCGGGTGGTGGTCTCGGGTGGTGTTCTCGGGTGGAGGTCTCGGGTGGAGGTCTCTGGTGGAGGTCTCTGGTGGAGGTCTCGGGTGGTGGTGGTCTCGGGTGGTGGTCTCTGGTGGTGTTCTCGGGTGGAGGTCTCGGGTGGTGGTCTCGGGTGGTGGTCTCGGGTGGTGGTCTCGGGTGGTGTTCTCGGGTGGTGGTCTCGGGTGGAGGTCTCGGGTGGTGGTCTCGGGTGGTGGTCTCGGGTGGAGGTCTCGGGTGGTGGTCTCGGGTGGTGGTCTCGGGTGGTGGTCTCAGGTGGAGGTCTCTGGTGGTGGTCTCGGGTGGTGTTCTCGGGTGGTGGTCTCGGGTGGGGGTCTCGGGTGGTGGTCTCGGGTGGAGGTCTCGGGTGGTGGTCTCTTGTGGTGGTCTCGGGTGGAGGTCTCGGGTGGTGGTCTCGGGTGGTGGTCTCGGGTGGTGGTCTCTTGTGGTGGTCTCGGGTGGTGGTCTCGGGTGGTGGTCTCTGGTGGTGTTCTCGGGTGGTGTTCTCGGGTGGAGGTCTCGGGTGGTGGTCTCGGGTGGTGGTCTCGGGTGGTGGTCTCGGGTGGTGTTCTCGGGTGGTGGTCTCGGGTGGTGGTCTCGGGTGGTGGTCTCGGGTGGTGGTGGTCTCGGGTGGTGGTCTCTGGTGGTGTTCTCGGGTGGTGTTCTCGGGTGGAGGTCTCGGGTGGTGGTCTCGGGTGGTGGTCTCGGGTGGTGGTCTCTTGTGGTGGTCTCGGGTGGAGGTCTCGGGTGGTGGTCTCGGGTGGTGGTCTCGGGTGGTGGTCTCGTGGTAGAGGTCTCGGGTGGAGGTCTAGGGTGGTGTTCTCGGGTGGAGGGCTCGGGTGGAGGTCTCGGGTGGTGGTCTCGGGTGGAGGTCTAGGGTGGTGTTCTCGGGTGGAGGGCTCGGGTGGAGGTCTCGGGTGGTGGTCTCGGGTGGTGGTCTCGGGTGGTGGTGTTCTCGGGTGGTGTTCTCGGGTGGTGGTCTCGGGTGGTGGTCTCGGGTGGAGGTCTCGGGTGGTGGTCTCGGGTGGAGGTCTCGGGTGGTGGTCTCGGGTGGAGGTCTCGGGTGGAGGTCTCGGGTGGTGGTCTCTTGTGGTGGTCTCGGGTGGTGGTCTCGGGTGGTGGTGGTCTCGGGTGGTGGTCTCTGGTGGTGTTCTCGGGTGGTGTTCTCGGGTGGAGGTCTCGGGTGGTGGTCTCGGGTGGTGGTCTCGGGTGGTGTTCTCGGGTGGTGGTCTCGGGTGGTGGTCTCGGGTGGTGGTCTCGGGTGGTGGTGGTCTCGGGTGGTGGTCTCTGGTGGTGTTCTCGGGTGGTGTTCTCGGGTGGAGGTCTCGGGTGGTGGTCTCGGGTGGTGGTCTCGGGTGGTGGTCTCTTGTGGTGGTCTCGGGTGGAGATCTCGGGTGGTGGTCTCGGGTGGTGGTCTCGGGTGGTGGTCTCGGGTAGAGGTCTCGGGTGGAGGTCTAGGGTGGTGTTCTCGGGTGGAGGGCTCGGGTGGAGGTCTCGGGTGGTGGTCTCGGGTGGAGGTCTAGGGTGGTGTTCTCGGTGGAGGGCTCGGGTGGAGGTCTCGGTGTGGTGGTCTCGGGTGGTGGTCTCGGGTGGTGGTGTTCTCGGGTGGTGTTCTCGGGTGGTGGTCTCGGGTGGTGGTCTCGGGTGGAGGTCTCGGGTGGTGGTCTCGGGTGGAGGTCTCGGGTGGTGGTCTCGGGTGGTGGTCTCGGGTGGAGGTCTCGGGTGGTGGTCTCGGGTGGTGTTCTCGGGTGGTGTTCTCGGGTGGAGGTCTCGGGTGGTGGTCTCGGGTGGTGGTCTCGGGTGGAGGTCTCGGGTGGTGGTCTCGGGTGGTGGTCTCGGGTGGTGGTCTCGGGTGGAGGTCTCGGGTGGTGGTCTCGGGTGGTGGTCTCGGGTGGTGGTCTCGGGTGGTGGTGGTCTCGGGTGGTGGTCTCTGGTGGTGTTCTCGGTGGAGGTCTCGGGTGGTGGTCTCGGGTGGTGGTCTCGGGTGGAGGTCTCGGGTGGTGGTCTCGGGTGGTGGTCTCGGGTGGAGGTCTCGGGTGGTGGTCTCGGGTGGTGGTCTCGGGTGGAGGTCTCGGGTGGTGGTCTCGGGTGGTGGTCTCGGGTGGAGGTCTCGGGTGGTGGTCTCCGGTGGTGGTCTCGGGTGGAGGTCTCGGGTGGTGGTCTCGGGTGGTGGTCTCGGGTGGAGGTCTCGGGTGGTGGTCTCGGGTGGTGGTCTCGGGTGGAGGTCTCGGGTGGTGGTCTCGGTGGTGGTCTCGGGTGGTGTTCTCGGGTGGTGGTCTCGGGTGGTGTTCTCGGTGGAGGTCTCGGGTGGTGGTCTCGGGTGGAGGTCTCGGGTGGAGGTCTCGGGTGGTGTTCTCGGGTGGTGGTCTCGGGTGGAGGTCTCGGGTGGTGGTCTCGGGTGGAGGTCTCGGGTGGTGGTCTCGGGTGGTGGTCTCGGGTGGTGGTCTCGGTGGAGGTCTCGGGTGGTGTTCTCTGGTGGTGTTCTCGGGTGGTGTTCTCGGTGGTGGCGGTCTCGGGTGGAGGTCTCTGGTGGAGGTCTCTGGTGGTGTTCTCGGGTGGAGGTCTCGGGTGGAGGTCTCGGGTGGCGGTCTCTGGGTGGAGGTCTCGGGTGGAGGTCTCGGGTGGTGGTCTCGGGTGGTGGTCTCGGGTGGTGGTCTCGGGTGGTGTTCTCGGTGGTGGTCTCGGTGGTGTTCTGGGTTCGGGCTGGTGGTCTCGGGTGGAGGTCTCGGGTGGTGTGTCTCGGGTGGTGTTCTCGGGGTGGCGGTCTCGGGTGGAGTCTCTGGGTGGAGGTCTCGGGTGGAGGTCTCGGGTGGTGGTCTTGGTCTCGGGGGGTCTCGGTGGTGGGCTCGGGTGGAGGTCTCGGGTGGGTGTCTCGGGTGGTGGTCTCGGGTGTGAGGTCTCGGGTGGTGGTCTCGGGTTGTCTGGTGGGGTCTCGGGTGGTGGTCTCGGGTGGTGGTCTCGGGTGGTGGTCTCGGTGGTGGTCTCGGGTGGAGGTCTCGGGTGGGGTCTTGGGTGGTGGTCTCGGGTGGGGTCTCGGGTGGAGGTCTCGGGTGGTGTGTCTCAGGTGGTGGTCTCGGTGGTGGTGCAGCTCTGTGTGAGACCCCAGAGCTCTGAGACCACGGGTCAAGGCTCGTGGCTGAGGTCATCATCGGTGGTGGTGTGATCCGGTGGTGGTCTCAGGGTTGGAGGATGTGTGTGATCATGGATGTGTTGATGGCTGGGTGTGGTTCAGGTGGTGGTGCGCCATGAGTATGATGGCTAGAGAATCACTGATGCATAAGACGTGAGTGTGTAGCGTGTGTGTATCACCATGAGTGTAGAGCCATGTGTGAGGTGTGTGTGATCCATGGATGTGTATGATGGCTGTGAGTGTGTGAGGTGTGTGATCCATGGATGTGTATGATGGGCTGTGAGTGTGTGAGGTGTTGTGTGATCCATGGATGTGTATGATGGGCTGTGAGTGTGTGAGTGTGTGTGATCCATGGATGTGTATGATGGGCTGTGAGTGTGTGAGTGTGTTGATCCATGGATGTGTATGATGGGCTGTAGTGTGAGTGTGTGTGATCCATGGATGTGTATGATGGGCTGTGAGTGTTGAGTGGTTGATCCATGGATGTGTATGATGGGCTGTGAGTGTGTGAGGTGTGTGTGATCCATGGATGTGTATGATGGGCTGTTGAGTGTGTGTGATCCATGGATGTGTATGATGGGCTGTGATGTGTGAGTGTGTGTGATCCATGGATGTGTATGATGGGCTGTGAGTGTGTGTGATCCAGGGATGTGTATGATGGCTGTGAGTGTGTGTGTAGGTGTGTGTGATCCATGGATGTGTATGATGGGCTGTGAGTGTGTGAGGTGTGTGTGATCCATGGATGTGTATGATGGGCTGTGAGTGTGTGTGTATCCATGGATGTGTATGATGGGCATGTAGGATGTGTGTGATCCATGGATGTGTATGATGGGCTGTGAGTGTGTGTGATCCATGGATGTGTATGATGGGATGTGTGTGTGTGTGAGGTGGTGTGATCCATGGATGTGTATGATGGGCTGTGAGATGTGTGTGATCCATGGATGTGTATGATGGGTGTGAGATGTGTGTGAGGATGTGTGGTGTTGATCCATGGATGTGTATGATGGCTGTGAGGATGTGTGTGATCCATGGATGTGTATGATGGGCGTGAGGTGTGTGTGAGGATGTGTTGTGATCCATGGATGTGTATGATGGGATGTGAGTGTGTGTGAGGATGTGTGTGATCCATGGATGTGTATGATGGGATGTGAGTGTGTGTGAGGATGTGTGTGATCCATGGATGTGTATGATGGGCTGTGAGGATGTGTGTGATCCATGGATGTGTATGATGGGCTGTGAGTGTGTGTGAGGATGTGTGTGATCCATGGATGTGTATGATGGGATGTGAGTGTGTGTGAGGATGTGTGTGATCCATGGATGTGTATGATGGGCTGTGAGGATGTGTGTGATCCATGGATGTGTATGATGGGCTGTGAGTGTGTGTGAGGATGTGTGTGATCCATGGATGTGTATGATGGGCTGTGAGTGTGTGTGAGGTGTGTGTGATCCATGGATGTGTATGATGGGCTGTGAGTGTGTGTGAGGATGTGTGTGATCCATGGATGTGTATGATGGGCTGTGAGGATGTGTGTGATCCATGGATGTGTATGATGGGCTGTGAGTGTGTGTGAGGATGTGTGTGATCCATGGATGTGTATGATGGGCTGTGAGGATGTGTGTGATCCATGGATGTGTATGATGGGCTGTGAGTGTGTGTGAGGATGTGTGTGATCCATGGATGTGTATGATGGGATGTGAGTGTGTGTGAGGATGTGTGTGATCCATGGATGTGTATGATGGGATGTGAGTGTGTGTGAGGATGTGTGTGATCCATGGATGTGTATGATGGGCTGTGAGGATGTGTGTGATCCATGGATGTGTATGATGGGCTGTGAGTGTGTGTGAGGATGTGTGTGATCCATGGATGTGTATGATGGGATGTGAGTGTGTGTGAGGATGTGTGTGATCCATGGATGTGTATGATGGGCTGTGAGGATGTGTGTGATCCATGGATGTGTATGATGGGCTGTGAGTGTGTGTGAGGATGTGTGTGATCCATGGATGTGTATGATGGGCTGTGAGTGTGTGAGGTGTGTGTGATCCATGGATGTGTATGATGGGCTGTGAGTGTGTGTGATACATGGATGTGTATGATGGGCTGTGAGTGTGTGTGATACATGGATGTGTATGATGGGCTGTGAGTGTGTGTGATACATGGATGTGTGTGATGGGCTGTGAGTGTGTGTGATACATGGATGTGTGTGATGGGCTGTGAGTGTGTGTGATACATGGATGTGTATGATGGGCTGTGAGTGTGTGTGATACATGGATGTGTGTGATGGGCTGTGAGTGTGTGTGATACATGGATGTGTATGATGGGCTGTGAGTGTGTGTGATACATGGATGTGTATGATGGGCTGTGAGTGTGTGTGATACATGGATGTGTGTGATGGGCTGTGAGTGTGTGTAATACATGGATGTGTATGATGGGCCCCCCGGGCCTGGTGATAGTTTTGGTAAATGTATGAGTTCTATGACATATGTGATGTATGATGTGATCAGTGATTAATGACTTCCCGGGTTATGATCTGTATGTGATCAGTAGACGTGTCGTCATATGTTACATTATAAGGACGTGTTGGTGTTTTCCAGGGCGAGGTCCCGGTCGCGGCCTCACAATATAGTTCATCTAATTAGCGTTATTTGCGGTGTTAACCCCGCGGTCTCCACGTCACTCGGCCTCTGGTGTCTCTCTGCCGTGTGACAGTCTGTGACGTGCGCCGGGCGGATGTGAGGACGCCATTGGGGTCGGTGTGGTTAACCATTGAGCTGCTGGTTGGGAAGGGAGATGTAATGGATGGAGGCTCCCAGGTTATGGGTGACATCTGCGCCATCACTGCTCAGCCACCATATAAGGAGGTCACACAGGGGGCTGAGCCTCACTATTGTATGATCTATCGCCAAACTCAGTGAGTGTCTGCTTATACTGAGATACCGACATACAGTGTAGCCAAACAATGCAGAAAGGAGAACGCCAGACTGGTACACTGCAGCAGAATCTCAGCACAGGGGAGTAGATGTGTAAAGGGGATACTCTCCCTATGACTGCAGACAGCATCTTATCATGTATCTCTGTACACAGGGAGCTCCCCCTAGTGGTGACTGCAGACAGGATCTTATCATGTATCTCTGTACACAGGGAGCTCCCCCTAGTGGTGACTGCAGACAGGATCTTATCATGTATCTCTGTACACAGGGAGCTCCCCCTAGTGGTCACTGCAGACAGGATCTTATCATGTATCTCTGTATACAGGGAGCTCCCCCTAGTGGTGACTGCAGACAGGATCTTATCATGTATCTCTGTACACAGGGAGCTCCCCCTAGTGGTGACTGCAGACAGGATCTTATCATGTATCTCTGTATACAGGGAGCTCCCCCTAGTGGTGGCTGCAGACAGGATCTTATCATGTATCTCTGTATACAGGGAGCTCCCCCTAGTGGTGACTGCAGACAGGATCTTATCATGTATCTCTGTATACAGGGAGCTCTCCCCTAGTGGTGACTGCAGACAGAATCATATCCTGTATCTCTGTATACAGGGAGCTCCCCCTAGTGGTGACTGCAGACAGTGATCTTATCATGTATCTCTGTATACAGGGAGCTCCCCCTAGTGGTGACTGCAGACAGGATCTTATCATGTATCTCTGTATACAGGGAGCTCCCCCTAGTGGTGACTGCAGACAGAATCTTATCATGTATCTCTGTATACAGGGAGCTCCCCCTAGTGGTGACTGCAGACAGGATCTTATCATGTATCTCTGTATACAGGGAGCTCCCCCTAGTGGTGACTGCAGACAGAATCATATCATGTATCTCTGTATACTGGGAGCTCCCCTAGTGGTGACTGCAGACAGGATCTTATCATGTATCTCTGTATACAGGGAGCTCCCCCTAGTGGTGACTGCAGACAGAATCTTATCATGTATTCTCTGTATACAGGGAGCTCCCCCTAGTGGTGACTGCAGACAGAATCATATCATGTATCTCTGTATATGGGGAGCTCCCCTAGTGGTGACTGCAGACAGGATCTTATCATGTATCTCTGTATACAGGGAGCTCCCCCTAGTGGTGACTGCAGACAGGATCTTATCATGTATGTCTGTATACAGGGAGCTCCCCCTAGTGGTGACTGCAGACAGGATCTTATCATGTATCTCTGTATACAGGGAGCTCCCCTAGTGGTGGCTGCAGACAGGATCTTATCATGTATCTCTGTATACAGGGAGCTCCCCCTAGTGGTGACTGCAGACAGAATCTTATCATGTATCTCTGTATACAGGGAGCTCCCCCTAGTGGTGACTGCAGACAGGATCTTATCATGTATCTCTGTATACAGGGAGCTCCCCCTAGTGGTGACTGCAGACAGTATCTTATCATGTATCTCTGTATACAGGGAGCTCCCCCTAGTGGTGACTGCAGACAGGATCTTATCATGTATCTCTGTATACAGGGAGCTCCCCCTAGTGGTACTGCAGACAGATCTTATCATGTATCTCTGTATACAGGGAGCTCCCCCTAGTGGTGACTGCAGACAGGATCTTATCATGTATCTCTGTATATAGGGAGCTCCCTCTAGTGGTGACTGCAGACAGGATCTTATCATGTATCTCTGTATACAGGGAGCTCCCCCTAGTGGTGACTGCAGACAGATCTTATCATGTATCTCTGTATACAGGGAGCTCCCCTAGTGGTGACTGCAGACGATCTTATCATGTATCTCTGTATACAGGGAGCTCCCCCTAGTGGTGACTGCAGACAGGATCTTATCATGTATCTCTGTATACAGGGAGCTCCCCCTAGTGGTGACTGCAGACAGGATCTTATCATGTATCTCTGTATACAGGGAGCTCCCCTAGTGGTGACTGCAGACAGGATCTTATCATGTATCTCTGTATACAGGGAGCTCCCCTAGTGGTGACTGCAGACAGGATCTTATCATGTATCTCTGTATACAGGGAGCTCCCCCTAGTGGTGACTGCAGACAGGATCTTATCATGTATCTCTGTATACAGGAGCTCCCCCTAGTGGTGACTGCAGACAGGATCTTATCATGTATCTCTGTATACAGGGAGCTCCCCCTAGTGGTGACTGCAGACAGGATCTTATCATGTATCTCTGTATACAGGGAGCTCCCCCTAGTGGTGACTGCAGACAGGATCTTATCATGTATCTCTGTATACAGGGAGCTCCCCCTAGTGGTGACTGCAGACAGGATCTTATCATGTATCTCTGTATACAGGGAGCTCCCCCTAGTGGTGACTGCAGACAGACAGGATCTTATCATGTATCTCTGTATACAGGGAGCTCCCCCTAGTGGTGACTGCAGACAGGATCTTATCATGTATCTCTGTATACAGGGAGCTCCCCTAGTGGTGACTGCAGACAGATCTTATCATGTATCTCTGTATACAGGGAGCTCCCCCTAGTGGTGACTGCAGACAGGATCTTATCATGTATCTCTGTATACAGGGAGCTCCCCCTAGTGGTGACTGCAGACAGGATCTTATCATGTATCTCTGTATACAGGGAGCTCCCCCTAGTGGTGACTGCAGACAGGATCTTATCATGTATCTCTGTATACAGGGAGCTCCCCTAGTGGTGACTGCAGACAGGATCTTATCATGTATCTCTGTATACAGGGAGCTCCCCCTAGTGGTGACTGCAGACAGGATCTTATCATGTATCTCTGTATACAGGGAGCTCCCCCTAGTGGTGACTGCAGACAGGATCTTATCATGTATCTCTGTATACAGGGAGCTCCCCCTAGTGGTGACTGCAGACAGGATCTTATCATGTATCTCTGTATACAGGGAGCTCCCCCTAGTGGTGACTGCAGACAGGATCTTATCATGTATCTCTGTATACAGGGAGCTCCCCCTAGTGGTGACTGCAGACAGGATCTTATCATGTATCTCTGTATACAGGAAGCTCCCCCTAGTAGTGACTGCAGACAGGATCTTATCATGTATCTCTGTATACAGGGAGCTCCCCCTAGTGGTGACTGCTGACAGGATCATATCATGTATCTCTGCATACAGGGAGCTCCCCCTAGTGGTGACTGCAGACAGGATCTTATCATGTATCTCTGTATACAGGGAGCTCCCCCTAGTGGTGACTGCAGACAGGATCTTATCATGTATCTCTGTATACAGGGAGCTCCCCCTAGTGGTGACTGCAGACAGGATGTTATCATGTATCTCTGTATACAGGGAGCTCCCCCTAGTGGTGACTGCAGACAGGATCTTACCATGTATCTCTGTATACAGGGAGCTCCCCCTAGTGGTGACTGCAGACAGGATCTTATCATGTATCTCTCTATACAGGGAGCTCCCCCTAGTGGTGACTGTAGACAGGATCTTATCATGTATCTCTGTATACAGGGAGCTCCCCCCAGTGATGACTGCATACAAGATCTTATCATGTATCTCTGTATACAGGGAGCTCCCCCTAGTGGTGACTGCAGACAGGATCCTATCATATATCTCTGTATACAGGGAGCTCCCCCTAGTGGTGACTGCAGACAGGATCCTATCATATATCTCTTTATACAGGGAGCTCCCCCTAGTGGTGACTGCAGACAGGATCTTATCATATATCTCTGTATACAGGGAGCTCCCCCTAGTGGTGACTGCAGACAGGATCCTATCATATATCTCTGTATACAGGGAGCTCCCCCTAGTGGTGACTGCAGACAGGATCTTATCATATATCTCTGTATACAGGGAGCTCCCCCTAGTGGTGACTGCAGACAGGATCTTATCATATATCTCTGTATACAGGGAGCTCCCCCTAGTGGTGACTGCAGACAGGATCTTATCATGTATCTCTGTATACAGGGAGCTTCCCTAGTGGTGACTGCAGACAGGATCCTATCATATATCTCTGTATACAGGGAGCTCCCCCTAGGGGTGACTGCAGACAGGATCTTATCATGTATCTCTGTATACAGGGAGCTCCCCCTAGTGGTGGCTGCAGACAGGATCTTATCATGTATCTCTGTATACACACAATGCTCTGTATAGTACACTCATTATGCTCTATACAGTACAAATCCCACCCCCAAAATGATCAGCAGCCAATCACAGTGGAAGTAGTACAATCATCAGTATAACCACTTAAGTATACAGTTACAATCCCGCATAGGGTGACTATACGTAACCCTGCCTTATGTCCTCCACATAGGGTTAAGCTGATCTAACAAAATAGAATTTGAATATGTCATATTAATGACCTGTAGGAAGATAGAAGCTGAGCTGTGATTGGTTGCTATAGGCGGCCTAATAAATCTCCAGCCAACAGTAAACCCTCCCCCTGGCCGGGCAGTATATGTTACCTCACACATACACATAATAGACAGCTCATGTCACTGACATCTGCCTTCATTCCCTATATGACACATGTGTTGCACATTGGCTGTTTTTAATCAGATGTTTAGTTTTGGAAATTAATAAAGATACCAGATGTATGAGGCGAGATGTGCACAACTGTGTGGTGTGTGTGTCCCTGGAGTGTGTGTGTATGTGTCCCTGTGGGGAGGGGTCTGTGTGGTGTGTGTGTCTCTGTGTGGGGGGGTGTCTCTGTGTTGTGTGTCTCTGTGTTGTGTGTGTGTGTCCTTGTGGGGTGTGTGTGTATCCCCGTGGGGGTGTGGTGCGTGTGTGTCTCTGTGTTGTGTGTGTCTCTTTGTGGTGTGTGTGTGTGTGTTCGGGTGCGTGCTGAGTATCCAATGTTGGGGCTGCACCTTAGTGACTATACACTTGCTGTTACTCTTTGTGTGCGTGTGGTGTGTATACATGTCCCCGTGCGTGGTGAATATCTCATGTTGGGGCCCCACCTTAGTGACTATATGCTGGTATGTGCTGTTAGTCTTTGGTGCTATCATTAAGCCCCTCTCATTCACAACTGTCAACTGGTAACTGTCACTTTTTCCCCATTATGTAGATAGGGGCAAAATTGTTTGATGAATTGAACGCACAGTGTTAAAATTTTGCCTCACAACATGGCCTATGACGCTCCCGGGGTCCAGACGTGTGACTGTGCAAAATTGTGTGGCTGCAGTTGCGACGGTGTAGATGCCAATCTCGGATAGGCGGCCGTCACACGGTTCAATATCGCTAGCGATATTGTTAGAGATCACGTGCACGCGCGATCGCTAACAAGATCGCTCACATCGCTGGTGAGCTGTCACACAGACAGACTCACCAGCGATGTGGAGCAGCGAGATCGCTGGTAACTATGGTACACATCGGGTTACTAGGCGCCGCGCCCAGCATAGGCTCTACCCGATTGCTGTATCCGGCCATATTCCTAGATTACCCCATACCATCACAGTGTTCTGTCCCATTAGATGGACGTCATGACCTGTTCCCCCATAGCTGCCTGCACATCATCCATCCACCTATGGAAACACGTGATCCCCCCCAGTCTCTGCCCTAGAGAAGCTCGGTTACCCCAGAAGGTCACGTCGGCCATTTCTAGGCCAAGTGTATACTGGAAAAGGGATGAAAGACACGTGGACGGTGCTATCTCCTGTATAACATCTATAGGCTCCAGTATGATCTGATGACCCATCTGGGGAAGGTAAACTAAGCGTTAAACACTCAGACAGTCATCACAGACCCATAGATACACAAATGATTGGTGTATCTAAGCAGGCCACCATGTTGGTTGTGATTGGTGTATCTAAGCAGGCCACCATGTTGGTTGTGATTGGTGTATCTAAGCAGGCCACCATGTTGGTTGTACCCACATTTAATCCTCTAGGACTCCAGTATGGATCTCAGAGATCTATTTCAGCTCCTTGTTCTTCAGTGATGCCCCCTGTCCCTGCTCTCCTCATTAGGGGAGATCCTCAATTATCCTGTACTGTAATTGGTGAACATTATGTCCTAATGCTTTATAATGAGTAGATCCAGGAAGATCAGTCATCCCAGTACTTATAGTACTGTAGTGTTTGCTGATTCTACATCTGGTTTCCATCGTCATCTTCCCCACATAGAGAAGACAACATGGACTGCAGATCGTATAGATCACGTAGCAGCTGGTACCAACAGATCATATAGATCACATAGCTGCTGGTATCAACAGATCGTATAGATCACATAGCTGCTGGTACCAACAGATTGTTTAGATCACATAGCTGCTGGTACCAACAGATTGTATAGATCACGTAGCTGCTGGTACCAACAGATCGTATAGATCACGTAGCAGCTGGTACCAACAGATCGTATAGATCACGTAGGTGCTGGTACCAACAGATTGTATAGATCACGTAGCTGCTGGTACCAACAGATCGTATAGATCACATAGCTGCTGGTACCAACAGATTGTATAGATCACATAGCTGCTGGTACCAACAGATTGTATAGATCACGTAGCTGCTGGTATCAACAGATTGTATAGATCACATAGCTGCTGGTACCAACAGATCGTATAGATCACATAGCTGCTGGTACCAACAGATTGTATAGATCACGTAGCTGCTGGTACCAACAGATTGTATAGATCACGTAGCAGCTGGTACCAACAGATTGTATAGATCACGTAGCAGCTGGTACCAACAGATTGTATAGATCACATAGCTGCTGGTACCAACAGATCGTATAGATCACGTAGCTGCTGGTACCAACAGATCGTATAGATCACATAGTGGCTGGTGCACTGAGCCTTCAGTAGATTACCATGTCTCGCAGATCTCACACTCAGGACATTCCCAGTCTTGGACGCTCAATGTAAGCTGTAGATCTCTATAGGTACCTTTACACTACGGTGTAGCGACTGAGAGGCAATCCGGAGTTCCGTCACCGTTGCCCGGAAGTTGCGGTGTGTAATTGGGGAACCCGGTGGTGATTTTGGCAGTTGCTCCCGGTTGCGGTTTCAGTGCATTGTTCTAAGACCAGACGCCACCCTGAAGGTGAATTGCCCTGGTTTTGGCGTGTAAAGGGTTGATAGGGATGGAATCAGCGTCGCCTACTGATTTCCTGGAGGCCACAGCGTGCTGGACACCGCGCCCCATCAGCGATCATTGGTGGTGGCTTCTGTGTTACCATTGGCTGTCCCGTCACAGGGCGCCATATTTGAACAGGTGTCCATTCACACTACACAATGGCAATGGTGTCATGTATTAGGCAGCCTTCCTGCGCAGGCTGGCCAATCATGACGCTATTGAGTTGTCTAATCAGCGTGTTTGGTGCGCGGTGTACGCCAGTCTATCATACCTACCTTCTTGCGGCGCTGAACATGTACACCCACATTCCTTTGGGGATTGCGGCGTGTGAAGCGGTGTCAGGAGTCACCCGGATGTTTTCCCGCTGTTGGTGTGGGAACCTCCAGAATGACACATCGCCTGAGGTTGAGGGCACAATTGCGGCGAGTACATGCGGCATCGGCGATCGGAGTCACCCGTCAAAAATGTGCACATTCGGTTGCCTCCGATCGCCGGTAAAGGTCCCTTATAGAGCTGCCGATATTGGACTTAACCCATTCATCTCTGAGACTGCGGATCCTATAAGATTACCTTTACAAGCTGCAACCACAGGAGACCATTGTGCCAGCGATATTGTGACCTGGCCGTATCATCGCCTCCCAATTACCTCCTTATTGCGGCGTGAAAATAGGGAATTTTGCGGCGATAAGGGCCGCTTTACACACACCAACCTCTGAACAGATCTCTGGGTGCAGTGAAATCATGGACACATTGTTACATTTGTACACAGCAACAAAATAGAACAATGTGTCCATGATTTCACTGCAGCCAGAGATCTGTTCAGACGTTGGTCACATATCTGTGTGTGTAAAGTGGCCCTTATCACTAAGGTTGCCCCGGTTTTGTTTTGGGAGCAGAGCTCTACAACCAGGCAACCGAGGGGAAGCGACATAACGCCGCCAAATTCACTGTTTACACACCGCAATAAGGAGGCAATGATACCGCCGGGTCACAATGGTGTCCTGTGGGTGCGGCGTGTAAAGGTGGCCTTATAGGAAGAGAGTGGTGACAACTGAAACTCCTCACCTTTTCATGACCCCCAGAAGTGCCCAATGTGTTCATCATCATCATCATCATCATAAATCTTTATATAGCGCCAACATATTCTGCAGCGCTTCACAATACAGCGGGTAATAGATGAACATACACAATACAATACAGTAACTCCAGTAGAGAGAGAAGACAGGACAATAATAGGAAACAATACAATAAGCAGAGAATCAATGTAAGAAATACAATACAATAGATAAAGCAGAAACAAAGGTGACCCTGCTCAAGAGCTTACAATCTACAACAAGATAAGGGTTACACAGAGTACAAACAGGGCCGGTTTTAGGCAAAGTGGGGCCCTAGGCAAAAGGTTAAAGTGGGCCCTAAATGCTCAGGCCACTTTCACATCTAACGCTTTGCTGCATTTTGCTCAATTTGCATTTCCATGCGTTTTTGTTCCCATTGATTTTAATGGAAACACATGCAAAAACGCATGTAAAAACGCATGTGCGTTTTCAAACACAGAAAACGCATACGTTTTTGCCAACGCTGCCCAAAACATCGGGGAAGACATTTTGTGCTGCGTTCGCAAAAATGCATGCGTTTTTACATGCGTTCCCATTGAAATCAATGGGGGAAAAAACGCTAGCGTTTTTAATGCGTTTTTAGCGGTAAAAATGGCTATAAAAGCCAAATTTAGCAAAACGCACACCAACCTTAGATGTGGAACAGGCCGTAGTTATATGGTAAGAGTGACTTCATAAGTTGATTATCTAGGTCAGAATAAGAACATACTGAACGTCATTTTTATTTCAATCATAAAAAAAAAACAACAGAAATTTGTAAAAAAAAAAATATTTTTTTTTATTTTCCGAGACCCATGATGTTTTAATTTTTGAAGATACATAGATATGTGAGGGGTTACTTTATGTGCCCTGAGCTGACTTTTTTACTGATCCCATTTTGAGTCAGATACAACATTTTGATCGCCTTTTATTGCATTTTATTGTAACAACGTGGTGGCCTAAAAAACATAATTCTGGTGTTTTTATTTTTTTTCCATTACGCCATTTACCAATTGGATTAATTTACTTCATATATTGATAGCTTAGATTCTTACGAACGCAGCGATACCAAATATGTGTATTTTTACATTTTGTTCACTGTTTTATTGCTATTTTCAGTTCAGCTCCTTTGGGGGCCCCTAAGAGAGTGGGGCCCTAGGCAACTGCCTAGTCTGCCCCCCCCTAACGCCGGCCCTGAGTACAGGGGCTTATTACACTGATGGTCCAGGAGTCTGGAGGAAGAGGGGGATAGTAATAGTCACATGAAGGGTCACCAGACATCTGTGTAGAGCTGTGGGGTTGGTGGAGTTGGAGAAGTGTCCAGATATAGTGACTGGCTGTGTACAGTACAGAGGACGGCTATTATGGTAATTCCACACTAGTGTTTGTGTCTCTGTGCATCTGACCTGCAGACACAGTTCAAAGGCTGCCATACTGATGTGACCACAGCGGAGATTGTCCACATGCGTTCACATAGTATGGTGCCCAGCCAACCAATCAGCGGGCTCGGCGGCAGCTAGGAGGCAGAGATCTCCTCCTCCCGGTGGCTGCCGCTGATCTCCCGGGGACTGGATGATGTATTTCTGTAATGATGGGGGTTATATGGATGTATTTCTGTACCTCTGGTGGATCTGGTGATGTATTTCTGTACTGATGGGGGTTATATGGATGTATTTCTGTACTGATGGTGGTTATATGGATGTATTTCTGTACCTCTGGTGGGTCTGGTGATGTATTTCTGTACTGATGGGGGTTATATGGATGTATTTCTGTACCTCTGGTGGGTCTGGTGATGTATTTCTGTACCTCTGGTGGGTCTGGTGATGTATTTCTGTACCTCTGGTGGGTCTGATGATGTATTTCTGTACCTCTGGTGGGTCTGGTGATGTATTTCTGTAATGATGGGGGTTATATGGATGTATTTCTGTACCTCTGGTGGGTCTGATGATGTATTTCTGTACCTCTGGTGGGTCTGGTGATGTATTTCTGTAATGATGGGGGTTATATGGATGTATTTCTGTACCTCTGGTGGGTCTGGTGATGTATTTCTGTACCTCTGGTGGGTCTGGTGATGTAGTTCTGTACTGATGGAGGTTATATGGATGTATTTCTGTACCTCTGGTGGGTCTGATGATGTATTTCTGTACCTCTGGTGGGTCTGGTGATGTATTTCTGTAATGATGGGGGTTATATGGATGTATTTCTGTACCTCTGGGGGTCTGGTGATGTAGTTCTGTAATGATGGGGTTATATGGATGTATTTCTGTACCTCTGGGGGGTCTGGTGATGTATTTCTGTACTGATGGGGGTTATATGGATGTATTTCTGTACCTCTGGTGGGTCTGGTGATGTATTTCTGTACCTCTGGTGGGTCTGGTGATGTATTTCTGTACCTCTGGTGGGTCTGGTGATGTATTTCTGTACCTCTGGTGGGTCTGGTGATGTAGTTCTGTAATGATGGGGGTTATATGGATGTATTTCTGTACCTCTGGTGGGTCTGATGATGTATTTCTGTACCTCTGGTGGGTCTGGTGATGTATTTCTGTAATGATGGGGGTTATATGGATGTATTTCTGTACCTCTGGGGGGTCTGGTGATGTAGTTCTGTAATGATGGGGGTTATATGGATGTATTTCTGTACCTCTGGGGGGTCTGGTGATGTATTTCTGTACTGATGGGGGTTATATGGATGTATTTCTGTACCTCTGGTGGGTCTGGTGATGTATTTCTGTACCTCTGGTGGGTCTGGTGATGTATTTCTGTACCTCTGGTGGGTCTGGTGATGTATTTCTGTACCTCTGGTGGTCTGATGATGTATTTCTGTACCTCTGGTGGGTCTGGTGATGTATTTCTGTAATGATGGGGGTTATATGGATGTATTTCTGTACCTCTGGTGGTGGGGTGTCTGAGTTATGATGTATTTCTGTACCTCTGGTGGGTCTGGTGATGTATTTCTGTATGATGGGGGTTATATGGATGTATTTCTGTACCTCTGGTGGGTCTGGTGATGTATTTCTGTAATGATGGGGTTATATGGATGTATTTCTGTACCTCTGGGGGTCTGTGATGTATTTGTCGTGTAATGATGGGGGTTATATGGATGTATTTCTGTACCTCTGGTGGGTCTGATTGATGATTTTCTGTACCTCTGGGGGTCTGGTGATGTATTTCTGTAATGATGGGGGTTATATGGATGTATTTCTGTACCTCTGGGGGTCTGGTGATGTAGTTTCTGTAATGATGGGGGTTATATGGATGTATTTCTGTACCTCTGGGGGTCTGGTGATGTATTTCTGTACTGATGGTGGTTATATGGATGTATTTCTGTACCTCTGGTGGGTCTGGTGATGTATTTCTGTACTGATGGGGGTTATATGGATGTATTTCTGTACCTCTGGTGGGTCTGGTGATGTATTTCTGTACCTCTGGTGGGTCTGGTGATGTATTGCTGCACTGATGGGGGTTATATGGATGTATTTCTGTACCTCTGGTGGGTCTGGTGATGTATTTCTGTACCTCTGGTGGGTCTGGTGATGTATTGCTGCACTGATGGGGGTTATATGGATGTATTTCTGTACCTCTGGTGGGTCTGGTGATGTATTTCTGTACCTCTGGTGGGTCTGGTGATGTATTGCTGCACTGATGGGGGTTATATGGATGTATTTCTGTACTTCTGGTGGGTCTGGTGATGTATTTCTGTACTGATGGGGGTTATATGGATGTATTTCTGTACCTCTGGTGGGTCTGGTGATGTATTTCTGTACCTTTGGTGGGTCTGGTGATGTATTTCTGTACTGATGGGGTTATATGGATGTATTTCTGTACCTCTGGTGGGTCTGGTGATGTAGTTCTGTACTGATGGGGGTTATATGGATGTATTTCTGTACCTCTGGTGGGTCTGGTGATGTATTTCTGTACCTCTGGTGGGTCTGGTGATGTATTTCTGTACCTCTGGTGGGTCTGGTGATGTATTTCTGTACCTCTGGTGGGTCTGGTGATGTAGTTCTGTACTGATGGGGGTTATATGGATGTATTTCTGTACCTCTGGTGGTCGTGATGTTGTACTGCGATGCAGTTTTGTGCTATTATTGATTCTGATCCTGTACACATGTAACAATCTATAACCTGTAAGATGATGTGATACATGGCTACGTTCATAAAGTGTTCTGCCCTTACAATTTAAGGGTTCTATGTTTTTATTTGTTAGACGCATTAAAGGGGTTGTCCTGTATTTGTGATGAGTCTGCAGTCCCTCCATGTGTCTCTATGTGACTGCAGACCTCTGAATTCTCACAGAGCGCACCCTGCTGGAGGTGAGAGGTCATGAAACTTATGTGATTTGCATACATGCAGTCATGTACTGATTAGACATGCGAGGTCTCGATCAATGAGAATGACCTGAACGAAGAATGAAGAATTTCATTCATGTGCTCACACGAGCGTCCAATCTTCTATTAACACAGGAGAATCCTGACAGTGTGCAGTGCACGCGCTGCGAGAGCTCAGAGGCCCTCAGTCACCTGGAGGGACTCCACACTCCTCTCACACCTGGACGAGCCCTTTAATTCCAGCACTAAGCCCTGGAGCCCAATCCTGACAGTGTGTAACATACTTTGTTTTTCATTGAACATTGAGAGAATTAGGTATTGCAGCTCGTCGGCACATGACTGTCAGTGCGCAAATCACATATGAATGACCGGTCACATGACAACTACTCAGACTGTTGGGGGGTAAGAGGGGAGGGACGCCTTGCCCCGGGTGCCAGAGAACCTAGATACACCTCTGCATACACATCATACATGGCAGTGAATGGGTGCACACGCCAATCTGCACCGGAGCGCAGGCTCCTGCGTCCCCATATTACACATAGAGGCTCACGGTGTATGCTCTCAGCCAGCATCCTGCGGAGGGGAAGCCAGTGTGAAGCCAGCCTTATAGACCTATATAGTATCACACAGGAGAGGATTAGATACACAGCTCAGCAGACAGTATCACACACGATAGGATTAGATACACAGCTCAGCAGACAGTATCACACAGGAGAAAATTAGATAAACGGCTCAGCAGACAGTATCACACAGGAGAGGATTAGATACACAGCTCAGCAGACAGTATCACACAGGATTAGATACACAGCTCAGCAGACAGTATCACACCGGATAGGATTAGATACACAGCTCAGCAGGCGGTATCACACAGGAGAGGATTAGATACACAGCTCAGCAGACAGTATCACACAGGAGAGGATTAGATACACAGCTCAGCAGACAGTATCACACATAATAGGATTAGATACACAGCTCAGCAGACAGTATCACACAGGAGAGGATTAGATACACAGCTCAGCAGACAGTATCACACAGCAGAGGATTAGATACACAGCTCAGCAGGCGGTATCACACAGGAGAGGATTAGATACACAGCTCAGCAGACAGTATCACACAGGAGAGGATTAGATACACAGCTCAGCAGACAGTATCACACAGGAGAGGATTAGATACACAGCTCAGCAGACAGTATCACACAGGATAGGATTAGATACACAGCTCAGCAGACAGTATCACACACGATAGGATTAGATACACAGCTCAGCAGACAGTATCACACAGGAGAGGATTAGATACACAGCTCAGCAGACAGTATCACACAGGATAGGATTAGATACACAGCTCAGCAGACAGTATCACACAGGATAGGATTAGATACACAGCTCAGCAGACAGTATCACACAGGATAGGATTAGATACACAGCTCAGCAGACAGTATCACACAGGAGAGGATTAGATACACAGCTCAGCAGACAGTATCACACAGGAGAGGATTAGATACACAGCTCAGCAGACAGTATCACACAGGAGAGGATTAGATACACAGCTCAGCAGACAGTATCACACAGGATAGGATTAGATAAACAGCTCAGCAGACAGTATCACACAGGAGAGGATTAGATACACAGCTCAGCAGACAGTATCACACAGGAGAAGATTAGATACACAGCTCAGCACACAGTATCACACAGGATAGGATTAGATACACAGCTCAGCACACAGTATCACACTGGATTAGATACACAGATCAGCACACAGTATCACACAGCATTAGATACACAGTATGGACTCAGGTGTTTATCATTCGGTAGATTCCTGTGCAGTCGGAGCTCCCTCTTGTGGCTCTGGTCGGTATTACTGCTCCTGACTTTATAATCACATTTGGCCTTCCTGATTGGCTGTAGGCTGTGAGGGGGAGGAGCCTGTGGAGGGACACAACCTGTGTCTCCTGTGTTGCTGTCTGTGGATGTGTCTGATGATCAGCTGCAAACATGACTGTCAAGCACCTGGACCAAGGCCAGCACTACAGGCCCAGGATGGCCTACCTGAGGAAGGTAAGGATGGTACAGCAGAGCTATGAAATGTACAGAGTAATGCAATGTACAGAGCAGAGCAAGGTAATATACAGAGCAATTCAATGTAATGTATACAGAGCAGAGCAATGTAATGTACAGAGCAATGTAATGTATACAATGTAATGTATACAGGGCAATGTAATATATACAGAGCAGGGCAATGTAATGTATACAGAGCAATGTAATATATGCAGGGCAATGTAAAATATACTGAGCAGGGCAATGCAATATATATGCAGAGCAATGTAATGTATACAGAGCAGGGCAATGTAATATGTACAGAGCAATGTAATATATACAGAGCAATGTAATATGTACAGGGCAATGTAATATATACAGAGCAATGTAATATGTACAGAGCAATGTAATATATACAGAGCAATGTAATATGTACAGAGCAGGGCAATGTAATATATACAGAGAAGGGCAATGTAATGTACAGAGCAATGTAATATGTACAGAGCAGAGCAATGTAATATATACAGAGCAGGGCAATGTAATATATACAGAGCAGGGCAATGTAATATGTACAGGACAATGTAATATATACAGAGCAGGGCAATGTAATATGTACAGAGCAATGTAATATATACAGAGCAGGGCAATGTAATATGTACAGGACAATGTAATATATACAGAGCAGGGCAATGTAATATGTACAGGACAATGTAATATATACAGAGCAGGGCAATGTAATATGTACAGAGCAATGTAATATGTACAGAGCAGGGCAATGTAATATGTACAGAGCAATGTAATATATACAGAGCAGGGCAATGTAATATGTACAGAGCAGGGCAATGTAATATATACAGAGCAGGGCAATGTAATATGTACAGAGCAGAGCAATGTAATATGTACAGAGCAGGGTAATGTAATATGTACAGAGCAATGTAATATATACAGAGCAGAGCAATGTAATATATACAGAGCAGAGTAATGTAATATATACAGAGCAGAGCAATGTAATATATACAGAGCAGAGTAATGTAATATGTACAGAGCAGAGCAATGTAATATGTACAGGACAATGTAATATATACAGAGCAATGTAATATATACAGAGCAGAGCAATGTAATATATACAGAGCAATGTAATGTATACAGAGCAGGGCAATGTAATATATACAGAGCAGAGCAATGTAATATTACAGAGCAGGGCAATGTAATATGTACAGAGCAGAGCAATGTAATATGTACAGGACAATGTAATATATACAGAGCAGAGCAATGTAATATATACAGAGCAATGTAATATATACAGAGCAGGGCAATGTAATATATACAGAGCAGAGCAATGTAATATATACAGAGCAGAGCAATGTAATATATACAGAGCAATGTAATATATACAGAGCAGAGCAATGTAATATATACAGAGCAGAGCAATGTAATATATACAGAGCAGAGCAATGTAATATGTACAGAGCAGGGCAATGTAATATATACAGAGCAATGTAATATATACAGAGCAGAGCAATGTAATATATACAGAGCAGAGCAATGTAATATATACAGAGCAATGTAATATATACAGAGCAGGGCAATGTAATATATACAGAGCAGAGCAATGTAATATATGCAGAGCAATGTAATATATACAGAGCAGGGCAATGTAATATATACAGAGCAGAGCAATGTAATATGTACAGAGCAGGGCAATGTAATATATACAGAGCAATGTAATATATACAGAGCAGGGCAATGTAATATATACAGAGCAGAGCAATGTAATATATGCAGAGCAATGTAATATATACAGAGCAGGGCAATGTAATATATACAGAGCAGAGCAATGTAATATATACAGAGCAGAGCAATGTAATATATACAGAGCAATGTAATATATACAGAGCAGAGCAATGTAATATATACAGAGCAGAGCAATGTAATATATACAGAGCAGAGCAATGTAATATGTACAGAGCAGGGCAATGTAATATATACAGAGCAATGTAATATGTACAGAGCAATGTAATATATACAGAGTAGGGCAATGTAATATGTACAGAGCAGAGCAATGTAATATGTAGAGAGCAATGTAATATGTACAGAGCAATGTAATATATACAGAGCAGGGCAATGTAATATATGCAGAGCAATGTAATATATGCAGAGCAATATTATTATTATTATTTATTTATATAGCGCCATTAGGTTACATGGCGCTTTACATGAGGATAGGGGAGACAAGCACAAGTACACTAAATCTAGGCGATCAGGACGTACAGGTACAGGAGGGGCAGGGACCCTGTCCACGAGGGCTCACAGTCTACGAGGGGCGGGTTGGGATACAGTAGGATGGGGGAATGTCAGGTATGGGGCGGTTGCCTGGGTCTCATGGCGGGTTGTAGGATTGACGGAATAGGTGAGTCTTCAGGTGACACTTGAAGCTTCTCAGGGTAGGAGAGTGTCTGACGTGTTCGGGTAGGGAGTTCCAGAGTAAGGCAGATGCCCGTGAGAAGTCCTGGACTCGGTTGTGCGAAGAGGTGATGAGGGGGGAGCAGAGGAGGAGTTCTTGGGAGGAGCGGAGGTTGCGTGAGGGTAGGTATCGGGAGACCAGGTCGGAGATGTATGGTGGGGCCAGGTTGTGTATGGCTTTGTATGCCATGGTTAGTGTTTTGAATTGGGATCTCTTGGAGGCGGTGAGCCAGTGAAGGGCTTGGCAGAGGGGGGAGACAGGGGAGTAGCGGGAGGACATGTAGATGAGTCGGGCAGCGAAATTGAGGATAGACTGGAGAGGTGTGAGGGAGTTAGCCGGGAGGCCATTGAGAAGGAGGTTGCAGTAGTCAAGGCGGGAGATGATAAGAGCATGAATGAGTGTTTTAGCGGTGTCGTGGGTGAGGAAGGAGCGGATCCGTGAGATGTTGTTGAGCTGGAGCCGTAGGGATGTGGTGAGGGCCTCGATGTGGGGTTTGAAGGATAGGGAGGAGTCAAGGATTACCCCGAGGCACTTGGCTTGGGGGACTGGGGAGAGGGCGCAGTCGTTGACGCAGATGGATAGGTTGGGAGGTGGGGTGGAATTTCTTGGGGGGAAGACGATGAATTCAGTTGTGTCCATGTTGAGTTTAAGGAAGTGAGCAGAGAAGAAGGATGAGATGGCGGAAAGGCATTGAGGGATTTTTGAGAGTAGGGAGGTGATGTCAGGGCCGGACAGGTAGATTTGGGTGTCGTCGGCGTAGAGGTGGTACTGGAGGCCATGGGACTCGATGAGTTGCCCTAGGCCGAGAGTGTAAATGGAGAAAAGTAGGGGTCGCAGGACCGAACCTTGGGGGACACCGACTGAAAGGGGGTAGGGAGAGGAGGAGGTGTGGGAGTGGGAGACGCTGAAGGTGCGGTCCGCTAGGTATGAGGAGATCCAGGAGAGGGCAAGGTGGGTGATGCCAAGGGATTCCAGGATCCGGAGAAGAAGGGAGTGGTCAACCGTATCGAGGGTGGCGGACAGGTTGAGGAGGAGGATGGAGTAGTGGTGTTTGTTCTTGGCGGTCAGTAGGTCGTTGGTGACTTTGGTCAGGGCTGTTTCGGTGGAGTGGAGGGGTCAGAAGCCGGACTGTAGGCGGTCGAAGTGGGAGCACGAGGAGAGATGAGAGGACAGCTCAGAGTGGACGTGCTGTTCAAGTAGCTTAGAGGCGAATGGGAGAAGAGATATGGGGCGATAGTTGGCGACAGAGGTAGGGTCGAGGGAGTTTTTTTTTAGGATGGGCGTGATTAGGGCGTGTTTGAAGGCCGAGGGGAAGGCACCAGTGCTAAGTGAAAGGTTAAAGAGGTGGGTGAGGGCTGGGATGAAAATGGAGGTGAGGTTCGGAATGAGGTGGGATGGGAGTGGGTCGTGGGCGCTGGTGGTGAGGTGTGATTTTGACAGGAGGGAGGACAGTTGGTCTTCAGTTATGGGGGGGAAGTGGCTGATGGAGGAGGAGGGCAGTGTAGGTGGGAAGGGGAGGTGTGGGGATAGTGGACCGAAGCTGCTTCTGATCTTGTCGATCTTCTGCTTGAAGAAGGTCGCAAAGTCTTCAGCAGAGATGAGGGGAGAAGGAGGAGGAGCAGGCGGGCGGAGTAAGGAGTTGAAAGTTTTGAAGAGCTGTTTGGGGTTGCGGGACAGGGAGGTTACTAGGGATGAGAAGAACACTTGCTTGGCGGTAGCAAGTGCCGTCTTGAAGTCAGTGAGGGATTGTTTGAACAGAGCAAAGTGCTCGGGGGTGTGAGACTTTTTCCATCTCCTCTCGGCCACCCTGGAGGCCCGTCTCAGGTTTTTAGTGAGGGTGGTGTGCCAGGGTTGCCTGTTAGTACGTGGAGCATGGAGAGTGAAGGGGGCGGCTAGGTCGAGGGCATTCGTTATTGTTGTATAGGGTGGTGGCAATGTCAATGTCGTCAGCGGAGGGTATGTCAGTGAGAGGGAGGAGGGATTCAGAGAAAAAAGGAAGATCAAGATCTCTTAGGTTTCGGCGAGGGTGATCAAGTTTGCGGGGAGGGGGCAGCGTGGCAGGGGATGAGAGGGCGGAGAAGGTCAAGAGATGGTGGTCGGACAGTGTGAGTTCCGAGGTTGTGAGGTTAGAGAGGGAGCAAAGGCGGGTAAAGATGAGGTCAAGCGTGTGGCCTTGTTCGTGGGTGGGAGAGGAGGACCATTGGGAGAGCCCTAGGGAAGTGGTCAGGGAGAGAAGGTTTGAGGCTTCTGAGGAGGGAGTGTCGGTGGGGATATTGAAGTCGCCCATGATGATGGTGGGGATGTCAGTGGAGAGGAAGTGAAGTAGCCAGGTGGTGAAGTGGTCAAGGAAGGAGGCCGTGGGTCCGGGGGGGGGGCGGTAGATGATGGCTAGCTGGAGGTTGCAGGGGGAAAAGATTCGGACCGAGTGGGCTTCGAAGGAGGGGGCAGTGACGGAGCGAGGCTGGGGAATAGGGCTGAAGGTGCAGGAGTTGGACAGGAGTATGCCGACTCCACCGCCGTGTTTTCCAGAGGGACGGGGGGGGGGGGGGTGGGACTGGCTGAGGCTGCCGTAGGATAGTGCAGCCGTGTTGGAGGGGGTGAGCCAGGTCTCGGTGAGGCCAAGGAATGACAGTTTCTTGGAGATAAAGAGTTCATGGATGTCTGGGAGTTTATTGCACACTGAGCGGGCATTCCAGGTTGCGTCGGGTAGAACGGTAGGGGGTGCATGGGTTGGGGGAATAGGTCTGAGGTTGGTGGGGTTGTGAGGGCTAGTGGTGGTGAGGTTGCGTGGGTTGGCAATGGGTCGTGGGTGTGGGGTGAAGGTGGTTGTGGGGATGTGGCGGGGGGGGGGGGCCAGGATTGGGGGAGATGTCACCTGCAAGGAGGAGGAGTAGGCAGAGGGTTAGCAGGTGGGAGCATGAGAGCTTGCGAGGCGGGCGTGCTTGTTTGGTGATTGAAGATTGAAAGTGAATGAATAGGTCGGTGAAGTGGGTGAGGTGGTTCGGCAGGATGGAGGGTGAGAGCAGTATTTCGTTGCTGGGAGGGGGGATAAGTGGGGGTAGTAGGAAGTGGAGAAGGATGGGAGTCAGAGTGTGGAGCAGCGGGAACATTGTGTATGGAGAGCAGGGAGTGAGTGTGATGGCAGCGGTCAGAAGCATAGGGGGGAAAGTTGTGGTAGTGGGTGAATGGTCATCAGTGGGGAGCAGTCCCGGGACGAGGTGATGTCCGGGGATGAGATGCAAGGCGGGGGGTCGGATGGAGGGGCCGGGGTGATGCATTCGGGAAGATGGAGCAGCCGGGGTCAGGTGAGGCAGCCGGGGCTCAGGTGAGGCAGCCGGGGCTCAGGTGAGGCAGCGGGGGGGTCAGGTGAGGCAGCGGGGGGGTCAGGTGAGGCAGCGGGGGGGTCAGGTGAGGCATCGGGTAGGTCGGGTGAGGCATCGGGTAGGTCGGGTGAGGCATCGGGTAGGTCGGGTGAGGCGGCAGCCGGGGGTCGGATGATGCGGCAGCCGGGGGTCGGATGATGCGGCAGCCGGGGGTCGGATGATGCGGCAGCCGGGGGTCGGATGATGCGGCAGCCGGGGGTCGGATGATGCGGCAGCCGGGGGTCGGATGATAATGCAATGTAATGTGTACAGAGCAGAGCAATGGAAGGTACAGAGCAGAGCAATGTAATATGTACAGAGCAGAGCAATGTAATATGTACAGAGCAGAGCAATGCAATATGTACAGAGCAGGGCAATGTAATATGTACAGAGCAGGGCAATGTAATATGTACAGAGCAATGTAATATGTACAGAGCAGAGCAATGTAATATATACAGAGCAGGGCAATGTAATATATACAGAGCAGGGCAATGTAATATATACAGAGCAGGGCAATGTAATATGTACAGAGCAATGTAATATATACAGAGCATTGTAATATATACAGAGCAGGGCAATGTAATATATACAGAGCAGGGCAATGTAATATGTACAGAGCAATGTAATATATACAGAGCAGGGCAATGTAATGTACAGAGCAGGGCAATGTAATGTACAGAGCAGGGCAATGTAATGTACAGAGCAGGGCAATGTAATATGTACAGAGCAGAGCAATGTAATATATGCAGAGCATGGCAATGGAATATGTACAGAGCAGAGCAATGTAATCTGTACAGAGCAGAGCAATGTAATCTGTACAGAGCAGGGCAATGTAATGTATACAGAGCAGGGCAATGTAATATGTACAGAGCAGAGCAATGTAATATGTACAGAGCAGGGCAATGGAATATGTACAGACAGGGCAATGTAATATGTACAGAGCAGAGCAATGTAATATATACAGGGCAATGTAATGTACAGAGCAGAGCAATGTAATATATACAGAGCAGGGCAATGTAATGTACAGAGCAGAGCAATGTAATCTGTACAGAGCAGAGCAATGTAATCTGTACAGAGCAGGGCAATGTAATGTATACAGAGCAGAGCAATGTAATGTATACAGAGCAGAGCAATGTAATATGTACAGAGCAGAGCAATGTAATATGTACAGAGCAGGGCAATGTAATATGTACAGAGCAATGTCATATGTACAGAGCAGGGCAATGTAATATGTACAGAGCAGAGCAATGTAATCTGTACAGAGCAGAGCAATGTAATATGTACAGAGCAGGGCAATGTAATATGTACAGAGCAGGGCAATGTAATATGTACAGAGCAGAGCAATGTAATATGTACAGAGCAGGGCAATGTAATATGTACAGAGCAATGTAATATATACAGAGCAGAGCAATGTAATATGTACAGAGCAGAGCAATGTAATATGTACAGAGCAATGTAATATATACAGAGCAGAGCAATGTAATATGTACAGAGCAATGTAATATATACAGAGCAGGGCAATGTAATATGTAGAGAGCAATGTAATATATACAGAGCAGGGCAATGTAATATGTACAGAGCAGAGCAATGTAATATGTACAGAGCAGGGTAATGTAATATGTACAGAGCAGAGCAATGTAATATGTACAGAGCAGGGTAATGTAATATGTACAGAGCAATGTAATATATACAGAGCAGGGCAATGTAATATGTACAGAGCAGAGCAATGTAATATGTACAGAGCAGGGTAATGTAATATGTACAGAGCAGAGCAATGTAATATGTACAGAGCAGGGCAATGTAATATGTACAGAGCAGGGCAATGTAATATGTACAGAGCAGGCAATGTAATATGTACAGAGCAGAGCAATGTAATATTACAGAGCAGGCAATGTAATATATACAGAGCAGGCAATGTAATATGTACAGAGCAGGGCAATGTAATATGTAACAGAGCAATGTAATATGTACAGAGCGAGGCAATGTAATATGTACAGAGCAATGTAATATATACAGGCAGATGGCAATGTAATATGTACAGAGCAATGTAATATGTACAGAGCAGGGCAATGTAATATGTACAGAGCAGAGCAATGTAATATGTACAGAGCAGGCAATGTAATATGTACAGAGCAGGCAATGTAATATGTACAGAGCAGAGCAATGTAATATGTACAGAGCAAGCAATGTAATATGTACAGAGCAGGCAATGTAATATGTACAGAGCAGGGCAATGTAATATGTTACAGAGCAGGGCAATGTAATATGTACAGAGCAGGCAATGTAATATGTACAGAGCAATGTAATATGTACAGAGCAGAGCAATGTAATATGTACAGAGCAATGTAATATGTACAGAGCAGGGCAATGTAATATGTACAGAGCAGGGCAATGTAATATGTACAGAGCAGAGCAATGTAATATGTACAGAGCAGGGCAATGTAATATATACAGAGCAGAGCAATGTAATATATACAGAGCAGAGCAATGTAATATATGCAGAGCAGGGTAATGTATACAGAGCAGAGCAATGTAATATGTACAGAGCAGGGCAATGTAATATGTACAGAGCAATGTAATACGGTATGTACAGAGCAGGGCAATGTAATATGTACAGAGCAATGTAATATGTACAGAGCAATGTAATATGTACAGAGCAGGCAATGTAATATGTACAGAGCAGGGCAATGTAATATGTACAGAGCAGGGTAATGTAATATATACAGAGCAGGGCAATGTAATATGTACAGAGCAGGGCAATGTAATATGTACAGAGCAGGGCAATGTAATATATACAGAGCAATGTAATATGTACAGGGAAGGGCAATGTAATATGTACAGAGCAGGGCAATGTAATATGTACAGAGCAATGTAATATGTACAGGGAAGGGCAATGTAATATGTACAGAGCAGGGCAATGTAATATGTACAGAGCAGGGTAATGTAATATATACAGAGCAGGGTAATGTAATATATACAGAGCAGGGCAATGTAATATGTACAGAGCAGGGCAATGTAATATGTACAGAGCAGAGCAATGTAATATATACAGAGCAGAGCAATGTAATATATACAGGGCAATGTAATATGTACAGAGCAATGTAATATGTACAGAGCAGGGCAATGTAATATGTACAGAGCAGGCAATGTAATATGTACAGAGCAGGGTAATGTAATATATACAGAGCAGGGTAATGTAATATATACAGAGCAGGGCAATATAATATGTACAGAGCAGGGCAATGTAATATGTACAGAGCAGAGCAATGTAATATATACAGAGCAATGTAATGTATACAGAGCAGAGCAATGTAATATGTACAGAGCAGAGCAATGTAATATATACAGAGCAGGGCAATGTAATGTATACAGAGCAATGTAATGTATACAGAGCAGAGCAATGTAATATATACAGAGCAGAGCAATGTAATATATACAGAGCAGGGCAATGTAATATATACAGAGCAATGTAATATATACAGAGCAGAGCAATGTAATATATACAGAGCAGAGCAATGTAATATATACAGAGCAGAGCAATGTAATATATACAGAGCAGGGCAATGTAATATATACAGAGCAGGGCAATGTAATATATACAGAGCAGAGCAATGTAATATATACAGGGCAATGTAATATGTGCAGAGCAATGTAATATGTACAGAGCAGGGCAATGTAATATGTACAGAGCAATGTAATATATACAGAGCAGGGCAATGTAATATATACAGAGCAGAGCAATGTAATATATACAGAGCAGGGCAATGTAATATATACAGAGCAATGTAATATGTACAGAGCAGGGCAATGTAATATGTACAGAGCAATGTAATATATACAGAGCAGGGCAATGTAATATATACAGAGCAGAGCAATGTAATATATACAGGGCAGGGCAATGTAATATGAGCAGAGCAATGTAATATGTACAGAGCAGAGCAGTGTAATGTAATATGTACAGGGCAATGTAATATGCAAAGTATGTGGTGTGTGTGCAGAGCAGAGCCGTGTGTGTGCAGAGCAGAGCCGTGTGTGGTGTGTGCTCAGAGCAGAGCCGTGTGTGGTGAGTGTGCAGAGCCGAGCCGTGTGCGGTGTGTGTGCAGAGCCGAGCCGTGTGGTGTGTGTGCAGAGCAGAGCTGTGTGGTGTGTGTGCAGAGCCGTGTGTGTGTGTGTGTGCAGAGCCGTGTGTGGTGTGTGTGCAGAGCAGAGCCGTGTGGTGTGTGTGCAGAGCAGAGCCGTGTGTGGTGTGTGTGCAGAGCAGAGCCGTGTGCGGTGTGTGTGCAGAGCCGTGTGGTGTGTGTGCAGAGCAGAGCTGTGTGGTGTGTGCAGAGCCGTGTGTGGTGTGTGTGCAGAGCAGAGCCGTGTGTGGTGTGTGTGCAGAGCCGTGTGTGGTGTGTGTGCAGAGCAGAGCCGTGTGTGGTGTGTGTGCAGAGCAGAGCCGTGTGCGGTGTGTGTGCAGAGCCGTGTGTGCAGAGCAGAGCCGTGTGTGGTTTGTGCAGAGCCGTGTGGTGTGTGCAGAGCAGAGCCGTGTGGTGTGTGCAGAGCAGAGCTGTGTGGTGTGTGCAGAGCAGAGCTGTGTGGTGTGTGTGTGGTGTGTGTGTGCAGAGCAGAGCTGTGTGGTGTGGTGTGTGCAGAGCAGAGCTGTGTGGTGTGGTGTGTGCAGAGCAGAGCTGTGTGGTGTGGTGTGTGTGTGCAGAGCAGAGCTGTGTGGTGTGGTGTGTGCAGAGCAGAGCTGTGTGGTGTGGTGTGTGTGTGCAGAGCAGAGCTGTGTGGTGTGGTGTGTGCAGAGCAGAGCTGTGTGGTGTGGTGTGTGTGTGGCAGAGCAGAGCTGTGTGGTGTGGTGTGTGTGTGCAGAGCAGAGCTGTGTGTGTGTGGTGTGTGCAGAGCAGAGCTGTGTGGTGTGGTGTGTGTGTGCAGAGCAGAGCTGTGTGGTGTGGTGTGTGTGTGCAGAGCAGAGCTGTGTGGTGTGTGTGCAGAGTCCGGGGTTTGCCTTCTTTCTATCTCTGCTCCTCCTGTTCCGCTGTCACCTGATGTCTCTGCTGGGTGTAGTACTTCTCCTTTTCTGTTCCCTGCACCCTTACCTAGAGAACAGTGAGGATGGCTGTGTACTGCAGCACTGTGGAATGCTGGGAGTTGTAGTGTTTTATCTTCCACCTGTACGATGTGGCGGGGTAATGTGCCCCGGGCATGGTAAGAATGGCGCATGGTGAATCCTCCACACGCTGGACGGACAGACGGTCACTTATCACCTGCACAGTGTTCTCTGTGTGATGTCACTGCCGTGCTGATGATGTCACCACTGCCGTGCTGATGATGTCACCGCTGCCGTGCTGATGAGATCACCGCTGCCGTGCTGATGATGTCACCGCTGCCGTGCTGATGATGTCACCGCTGCCGTGCTGATGATGTCACCGCTGCCGTGCTGATGATGTCACCGCTGCCGTGCTGATGATGTCACCGCTGCCGTGCTGATGATGTCACTGCCTGTAACTCCCGACCCGGGAAGTAGCTGATTACAGGGTGATAATCTGTGTTATCTGTCTCTCACGTCCTCAGATTATCCAGCTGATGAGGGTTATGGTTATTCCGTGTGACAGGTCCAGCTGGTCACTATAGCGGTGTGTGTGTGTGTGTGTGTGTGGTACTGAGACAATGGCGTCAAAGGTCACATGCCCCCTGCATAGCGCTCGGCGCACCCTCTCTACCTCCTCTGTACTATGGTTAGTGTACCGTATCCCCCACCACCAGTATAGGGACAGGTTCATTACAGTCAGAGCAGTAACACTATATAATTGAAGCACTACTCTCTTGCTGAACCGGTGGCACGGGCGCTGTGCTGTTTAGGAAGCGGTGGCACGGGCGCTGTGCTGTTTAGGAAGCGGTGGCACGGGCGCTGTGCTGTTTAGGAACCGGTGGCACGGGCGCTCTGCTGTTTAGGAACCGGTGGCACGGGCGCTCTGCTGTTTAGGAACCGGTGGCACGGGCACTCTGCTGTTTAGGAACCGGTGGCACGGGCGCTCTGCTGTTTAGGAACCGGTGGCACGGGCGCTCTGCTGTTTAGGAACCGGTGGCACGGGCGGGTCTGCTGTTTAGGAACCGCTGGCACGGGCGCTCTGCTGTTTAGGAACCGGTGGCACGGGCACTCTGCTGTTTAGGAACTGGTGGAACGGGCACTCTGCTGTTTAGGAACTGGTGGAACGGGCGCTCTGCTGTTTAGGAACCGGTGGCACGGGCGCTCTGCTGTTTAGGAACCGGTGGCACGGGCGCTCTGCTGTTTAGGAACCGGTGGCACGGGGCGCTCTGCTGTTTAGGAACCGTTGGCACTCTGCTGTTTAGGAACCGGTGGCACGGCCGCTCTGCTGTTTAGGAACCGGTGGCACGGGCGCTCTGCTGTTTAGGAACCGGTGGCACGGGCGCTCTGCTGTTTAGGAAGCGGTGGCACGGGCGCTCTGCTGTTTAGGAACCGCTGGCACGGGCGCTCTGCTGTTTAGGAACCGGTGGCACGGGCACTCTGCTGTTTAGGAACTGGTGGAACGGGCACTCTGCTGTTTAGGAACCGGTGGCACGGGTGCTCTGCTGTTTAGGAACCGGTGGCACGGGCGCTCTGCTGTTTAGGAACCGTTGGCACGGGCGCTCTGCTGTGTAGGAACCGTTGGCACGGGCGCACTGCTGTTTAGGAACCGGTGGCACGGCCGCTCTGCTGTTTAGGAACCGGTGGCACGGGCGCTCTGCTGTTTAGGAACCGGTGGCACGGGCGCTCTGCTGTTTAGGAACCGGTGGCACGGGGCGCTCTGCTGTTTAGGAACCGTTGGCACTCTGCTGTTTAGGAACCGGTGGCACGGGCGCTCTGCTGTTTAGGAACCGGTGGCACGGGCGCTCTGCTGTTTAGGAACCGGTGGCACGGGCGCTCTGCTGTTTAGGAACCGGTGGCACGGGCGCTCTGCTGTTTAGGAACCGTTGGCACGGGCGCTCTGCTGTTTAGGAACCGTTGGCACGGGCGCTCTGCTGTTTAGGAACCGGTGGCACGGGCGCTCTGCTGTTTAGGAACCGGTGGCACGGGCACTCTGCTGTTTAGGAACCGGTGGCACGGGCGCTCTGCTGTTTAGGAACCGGTTGGCACGGGCGCTCTGCTGTTTAGGAACCGGTGGCACGGGCGCTCTGCTGTTTAGGAACCGCTGGCACGGGCGCTCTGCTGTTTAGGAACCGGTGGCACGGGCACTCTGCTGTTTAGGAACTGGTGGAACGGGCACTCTGCTGTTTAGGAACTGGTGGAACGGGCGCTCTGCTGTTTAGGAACCGGTGGCACGGGCGCTCTGCTGTTTAGGAACCGGTGGCACGGGCGCTCTGCTGTTTAGGAACCGGTGGCACGGGGCGCTCTGCTGTTTAGGAACCGTTGGCACTCTGCTGTTTAGGAACCGGTGGCACGGCCGCTCTGCTGTTTAGGAACCGGTGGCACGGGCGCTCTGCTGTTTAGGAACCGGTGGCACGGGCGCTCTGCTGTTTAGGAAGCGGTGGCACGGGCGCTCTGCTGTTTAGGAACCGCTGGCACGGGCGCTCTGCTGTTTAGGAACCGGTGGCACGGGCACTCTGCTGTTTAGGAACTGGTGGAACGGGCACTCTGCTGTTTAGGAACCGGTGGCACGGGTGCTCTGCTGTTTAGGAACCGGTTGGCACGGGCGCTCTGCTGTTTAGGAACCGTTGGCACGGGCGCTCTGCTGTGTAGGAACCGTTGGCACGGGCGCACTGCTGTTTAGGAACCGGTGGCACGGCCGCTCTGCTGTTTAGGAACCGGTGGCACGGGCGCTCTGCTGTTTAGGAACCGGTGGCAACGGGCGCTCTGCTGTTTAGGAACCGGTGGCACGGGGCGCTCTGCTGTTTAGGAACCGTTGGCACTCTGCTGTTTAGGAACCGGTTGGCACGGGCGCTCTGCTGTTTAGGAAACCGGTTGGCACGGGCGCTCTGCTGTTTAGGAACCGGTGGCACGGGCGCTCTGCTGTTTAGGAACCGGTGGCACGGGCGCTCTGCTGTTTAGGAACCGTTGGCACGGGCGCTCTGCTGTTTAGGAACCGTTGGCACGGGCGCACTGCTGTTTAGGAACCGGTGGCACGGCCGCTCTGCTGTTTAGGAACCGGTGGCACGGGCGCTCTGCTGTTTAGGAACTGGTGGCACGGGCGCTCTGCTGTTTAGGAACCGTTGGCACGGGCGCTCTGCTGTTTAGGAACCGTTGGCACGAGCTCTCTGCTGTTTAGGAACCGGTGGAACGGGCGCTCTGCTGTTTAGGAACCGGTGGCACGGGTGCTCTGCTGTTTAGGAACCGGTGGCACGGGCGCTCTGCTGTTTAGGAACCGGTGGCAGAGCGGGCGTTGTGCCGATGAGGAACTGGCGGAGCGGGCGCTGTGCCGATGAGGAACTGGTGAAGCGGGCGCTGTGCCGATGAGGAACCGGCGAAGCAGGCGCTGTGCTGATGAGGAACTGGCAGAGCGGGCGCTGTGCCGATGAGGAACTGGTGAAGCGGGCGCTGTGCCGATGAGGAACCAGCGAAGCAGGCGCTGTGCTGATGAGGAACTGGCGGAGCGGGCACTGTGCCGATGAGGAACTGGTGAAGCGGGCGCTGTGCCGATGAGGAACCGGCGGAGCGGGCGCTGTGCCGATGAGGAACATCCAGCTGTGGGGAGGCTTTTCTTCAGCAGGGGCAGGGATGCTGGTCAGAGGTGCTGGAAGATATATGGCACTAAATACAGGGCAATCACTGAACAAAGAAGAGGAGGAATTGTGGAGAAGTTGTCAGGGTGTGAATACTTTTTCAGCTGTTAGATCTGGCAGTGGCTCTTTCTTTTCGCTCTCTGCTCTGTTGAGGACGAGGCTCCGCGGCTCATGAACATCTTCTCATGTATATTTCAGCCGCGTCGTGTTCTGTCTGGAGACATTTCTTCCGCTTCCCGAACCTGAAACGCAGAAATGATTTCACCTGTAGAGAAAGAGGGAAAGAGGGGAGCGGAGACCCCGAGCGATGGCCTGAATTATGTGCGAAACGGCGGATTATACAACAACCTGACCTGAATCCACAGATCCACAATGAAAGGATGAGGGCATCTGGTGATGTCACCGGCGACACATTACAGATCTATGCAGGCGAATTAATCCAGCCAGAATCCTGATACTCCTATAGCCGCCATACTGTTCAGGTTGTCACTCTCGTCCCCTCACTTCAAGGAAAAAAAACCCTCGTTTTGCCCTGAGGGCCAATTCATCTCCCGGGTCTGATAATTATCCTCAGTATATGACCTTCCCGGCCAAATAGTCCCACACAAAAGAAACTTCCTCTGCCAGATCCAGGTAAAGAAGTAACAATATGACAAATAAATATGACAATCCTAAATATGGCACCTGGAGAAGTATAGGATAGTAATGCATATTTCTGCTTAACTGCAACCTTCCCTACTACCCCAAAATTAATATTGTACAGTGGAACGGCCGCAGATATGTCGTGTGTCCTACTATTGGAAAACTAAAATTCAACCAAAAGTATGAGAGCATTAGCCTTCTCCCTTGACGTGCCCGGGCAGAGGTATTGTCACACCACCACAGGCGGAGCTGAATAGTGGACCCACTAGACCACGGAGATGCCGAGGAGGCTGACCTGAGGACGGGTCCCGCTGGCCATACAGTTAGTTATGGGAAAGGCTACATTTCCAGAGCCATTTTTAGGTATGGAAGAAACCATGAAGTCACTAGGGGGAGGTTGGTGGATGGGGAGGAGGGTCTCAAAAGGCCCCTGCCATATCTCATCAGTGTATTGCTTCTGAGGAGGACCCAGTTACATCACGTGGCAGAGTATACCCAAAGGAACCTGGTGGCTCCACACTGCCACCGTGTGGCCACCAGGTGTAAGAGACCAATAACTGAACATTTGTCTGTATATCTGTGTGTACCCTTTTGTTTGCATAACTGACTATAACATCAGTAATATCTGTAAATATATATTCTAATGTAGTGTGCCCCTAATGCGATTAATCTTATACAATTGAATCCTGGGTTGCTCTTTTATCTCGATCACGACACTCCCACGTCCGTGTGCTCATCTAACATTACACACTACCTGGGCTGGTTTCTGATCTGCTATAAGCCTGTTCTTGAGCCCCACATGGCAAGGATCACCTGGAGCATCTGGTGCAGGTGCTCAGGCAGATCTGCCAGGCAAGCTTTGACCCATCCAGTTGGGCATGAGTGAGGTCCTCTACCTGGGCCACCAGGAAGTTGGTGGGGCTGTGAAGCCAAAGACTGGGGAGGTGGATGCCATCACATCCTGTCCCACGCCCCGGTACAAGAAGCAGGTGATGTCCGTCCTGGGGATTGCCGGGTTCTATAGGAGGTTCGTTCCACACTATAGTGCCCTGACAGTGCCCCTGACGGACCTCACCAGGGGGAAGCTGCCCCCCGCAGTCGACTTGACAGCTGACAGTGAGGCGGCCTTCCGGGCGCTTAAGGTTCTACAAGCCGCTGACTTCACACAGCCGTTTGTGGTACAGACTTACGCCAGTGACTTTGGCCTCGGTGCGGTGCTCAGTCAGGTTGGCTCTATGGGCCAGGAACATCCCATTCTGTACCTGCAAACTATTGCCGACAGAGCGGTGGCTCCTCCACGATGGGAAAGGACTGTGGGCAATTGTGTGGGCTCTGCAGAGTCTGCAGCCATACTTGTACAGACACCACTTCATCATGGAGACGGACCACAACCCCCTCAGCGGTTATACACAGTCTCCGGGACAAATGGGAGGATGCTACACCGGAGCCTTGTGCTCCAGCAATACAACTTCACCATTCTCCACAAGAGGGGCCGTGACCACAGTAATGCTGACGGCTTATCCTAGCAATGGAAGGTGGCGGGCGAGGGAACACAGAAATGTGCTGTCCCCTAACCCCCTCTAAAGGGGGGAGGTGTAAGGAATAAAGGATATGCGGAGGGCGGCTACGGTTGCTGAGCGGCGCTGGAAAAAAACACACTCCCAGGAAGATACACAGCATTCACACAAGCACTGCTCACATTCTAGTCAGCACTCACCACCACTGAACACAATTACTCCATCACCCTCATATCCGCTCTGTCCACAACCCCAGGCAGTTATTCAACACGTTTAACTCCCTTCTCCGCCCCCCACTGCCTCTCCTACTTCTCTTATCTCTGCAGAAGACTTTGCAACATACTTCACCAACAAGATCCACCAGATCAGACAAGTCTTTGCTGCTCAACCACCACAACCCCCATAAATACCGGATCACTCCCCTCCCCCACTAACCCTCCTCCCCTCCATCACTGAAGGAGAACTTGCTCACCTCCTCTCCAGATCGCACCTCACCACTTGTGCACTGGACCCTATCCCATCCCACCTCCTCCCCAACCTCTCCATCACACTCATCCCAGCCCTAACCCACCTCCTCCCCAACCTCACCATCACACTTATCCCAGCCCTAACCCACCTCCTCCCCAACCTCACCACTACACTCACCCCAGCCCTAACCCACCTCCTCCCCAACCTCACCACCACACTTATCCCAGCCCTAACCCACCTCCTCCCCAACCTCACCACCACACTCACCCCAGCCCTAACCCACCTCCTCCCCAACCTCACCACCACACTCATCCCAGCCCTAACCCACCTCTTCAACCTATCACTGACTTCCGGTACCTTTCCTTTTGCTCTCAAACATGCAACAATTACACCTGTCTTAAAGAAGCCATCCCTTGACCCCACTTCTACATCCAGCTACCGCCCCACATCCCTGCTCCCATTCACCTCCAAACCTCTTGAAAATCATGTCCACACTGTACTTGTTTATGCCATACTGCACAAAAATAGAGACATTTAGCAGGAGATTGCAGCATTGAATCTCCTGAGCTACTCCTCCAAACGCCAAGGAATGTCTCAATTGGAGTAGTCCTAACTCTACGTATTTTTATAATTCTGATGTGTCCTGTAGAAAGCATAATACATTGTAAAGAGGACCATTTAAAGCAAACACTCACCCATACTCACCCATACTCACCCATGCTGCCAGGAGGTCCAGTGGTTTTTCTCTATTGTAGGTATAGTATGTGCGCTGTCCGAGGTCCTAAAGGCTTATATAGTAAGATCTATGGGCAGCTCAAAAGGAACCCCCCCCCCCCACCCTGAATCTGCAGAGAAAGGTGAGAAGTCACTTCCTTCTGGCAGACACACAGGAGCCAGGAAAAGAAGTACTAATGTTACACAACGCAACTCCCCTAAATATGACAATCTTAAATATGACACCTACAGAGGTATAAGATCACAATGCATATTTCTGCTTAAATGTGGAACCTTCCTAAGTACGGTACCCTAAAATTAATTTTAGCCAGTGGGACAACTGCAGATCTGTTGTACATCCTACCAATCGAAAGCTAAAATCACAACCAAAAATATGAGATCATTATCTTTCACTTACAACACTCCCAGGCAGAGTTATGGGAAAGGCTGCAGCTTCATAGCACTTTCTAAGAATGTAAAAACCAACACACATGAGGTCACCAGGGGGAGGTCGGTGGATGGAGTGGAGGTTGACTAAAGGCCCTTGCCATTTTTTTGAAGCATAATATTTTGAGGTGGTTTCATTATATGTCACCTGGCAGAGTATACCCAAGGAAACCCGGTGGCTCCACACTGCCTCCATGTGGCCACCAGCAGCAGGGGAAGCGGTAACTGATCACGTGTCTGTATATCTGTGTGTATTTCCATTTATCTTTTGTTTGCATAACACACTGTAATATCTGTATATAAATATTATCTAGTGTGCCCCTAAGGCAAATAAATATAATAATTGAATCTTGAGTTGCTCTTTTATCTCGATCACGACAACCCCATGTCCTTGTGCTCATTTAACGCTACCTGGGTTGGTTTCTGACCCGATATAATCCCGACCACGGACCGGACTTCTATTGAACGAGGAGCTGGTGGCAGCATTTGTGCTTGGGGTTATTTGGGGTGTCTATCAGTGACGGGGTGGTGGTTATTATATGTATATCTGGCCTGGGACTGGGGGCATATACCACACTCACTGAGGGGGGCACTGACAGGGCAGCTGCCGCCCCTACTTTTATCCTCGGTCAGTTCCCTGACCGTCCTGAGTATAGAGGAGGCGCTAGAGAGCTGCCAGGTCCAGTAGCAGATTCCTTTGTTTTCTATAATATTGGGGTCCTTGGGTATCAGACCTGGTGACTGTCACATGACGGCTCCTTCTTCGTCTTCCTCACATTAGACTTGCAGATGTCGTGCCCTTTTCCAGGATTTCGCCCCCGCACTCGTGAGATGCAGGTTATACATGAGTGCGGGGAATAAATTATTCATCATCCACATCGCGGCTCCTCTCAGGGCTGCAGCCTCATCCCCCTCGTTACTAAGGGGCCCTAACCACTCCGGGGCCCATGACTCCGTTATCACCTGTATCTGCTGTGAGAGGTTGTCGGCTCCGCCCCCTTGTCTAATTAGTCTTTTTTTTTTCTTTTCCAGATTGAGGCGCTGCTCCTGGAGATGCAGGACGCGGAGAACGGCATTAAGACGCACACGCAGAGGCTGGTGATCACCACCATCCCGCACGCCATCACAGGTACCGGTGCACAGCATTGCTCCGTCACAGTGTGTCAGGCCCGGCGGTCGGAGCTGACCTCGTTGTGTTTGTCTGCAGGACACGATATCTTGGAGTGGATTATCCAGCGGCTGCAGATTACAGATGAAGGTAGGTGGAAAGATGGCGGCTGCCGGGGCTCCGTAAGGGGAAGATGGAGACTTGGGCTGATCCATTACTGATCTCCGCTCATCCTGAGCCTCCTGGTACATGAGTATAATGCCAACCGCACAGTAAACACTGACACCTATAATAAGGCTCCTCATCCCGCCATATTTGAGGTGGGGTCCTCTGTGTCTTTGACCCCTGCATCGTCTTCTCCACAGAGGGGCAGCACCTCGGGAACCTGATGGTGAAGTGCGGCTACATCTACCCCCTGCAGGAGCCCAGCAACCTCATCCTGAAGCTGGACAACAGCCTCTACAGGTTCCAGGTATGGAGGGGTTAATATGAGGGGATACAGGAGGGGTGTAATGTGTGTGGGTCGCGGGGGATACAGGAGGAGTATAATGTGTGTGGGGCGGGGGGGATACAGGAGGGGTGTAATATGCAGGGCAGGGGGGATACAGGAGGGGTGTACTGTGTGTGGGGTGGGGGGATACAGGAGGGGTGTAATGTGTGGGGCGCAGGGGATACAGGAGGGGTTTAATGTGTGGGGCGGCGGGGGGATACAGGAGGGGTGTAATGTGTGGGGCTGGGGGATACAGGAGGAGTATAATGTGTGTGGGGCGGGGGGGATACAGGAGGGGTGTAATATGCAGGGCAGGGGGGATACAGGAGGGGTGTACTGTGTGTGGGGTGGGGGGATACAGGAGGGGTGTAATGTGTGTGGCGCAGGGGATACAGGAGGGGTGTAATGTGTGGGGCTGGGGGATACAGGAGGGGTGTAATGTGTGTGGGGCGCAGGGGATACAGGAGGGGTGTAATGTGTGGGGCGGTGGGGATACAGGAGGGGTGTAATGTGTGTGGGGCGGGAAGGATACAGGAGTGTAATGTGTGGGGTGGGGGGGATACAGGAGGGGTGTAATGTGTGTGGGGCGGGGGGGATACAGGAGGGGTGTAATGTATGTGGGGCGGGAAGGATACAGGAGGGGTGTAATGTGTGGGGCGGGGGGATACAGGAGGGGTGTAATGTGTCTGGCAGGGGAGATACAGGAGGGGTGTAATGTGTGTGGGGCGGGGGATACAGGAGTGGTGTAATGTGTGTGGGGCGGGGGATACAGGAGGGGTGTAATGTGTGTGGGGCGGTGGGTGGATACAGGAGGGGTGTAATGTGTGTGTGGCGGAGGATACAGGAGGGGTGTAATGTGTGTGGGGCGGGGGATACAGGAGGGGTGTAATGTGTGTGGGGCGGCGGGTGGATACAGGAGGGGTGTAATGTGTGTGGGGCGGCGGGTGGATACAGGAGGGGTGTAATGTGTGTGGGGCGGGGGATACAGGAAGGGTGTAATGTGTGTGGGGCGGGGGATACAGGAGGGGTGTAATGTGTGTGGGGCGGCGGGTGGATACAGGAGGGGTGTAATGTGTGTGGGGCGGGGGATACAGGAGGGGTGTAATGTGTGTGGGGCGGGGGGGATACAGGAGGGGTGTAATGTGTGGTGGGGCGGGGGATACAGGAGGGGTGTAATGTGTGTGGGGCGGGGGATACAGGAGGGGTGTAATGTATGTGGGGCGGGGGATACAGGAGGGGTGTAATGTGTGTGGGGCGGGGGGGATACAGGAGGGGTGTAATGTGTGTGGGGCGGGGGATACAGGAGGGGTGTAATGTGTGTGGGGCGGGGGGGATACAGGAGGGGTGTAATGTGTGTGGGGCGGCGGGTGGATACAGGAGGGGTGTAATGTGTGGGGCGGGGGGGATACAGGAGGGGTGTAATGTGTGGGGCGGGGGGGATACAGGAGGGGTGTTTCTGGATTGTATCCTTTCTCCCCACAGACCCCCTACTTTTGGCCGACGCAGCAGTGGCCGGCAGAGGACACCGATTATGGTTCGTGTTCATTATATCTGTACATATGTAAATGAGGGGGAGGAGCCAAATATTAAAAACATTTCTTTAATTTTTAGCGATTTATCTGGCAAAGAAAAATATCCGTAAGAAAGGTATCCTGGAGGAGTACGAGAAGGTGAGGAGACCCCACCCGCACCCACAGATCAGTGTCTGCCCCGAGCCCGGCGCCCCCAGATCCGGCACTTCTGGACCAGTATCCGCCCTGAGCCCGGCGTACCCGGATCCGGCACCCCCGGACCAGTGTCCGCCCCGAGCCCGGTGCCCTCGGACCAGTGTCCGCCCCGAGCCCGGCGTCCCCGGATCCAGCAACCCCGGACCAGTGTCCGCCCTGAGCCCAGCACTCCCGGATCCAGCAACCCCGGACCAGTGTCCGTCCTGAGCCCGGCGCCCCCGGATCCGGCAACCCCGGACCAGTGTCTGCCCCGAGCCCGGCGCCCCCGGATCCGGCACTTCCGGACCAGTGTCTGCCCCGAGCCCGGCACCCCCGGATCAGTATCCGCCCCGAGCCCGGCGCCTCCGGATCCGGCACCCCCGGGTCAGTGTCCGCCCCAATCCCGGCGCCCCCGGGTCAGTGTCCGCCCCGAGCCCGGCACCCCCGGATCCGGCACTCCCGGACCAGTGTCCGCCCCGAGCCCGGCTCCCCCGGGTCAGTGTCCGCCCCAATCCCGTCGCCCCCGGGTCAGTGTCCGCCCCGAGCCCGGCACCCCCGGATCCGGCACTCCCGGACCAGTGTCCGCCTCGAGCCCGGCACCCCCGGATCTGTGTCCGCCTCGAGCCCGGCACCATCGTTACTTTCTCATCAGCATCCTCTCCCCTTTTTTGCTCCAGGAGAATTACAGTAACCTGAACAAGAAAATCAACCACAAATGGGACTTCATTATCATGCAGGCGAAGGAGCAGCACAAGTGAGAGCACCACCATCATTCCCCCCCCCCCTACTATCCCACCCCCACTTACCCCCACCACTGTCATCCTCCAGCTATCACCCCCCCATCATGATTCCACACCGTCATCCCTCCAGCCATCACCCCCCGGCCCTCGCCTCCTCCGACCCCGCACGCCGTCTGTTCAGCCAGAGCCTCCTTCTTCATGGCCGCCGTTTCTTACTTCTCTTAGGGCAGGGAAGGAACGGAAGAAGTCGGACCGGGTGGTGCTGGATTGTCAGGAGAAGGCGTACTGGCTGGTACATCGCCCCCCGGTGAGTCGGCTGGTACATGTCATTGCCCTGGTAGATGTTTTCTGACTCCGGCTGCAGACACTGAGCGCATCTCTGCCACCAACAAACTCTTGCTAGTTCAGCGAACAATTGCTGTATAATGTGTACGAGGCATATAATGGGGTCCCGTCACACTTGGCGACGCACCAGCGATCCCGACAATGATACGACCTGGTAGGGATCGCTGGTGCGTCGCTATGTGGTCACTGGTGAGATGTCAAACAGTCAGATCTCACCAGCGACGCAACAACGATCCAGAATGATCCGGAGGTCGTTGGGACCCGGTCTCTCTCTCAGACCTGTAGTATTGAGCCGGTGTCCCTGTCAAACACACCGATGCCCAGCGGGACCCCAACGACCAAAAAATGTCCCAGGCGACTCTGACACAACCGGCGATCTCACAGCGGGGGCCTGGTCGCTGCTACGTGTCACATATAGCGAGGTCACTGGTGCGTCACCAAACTTGTGACTTAGCAGCGATCTCGCTACGGATCTCGCTTAGTGTGACGGGGGCTTTACTGTCCAGGATGAGGTTAGGGTTATCTGCATTTTTTGCGCTATGTCACTGCGCTGCATCTTGGGTTTGGCACCGTGTCAGTGCACTGTGTCTGCAGGTTTGGTGCTGTGTCTGTGTAGTGTTAGTGCACTCTGCAGGTTTAGAGCTGTATCTGTGCTGTCAGTGCACTGTGTCTGCAGGTTGGGTGCGGTGTCACTGCACTGTGTCTGCAGGTTTAGAGCTGTGTCTGCACTGTGTCTGCAGGTTGGGTGCGGTATCAGTGCACTGTGTCTGCAGGTTTGGTGCGGTGTCAGTGCACTGTGTCTGCAGGTTTGGTGCGGTGTCAGTGCACTGTGTCTGCAGATTTGGTGCGGTATCAGTGCACTGTGTCTGTAGGTTTGGTGCGGTGTCAGTGCACTGTGTCTGTAGGTTTGGTGCGGTATCAGTGCACTGTGTCTGTAGGTTTGGTGCGGTGTCAGTGCACTGTGTCTGCAGGTTTGGTGCGGTTTCAGTGCACTGTGTCCGCAGGTTTGGTGCGGTGTCAGTGCACTGTGTCTGAAGGTTTAGAGCTGTGTCTGCACTGTGTCTGCAGGTTTGCTGTGGTGTCAGTGCACTGTGTCTGCAGGTTTGGTGCGGTATCAGTGCACTGTGTCTGTAGGTTTGGTGCGGTGTCAGTGCACTGTGTCTGCAGGTTTGATGCGGTTTCAGTGCACTGTGTCCGCAGGTTTGGTGCGGTGTCAGTGCACTGTGTCTGAAGGTTTAGAGCTGTGTCTGCACTGTGTCTGCAGGTTTGGTGCGGTGTCAGTGCACTGTGTCTGCAGGTTTGGTGCGGTGTCAGTGCACTGTGTCTGCAGGTTTGGTGCGGTGTCAGTGCACTGTGTCTGCAGGTTTGGTGCGGTGTCAGTGCACTTTGTCTGCAGGTTTGGTGCGGCATCAGTGCACTGTGTCTGCAGGTTTGGTGCGGTGTCAGTGCACTGTGTCTGCAGGTTTGGATCTGTGTCTGCACTGTGTCTGCAGGCTTGGTGCGGTGTCAGTGCACTTTGTCTGCAGGTTTGGTGCGGCATCAGTGCACTGTGTCTGCAGGTTTGGTGCGGTGTCAGTGCACTGTGTCTGCAGGTTGGGTGCGGTATCAGTGCACTATGTCTGTAGGTTTCGTGCGGTATCAGTGCACTATGTCTGCAGGTTTCGTGCGGTGTCAGTGCACTGTGTCTGCACGTTTTGTGCGGTGTCAGTGCACTGTGTCTGCAGGTTGGGTGCGGTGTCAGAGCACTGTGTCTGCAGGTTGGGTGCGGCGTCAGTGCACTGTGTCTGCAGGTTTGGTGCGGTATCAGTGCACTGTGTCTGTAGGTTTGGTGCGGCGTCAGTGCACTGTGTCTGCATTTTTGGTGCGGCGTCAGTGCACTGTGTCTGCAGGTTTGGTGCGGTGTCAGTGCACTGTGTCTGCAGGTTTGGTGTGGTGTCAGTGCACTGTGTCTGCAGGTTTGGTGCGGTATCAGTGCACTGTGTCTGTAGGTTTGGTGCGGCGTCAGTGCACTGTGTCTGCATTTTTGGTGCGGCGTCAGTGCACTGTGTCTGCAGGTTTGGTGCGGTATCAGTGCACTGTGTCTGCAGGTTTGGTGCGGTGTCAGAGCACTGTGTCTGCAGTTTTTGGTGCGGCGTCAGTGCACTGTGTCTGCAGGTTTGGTGCGGCGTCAGTGCACTGTGTCTGCAGGTTTGGTGCGGTTTCAGTGCACTGTGTCTGCAGGTTTGGTGCGGTGTCAGTGCACTGTGTCTGCAGGTTTGGTGCGGTGTCAGTGCACTGTGTCTGCAGGTTTGGTGCGGTGTCAGTGCACTGTGTCTGCAGGTTTGGTGCGGTGTCAGTGCACTGTGTCTGAAGGTTTAGAGCTGTGTCTGCACTGTGTCTGCAGGTTTGGTGCGGTATCAGTGCACTGTGTCTGTAGGTTTGGTGCGGTGTCAGTGCACTGTGTCTGCAGGTTGGGTGCGGTGTCAGTGCACTGTGTCTGCAGGTTTGGTGTTGTGTCAGAGCACTGTGTGCAGGTTTGGTGCGGCGTCAGTGCACTGTGTCTGCAGGTTTGGTGCGGTGTCAGTGCACTGTGTCTGCAGGTTTGGTGCGGTGTCAGTGCACTGTGTCTGCAGGTTTGGTGCGGCGTCAGTGCACTGTGTCTGCAGGTTTGGTGTGGTGTCAGTGCAACTGTGTCTGCAGGTTTGGTGCGGTGTCAGTGCACTGTGTCTGCAGGTTTGGTGCGGTGCAGTGCACTGTGTCTGCAGGTTTGGTGTGGTGTCAGTGCACTGTGTCTGCAGGTTTGGTGCGGTGTCAGTGCACTGTGTCTGCAGGTTTGGTGTGGTGTCAGAGCACTGTGTGCAGGTTTTGGTGCGGCGTCAGTGCACTGTGTCTGCAGGTTTGGTGCGGCGTCAGTGCACTGTGTCTGCAGGTTTGGTGTGGTGTCAGTGCACTGTGTCTGCAGGTTTGGTGTGGTGTCAGTGCACTGTGTCTGCAGGTTTGGTGCGGTGTCAGTGCACTGTGTCTGCAGGTTTGGTGCGGTGTCAGTGCACTGTGTCTGCAGGTTTAGAGCTGTGTCTGCACTGTGTCTGCAGGTTTGGTGTGGTGTCAGTGCACTGTGTCTGCAGGTTTGGTGCAGCGTCAGGCACTGTGTCTGCAGGTTTGGTGCGGCGTCAGTGCACTGTGTCTGCAGGTTTGGTGCGGTGTCAGAGCACTGTGTCTGCAGGTTTGGTGTGGTGTCAGTGCACTTTGTCTGCAGGTTTGGTGCGGTGTCAGAGCACTGTTTCTGCAGGTTTGGTGCGGTGTCAGTGCACTGTGTCTGCAGGTTTGGTGCGGTGTCAGTGCACTGTGTCTGCAGGTTTGGTGCGGGGTCAGTGCACTGTGTCTGCAGGTTTGGTGCGTGTCAGTGCACTGTGTGCTGCAGGTTTGGTGCAGTGTCAGAGCACTGTGTCTGCAGGTTTGGTGCGGCGTCAGTGCACTGTGTCTGCAGGTTTGTGCGGCGCAGTGCACTGTGTCTGCAGGTTTGGTGCGGCGTCAGCACTGTGTCTGCAGGTTTGGTGCGGTGTCAGCACTGTGTCTGCTGGTTTGGTGCGGTGTCAGAGCACTGTGTGCAGGTTTGGTGCGGTGTCAGAGCACTGTGTCTGCAGGTTTGGTGCGGTGTCAGAGCACTGTGTCTGCAGGTTTGGTGCGGTGTCAGAGCACTGTGTCTGCAGGTTTGGTGCGGTGTCAGTGCACTGTGTCTGCAGGTTTGGTGCGGTGTCAGAGCACTGTGTGCAGGTTTGGTGCGGTGTCAGAGCACTGTGTCTGCAGGTTTGGTGCGGTGTCAGAGCACTGTGTCTGTCCAGTTACTTTTTTATACCTTGTCTTACAGCCGGGGATGTTGGACGTCCTGGAGTACGGAGTGGACCGGGCCAGTGACCCCAATATCATCCAGGTAACAGGTGAGGCCACTGCACTGTGTACGATGGGATCGGTGTGTATGGGGGGCGTCGATGTGTACGGGGAGTGATCAGTGTGTACGGGGAGTGATCAGTGTGTACGGGGAGTGATCGGTGTGTACGGGGGAGTGATCGGTGTGTACGGGGGGGGATCGGTGTGTACGGGGGTGGATCAGTGTGTACAGGGAGGGATCGGTGTGTACAGGGAGGGATCGGTGTGTACGGGGGAGTGATCGGTGTGTACGGGGGGGGATCGGTGTGTACGGGGGGGGATCGGTGTGTACGGGGGGGGATCGGTGTGTACGGGGGAGGGATCGGTGTGTACGGGGGGGATCGGTGTGTACAGGGAGGGATCGGTGTGTACGGGGGGGGATCGGTGTGTACGGGGGGGGATCGGTGTGTACGGGGAGGGATCGGTGTGTACGGGGAGGGATCGGTGTGTACGGGGAGGGATCGTGTGTACAGGGAGGGATCGGTGTGTACGGGGAGGGATCGTGTGTACAGGGAGGGATCGGTGTGTACGGGGAGGGATCGGTGTGTACAGGGAGGGATCGGTGTGTACGGGGGGGATCGGTGTGTACGGGGGTGGATCAGTGTGTACAGGGAGGGATCGGTGTGTACAGGGAGGGATCGGTGTGTACGGGGAGTGATCGGTGTGTACGGGGGAGGGATCGGTGTGTACGGGGGGGATCGGTGTGTACAGGGAGTGATCGGTGTGTACGGGGGAGGGATCGGTGTGTACGGGGGGGATCGGTGTGTACGGGGGAGGGATCGGTGTGTACGGGGGAGGGATCGTGTGTACGGGGGGGATCGGTGTGTACGGGGGGGGATCGGTGTGTACGGGGGGGATCGGTGTGTACGGGGGAGGGATCGTGTGTACGGGGGGGATCGGTGTGTACGGGGGGGGATCGGTGTGTACGGGGAGGGATCGGTGTGTACGGGGAGGGATCGGTGTGTACGGGGGGGATCGGTGTGTACGGGGGAGGGATCGGTGTGTACGGGGAGGGATCGGTGTGTACGGGGAGGGATCGGTGTGTACGGGGAGAGATCGGTGTGTACGGGGGAGGGATCGGTGTGTACGGGGAGTGATCGGTGTGTACGAGTGGGATCGGTGTGTACAGGGGGGGGATCGGTGTGTACAGGGAGGGATCGGTGTGTACGGGGGTGGATTGGTGTGTACGGGGAGGGATCGGTGTGTACAGGGAGGGATCTGTGTGTACGGGGGGGGATCGGTGTGTACGGGGAGTGATCGGTGTGTACAGGGAGGGATCTGTGTGTACGGGGGGGATCGGTGTGTACAGGGGGTGGGGGGTCGGTGTGTACAGGGAGGGATCGGTGTGTACGGGGGGGATCGGTATGACGGGGGGGCGTCGGAGTGTACGGGTGCGGCATCTGTTTGGATGTGGCAGGGCATGCTGTGACTTCTGGTTCCACTTCTGACAGTCTCCCTCTTCTTGTCTCTTCTCTCCACAGACTCTTGTGTTTCTTACCGCTGTCACCGGCGCCATCACTATTTGCACCGCTAAACTTTCTCACAACATGGCAGGCGAGCGCAGCTCTGGAGGAGAGTACTGAGTGACCGGTGTGTCAGGGCTCGCCCCACGTCATCCTCATAACTGGCTGTAAAGCAAAGCTTAGGGCAGGGGGTCCTCAATCCTGAACAGAGACCCCCCGAGAGAAGCCGGGACACAGCCTGAGCCTCTAATGTCCAACATTATCAAGTGTCTCCTCCCTCCAGTCACCTCCAGAGCTGCAGTCACTATTCTGCTGTTACATCCTATCTCATCCTCCAGTCACCTCCAGAGCTGCACTCACTATTCTGCTGTTACATCCTGTCTTATCCTCCAGTCACCTCCAGAGCTGTTGTCACTATTCTGCTGTTACATTGTGTCTTATTCTCCAGTCACCTCCAGAGCTGCAGTCACTATCTGCTGTTACATCCTGTCTTATCCTCCAGTCACCTCCAGAGCTGCACTCACTATTCTGCTGTTACATCGTGTCTTATCCTCCAGTCACCTCCAGAGCTGCAGTCACTGTTCTGCTGTTACATTGTGTCTTATCCTCCAGTCAGTACCAGAGCTGCAGTCACTATTCTGCTGTTACATTTTGTCTTATCTTCCAGTCACCTCCAGAGCTGCACTCACTATTCTGCTGTTACATCCTGTCTTATCCTCCAGTCACCTCCAGAGCTGTTGTCACTATTCTGCTGTTACATTGTGTCTTATTCTCCAGTCACCTCCAGAGCTGCAGTCACTATTGTGCTGTTACATCGTGTCTTATCCTTCAGTCACCTCCAGAGCTGCAGTCACTATTCTACTGTTACAATGTGTCTTATCCTCAAGTCACCTCCAGAGCTGCAGTCACTATTCTGCTGTTACTTCGTGTCTTATCCTCCAGTCACCTCCAGAGCTGCAGTCACTATTCTGCTGTTACATCGTGTATTATCCTCCAGTCACCTCCAGAGCTGCACTCACTATTCTGCTGTTACATTGTGTCTTATCCTCCAGTCACCTCCAGAGCTGTTGTCACTATTCTGCTGTTACATTGTGTCTTATTCTCCAGTCACCTCCAGAGCTGCAGTCACTATTCTGCTGTTACATCCTATCTCATCCTCCAGTCACCTCCAGAGCTGCACTCACTATTCTGCTGTTACATCCTGTCTTATCCTCCAGTCACCTCCAGAGCTGTTGTCACTATTCTGCTGTTACATTGTGTCTTATTCTCCAGTCACCTCCAGAGCTGCAGTCACTATTCTGCTGTTACATCCTGTCTTATCCTCCAGTCACCTCCAGAGCTGTTGTCACTATTCTGCTGTTACATTGTGTCTTATTCTCCAGTCACCTCCAGAGCTGCAGTCACTATTGTGCTGTTACATCGTGTCTTATCCTTCAGTCACCTCCAGAGCTGCAGTCACTATTCTACTGTTACAATGTGTCTTATCCTCAAGTCACCTCCAGAGCTGCAGTCACTATTCTGCTGTTACTTCGTGTCTTATCCTCCAGTCACCTCCAGAGCTGCAGTCACTATTCTGCTGTTACATCGTGTATTATCCTCCAGTCACCTCCAGAGCTGCAGTCACTATTCTGCTGTTACTTCGTGTCTTATCCTCCAGTCACCTCCAGAGCTGCAGTCACTATTCTGCTGTTACATCATGTATTATCCTCCAGTCACCTCCAGAGCTGCAGTCACTATTCTGCTGTTACATCGTGTCTTATCCTCCAGTCACCTCCAGAGCTGCAGTCACCTTTCTGTTGTTACATCGTGTTTTATCCTTCAGTCACCTCCAGAGCTGCAGTCACTATTCTGCTGTTACATCATGTCTTTTCCTCCAGTCACCTCCAGAGCTGCAGTCAGTATTCTGGTGTTGGTCGTGTCCCTGCAGCCCCCTCAGTCTGTACATATACCATGTTCAGCACTTTCTCCTCTTGTGCTTTTCTCTTTCGTGTAGTGGATTCTGCTTTCTCCTCCTCTCTCCCGTTTCTCGCTGACACCAATCTGATTCCTCTTCTGGGGTTTAATGTCCTCGTTGAATACCGAGTGTGTGAACGACATTGTACTCACAGTACTGTGAGCGGTGGGATCCTCCTCGGGGTGGTGAGCGCACAGTACTGTGAGTGGTGGGATCCTCCTCGGGGTGACGGGAGCACAGTACTGGGAGCGGTGGGATCCTCCTCGGGGTGGTGAGCGCACAGTACTGTGAGTGGTGGGATCCTCCTCGGGGTGACGGGAGCACAGTACTGGGAGCGGTGGGATCCTCCTCGGGGTGGTGAGCGCACAGTACTGTGAGTGGTGGGATCCTCCTCGGGGTGACGGGAGCACAGTACTGGGAGCGGTGGGATCCTCCTCGGGGTGGTGAGCGCACAGTACTGTGAGTGGTGGGATTCTCCTCGGGGTGGTGAGCGCACAGTACTGTGAGTGGTGGGATCCTCCTCGGGGTGACGGGAGCACAGTACTGGGAGCGGTGGGATCCTCCTCGGGGTGGTGAGCGCACAGTACTGTGAGTGGTGGGATCCTCCTCGGGGTGACGGGAGCACAGTACTGGGAGCGGTGGGATCCTCCTCGGGGTGGTGAGCGCACAGTACTTGTGAGTGGTGGGATCCTCCTCGGGGGTGGTGAGCGCACAGTACTGTGAGTGGTGGGATCCTCCTCGGGGTGACGGGAGCACAGTACTGGGAGCGGTGGGATCCTCCTCGGGGTGGTGAGCGCACAGTACTGTGAGTGGTGGGATCCTCCTCGGGGTGACGGGAGCACAGTACTGGGAGCGGTGGGATCCTCCTCGGGGTGGTGAGCGCACAGTACTGTGAGTGGTGGGATCCTCCTCGGGGTGACGGGAGCACAGTACTGGGAGCGGTGGGATCCTCCTCGGGGTGGTGAGCGCACAGTACTGTGAGTGGTGGGATCCTCCTTGGGGTGACGGGAGCACAGTACTGGGAGCGGTGGGATCCTCCTCGGGGTGACGGGAGCACAGTACTGGGAGCGGTGGGATCCTCCTCGGGGTGGTGAGCGCACAGTACTGTGAGTGGTGGGATCCTCCTTGGGGTGACGGGAGCACAGTACTGGGAGCGGTGGGATCCTCCTCGGGGTGACGGGAGCACAGTACTGGGAGCGGTGGGATCCTCCTCGGGGGTGGTGAGCGCACAGTACTGTGAGTGGTGGGATCCTCCTCGGGGTGACGGGAGCACAGTACTGGGAGCGGTGGGATCCTCCTCGGGGTGGTGAGCGCACAGTACTGTGAGTGGTGGGATCCTCCTTGGGGTGACGGGAGCACAGTACTGGGAGCGGTGGGATCCTCCTTGGGGTGACGGGTGCACAGTACTGGGAGCGGTGGGATCCTCCTTGGGGTGACGGGCGCACAGTACTGTGAGTGGTGGGATCCTCCTCGGGGGTGACGGGCGCACAGTACTGGGAGTGGTGGGATCCTCCTCGGGGTGACGGGCGCACAGTACTGTGAGTGGTGGGATCCTCCTCGGGGTGACGGGCGCACAGTACTGTGAGTGGTGGGATCCTCCTCGGGGTGACGGGCGCACAGTACTGTGAGTAGTGGGATCCTCCTCGGGGTGATGGGCGCACAGTACTGTGAGTAGTGGGATCCTCCTCAGGGTGACGGCGCACAGTACTGGGAGCGGTGGGATCCTCCTCGGGGTGACAGGCGCACAGTACTGTGAGTGGTGGGATCCTCCTCGGGGTGACGGGCGCACAGTACTGGGAGTGGTGGGATCCTCCTCGGGGTGACGGATACACAGTACTGGGAGTGGTGGGATCCTCCTCGGGGTGACGGATACACAGTACTGGGAGTGGTGGGATCCTCCTCGGGGTGACGGGCGCACAGTACTGTGCATAGTGGGATCCTCCTCGGGGTGACGGGCGCACAGTACCGGGAGCGGTGGGATCCTCCTCGGGGTGACGGGCGCACAGTACAGGGAGTGGCGTGTGGGTAATGGGATCCTCCAGGCATGATGGGGGCATAGTACCAGGAGTGGTGGGATCCTCTTTGGGGTGACGGGCGCACAGTACTGGGAGTGGTGGGATCCTCCTCAGGGTGACAGGCGCACAGTACTGGGAGCAGTGGCATCCTCCTCGGGGTGACGGACGCACAGTACCGGGAGTGGTGGGATCCTCCTCGGGGTGACGGGCGCACAGTACAGGGAGTGGCGTGTGTGACTAGTGGGATCCTCCACGGCATGACGGGGGCACAGTACCAGGAGTGGTAGGATCCTCCTTGGGGTGACGGGAGCACAGTACTGGGAGTGGTGGAATCCTCCTCTGGGTGACGGGCGCACAGTACTGGGAGTGGTGGGATCCTCCTCTGGGTGACGGGCGCACAGTAATGGGAGCGGTGGGATCCTCCTCAGGGTGACGGGTGCACAGTACAGGGAGTGGTGTGTGAGTAGTGGGATCCTCCACGGCATGACGGGGGCACAGTACCAGGAGTGGTAGGATCCTCCTTGGGGTGACGGGAGCACAGTACTGGGAGTGGTGGGATCCTCCTCGGGGTGACGGGCGCACAGTAATGGGAGCGGTGGGATCCTCCTCAGGGTGACGGGCGCACAGTAATGGGAGTGGTGGGATCCTCCTCAGGGTGACGGGCGCACAGTACAGGGAGTGGTGTGTGAGTAGTGGGATCCTCCACGGCATGACGGGGGCACAGTACCAGGAGTGGTGGGATCCTCCTTGAGGTGACGGGAGCACAGTACTGGGAGTGGTGGGATCCTCCTCGGGGTGACGGGCGCACAGTACTGGGAGTGGTGGGATCCTCCTCAGGGTGACGGGCGCACAGTACTGGGAGCAGTGGCATCCTCCTCGGGGTGACGGACGCACAGTACTGGGAGTGGTGGGATCCTCCTCGGTTTGACAGGCGCACAGTACAGGGAGTGGTGTGTGAGTAGTGGGATCCTCCACGGCATGACAGGGGCACAGTACCAGGAGTGGTGGGATCCTCCCTGGGGTGACGGGAGCACAGTACTGGGAGTGGTGGGATCCTCCTCGGGGTGACGGACGCACAGTACCGGGAGTGGTGGGATCCTCCTTGGGGTGACGGGCGCACAGTATCGGAGTGGTGGGATCCTCCTTGGGGTGACGGGCGCACAGTAACGGGAGCGGTGGGATCCTCCTTGGGGTGACGGGTGCACACTACTGGGAGTGGTGAGATCCTCCTTGGGGTGATGGGCGCACAGTACTGGGAGCGGTGGGATCCTCCTCGGGGTGACGGGCGCACAGTACTGGGAGTGGTGGGATCCTCCTCGGGGTGACGGGCGCACAGTACTGTGAGTGGTTAGATCCTCCTTAGGGTGATGGGCGCACAGTACCTGGAGCGGTGGGATCCTCCTTGGGGTGACGGGCACACAGTACCAGGAGCGGTGGGATCCTCCTCAGGGTGGCAAGCGCACAGTATCGGGAGCGGTGGGATCCTCCTCGGGGTGACGGGCGCACAGTACTGTGAGTAGTGGGATCCTCCTTGGGGTGGCGGGCGCACAGTACTGCGAGTAGTGGGATCCTCCTTGGGGTGGCGGGCGCACAGTACTGTGAGTAGTGGGATCCTCCTTGGGGTGGCAGGCGCACAGTACTGTGAGTAGTGGGATCCTCCTTGGGGTGGCGGGCGCACAGTACCTGGAGCGGTGTGATCCTCCTCGGGGTGGCGGGCGCACAGTACCCAGAGCGGTGGGATCCTCCTCGGGGTGGCGGGCGTACAGTACCCAGAGCGGTGGGATCCTCCTCGGGGTGGCGGGCGTACAGCACCCAGAGCGGTGTGATCCTCCTCGGGGTGGCGGGCGCACAGTACCCAGAGCGGTGTGATCCTCCTCAGGGTGGCCGGTGTTGGTCAGACTTTTTTTATGTTATACGGTAATCTCTCCTTGTGTTTCCTTCCCGCAGAAGACGACAGTGGAGTTCTACCGGAGAGAAGTGAGTACCGCTGCATCCTGCCGTGCCGGAGAACGTCCTCAGCTCTGCTACATGTACATTACCGGGCACCGGCGGGAGGGGGTATTCACCATGTTAGTAAGGCTTCCCAGTCCAAGATCGATAGTCCACCAATCCCAAAAGCCAGCTAGAAGCCACAACACATGGGATATACAGAGGCAAGGAAAGTAAGTGAACCCTGCAAACCGCTAGAAAGGTGGAAGGAGCCACGAAAGGAAGACACCGCTGGCCACAATCACCCACAGTCCCAGATCACATGGAGGGAGGAAGGGAGGAGGGTCGTGGCGGAGGAAGGGAGGAGGGTCCTGGCGGAGAAGGAGGGTCATGATGGAGGAAGGGAGGAGGGTCGTGGCGGAAGAAGAGGGAGTCGTGGGGTGGAAGGGAGGAGGGTCCTGACGGAAGAAGAGGAGTCGTTGTGGAGGATGGAGGGTCATGATGGAGGATGGAGGGTCATGATGGAGGATGGAGGGTCATGGCGGAGGGGAAAGGAGGTTCGTGGTGGAGGGAGTAAGGTCGTGGTAGCGTGGGAAGGAGGTTGTGGTGGAGGAGGATCGTGGTGGAGGAAGGGAGGAGGATCGTGGTGGAGGAAGGGAGGAGGATCGTGGTGGAGGAAGGGAGGAGGGTCGTGGTGGTGGGGGAAAGAAGGGTCATGGTGGAGGAAGGGAGGAGGGTTGTGGTGGAGGAAGGCGGTCGTGGCGGAAGGAAGGGTTGTGGTGGAGAAAGGGAGGAGGGTCGTGGTGAAGGAAGGGAGGAGGGTCATGGTGGAGGAAGGAGGGTCGTGGCAGAGGGAGGAGGATAATGGCGGAGGGTTGTGGCAGGGGAAGGAGGGTTGTGGCTGACTAAGGGAGGAGGGTCAAGGAAAAGGAAGCGACGAGGGTCATGGTAAATAGGAGGATCGTGGTGGAGGAAGGGAGAAGGGTGATGGTGAGGGGGAAGGATGAACGTGGTGGATGGGGAAGGAGGATCATGGTGGAGGTAGAAGGAGGATCGTGGTGGAGGGAGAAGGGGGATCGTGGGGGAAGGAGGATCATGGGGGAAGGAGGATCATGGGGGAAGGAGAATCGTGGGGAAAGGGGATCGTGGGGGAAGATGGATCGTGGGGACAGGGGCTCGTGGGGAAAGTAGGATCGTGGGGGAAGGGGGATAGTGGGGGAAGGAGGATAGTGGGGGAAAGGAGGATAGTGGGGAAAGGAGGATAGTGGGGAAAGGAGGATAGTGGGGAAGGGGGATAGTGGGGAAGGGGGGATAGTGGGGAAGGGGGATCGTGGGGGAAGGAAGGAGGAGGATTGTGGTGGAGGGGGAAGGAGAATTGTGGTGGAGGGGGAATGAGGATCGTGGTGGTGGGGGAAGGAAGGGTCATGGTGGAGGAAGGGAGAAGGGTTGTGGTGGAGGAAGGGAGGAGGGTCGTGGTGAAGGAAGGGAGGAGGGTCATGGTGGCTGGGGAAGGAGGATCGTGGTGGTGGGGGAATGAAGGGTCATGGTGGAGGAAGGGAGTAGGGTTGTGGTGGAGGAAGGCGGTCGTGGCGGAAGGAAGGGTTGTGGTGGAGAAAGGGAGGAGGGTCGTGGTGGAGAAAGGGAGGAGGGTCGTGGTGAAGGAAGGAGGAGGGTCATGGTGGAGGAAAGGAGGGTCGTGGCGGAGGGAGGAGGATAATGGCGGAGGGTTGTGGCAGGGGAAGGAGGGTTGTGGCTGACTAAGGGAGGAGGGTCAAGGAAAAGGAAGCGACGAGGGTCATGGTAAATAGGAGGATCGTGGTGGAGGAAGGGAGAAGGGTCATGGTGGAGGGGGAAGGATGAACGTGGTGGATGGGGAAGGAGGATCATGGTGGAGGGAGAAGGAGGATCGTGGTGGAGGGAGAAGGGGATCGTGGGGAAGGAGGATCATGGGGGAAGGAGGATCATGGGGGAAGGAGAATCGGGAAAGGGGGATCGTGGGGGAAGATGGATCGTGGGGAAAGGGGCTCGTGGGGAAGGGGATAGTGGGGAAGGAGGATAGTGGGGAAAGGAGGATAGTAGGGAAGGGGGATAGTGGGGAAGGGGGGATAGTGGGGAAGGGGGGATAGTGGGGAAGGGGGATCGTGGGGGAAGGGAGGAGGAAGAGGATTGTGGTGGAGGGGGAAGGAGGATCGTGGTGGTGGGGGAAGGAAGGGTCATGGTGGAGGAAGGGAGAAGGGTTGTGGTGGAGGAAGGCGGGTCGTGGCGGAAGGAAGGGTTGTGGTGGAGGAAGGGAGGAGGGTCGTGGTGAAGAAAGGGAGGAGGGTCGTGGTGGAGGAAAGGAGGAGGATCATGATGGAGGGGAAGGAGGATCGTGGTGGAGGAAAGGAGGAGGATCGTGGTGGAGGGGGAAGGAGGGTCATTATTTGGGGTGATTTGTGGGAAATCTCGGGGTAGGGAGGGTCATGTGGATGGGGTGTTGTGGTCTGGGCTGATATAATTGTCAGCAGGTGTATGATCTTCTCACTCGGGTGTATGAGCGGTGTCTGACTCTAGAAGACGACCGGTGATACAAGGCTTCTTCTGAAGCATCATGGTGGCCGAGCCCTCTGTGCTCCCCTCCATGTTGTTCCCTCGCCCTCTGTGCTCCCCTCCATGTTGTGCCCTCGCCCTCTGTGCTCCCCTCCATGTTGTGCCCTCGCCCTCTGTGCTCCCCTCCATGTTGTGCCCTCGCCCTCTGTGCTCCCCTCCTTGTTATGCCCTCGCCCCATGTGCTCCCCTCCATGTTGTGCCCTCTCCCTCTGTGCTCCCCTCCATGTTGTGCCCTTGCCCTCTGTGCTCCCCTCCATGTTGTGCCCTCGCCCTCTGTGCTCCCCTCCATGTTGTGCCCTCGCCCTCTTTGCTCCCCTCCATGTTGTGCCCTCATCCTCTGTGCTCCCCTCCATGTTGTGCCTTCGCCCTCTGTGCTCCCCCCTCGCCTTCTGTGCTCCCCTCCATGTTGTGCCCTCTCCCTCTGTGCTCCCCTCCATGTTTGTCCCTCGCCCTCTGTGCTCCCCTCCATGTTGTGCCCTCTCCCTCTGTGCTCCCCTCCATGTTGTGCCCTCGCCCTCTGTGCTCCCCTCCATGTTGTGCCCTCTCCCTCTGTGCTCCCCTCCATGTTGTGCCCTCGCCCTCTGTGCTCCCCTCCATGTTATGCCCTCTCACTCTGTGCTCCCCTCCATGTTGTGCCCTCGCCCTCTGTGCTCCCCTCCATGTTGTGCCCTCGCCCTCTGTGCTCCCCTCCATGTTGTTCCCTCGCCCTCTGTGCTCCCCTCCATGTTGTGCCCTCGCCCTCTGTGCTCCCCTCCATGTTGTGCCCTCGCCCTCTGTGCTCCCCTCCATGTTGTGCCCTCGCCCTCTGTGCTCCCCTCCTTGTTATGCCCTCGCCCCATGTGCTCCCCTCCATGTTGTGCCCTCTCCCTCTGTGCTCCCCTCCATGTTGTGCCCTTGCCCTCTGTGCTCCCCTCCATGTTGTGCCCTCGCCCTCTGTGCTCCCCTCCATGTTGTGCCCTCGCCCTCTTTGCTCCCCTCCATGTTGTGCCCTCATCCTCTGTGCTCCCCTCCATGTTGTGCCTTCGCCCTCTGTGCTCCCCCCTCGCCTTCTGTGCTCCCCTCCATGTTGTGCCCTCTCCCTCTGTGCTCCCCTCCATGTTGTGCCCTCGCCCTCTGTGCTCCCCTCCATGTTGTGCCCTCTCCCTCTGTGCTCCCCTCCATGTTGTGCCCTCGCCCTCTGTGCTCCCCTCCATGTTGTGCCCTCTCCCTCTGTGCTCCCCTCCATGTTGTGCCCTCGCCCTCTGTGCTCCCCTCCATGTTATGCCCTCTCACTCTGTGCTCCCCTCCATGTTGTGCCCTCGCCCTCTGTGCTCCCCTCCATGTTGTGCCCTCGCCCTCTGTGCTCCCCTCCATGGTGTGCCCTCGCCCTCTGTGCTCCCCTCCATGTTGTGCCCTCGCCCTCTGTGCTCCCCTCTATGGTGTGCCCTTGCCCCCTGTGCTCCCCTCCATGTTGTGCCCTCGCCCCATGTGCTCCCCTCCATGTTGTGCCCCCTCGCCCTCTGTGCTCCCCTCCATGTTGTGCCTTCGCACTCTGTGCTCCCCTCCATGTTGTGCCTTCGCCCTCTGTGCTCCCCTCCATGTTGTGCCTTCGCCCTCTGTGCTCCCCCCTCGCCCTCTGTGCTCCCCTCCATGTTGTGCCCTCTCCGCTCTGTGCTCCCCTCCATGTTGTGCCCTCGCCCTCTGTGCTCCCCTCCATGTTGTGCCCTCGCCCTCTGTGCTCCCCTCCAGTTGTGCCCTCGCCCTCTGTGCTCCCCTCCATGTTGTGCCCTCCCCTCTGTGCTCCCCTCCATGTTGTGCCCTCTCCCTCTGTGCTCCCCTCCATGTTGTGCCCTCCTCCTCTGTGCTCCCCTCCATGTTGTGCCCTCGCCCTCTGTGCTCCCCTCCATGTTGTGCCCTCGCCTTGTGCTCCCCTCCATGTTGTGCCCTCGCCCTCTGTGCTCCCCTCCATGTTGTGCCCTCGCCCTCTGTGCTCCCCTCCATGTTGTGCCCTCGCCCTCTGTGCTCCCCTCCATGTTGTGCCCTCGCCCTGTGCTCCCCTCCATGTTGTGCCTTCGCCCTCTGTGCTCCCCTCCATGTTGTGCCCTCGCCGTCTGTGCTCCCCTCCATGTTGTGCCCTCGCCCTCTGTGCTCCCCTCCATGTTGTGCCCTCGCCCTCTGTGCTCCCCTCCATGTTGTGCCCTCGCCCTCTGTGCTCCCCTCCATGTTGTGCCCTCGCCCTCTGTGCTCCCCTCCATGTTGTGCCCTTGACCTCTGTGCTCCCCTCCATGTTGTGCCCTCGCCCTCTGTGCTCCCCTCCATGTTGTGCCCTTGCCCTCTGTGCTCCCCTCCATGTTGTGCCCTCGCCCTCTGTGCTCCCCTCCATGTTGTGCCCTCGCCCTCTGTGCTCCCCTCCATTTTGTGCCCTCATTCTCTGTGCTCCCCTCCATGTTGTGCCCTCGCCCTGTGCTCCCCTCCATGTTGTGCCCTCGCCCTGTGCTCCCCTCCATAGTGTTCTCTCGCCCTCTGTGCTCCCCTTCATGTTGTTCCCGTCGCCTTCTGTGCTCCCCTCCATGTTGTGCCCTCGCCCTCTGTGCTCCCCTCCATGTTGTGCCCTCGCCCTCTGTGCTCCCCTCCATGTTGTGCCCTCGCCCTCTGTACTCCCCTTCATGTTGTTCCCCTCGCCTTCTGTGCTCCCCTCCATGTTGTGCCCTCGCCCTCTGTGCTCCCCTTCATGTTGTTCCCTTCGCCTTCTGTGCTCCCCTCCATGGTGTGCCCTCGCCCTCTGTGCTCCCCTCCATGTTGTGCCCTCGCCCTCTGTGCTCCCCTCTATGTTGTGCCCTCGCCCTCTGTGCTCCCCTCCATGTTGTGCCTTCGCCCTCTGTGCTCCCCTCCATGTTGTGCCTTCGCCCTCTGTGCTCCCCTCCATGTTGTGCCCTTGCCCTCTGTGCTCCCCTCCATGTTGTGCCCTCGCCCTCTGTGCTCCCCTCCATGTTGTGCCCTCGCCCTCTGTCTGTAGTTCCCTTCATGTTGTGCCTTCGCCCTCTGTGCTCCCCTCCATGGTGTGCCTTCGCCCTCTGTGCTCCCCTCCATGTTGTGCCCTCGCCCTCTGTGCTCCCCTCCATGTTGTGCCTTCGCCCTGTGCTCCCCTCCATGTTATGCCCTCGCCCTCTGTGCTCCCCTCCATGGTGTGCCCTCGCCCTCTGTGCTCCCCTCCATGTTATGCCCTCGCCCTCTGTCTGTAGTTCCCTCCATGTTTGTGCCTTCGCCCTCTGTGCTCCCCTCCATGGTGTGCCCTCGCCCTCTGTGCTCCCCTCCATGGTGTGCCTTCGCCCTCTGTGCTCCCCTCCATGGTGTGCCCTCGCCCTCTGTGCTCCCCTCCATGTTGTGCCCCTCGCCCTCTGTGCTCCCCTCCATGTTGTGCCCTCGCCTTCTGTGCTCCCCTCTATGTTGTGCCCTCGCCCTCTGTGCTCCCCTCCATGTTGTGCCCTTGCCCTCTGTGCTCCCCTCCATGTTGTGCCCTTGCCCTCTGTGCTCCCCTCCATGTTGTGCCCTCGCCCTCTGTGCTCCCCTCCATGTTATGCCCTCGCCCTCTGTCTGGTGTTCCCTCCATGTTGTGCCTTCGCCCTCTGTGCTCCCCTCCATGGTGTGCCTCGCCCTCTGTGCTCCCCTCCATGTTGTGCCTCGTCTGTCCCCTCCTTGTGCTCCCCTCCATGTTGTGCCCTCGCCCTCTGTGCTCCCCTCCATGTTGTGCCCCTCCAGCCCTCTGTGCTCCCCTCCATGTTGTGCCCTCGCCCCTGTGCTCCCCTCCATGTTGTGCCTTCGCCCTCTGTGCTCCCCTCCATGTTGTGCCCTCGCCCTCTGTGCTCCCCTCCATGTTGTGCCCTCGCCCTCTGTGCTCCCCTCCATGTTGTGCCTTCGCCCTCTGTGCTCCCCTCCATGTTGTGCCCTCGCCCTCTGTGCTCCCCTCCATGTTGTGCCCTCGCCCTCTGTGCTCCCCTCCATGTTGTGCCCTCGCCCTCTGTGCTCCCCTCCATGTTGTGCCCTCGCCCTCTGTGCTCCCCTCCATGTTATGCCCTCGCCCTCTGTGCTCCCCTCCATGTTGTTGCCCTCGCCCTCTGTGCTCCCCTCCATGTTGTGCCCTCGCCCTCTGTGCTCCCCTCCATGTTATTGCCCTCGCCCTCTGTGCTCCCCTCCATGTTGTGCCCTCGCCCTCTGTGCTCCCCTCCATGTTATGCCCTCGCCCTCTGTGCTCCCCTCCATGTTATGCCCTCGCCCTCTGTGCTCCCCTCCATGTTGTGCCCTCGCCCTCTGTGCTCCCCTCCATGTTATGCCCTCGCCCTCTGTGCTCCCCTCCATGTTATGCCCTCGCCCTCTGTGCTCCCCTCCATGTTGTGCCCTCGCCCTCTGTGCTCCCCTCCATGTTATGCCCTCGCCCTCTGTGCTCCCCTCCATGTTATGCCTCGCCCTCTGTTTCTCCCCTCCATGTTGTGCCCTGCCCTCTGTGCTCCCTCCATGTTAGTGCCTCCGTCGCCCTCGTGCTCCTCCATTCGCCTTTGTCTGATCATAACGATCTGTGACAAGTGTAGTTGTGTATACGGAGGACAGAACAATGCTGCCGAAGTCACAGGCAAACAACGGAGTACAGCAACACGAATCCCAACGGAGTACAGGCAAACACGGAGCTTAGAACTAAGTCACAGAGCTGGCAAATGTTAGGGTGCACAAGTTAGAGATGTGAAACCGCATCGGGTGAGGCACATACTCCCAGCCCTCTGTCCCTGCTTCTCTTACAGTCATGTCTATCAGCAGTCATTGATGATCCACAGTCAAGTCCTCGTGTCTATGGCTGGAAGTGACCTCCACATCAAAGACCTCCAACTGTTATCCCCCGCCTCTTCTCTCTCTTTGTCCCCCCCGCCTCTTCTCTCTTTGTCCCCCCCGCCTCCTCTCTTTCTCCCTCCCCTCTCTCTTTCTCTCCCCCGCCTCGCCTCTCTTTCTCCCCCACCGCCTCCCCTCTCTCTTTCTCCCCCCCCACCTCCCCTCTCTCTCTCCCCCTGCCTCCCCTCTCTCTTTCTCCCCCCCGCCTCCCCTCTCTCTCTTTCTCCCTCCCCTCTCTCTTTCTCCCTCCCCTCTCTCTTTTCTCCCTCCCCTCTCTCTTTCTCCCTCCCCTCTCTCTTTCTCCCTCCCTTCTCTCTTTCTCCTCCCTTCCCTCTCTCTTCTTTCTCCCTCCCTTCTCTCTTTCTCCCTCCCCTCTCTCTTTTCTCCCTCCCCTCTCTCTTTCTCCCTCCCCTCTCTCTTTCTCCCTCCCTTCTCTCTTTCTCCCTCCCTTCTCTCTTTCTCCCTCCCTTCTCTCTTTCTCCCTCCCTTCTCTCTTTCTCCCTCCCCTCTCTCTTTCTCCCTCCCCTCTCTCTTTCTCCCTCCCCTTTCTCTTTCTCTCCCCCGCCTCCCCTCTCTTTCTCCCCCACCGCCTCCCCTCTCTCTTTCTCCCCCCCACCTCCCCTCTCTCTCTCCCCCAGCCTCCCCTCTCTATTTCTCCCCCCCCCTCCCCTCTCTCTTTCTCCCTCCCCTCTCTCTTTCTCCCTCCCCCTCTCTCTTTCTCCCTCCCCTCTCTTTCTCCCTCCCCTCTCTCTTTCTCCCTCCCCTCTCTCTTTCTCCCTCTCCTCTCTTTCTCCCCCCCCTCCCCCTCTCTCTCTCCTCCCCCCGCCTCCCCTCTCTTTCTCCCCCCCGCCTCCCCTCTCTCTTTCTCTCCCCCGCCTCCCCTCTATCTTTCTCCCCCCCCGCCTCCCCTCTCTCTTTCTCCCTCCCCTCTCTCTTTCTCCCTCCCCTCTCTCTTTCTCCCTCCCCTCTCTCTTTCTCCCTCCCCTCTCTCTTTCTCCCTCCCCTCTCTCTTTTCTCCCTCTCCTCTCTCTTTCTCCCTCTCCTCTTTCTCCCCCCGCCTCCCCTCTCTCTTCTCTCCCCCCCGCCTCCCCTCTCTCTTCTCTCCCCCCCGCCTCCCCTCTCTCTTTCTCCCCCCCGCCTCCCCTCTCTCTTTCTCCTCCCCCGCCTCCCCTCTATCTTTCTCCCCCCGCCTCCCCTCTCTCTTTCTCCCCCCCGCCTCCCCTCTCTCTTTCTCCCCCCCGTCTCCCCTCTCTCTTTCTCCCCCCCGCCTCCCCTCTCTCTTTCTCCCCCCCGCCTCCCCTCTCTCTTTCTCCCCCCCGCCTCCCCTCTCTCTTTCTCCCCCCCGCCTCCCCTCTCTCTTTCTCCCCCCCCGCCCTCCCCTCTCTCTTTCTCCCCCCGCCTCCCCTCTCTCTTTCTCCCCCCTGCCTCCCCCTCTCTCTTCTCTGCCCCGCCTCCCCTCTCTCTTTCTCTGCCCCGCCTCCCCTCTCTCTTTCTCTGCCCCGCCTCCCCTCTCTCTTTCTCCGCCCCGCCTCCCCTCTCTCTCTCTCGCCCGCCTCCCTCCTCTTCTCTTTCTCCGCCCCGCCTTCCCTCTCTTTCTCCGCCCCGCCTCCCCTCTCTCTCTTTCTCCCGCCCCGCCTCCCCTCTCTTTCTCGCCCCACCTCCCCTCTCTCTTTCTCGCCCCTGCCCCCCTCTCTTTTTCTCCCCCTGCCTCCCCTCTCTTTTTCTCCCCCTGCCCTCCTCTCTCTTTCTCCCCCCGCCTCCCCTCTCTTTCTCCCCCCCGCCTCCCCTCACTCTTTGTCCCCCCCCCTCCCCTCTCTCTTTCTTCCCCCCCCTCTCCCCCTCTCTCTTTCTTCCCCCCCGCCTCCCCTCTCTCTTTCTTCCCCCCCGCCTCCCCTCTCTCTTTCTCCCCCCCCTCCCTCCCCCCTCTCTCTTTCTCCCCCCCCTCCCTCCTCTTCTGCTCTCTTCTCCCCCGCCCTCTCCTCTCTGTTTCTCCCCCTCTCCCTCCTCTCTTTCCCTCCCCTGCCTCCCCTCTCTCTTTCTCCCCCCTCGCCTCCCCTCTCTTCTTTCTCCCCCCCCCTCCCCCCTCTCTCTTTTCTCCGCCCCCCGCCTCCCTCTCTCTTTTCTCCGCCCCGCCCTCCCCTCTCTCTTTCTCCGCCCCGCCTCCCCTCTCTCTTTCTCCCCCCGCCTCCCCTCTCTCTTTCTCCCCCCGCCTCCCCTCTCTCTTTCTCCCCCCGCCTCCCCTCTCTCTTCTCCCCCCCGCCTCCCCTCTCTCTTTCTCCCCCCCGCCTCCCCCTCTCTTCTCTTTCTCCCCCCCTGCCTCCCCTCTCTCTTTCTCCCCCCGCCTCCCCTCTCTCTTTCTCCCCCCCGCCTCCCCTCTCTCTTTCTCCCCCCCTCCTCCCCTCCTCTCTTTCTCCCCCCCCCTCCCCTCTCCTCTCTTCTCCCCCCCCCTCCCCTCTCTCTTTCTCCCCCCTCCTCCCCTCTCTCTTTCTCCCCCCCCGCCTCCCCTCTTCTCTTCTCCCCCCGCCTCCCCTCTCTCTTTCTCCCCCCCCCTCCCCTCTCTCTTTCTCCCCCCCCGCCTCCCCTCTCTCTTTCTCCCCCCCTCCTCCCCTCTCTCTTTCTCCCCCCCTCCTCCCCCTCTCTCTTTTCTCCCCCCCCCCTCCCCTCTCTCTTTCTCCCCCCCCCTCCCTCTCTCTTTTCCCCCCCCCTCCCTTCTCTTCTCCCCCCCGCCTCCCCTCTCTCTTTCTCCCCCCGCCTCCCCTCTCTCTTTCTCCCCCCCGCCTCCCCTCTCTCTTCTCCCCCCCCGCCTCCCCTCTCTCTTTCTCCTCCCCCGCCTCCCTCTCCTTCTCCCCCGCCTCCCCTCCCCCCTCCCTCTCTCTTTCTCCCCCCCGCCTCCCCTCTCTCTTTTCTCCCCCCCGCCTCCCCTCTCTCTTTGTCCCCCCGCCTCCCCTCTCTCTTTCTCCCCCTCCTCTCCTCCCCCCCCTCCTCTTTCTCTCCCCCCCGCCTCCCCTCTCTCTTTGTCCCCCCGCCTCCCCTCTCTCTTTCTCCCCTCCTCCTCCCCTCTCTCTTTCTCCCCCCCGCCTCCCCTCTCTCTTTCTCCCCCCCCGCCTCCCCTCTCTCTTCTCCCCCCCGCCTCCCTCTCTCTTTCTCCCCCCCGCCTCCCCTCTCTCTTTCTCCCCCCCGCCTTCCCTCTCTCTTCTCCCCCCGCCTCGTTCACTTCCCGCTTTGTCTCTTGCAGGATACTGAAGTATTGTGAGCAGTTTTTCTCTCATGACCCCATCATGTCCGGCTGCCTCCCCAGTAACCCCTGGATCACAGATGACCCCTTGTTCTGGGACCTGAACGCTAAACTGTAAGTGCTGCCCCCACTCTGCAGGATGAGGTCACACAGTGCAGTCACCCGGGATCACATGATGCCTCTCAGCCAGTCAGAAGCTGTGATACGGATCATGTGACCTCACTGACCAGGGAGCAGAGATCTCATGCTGGTCACATGATCTCTCCTGTCCTATAGGCGCGGTGTCAGTGGCCTGTGATCATGTCCTGCCCCATCCCTAACTATGGAATAGTGGCAAAGGTGTAGAGGACGGGCCGGAGTATGACCTATCTGCAGGCCGGGGCCCCATAACCTCCTCTTCTCTCTCGGTCCAGGGTGGAGATTCCCACCAAGCTGCGGGTGGAGCGATGGACATTTAACTTCAGTGAACTGATCCGGGATCCGAAGGGAAGACAAAGCTTCCAGCAATTCCTGAAGAAAGAGTTCAGCGGTGAGTGTAAAGGGAGGGCCCCGGGGCCAAACACCCCACAACATGGGCATCCGGCCTCCTCCAGACTCCTCTGTCCTCCTCCAGACTTCTCTGTCCTCCTCCAGACTTCTCTGTCCTCCTCCTCCAGACTTCTCTGTCCTCCTCCTCCTCCAGACTCCTATGTCCTCCTCCTCCAGACTCCTATGTCCTCCTCCTCCAGACTCCTCTATCCTCCTCCTCCAGACTCCTCTATCCTCCTCCTCCAGACTCCTCTGTCCTCCTCTCCAGACTCCTCTGTCCTCCTCCTCCAGACTCCTCTGTCCTCCTCCTCCAGACTCCTCTGTCCTCCTCCTCCAGACTTCTCTGTCCTCCTCCTCCACCTAGAGACTTCTCTGTCCTCCTCCTCCACCTCCAGACTTCTCTGTCCTCCTCCTCCACCTCCAGACTTCTCTGTCCTCCTCCTCCTCCTCCAGACTTCTCTGTCCTCCTCCTCCTCCAGACTTCTCTGTCCTCCTCCCTCCAGACTCCTCTGTCCTCCTCCTCCTCCCTCCAGACTTCTCTGTCCTCCTCCTCCCTCCAGACTTCTCTGTCCTCCTCCTCCCTCCAGACTTCTCTGTCCTCCTCCTCCCTCCAGACTTCTCTGTCCTCCTCCTCCTTCCAGACTTCTCTGTCCTCCTCCTCCCTCCAGACTTCTCTGTCCTCCTCCTCCCTCCAGATCTTCTCTGTCCTCCTCCTCCCTCCAGACTTCTCTGTCCTCCCTCCTCCTCCTCCAGACTCTCTGTCCTCCTCCTCCTCAGACTCCTCTGTCCTCCTCCTCCAGACTCTCTCTGTCCTCCTCCTCCAGACTTCTCTGTCCTCCTCTTCCTCCTCCAGACTTCTCTGTCCTCCTCTTCCTCCTCCAGACTTCTCTGTCCTCCTCCTCCTCCTCCAGACTTCTCTGTCCTCCTCCTCCAGCCTCCGGCCTCCTCCAGACTTCTCTATCGTCCTCCTCCTCCAGCCTTCTCTGTCCCTCCTCTTCCAGACTTCTCTGTCGTCCTCCTCCTCCTCCTCCTCCTCCAGACTTCTCTGTCCTCCTCCTCCTCCAGACTTCCTCTGTCCTCCTCCTCCTCTCTCCTCCAGACTTCTCTGTGCTCCTCCTCCTCCAGACTTCTCTGTCCTCCTCCTCCTCCTCTAGACTTCTCTGTCCTCCTCCTCCTCTAGACTTCTCTGTCCTCCTCCTCCTCCAGACTTCTCTGTCCTCCTCCTCCTCAGACTTCTCTGTCCTCCTCCTCCAGCCTCCGGCCTCCTCCAGACTTCTCTATCGTCCTCCTCCTCCAGCCTTCTCTGTCCTCCTCCTCCAGCCTCCGGTATCCTCCAGACTTCTCTGTCCTCCTCCTCCTCCTCCAGACTTCTCTGTCCTCCTCCTCCTCCAGACTTCTCTGTCCTTCTCCTCCCTGAGGTGACCATACAAGCTCTTATGTCCTCTCTCACTCAGGGGAGAATATGGGCTTCTGGGAGGCCTGTGAAGACCTGAAATACGGGGACCAGTCCAAGGTGAAGGAGAAAGCGGAGGAGGTTTATAAGTGAGTAATGTCGGGGTAGAGGGTTCGTTCCTGTGTGTCAGATATATGTGGCAGAACATGATGGGATCTGCAGACTCCAATCCTTCAAGGGAACCGTGTGGGGCTGAGCCAGACACACAGCTGAGATTTGTTACAATGTGTCATTAAGATACCTGAATGAAGGCACAGCTGACTGTGACCTCTCTGCTGACCTCCATCTCCTCCGCAGGCTGTTCCTTGCCCCTGGTGCACGACGCTGGATCAATATTGATGGGAAGACGATGGACATCACCGTGAAGGGTCTAAAGCATCCGCACCGCTATGTGCTGGACGCCGCTCAGACACACATCTACATGCTGATGAAGAAGGTCTGCCGCCCCACCCAACACACCACCAACTGCCCCACCCAACACACCACCAACTGCCCCACCCAACACACCACCAACTGCCCCACCCAACACACCACCAACTGCCCCACCCAACACACCACCAACTGCCCCACCCAACACACACCAACTGCCCCACCCAACACACCACCAACTGCACCACCCAACACAACACCAACTGCCCCACCTAACACACCACCAACTGCCCCACCCAGTGCCCCACCCAACACACCACCAACTGCCCCACCCAACACACCACCAACTGCCCCACCCAACACACCAACTGCCCACCCAGTGCTCCACCCAACACACCACCAACTGCCCCACCCAGTGCCCCACCCAACACACCACCAACTGCCCCACCCAACACACCACCAACTGCCCCACCCAACACGCCACCGACTGCCCCACCCAACACACCACCAACTGCCCCACCCAACACACCACCAACTGCCCCACCCAACACACCACCAACTGCCCCACCCAACACACCACCAACTGCCCCACCCAACACACCACCAACTGCCCCACCCAACACACAACCAACTGCCCCACCCAACACACCACCAACTGCCCCACCCAACACGCCACCGACTGCCCCACCCATGCTCCACCCAAACACACCACCAACTGCCCCACCCAACACACCACCAACTGCCCCACCCAGTGCCCCACCCAACACACCACCAACTGCCCCACCCAACACACCACCAACTGCCCCACCCAACACACCACCAACTGCCCCACCCAACACACCACCAACTGCCCCACCCAGTGCCCACCCAACACACCACCAACTGCCCCACCCAACACACCACCAACTGCCCCACCCAACACACCACCAACTGCCCCACCCAACACACCACCAACTGCCCCACCAACACACCACCAACTGCCCCACCCAACACGCCACGACTGCCCCACCCATGCTCCACCCAACACACCACCAACTGCCCCACCCAACACACCACCAACTGCCCCACCCAACACACCACCAACTGCCCCACCCAACACACCACCAACTGCCCACCCAGTGCCCCACCCAACACACCACCAACTGCCCACCCAGTGCCCCACCCAACACACCACCAACTGCCCCACCCAACACACCACCAACTGCCCCACCCAGTGCCCCACCCAACACACCACCAACTGCCCCACCACAACACACACCAACTGCCCACCCAGTGCCCACCCAACACACCACCAACTGCCCCACCCAGTGCTCCACCCAACACACCACCAACTGCCCCACCCAGTGCTCCACCCAACACACCACCAACTGCTCCACCCAGTGCCCCACCCAACACACCACCAACTGCCCCACCCAACACGCCACCAACTGCCCCACCCAACACGCCACCAACTGCCCCACCCAGTGCCCCACCCAACACACCACCAACTGCCCCACCCAACACACCACCAACTGCCCCACCCAGTGCCCCACCCAACACACCACCAACTGACCCACCCAGTGCTCCACCCAACACACCACCAACTGCCCCACCCAGTGCTCCGCCCAACACACCACCAACTGCCCCACTCAGTGCTCCGCCCAACACCACCAACTGCCCCACTCAGTGCTCCACCCAACACACCACCACAACTAACCTACCCAGTGTTCCACCCAACACACCACCAAATGCCCCACCCAGTGTTCCACCCAACACACTACCAACTGCCCAACCGAGTGCTCCGCCCAACACACCACCAACTGCCCCACCCAGTGCTCCACCCAACACACCACCCAGTGCTCCACCCAACACACCACCAACTGCCCCACCCAGTGCTCTGCTCACACACACCTCCAACTGCCCCACCCAGTGCTCCACCCAGTGCTCCGCCCAACACACCAACTGCCCCACACAGTGCTCCGCCCAACACAACCACCAACTGCCCCACCCAGTGCTCTGCTCACACACCTCCAACTGCCCCACCCAGTGCTCCACCCAATACACCACCACCGCTGCCATGTCCTCCTTTCTCTTGGTAGGATTCCTACGCCAGGTACTTGAAGTCGCCCATCTACAAGGAGATCCTGAGCAAGGCCATCATCCCACTGGAGACCAAGAAAAGGCAAGTGTGGCGGGTGGCAACAGGGAACAGGGAAAACAGGGATGATGGCGGCTGGGGACAATTAGGGTAGAGTATAAACACGGGCGTTGGACAATGAGGGCAGGTTGATAAAGGAGCGTAGGGCCATCCTCTGACCTCCACCCTCTGCCCGCTCTCCTGACCTATTTCTTAGCCCTCTGACTGCTTTCCTGACCTCCTCCTCCATCCTCTGACCGCTCTCCTGACCTCCTCCGTCCTCTGACCGCTCTCCTGACCTTTTCCTCCACCCGCTCTCCTGACCTCCCCTCGTCTTTCTGACCTCTCTCCTGACCTCTTCCTCTGCCCTTTTGACCGTGCTCCTGACCTTCTCCTCTGACCGCTCTCCTGACCTCTACCTCCGCCTTCCGACCTCTCTCCTGACCTTCTCCACTGCCCTCTGACCGCTCTCCTGACCTCTTCCTCCTCCTTCTGACCGCTCTCCTGACCTCTTCCTCGGCCTTCTGACCGCTCTCCTGACCTCTTCCTCGGCCTTCTGACCGCTCTCCTGACTTCCTCCTCTGCCCTCTGACCGCTCTCATGACCTCCACCACTGACAGTTCTCCTAACCTCTTCTTCTGCCTTCTGACCGCTCTCCTGACCTCCTCCTCCGCCTTCTGATCTCTCTCCTGACCTTCTCCACTGCCCTCTGACTGCTTTCCTGACCTCCTCCTCCATCCTGACCGCTCTCCTGACCTCCTCCGTCCTCTGACCGCTCTCCTGACCTCTTCTTCCGCCTTCTGACCGCTCTCCTGACCTCTTCCTCCGCCTTCTGACCGCTCTCCTGACTTCCTCCTCCGCCTCTGACTGCTCTCCTGACCTCCTCCACTGACCGTTCTCCTAACCTCTTCCTCTGCCTTCTGACCGCTCTCCTGACTCCTCCACTGCCCTCTGACCGCTCTCCTGACCTCTACCTCTGACCGCTCTCCAGACCTCTTCCGCCGCCCTATGACTTTTCTCCTGACCTCCTCCTCTGACCGCTCTCCTGACTATCTCCTCCTTCGCCTTCTGACCGTTCTCCTAACCTCTTCCTCGGCCTTCTGACCGCTCTCCTGACCTGCTCCTCTGCCTTCTAGCCGCTCTCCTGACCTCTTCATCCGCCTTCTAACCGCTCTCCTGACCTCCCTCCCTCTGACCTCTCTCCTGACCTCCTCCTCTGCCTTCTGCGCTCTCCTGACCTCTCCTCTGCCTCGACTCTCCTGACCTCCTCCCGCCTTCGACTCTCTCCTGACCTCTCCCTGCCTCTGACCGCTCTCCTGACCTCCTCCTCTCCTTCTGACCTCTCTCCTGACTCTCCTCCTCGCCTTCTGACGCTCTCCTGACCTCCTCCTCTGCTCTGACCCTCTCCTGACCTCTCCTCTGCCTCTGACCTCTCTCCTGACCTCCCCTGCCTTTCCTCCTCCTATCTCCTCTGCCTTCTGACCGCTCTCCTGACTCCTCCTCTGCCTTCTGACCTCTCTCCTGACCTCCTCCTCTGCCTTCTGACCGCTCTCCTGACTCCTCCTCTGCCTCTGACCGCTCTCCTGACCTCCTCCTCGCCTTCTGACCGCGCTCCTGACCTTCCTTCTGACTGCTCTCCTGACCTCCTCCCTCTGCCGCTCTCCTGACCTCCTCCCCGCTCTCTGACCTCTCCTGACCTCTACCTCCTTCTGACCTCTCTCCTGACTCCTCCCTGCCCTCTGACCGCTCTCCTGACTACTCCTCTGACTTCTCCTAACCTCTTCCTCCGCCCCTGACCTCTCTCCTGACTCTTCCTTTGCTCTCTGACTCTTCGTACCTCTACTTCCGCCTTTGATCCTCTCCTGACCTCCTCCGCCTCTGACCGCTCTCCTGACACTCCTCGCCTCTAACCTTCCCCCCTGACCTCTCCTGCCTCTTCTTTGCCCTCTCCTTGAACCTCTCTTCCCTCTGACACTCTCCTGACCTCCTCCGTTGACCTTCTGACCTCCTCCTCATCCTGACCCTTCTGCCTCCCTCGCTTTCTGACCTCTCTCCTGACCTTACCTCTGCCTTTGACCGTCTCCTACCTCTCCTCTGACCTCTCTGACCTTCCTCCCCTTGACCTCTCTCTGACCTTCTCCTGCCTCTGACCCTCTCCTGACTCTCTTCCCTCTGACCCTCTCCTGACCTCTTCCTCCCCTTCTGACCGTCTCCTGACTTCCTCCTCGCCTCTGACTGCTCTCCTGACCTCCTCCACTGACCGTTCTCCTACCTCTTCTCTGCCTTCTGACCCTCTCCTGACCTCCTCCTCTGCCTTCTGACCGCTCTCCTGACCTCCTCCCTCCTTCTGACCGCTCTCCTGACTCTCCTCTGCCTTCTGACCGCTCTCCTGACCTCTCCTCTGCCTTCTGACCGCGCTCCTGACCTCCTCTGCCCTCTGACCACTTCCTCCCTGACCTCTCTGACGCTCTCCTGACCTCCTGCTCTGCCTCTGACCGCTCTCCTGACCTCCGCCTCTGCCTCTGACCTTCCTGACCTCTCCTCTTCTCCTTCCCCCTCCTGACTCTGACCTTCTCTTGACCTCCTTCCTGACTTCTGCCTCTCTCCTTCTCTGACCTCTCTACCTCTGACCGCTCTCCTGACCTTCCCTGACCTTCTGACCTTCTCCTCCTTCTCCTTCCCTCCTGACTCTGACCATTCTCTGACCTCTCTCCTGACTTCTGCCCTCTCTCTGTCCTCTGACTCTTACCTCTGACGCTCTCCTGACCTCCTCTCGTCTCGACCTTCTGACCCCTCTCCTGACATGACTCCTCTCCTGACTCTGACCCCCTCCTGACCTCTGACCCCTTCTGACTTCTCCTGATTCTGACCTCTCCTACCCCTCTCTGCCCTCTGACCCTCTCTGGCCTCTGACCTCTTCTGCCTCTGACCCCTCCTGACCCCTCCTCTGCCTCTGACCCTCTCCTGACCTCTTCTGCCCTCTGACCCCTCTCCTGACCACCCCTCTGCCCGCTCTCCTGACTTCTGACCTTCTCTGACCCTCTCTGACCTCTTCCTCCGCCCTCTGACCTTCTCCTGACTCTAACTTCCCTGACTCTTTCTCCGTGCTCTGACTGCTCTCATGACCTCCTCTCCTCTTCTGACCTCCCTGACCCTTCCTGACCTCCTCTCCGCCTTCTGACCCTCTCCTGGCTCCTTACCCTCTCCTATTCTGACCTCCTCTGACCGCTCTCCTCTCCTGCCCTCTTCCTCTGACGCTTCCACCTGCCCTCTCCTCTGACCTCTCCTTCTTCCCTCTTCCTTGACCGCTCCCTCTCTGCCCTCTCTCTGACCGCTCTCCTCCTGCCCTTCCTCTGACCTCTCCTCTCTGCCTCTTCCTCTGACCGCTCTCCCTCTCCTCCTTCCTCTGACCGCTTCTCTCCTCTCCCTGCCTCTCCTCCGCCTCTCCTCCCCTCCTCTCCTCTGACACTCTCTGACCTCTCGCTGCCCTCTGACCGCTTCTACCTACTCTCTCTGACCGTTTCTACCTCTCCTCCGCCTCTGACCTCCTCTCCTGACCTCTTCCTTTGCCTCTGACTGCTTTCGTACCTCTACTCCGCTCTGTCACTCTGACCTCCTCTCCGCTCTGACCGCTCTCCTGACCTCCTCCTCCATCCTGACCGCTCTCCTGACCCCCCTCCGTTTCTGACCTCTCTCCTGACCTTACCTCTGCCCTTTGACCGTGCTCCTAACCTCCTCTCTGCACTGCTCTCCTGACCTCTACCTCGCCTTCTGACCTCTCTCCTGACCTTCTCCTGCCCTCTGACCCGCTCTCCTGACCTCTTCTTACCCCTTCTGACCGCTCTCCTGACCTCTTCTCCGCCTCTGACGCTCTCCTGACTTCCTCCTACGCCTTGACTGCTCTCCTGACCTCCTCACTGACCGTCTCTACCTCTCCTCCTGCCTTCTGACCGCTCTCCCTGACCTCCTCCTTGCCTTCTGACCGCTCTCCTGACTCCTCTCTGCCTTCTGACCGCTCTCCTGACCTCCTCCTCTGCCTTCTGACCGCTCTCCTGACCTCCTCCTCTGCCTTCTGACCCGCTCCTGACTCCTCTGCCCTCTGACCACTCTCCTCCTGACCTCCTCTGACGCTCTCCTGACTCCTGCTCTGCCTCTGACCGCTCTCTCTGCACTCTGACCGCTCTCCTGACTCTGAACACTCTCTGACCTTCTCTCCTTCTCCTCCTCCTCTGACTCTGACCTTCTCTTGACTCCTCTCCTGACTTCTGCCTCCTCTGTCCTCTGACCTCCTCACCTCTGACCGCTCTCCTGACCTTCCCCTCTGAACACTCTCCTGACCTTCTCCTCCTTCTCCTTCCCTGCTTCTGACTTTCCTGACTCCTCTGACTCTCTGCCCTCTCTCTCGCCTCTACTCTCTCCCTTGACCGCTTCTGACCTCTCTCGTGCTTTGACCTTCTGACCCTCTTCCTGACATCTGACTCTCTCTGACCTCTGACCCCTCCTGACCTCTGCCCCTCCTCCTGACCCTCCTCTCCTGATTTCTGACCCCTTCTCTGACCTCTCCTCTGCCCTCTGACCCTCTCTGGCCCTGACTCTCTCTGCCCTCCCCCCCCCCCCCATCTGCCTCTCCTCTGACCGCTCTCTACCTCCTCCCTCTCCTCTGACCCTTCTCCTCTCTGCCTCTCCTTTCTCTCTGACACGCTCTCCTCCTGCCCTCTTCCTCTGACCGCTCTCCCTCTGCCTCTTCCTCTGACCGCCTCCTCTCTTTCCTCTTCCTCTGACCGCTCTCCTCTCCTGCCCTCTTCCTCTGACCGCTCTCCTCTCCTGCCCTCTTCCTCTGACCGCTCTCGTCCTCTCCTCTGACGCCTCCTTCCTCTGACCGCTCGCCTCTCCTGCCCTCTTCCTCTGACCGCTCGCCTCTCCTGCCCTCTTCCTCTGACTGCTCGCCTCTCCTGCCCTCTTCCTCTGACCGCTCGCTCTCCTGCCCTCTTCCTCTGACGCTCGCCTCTCTGCCTTTCCTCTGACCGCTCTCCTCTCCTGTCTCTTCCTCTGACCGCTCTCCTCTCCTTTCCTCTCCGCAGTAACAGCAACTTCCCATTCATGAGACGACATCGGAGGTCGAGCCCCAGCCCGGTGATCCTGCGGCAGCTGGAGGAGGAGGCCAAGGCCCGAGAAGCTGCCACACCGTGGACATCACACAGGTCATGAGCAAGCTGGACCGCCGGAACCAGCCCCCACCGCCCAAGCCCAGCTAGCGGGACGCCGAGTGCACCGCACCCTATACAGATCATATAGGCCGGGCGTAATTCCCTCCTGGGCCACTAGATGTCCCCACTGCCCTGTGTAGCTGCAGCCAGCAGTAGTGTGGATGAGGGTAGTGATTATAAGCGGATGAGGGTAGTGATTATAAGCGGATGAGGGTAGTGATTATAAGCGGATGAGGGTAGTGATTATGGGGCTGCTCGTAGTCTGAGGGGTCACAGTCTCCTTGTCACCCCCTCTGCCGCCTGTCCCTGAATGGGAACACATGTCCTTCTCACAGCTGAGTGTTTGTTACAGTGTGTCAGTGTGGTAGGTTTCCAGTCACTGACAGCAGGCAGAGATGTGTATGACGAGGCTGCGGCCCGGACCCCGCTCCTGGATCATCTTGTTGCCCCCGCTCCCTTCCTGTCATCTCAATAAACTTTCCATCTCATCCTCGCCTCCATTTCATCCATATTCATCAGCGTCGCCACCTTTCCCCGAGCTCCAGGGGAAGCTGAGGAGCCATGCTTCTCCGGTGATATGGGGACTACAACTCCCAGCAGGCTGGGGACACAGGAGCGGTAGATTTTATACTGGAACCTTTTTGTTCATTGTAGTACCACGTTTCAGCCACTGGGTGGTGATGTAGTCCACTGTACAGAGATCAGATCAGATCATCTGCCACCTACAGGCTGGGGTTGGGTATTGCACCCCATAATATTCCTGGCATTCTCTTGGCGCCCGGTCCTGCTCCTCCGTATTCTCGCCGTCCTCCTGCTCCTCCGTATCCTCTTGTATCTTGCCGTCCTCCTTTTCCTAACCTCCGTCTGTTCTCTCCCACAGCTGTGCCATTACACGGCTCCGATTCCTCACCTGAGCGTCTACACCGGTACCTGTGTCCCCTCTTCCCCCCCCAGCCCGCCCCCGTCCTCTCAGCCCAGGCTAGAGATCTCCACCCCGTCCCCTGGACACACTGCGCTGCCGCACTGCACCGCCTGCCCGTCTCCCATCAGCGTGGCCATAGAGAGCACGCCGGGCGCTGAGCGCAAGTGGGAGCCCAACGGGGCCGGCCAGTCCGACAACCACTGCCCCACCGACCACACCGAGGTGTCGTTCGGATCGGAGTCCAGCGGGAATCACCTGTGCGTCCCGGCCGAGATCAAGATGGCGGCTCCGAGGTCCAAGGTGGCCTTGTCCTTCAGCAAACTCCTGAAGAGAGGCTGCTCCAGCTCGCCCGTCTTCGCCACCCTCTCCCCGAAGTGCCCAGCGGTGAATCACGGCAAGGTGCAGCCGCTGAACGAGCTGGAGCAGCAGACGTCACGGAGAGTCACCAAGTAAGTGACAAGTGGGCGGAGTCTCAGGTCAGCTCCTGTGGGTGCGGCACTGTCATCCACCATGACCATCCTCCATCATGGCTGTTATCTACCATGACCATCCTCCATCATGGCTGTTATCTACCATGACCATCCTCCATCATGGCTGTCACCCACCATGACCATCCTCCACCATAGCCATCATGACCATCCTCCATCATGGCCGTCCTCCACCATGACCATCCTCCATCATGGCTGTCATCCACCATGACCATCCTCCATCATGGCCATCGTCCACCATGACCATCCTCCATCATGGCCATCATCCACCATGACCATCCTCCATCATGGCTGTCATCCACAATGACCATCCTCCATCATGGCTGTCATCCACCATGACCATCCTCCATCATGGCTGTTATCTACCATGACCATCCTCCATCATGGCCATCATCCACCATGACCATCCTCCATCATGGCTGTCATCCACAATGACCATCCTCCATCATGGCTGTCATCCACCATGACCATCCTCCATCATGGCTGTTATCTACCATGACCATCCTCCATCATGGCTGTCATCCACCATGACCATCCTTCATCATGGCCGTCATCCACCATGACCATTCTCCATCATGGCTGTCATCCACCATGACCATCCTCCATCATGGCTGTCATCCACCATGACCATCCTCCATCATGGCTGTCATCCACCATGACCATCCTCCATCATGGCTGTCATCCACCATGACCATCCTCCATCATGGCTGTAATCCACCATGACCATCCTCCATCATGGCTGCCATCCACCATGACCATCCTCCATCATGGCTGTCATCCACCATGACCATCCTCCATCATGGCTGTCATCCACCATGACCATCCTCCATCATGGCTGTCATCCACCATGACCATCCTCCATCATGGCTGTCATCCACCATGACCATCCTCCATCATGGCTGTCATCCACCATGACCATCCTCCATCATGGCCGTTATCTACCATGACCATCCTCTTCATGGCCGTCATCCACCATGACCATCCTCCATCATGGCTGTCATCCACCATGACCATCCTCCATCATGGCCATCATCCACCATGACCATCCTCCTTCATGGCTGTTATCCACCATGACCATCCTCCATCATGGCTGTCATCCACCATGACCATCCTCCACCATGGCCATCATCCACCATGACCATCCTCCATCATGGCTGTCATCCACCATGACCATCCTCCACCATGGCCATCATCCACCATGACCATCCTCCATCATGGCTGTTATCCACCATGACTATCCTCCATCATGGCTGTTATCCACCATGACCATCCTCCATCATGGCCGTCATCCACCATGACCATCCTCCATCATGGCTGTCATCCACCATGACCATCCTCCATCATGGCTGTCATCCACCATGACCATCCTCCATCATGGCTGTTATCTACCATGACCATCCTCCATCATGGCTGTTATCCACCATGACCTTCCTCCATCATGGCTGTCATCCACCATGACCATCCTCCACCATGGCTGTCATCCACCATGACCATCCTCCATCATGACCATCCTCCACCATGACCATCCTCCATCATGGCTGTCATCCACCATGAACATCCTTCATCATGGCTGTCATCCACCATGACAATCCTCCATCATGGCCATCATCCACCATGACCATCCTCCACCATGGCTGTCATCCACCATGACCATCCTCCATCATGACCATCCTCCACCATGACCATCCTCCATCATGGCTGTCATCCACCATGAACATCCTTCATCATGGCTGTCATCCACCATGACAATCCTCCATCATGGCCATCATCCACCATGACCATCCTCCACCATGGCTGTCATCCACCATGACCATCCTCCATCATGACCATCCTCCACCATGACCATCCTCCATCATGGCTGTCATCCACCATGACCATCCTCCATCATGGCTGTCATCCACCATGAACATCCTTCATCATGGCTGTCATCCACCATGACCATCCTCCATCATGGCCGTCATCCACCATGACCATCCTCCATCATGGCCGTCATCCACCATGACCATCCTCCATCATGGCCGTCATCCACCATGACCATCCTCCTTCATGGCCGTCATCCTTCATGGTTCATGTTCCGCCGCTCTGCTCTGGGGTCATGATGATGCCCCGTGCTGCTGGTCTGGGTGGTGCGGTGCCCCCTGACGCTCGGAGGTCTTTGCATGCCCCATCAGCATCCATCTTCTCTGAACCCATCAGAATGTTGCCTTCATCCTCCATGGCGGCCGCCTCCACATCATTGGCCATTGAGCTCCAGTGGAGGATGGGGGGCAGGTGCCCGTGTCTTTCAGATGTGGGGGCAGGAGCTGGGGTTTGGGGGTTCTCAATCACACCCTGCTTTCCTCTCTCCCCATTGCAGCTTCTTCCAGATTCGGGTGGACCTCCCCGCGGAGTGCCGGACCTGCCCCGCAGACTCGGAGGAGGAGGAGGATGAGGGCCCCTGTAAGGACTCCATCCAGGAGGTGATCTGCCCCTGGGAGAACATTATAGAGGAGGGGAAGGCCGGGTAATGAGGAGCCCAAGGGCCCGCACCAATCACTGAGCGCCTTCACCAGATCACTGCCAGCGGGGGGGCCATAGCCCCCCATCACAGAAGCACAGTCCCCCCTCACCAACACCGTCACAGGGTGGTCTGAACCCCACCGGGGGCAGAGACAATTATCAGGACCCCCAATATCAGTCACAGTTCATCATCTACCTCCTGTGTGTGACCGGGACCCCCAGAGGATCCCGCAAGAAAGGGCCCCGCACTGCACTAACTAAACCTGGGACCCCCGGAGGATCCCGCAAGAAAGGGCCCGCGCACCGCACTAACTAAACCTGGGACCCCGGAGGATCCGGCAAGAGCGGGCCCCACACCGCACTGACTAAACCTGAGACCCCCGGAGGATCCCGCAAGAAAGGGCCCCGCACTGCACTAACTAAACCTGGGACCCCCGGAGGATCCCGCAAGAGCGGGCCCCGCACCGCACTGACTAAACCTGAGACCCCCGGAGGATCCCACAAGAGCGGGCCCCGCACCACACTGACTAAACCTGAGACCCCCGGAGGATCCCGCAAGAAAGGGCCCCGCACCGCACTAACTAAACCTGGGACCCCGGAGGATCCCACAAGAGCGGGCACCGCACTGACTAAACCTGAGACCCCTGGAGGATCCTGCAAGAAAGGGCCCCGCACCGCACTGACTAAACCTGAGACCCCCGGAGGATCCTGCAAGAAAGGGCCCCGCACCGCACTGACTAAACCTGGGACCCCGGAGGATCCGGCAAGAAAGGGCCCCGCACCGCACTGACTAAACCTGAGACCCCGGAGGATCCCTCAAGAAAGGGCCCCACACCGCACAGAATACTAAGAGCAACATCATCAGTGCAGGTCTAATGGGCCGGACATGTACTGATCCTGAGCTACAGCAGGTCCTGTACTCTGCTCACCTCCAGAGCTGCACTCACTATTCTGCTGTTACATCGTGTCTTATCCTCCAGTCACCTCCAGAGCTGCAGTCACTATTCTGCTGTTACATCGTGTCTTATCCTCCAGTCACCTCCAGAGCTGCAGTCACTATTCTGCTGTTACATCGTGTCTTATCCTCCAGTCACCTCCAGAGCTGCACTCACTATTCTGCTGTTACATCGTGTCTTATCCTCCAGTCACCTCCAGAGCTGCACTCACTATTCTGCTGTTACATCGTGTCTTATCCTCCAGTCACCTCCAGAGCTGCACTCACTATTCTGCTGTTACATCGTGTCTTATCCTCCAGTCACCTCCAGAGCTGCAGTCACTCTTCTGCTGTTACATCGTGTCTTATCCTCCAGTCACCTCCAGAGCTGCACTCACTATTCTGCTGTTACATCATGTCTTATCCTCCAGTCACCTCCAGAGGTGCAGTCTCTATTCTGCTGTTACATCATGTCTTGTCCTCCAGTCACCTCCAGAGCTGCAGTCACTATTCTGTTGTTACATCGTGTCTTATCCTCCAGTCAGCTCCAGAGCTGCACTCACTGTTCTGCTGTTATATTGTGTCTTATCCTCCAGTCACCTCCAGAGCTGCAGTCTCTATTCTGCTGTTACATCATGTCTTGTCCTCCAGTCACCTCCAGAGCTGCAGTCACTCTTCTGCTGTTACATCGTGTCTTATCCTCCAGTCACCTCCAGAGCTGCACTCACTATTCTGCTGTTACATCGTGTATTATCCTCCAGTCACCTCCAGAGCTGCACTCACTATTCTGCTGTTACATCGTGTCCTATCCTCCAGTCACCTCCAGAGCTGCAGTCTCTATTCTGCTGTTACATCATGTCTTATCCTCCAGTCACCTCCAGAGCTGCACTCACTATTCTGCTGTTACATCATGTCTTATCCTCCAGTCACCTCCAGAGCTGCAGTCACTATTCTGCTGTTACATCATGCCTTATCCTCCAGTCACCTCCAGAGCTGCAGTCACTATTCTGCTGTTACATCGTGTCTTATCCTCCAGTCACCTCCAGAGGTGCAGTCTCTATTCTGCTGTTACATCATGTCTTGTCCTCCAGTCACCTCCAGAGCTGCACTCACTGTTCTGCTGTTATATTGTGTCTTATCCTCCAGTCACCTCCAGAGCTGCAGTCTCTATTCTGCTGTTACATCATGTCTTGTCCTCCAGTCACCTCCAGAGCTGCAGTCACTCTTCTGCTGTTACATCGTGTCTTATCCTCCAGTCACCTCCAGAGCTGCACTCACTATTCTGCTGTTACATCGTGTCTTATCCTCCAGTCACCTCCAGAGCTGCAGTCTCTATTCTGCTGTTACATCATGTCTTATTCTCCAGTCACCTCCACAGCTGCAGTCACTATTCTGCTATTACATTATGTCTTATCCTCCAGTCACCTCCAGAGCTGCACTCACTATTCTGCTGTTACATTATGTCTTATCCTCCAGTCACCTCCACAGCTGCACTCACTATTCTGCTGTTACATCATGTCTTATCCTCCAGTCACCTCCAGAGCTGCAGTCACTATTCTGCTGTTACATCGTGTCTTATCCTCCAGTCACCTCCAGAGCTGCAGTCACTATTCTGCTGTTACATCATGTCTTATCCTCCAGTCACCTCCAGAGCTGCACTCTCTATTCTGCTGTTACATCGTGTCTTATCCTCCAGAGCTGCAGTCACTATTCTGCTGTTACATCAGGTCTTATCCTCCAGTCACCTCCAGAGCTGCAGTCATTGTTCTGCTGTTACATTGTGTCTTATCCTCCAGTCACCTCCAGAGCTGCAGTCACTATTCTGCAGGTATTGGAGCAGTATAATGCAGTAGTTCAGTATCAGTATGTGTGATATGAGGACGGTGCAGGGTGGGGAACGTCTGGACACATTGAGGTTAAAAAAAAAACAATCAAATTGCAAAGTTGCAGATTTATCACAGAAATACATTTACACAGATACAGTACAGTGTGCAGTACAGGGGTACAGTACAGAGAGGTACATTACACAGGTACAGTACAGTGTGCAGTACAGGGGTACAGTACAGGGAGGTACATTACACAGGTACAGTACAGTGTGCAGTACAGGGGTACAGTATAGGGAGGTACAGTACACAGGTACAGTACAGTGTGCAGTACAGGGGTACAGTACAGAGAGGTACATTACACAGGTACAGTACAGTGTGCAGTACAGGGGTACAGTACAGAGAGGTACATTACACAGGTACAGTACAGTGTGCAGTACAGGGGTACAGTATAGGGAGGTACAGTACACAGGTACAGTACAGTGTGCAGTACAGGGGTACAGTACAGAGAGGTACATTACACAGGTACAGTACAGTGTGCAGTACAGGGGTACAGTACAGGGAGGTACATTACACAGGTACAGTACAGTGTGCAGTACAGGGGTACAGTATAGGAAGGTACATTACACAGGTACAGTACAGTGTGCAGTACAGGGGTACAGTACAGGGAGGTACATTACACAGGTACAGTACAGTGTGCAGTACAGGGGTACAGTACAGAGAGGTACATTACACAGGTACAGTACAGTGTGCAGTACAGGGGTACAGTACAGGGAGGTACATTACACAGGTACAGTACAGTGTGCAGTACAGGGGTACAGTATAGGGAGGTACAGTACACAGGTACAGTACAGTGTGCAGTACAGGGGTACAGTATAGGGAGGTACAGTACACAGGTACAGTACAGTGTGCAGTACAGGGGTACAGTATAGGGAGGTACATTACACAGGTACAGTACAGTGTGCAGTACAGGGGTACAGTATAGGGAGGTACAGTACACAGGTACAGTACAGTGTGCAGTACAGGGGTACAGTATAGGGAGGTACATTACACAGGTACAGTACAGTGTGCAGTACAGGGGTACAGTATAGGGAGGTATATTACACAGGTACAGTACAGTGTGCAGTACAGGGGTACAGTATAGGGAGGTACATTACACAGGTACAGTACAATGTGCAGTACAGGGAGGTACATTACACAGGTACAGTACAGGGGTACAGTATAGGGAGGTACATTACACAGGTACAGTACAGTGTGCAGTACAGGGGCACAGTATAGGGAGGTACATTACACAGATACAGTACAGGGGTACAGTATAGGGAGGTACATTACACAGGTACAGTACAGTGTGCAGTACAGGGGTACAGTATAGGGAGGTACATTACACAGGTACAGTACAATGTGCAGTACAGGGGTACAGTATAGGGAGGTACATTACACAGGTACAGTATAGTGTGCAGTACAGTGTGCAGTACAGGGAGGTACATTACACCGGTACAGTATAGTGTGCAGTACAGGGGTACAGTACAGGGAGGTACATTACACAGATACAGTACAATGTGCAGTACAGGGGTACAGTACAGGGAGGTACATTACACAGATACAGTACAGTGTGCAGTACAGGGGTACAGTATAGGAAGGTACATTACACAGGTACAGTACAGTGTGCAGTACAGGGGTACAGTATAGGGAGGTACATTACACAGGTACAGTACAGTGTGCAGTACAGGGGTACAGTATAGGGAGGTACATTACACAGGTACAGTACAGTGTGCAGAACAGAGGTACAGTACAGTGTGCAGTACAGGGGTACAGTATAGGAAGGTACATTACACAGGTACAGTACAGTGTGCAGTACAGGGGTACAGTATAGGAAGGTACATTACACAGGTACAGTACAGTGTGCAGTACAGGGGTACAGTACAGGGAGGTACATTACACAGGTACAGTACAGTGTGCAGTACAGGGGTACAGTACAGGGAGGTACATTACACAGGTACAGTACAGTGTGCAGTACAGGGGTACAGTATAGGGAGGTACATTACACAGGTACAGTACAGTGTGCAGTACAGGGGTACAGTATAGGGAGGTACATTACACAAGGTACAGTACAGTGTGCAGTACAGGGGTACAGTATAGGAAGGTACATTACACAGGTACAGTACAGTGTGCAGTACAGGGGTACAGTATAGGAGGTACATTACACAGGTACAGTACAGTGTGCAGTACAGGGTACAGTATAGGAGGTACATTACACAGGTACAGTACAGTGTGCAGTACAGGGGTACAGTATAGGAGGTACATTACACAGGTACAGTACAGTGTGCAGTACAGGGGTACAGTATAGGGAGGTACATTACACAGGTACAGTACAGTGCGTGGGTACAGTATAGGAGGTACATTACACAGGTACAGTACAGTGTGCAGTACAGGGGTACAGTATAGGAGGTACATTACACAGGTACAGTACAGTGTGCAGTACAGGGAGGTACATTACACAGGTACAGTACAGTGTGCAGTACAGGGGTACAGTATAGGAGGTACATTACACGTGTTGCAGTACAGGGGTACAGTATAGGGAGGTACATACAGGTCAGTACAGTGTGTCAGTACAGGGAGGTACATTACACAGGTACAGTACAGTGTGCAGTACAGGGGTACAGTATAGGAAGGTACATTACACAGGTACAGTACAGTAGTGCAGTACAGGGTACAGTAAGGGAGGTATACACAGTACAGTACAGTGTGCAGTACAGGGGTACAGTACAGGGAGGTACATTACACAGTACATACACACAGCATACAGAGGGTGACAGTATTACAGGTACCCCAGTGTCATACATACATACAGTGCCGTATTGAAAGTATCAGCCCTATGTAATATACAGCCTTGTGAAAGTATTCAGCCCCCTATGTATATATACAGTGCCTTGTGAAAGTATTCAGCCCCCTATGTTATATACAGTGCCTTGTGAAAGTATTCAGCCCCCTATGTGTATATATACACTGCCTTGTGAAAGTATTCAGCCCCCTATGTATATATACACTGCCTTGTGAAAGTATTCAGCCCCCTATGTATATATACAGTGCCTTGTGAAAGTATTCAGCCCCCTATGTATATATACACTGCCTTGTGAAAGTATTCAGCCCCTATGTATATATACATGCCTTGTGACAAGTATTCGCCCCTATGTATATATACACTGCCTTGTGAAAGTATTCGGCCCCCTATGTATATATACACTGCCTTGTGAAAGTATCGCCCTATGTATAATACACTCCTTAATGTTCAGCACTTTTATATATACAGTGCCTTGTGAAAGTATTCGGCCCCCTATGTATATACACACTGCCTTGTGAAAGTATTCGGCCCCCTATGTATATATATACACTGCCTTGTGAAAGTATTCGGCCCCCTATGTATATATACACTGCCTTGTGAAAGTGTTCAGCACCCTATGTATATATACACTGCCTTGTGAAAGTATTCGGCCCCCTATGTATATATACAGTGCCTTGTGAAAGTATTCAGCCCCCTATGTATATATACAGTGCCTTGTGAAAGTATTCAGCCCCCTATGTATATATACAGAGCCTTGTGAAAGTATTCGCCCCCTATGTATATACAGAGCCTTGTGAAAGTATTCAGCCCCCTATGTATATATACAGTCCTTGTGAAAGTATTCAGCCCCTAATGTATATATACAGTGCCTTGTGAAAGTATTCAGCCCCCTATGTATATATACACTGCCTTGTGAAAGTGTTCAGCCCCCTATGTATATATACACTGCCTTGTGAAAGTATTCGGCCCCCTATGTATATATACAGTGCCTTGTGAAAGTATTTGGCCCCTTGAACTTTTCCACCTTTTGCCACATTTCAGGCTTCAAACATAAAGATAGAAATTCTAATATTTTTGTGAAGAATCAACAACAATCGGGACACAATCGTGAGGGGGAACCAAATTTATTGGAGATTTTACACTTTTTAAACAAAAATCTGAACAGTAAAGTGGGACGTGTGATATTATTCGCCCCTTTGAGTTAATCCTTTGTCCATCTTCCCATCAATTTTAACCATCTTCCCTGTCCCTGCTGAAGAAAAGCCCAAACCATGATGCTACCACCACCATGTGTGACAGTGGGGATGGTGTTTTCAGGCCACCACTATGTGTGACAGTGGGGAGGGTGTTTTCAGGCCACCACCATGTGTGACAGTGGGGATGTTATTTTGAGGCCTCCACCATGTGTGACAGTGGGGATGGTGTTTTCAGGCCACCACCATGTGTGACAGTGGGGATGGTGTTTGGAGGCCACCACCATGTGTGACAGTGGGGATGGTGTTTTCAGGCCACCACCATGTGTGACAGTGGGGATGGGTTTTCAGGCCACCACCATGTGTGACAGTGGGGATGGTGTTTGGAGGCCACCACCATGTGTGACAGTGGGGATGGTGTTTTCAGGCCACCACCATGTGTGACAGTGGGGATGGTGTTTGGAGGCCACCACCATGTGTGACAGTGGGGATGGTGTTTTCAGGCCACCACCATGTGTGACAGTGGGGATGGTGTTTTCAGGCCACCACCATGTGTGACAGTGGGGATGGTGTTTGGAGGCCACCACCAGGGGCGTAACTACAGTAGGTGCAGGGGTTGCAATCGCACCCGGGCCCTGCAGCTTAGGGGGCCCCAAAAGTCCATTTGGCACATAGAAAAATACTAATAGTATTAAAGATTTCCAATAATTGGGGGCCCCGTTGGAGCTTTTGCATCGGGGCCCCTGAGCATTAAGTTACGCCACTGGCCACCACCATGTGTGACAGTGGGGATGGTGTTTTGAGACCTCCACCATGTGTGACAGTGGGGATGGTGTTTTGAGACCTCCACCATGTGTGACAGTGGGGATGGTGTTTTGAGACCTCCACCATGTGTGACAGTGGGGATGGTGTTTTCAGGGTGATGAGCTGTGTTGCTTTATCGTTTTGCATTGTGGCCATAGTGTGATTTTGGTTTCCTCTGAGCAGAGCCCCTTATTCCACATGTTTGGGGTCTCCAGGCGGCTTGTGGTAAACTTCACACCAGACTTTTTCTGGATATCTCTGAGAATGGCTTTTCTTGCCGTCTTCCATAAAGGCCAGATTTGTACAGTGACGCTGATTGTTGTCCTATGGACGACTCTGCAAATACTTTCACAAGGCACTGTATATAGGGGGCCAAATACTTTCACAAGGCACTGTATATACATAGGGGGTTGAATACTTTCACAAGGCACTGTTATATACATAGGGGCTGAATACTTTCACAATGCAGTGTATATATACATAGGGGGCTGAAACACTTTCACAAGGCAGTGTATATATACATAGGGGGCTGAATACTTTCACAAGGCACTGTAATATATACATAGGGGTGAATACTTTCACAAGGCACTGTGTATTATATATATAGGGGGCCGAATACTTTCACAAGGCACTGTATATATACATAGGGGGCTGAATACTTTCACAAGGCACTGTATATATACATAGGGGGCTGAATACTTTCACAAGGCAGTGTATATATATACATAGGGGACGAATACTTTCACAAGGCACTGTATATAACATAGGGGGCTGAATACTTTCACAAGGCATGTATATATACATAGGGGGCCGAATACTTTCACAAGGCGCTGTATATATACATAGGGGCCGAATACTTTCACAAGGCAATGTATATATACATAGGGGGCCGAATACTTTCACAAGGCACTGGTATATATACATAGGGGGCTGATACTTTCACAAGGCATGTATATATACATAGGGGGCTGAATACTTTCACAAGGCAGTGTATATATACATAGGGGGCCGAATACTTTCACAAGGCAGTGTATATTACATAGGGGGCCGAATACTTTCACAAGGCACTGTATATATACATAGGGGGCCGAATACTTTCACAAGGCAGCTGTATATATACATAGGGGGCCGAATACTTTCACAAGGCAGTGTATATATACATAGGGGACGAATACTTTCACAAGGCACTGTATATATACATAGGGGGCTGAATACTTTCACAAGGCACTGTATATATACATAGGGGGCGAATACTTTCACAAGGCAGTGTATATATACATAGGGGGCCGAATACTTTCACAAGGCACTGTATATATACATAGGGGCGAATACTTTCACAAGGCACTGTATATATACATAGGGGGCTGAATACTTTCACAAGGCGCTGTTTATATACATAGGGGGCGAAATACTTTCACAAGGCAGTGTATATTACATAGGGGCCTGAATACTTTCACAAGCCGTGATCAGGGCGATCTCAAGCGTGTATATACATAGGGGGCGAATACTTTCACAAGGCATGTATATATACATAGGGGCGAATACTTTCACAAGGCATGTATATATCAATACTTACTAGGGGGCCGAATACTTTCACAAGGCCTGTATATATACATAGGGGGCCGAATACTTTCACAAGGCAGTGTATATTACATAGGGGCTGAATACTTTCACAAGGCACTGTATATTACATAGGGGGAACACTTCCAAGGCATGATATACTAGGGGGCAATACTTTCACAAGGCAGTGTATATATACATAGGGGGCCGAATACTTTCACAAGGCATGTATATATACATAGGGGCTGAATACTTTCACAAGGCATGTATATATACATAGGGGGCTGAATACTTTCACAAGGCACTGTATATATACATAGGGGGCCGAATACTTTCACAAGGCACTGTATATACATAGGGGGCCAATACTTTCACAAGGCATGTTTTATTATACATAGGGGGCTGAATACTTTCACAAGGCAGTGTATATATACATAGGGGGCCGAATACTTTCACAAGGCCATGTATATATACATAGGGGGCCGAATACTTTCACAAGGCACTGTATATATACATAGGGGGCTGAATACTTTCACAAGGCATGGTATATACATAGGGGGCGAATACTTTCACAAGGCATGTATATATACATAGGGGGCTGAATACTTTCACAAGGCATGTATATATACATAGGGGGCCGAATACTTTCACAAGGCAGTGTATATATACATAGGGGCCGAATACTTTCACAAGGCATGTATATATACATAGGGGGCCGAATACTTTCACAAGGCACTGTATATATACATAGGGGGCGAATACTTTCACAAGGCATGTATATATACATAGGGGGCTGAATACTTTCACAAGGCACTGTATATTACATAGGGGGCCGAATACTTTCACAAGGCATGTATATATACATAGGGGGCCGAATACTTTCACAAGGCAGTGTATATATACATAGGGGGCGAACTACTTTCACAAGGCACTGTATATATACATAGGGGGCTGAATACTTTCACAAGGCACTGTATATATACATAGGGGGCCGAATACTTTCACAAGGCACTGTATATACATAGGGGGCCGAATACTTTCACAAGGCACTGTATATATACATAGGGGCGAATACTTTCACAAGGCAGTGTATATATACATAGGGGGCTGAATACTTTCACAAGGCAGTGTATATATACATAGGGGGCCGAATACTTTCACAAGGCACGTGTTATATATACATAGGGGGCCGAATACTTTCACAAGGCACTGTATATATACATAGGGGGCGAATACTTTCACAAGGCACTGTATATCATAGGGCTAATACTTTCACAAGGCATGTTTATAATAGGGGCAGAATACTTTCACAAGGCACTGTATATATACATAGGGGGCCGAATACTTTCACAAGGCAGTGTATATATACATAGGGGCCGAATACTTTCACAAGGCATGTATATATACATAGGGGGCTGAAACTTTCACAAGGCACTGTATATATACATAGGGGGCTGAATACTTTCACAAGGCAGTGTATATATACATAGGGGGCCGAATACTTTCACAAGGCACTGTATATATACATAGGGGGCTGAATACTTTCACAAGGCACTGTATATATACATAGGGGGCTGAATACTTTCACAAGGCACTGTATATATACATAGGGGCTGAATACTTTCACAAGGCACTGTATATATACATAGGGGGCTGAATACTTTCACAAGGCACTGTATATACATAGGGGGCCGAATACTTTCACAAGGCACTGTATATATACATAGGGGGTGAATACTTTCACAAGGCACTGTATATATACATAGGGGGCCGAATACTTTCACAAGGCACTGTATATACATAGGGGGCCGAATACTTTCACAAGGCACTGTATATATACATAGGGGGTGAATACTTTCACAAGGCACTGTATATATACATAGGGGGCCGAATACTTTCACAAGGCACTGTGTATATACATAGGGGGCCGAATACTTTCACAAGGCACTGTATATATACATAGGGGGCCGAATACTTTCACAAGGCACTGTATATATACATAGGGGGCCGAATACTTTCACAAGGCACTGTATATATACATAGGGGGCCGAATACTTTCACAAGGCACTGTATATATACATAGGGGGCTGAATACTTTCACAAGGCACTGTATATATACATAGGGGGCTGAATACTTTCACAAGGCACTGTATATATACATAGGGGGCTGAATACTTTCACAAGGCACTGTATATATACATAGGGGGCTGAATACTTTCACAAGGCAGTGTACACAGTACAGAAAGGGCAGTACATGGGAACAGTACAGGGAAGAACAGTATAGAGTGTGCAGTACATGGGTACAGTATAGGGAAGTACAGTACACAGATACAGTACAGAAAGGATGCAGTACACAGGTACAGTACAGAAAAGTACAGCACACATATACAGTATAGAGTGCAGTGCATGGGTACAGAACAGGGAAGTACAGTACACAGATACAGTATAAAGTGTGCAGTACATGGGCACAGTACAGGGAGGTATAGTACATAGATACAGTACAGATTGTACAGTACACGGGTACAGTACAGGCAGGGTACATTACACTTACAGTACAAAAAGAGTGCAGTACACGGGTACAATACAGGGAAATACAGTACAATGTGCAATACATGGGAACAGTTCAGGGAAGTACAGTATGGATACAGTACATAATGTGCAGAACATGGGTAAAGTACACATGCAGTACACAGGTACAGTACAGAGAAGTACAGTACACATATACAGTACAGAAAGTGTACAGGTAAGTACAGTACACAGATATAGTACAGAAAGTGTGCAGTGTATAAGTACAATACAGAGAAGTACAGTATGGATACAGTACATAATGTGCAGAACATGGGTAAAGTACACAGATGCAGTACACAGGTACAGTTCAGAGAAGTACAGTACAGAAAGTGTGCAGTACAGTTACAGTACACATATACAGTACAGAAGGTGTACAGGTAAGTACAGTACACAGATACAGTTCAGAGTGTGCAGTACATGGGTACAGTACAGGCAGTGTACATTACACATACAGTACAGAAAGTGTACAGTACAGGGAAGTACAGTACAGAAAGGGTGCAGTACACGGGTACAATACAAGGAAGTACAGTACACAGATACAGTATAGAGTGCAGTGCATGGGTACAGTACAGGGAGGTACATTACACAGATACAATACAGAAAGTGTGCTGTACATAGGTAAAATACAGGGAAGTACAGTACAGTGTGCAATACATGGGTACAGTTCAGGGAAGTACAGTACACAGATATAGTACAAAAAGTGTGCAGTACATGGGTACAATACAGAGAAGTACAGTATATAAAGTACAGAGTGTGCAGTACCGGCGGGTACTGTACAGAGACAGTACATGGATACAGTACACAGTGTGCAGTACTTGGGAACAGTACAGGGAAGTACAGTACACAGATACAGTACAGTGTGTGCAGTACAGTACATAGTGTGCAGTAAATGGGTACAGTACAGATGGGATACAGTACACTGGTATAGTACAGGATGGGTACAGCACAGATAAGGTACAGTACATGGGTATAATACAGATGGGATACAGTACATGGGCACAGTACAGGTTGAGTGCAGTATCGGTCCAATACAGTACACAGGTACAGTACCAATGGGGTACAGTACAGGTGGAGTACATTACACAGGGTCACTACAACACATGGATACAGGTTTGGTGTCCTTTTCTAGCCATGTGATGGGCTGCAGCAGGGGAAGGGTTCCCTGGTGCGATGTGCTGCAGGGCTCCTCCGGTTAGATCTGTGGGTCCTGGGGTCAAAGACATCCTTGTCTTGGGGGTTCTGTGGCCTCTGCAGCAATATCTGAGACATTAACAGCCGATCACCCGAGACCATCACCGGCTCCCGACCCCCTGGAGACCCCTGAACAAAACCGCCGGGCGCCACCTGTGTACTGCCAGAGCTACCTGTCTACAACCAGAGTCACCTGTCTACAGCCAGAGTCACCTGTCTACAGCCAGAGTCACCTGTCAATACAGCACATACAGTACCATGGGGTACAGTACTGGTCTACACCGATACACCATGTCACTACACAAGGCAACAGTTGTGCCTTCTAGCCAGATGGACTGTCTACAGCAGGAGCACTGTTACCTGCTCAGCACTGTCTCGCTGCTAGCAGGCTCCTCCGTTAAGCAGTGGCACCTGGTTACAGCAAGACATCCTGTCTGTTCAGTGGCCTCTGCAGCAACTGCATTAACAGCCATCAGCCACCTGTCATACAGCCCACCCCTGTCCCTAACAAAGCCACGGGCCACCTGTTACAGCCAGAGCTACCTGTCTACAGCCAGAGCACCTGTCTACAGCCAGAGTCACCTGTCTACAGCCAGAGCACCTGTCTACAGCCAGAGCCACCTGTCTACAGCCGGGAGCCACCTGTCTACAGCCAGAGCCACCTGTCTACAGCAGAGCAACCTGTCTACAGCCAGAGCCACCTGTCTACAGCCAGAGCCAACTGTCTACAGCCTCGGCCACCTTCTCACAGACACCGTCTACGCCAGAGCCAACCTCTCTACAGCCAGAGCAACCTGTCTACAGCCAGAGCCACCTGTCTACAGCCCGGCCACCTGTCTACAGCCCAGGCACCTGTCTACAGCCAGCAGCCACCTGTCTACAGCCACAGCCACCTGTCTACAGCTCCAACCTCTCTACAGCCGGAGCCACCTGTCTACAGCCGGGCACCTGTCTACAGCCGGGCCACCTGTGTATGCAGCGGCCACCTGTCTACAGCCAGAGCCACTCTGTCTACAGCCAGAGCAATCCTCTCTACAGCCAGAGCCACCTGTTACAGCCAGAGCCAACTGTCTACAGCTGGGGCCACCTCTCTACAGCCAGAGCACCTCTCTACAGCCAGAGCCACCTGTTACAGCCAGAGCCACCTGTTACAGCGGGGCCACCTGTCTACAGCCGAGCCACCTGTCTACAGCCAGAGCCACCTGTCTACAGCCAGAGCCAACCTGTCTACAGCCAGGCAACCTGTCTACAGCCGGAGCCACCTGTGTACAGCCAGGGCCACCTGTGTACAGCCGGGGCCACCTGTCTACAGCCAGGCAACCTGTCTACAGCCAGAGCCACCTGTCTACAACCAGAGCCACCTGTCTACAGCCAGGCCACCTGTGTACGCCATGTTAGTCACCAATAGATCTACTATCAGACGTGTGGTCTGCACTCTACACACCAAACATGCACACTCTCTCACCTGCCCTGGTCAGAACATGTGTACAGATTCTGGCCGACTTATTACACGACCACCTGACGCCACCACCGTCTACGCAGAGCAACTGTCTACGCCCAACCTCTACAGCAGACATAGTGTAAATCGCAGATTAGTTACACCCTGGACCTCTACAGATCTGCAGAGCATCGCTCCTCATCTGCAGATACAACTGTATATCCTACCAGAATTCCACCTGACTCTACAGATCTGCGGATCGTCTCACCTCTGACGATAATAGTGTAATCTGCAGATTACTTACAACCACTGATCCTCTACCAAGAATCTGCAGAGCATCGCTCCTCCACCTCCTGGCAGATACATAGTGATAGATCCTGCAGATTATTACACCACTGACTCTACAGATCTGCAGAGCATCCTCCTCCACCTCCTGACAGATACATAGTGATAAGATCCTGCAGATTATTACACCACTGACCTCTACAGATCTGCAGAGCATCGCTCTCCACCTCCTGACAGATACAAGTGAATGATCCTGCAGATTATTACACCACTGACCTCTACAGATCTGCAGAGCATCGCTCCTCCACCTCCTGACAGATACATAGTGATAGATCCTGCAGATTATTACACCACTGACCTCTACAGATCTGCAGAGCATCGCTCCTCCACCTCCTGACAGATACTAGTGATAGATCCTGCAGATTATTACACCACTGCCCTCTACAGATCTGCAGAGCATCAGCTCCTCCACCTCCTGACAGATACATAGTGATAGATCCTGCAGATTATTACACCACTGACCTCTACAGATCTGCAGAGCATCGCTCCTCCACCTCCTGACAGATACATAGTGATAGATCCTGCAGTTATTACACCACTGACCTCTACAGATCTGCAGAGCATCGCTCCTCCACCTCCTGACAGATACATAGTGATAGATCCTGCAGGTTATTACACCACTGACCTCTACAGATCTGCAGAGCATCGCTCCTCCACCTCCTGACTAATACATAGTGATAGATCCTGCAGATTATTACACCACTGCCTCTACAGATCTGCAGAGCATCGCTCCTCCACCTCCTGACAGATACATAGTGATAGATCCTGCAGATTATTACACCACTGACCTCTACAGCTCTGCAGAGCATCGCTCCTCCACCTCCTGACAATACTTAGTGATAGATCCTGCAGTTATTACACCACTGACCTCTACAGATCTGCAGAGCATCGCTCCTCCACCTCCTGACAGATACTAGTGATAGATCCTGCAGTTATTTATTACACCACTGCCCTCTACAGATCTGCAGAGCATCACTCCTCCACCTCCTGACAGATACATAGTGATAGATTCTGCAGATTATTACACCACTGACCTCTACAGATCTGCAGAGCATCGCTCCTCCACCTCCTGACAGTTACAGTGATAAATCCTGCAGATTATTACACCACTGCCCTCTACAGATCTGCAGAGCATCGCTCCTCCACCTCCTGACAGATACATAGTGATAGATCCTGCAGATTATTACACCACTGACCTCTACAGATCTGCAGAGTATCGCTCCTCCACCTCCTGACAGATACATAGTGATAGATCCTGCAGATTATTACACCACTGCCCTCTACAGATCTGCAGAGCATCGCTCCTCCACCTCCTGACAGATACATAGTGATAGATCCTGCAGATTATTACACCACTGCCCTCTACAGATCTGCAGAGCATCGCTCCTCCACCTCCTGACAGATACAGTGATAAATCCTGCAGATTATTACACCACTGCCCTCTACAGATCTGCAGAGCATCGCTCCTCCACCTCCTGACAGATACATAGTGATAGATCCTGCAGATTATTACACCACTGACCTCTACAGATCTGCAGAGTATCGCTCCTCCACCTCCTGACAGATACATAGTGATAGATCCTGCAGATTATTACACCACTGCCCTCTACAGATCTGCAGAGCATCGCTCCTCCACCTCCTGACAGATACATAGTGATAGATCCTGCAGATTATTACACCACTGCCCTCTACAGATCTGCAGAGCATCGCTCCTCCACCTCCTGACAGATACATAGTGATAGATCCTGCAGATTATTACACCACCTCCTCTACAGATCTGCAGAACATCGCTCCTCCACCTCCTGACAGATACATAGTGATAGATCCTGCAGATTATTACACCACTGCCCTCTACAGATCTGCAGAGCATCGCTCCTCCACCTCCTGACAGATACATAGTGATAGATCCTGCAGATTATTACACCACTGCAATCTACAGACCTGCAGAGCATCGCTCCTCCACCTCCTGACAGATACATAATGATAGATCCTGCAGATTATTACACCACCTCTCTCTACAGATCTGCAGAACATCGCTCCTCCACCTCCTGACAGATACATAGTGATAGATCCTGCAGATTATTACACCACTGACTCTACAGATCTGCAGAGCATCGCTCCTCCTCCTGAGATACATAGTGATAGATCCTGCAGATTATTACACCACTGACCTCTACAGATCTGCAGAGCATCGCTCCTCCACCTCCTGACAGATACATAGTGATAGATCCTGCAGATTATTACACCACTGACCTCTACAGATCTGCAGAGCATCGCTCCTCCACCTCCTGATATACATAGTGATAGATCCTGCAGATTATTACACCACTGACCTCTACAGATCTGCAGAACATCACTCCTCAACCTCCTGACAGATACATAGTGATAGATTCTGCAGATTATTACACCACTGCCTCTACAGATCTGCAGAGCATCGCTCCTCCACCTCCTGACAGATACATAGTGATAGATCCTGCAGATTATTACACCACTGATCTCTACAGATCTGCAGAACATCGCTCCTCAACCTCCTGACAGATACATAGTGATAGATTCTGCAGATTATTACACCACTGACCTCTACAGATCTGCAGAGCATCGCTCTCCCTCCTCTCTGCAGGAGCATCACTCTCCCCCCTCTCTGCAGAGCATCACTCTCCCCCCTCTCTGCAGAGCATTGCTCTCCTTATCTCTGCAGACATGATTTCTTCTCTGCAGAACATTGCTCTCTCCCCTCTCTGCAGAGCATCGCTCTCCCCCTCTGCAGAGTATTGCTCTCCTCCCTCTCTGCAGAGCATTGCTCTCCCCCCTCTCTGCAGAGCATTGCTCTCCCCCCTCTCTGCAGAACATCACTCTCCCCCTCTCTGCAGAGTATCACTCTCTCCCCTCTCTGCAGAGTATCACTCTCTCTCCCCTCTCTGCAGAGCATCACTCTCCCCCCTCTCTGCAGAGCATCACTCTCCCCCTCTCTGCAGAACATCACTCTTTTCCCCCTCTCTCTGCAGAGCATCGCTCTCTCCCCTCTCTGCAGAGCATCGCTCTCTCCCCTATCTGCAGAGCATCGCTCTCTCCCCTCTCTGCAGAGCATCACTCTCCTCCCTCTCTGCAGAGCATCACTCTCCTCCCTCTCTGCAAACATTTCTTCTCTGCAGAGCATCGCTCTCCCCCCTTCTGCAGAGCATCGCTCTCCCCCTCTCTGCAGAGCATCGCTCTCCCCCCCTCTGCTGATCATCGCTCTTTTTCCCTATCTCTGCAGAGCATCGCTTCCCCCCTCTCTGCAGAGCATCGCTCTCCCCCCTCTCTGTAGAGCATCGCTCTCTCTTCCCCTATCTGCAGGCCTCTGCTCTCAAATCCTTCTCTCTTGCAGAGCATCACTCTCCTCCCCTCTTCTGCGAGAGTCATCTCCCCCCTCTCTGCAAACATTTCTTCTCCTCCAATCATCGCTCTCCCCCCTCTTTCCGCATCTGCATACATCGCTCTCCCCCCTCTCTGCAGAGCATCGCTCTCCCCCCCTCTGCTGTCATCGTCTTTTTTCCCTATCTCTGCAGAGCATCGCTCTTCCCCCTCTCTGCAGAGCATCATCCCCTCTCTGCAGAGCATCGCACGCATCACTCTCCCCTCTCTGCAGAGCATCGCACGCATCCTCTCCCCCCTCTCTGCAGAGCATCGCTCTCCCTCTAGCATCGCTCTTCCCCTCTCTGCAGAGCATCGCTCTCTCTCCCTCTCTGCGAGCATCGCTCTTTTTCCCCTCTGCATGCTCTCCCCCTTCTCTAGAGATCTCTCCCCCCTTCTGCAGAGCATCATCCCTCTCTCCCCTCTCTCTGCAGGCTCTCCCTCTCTGCGAGCATCGCTCTTTTTCCCCCTCTCTGCAGTAGCATCATCTCCCCCTCTCTGCAGAGCATCCTCTCCCCCTCTTCGAGCATCACTCTCCTCTCTCAGGCATGACCATGTCTGCATCCCCTCTCTGCAGAGCAATCGTTCGCCCCCTCTCTGCAGAGCATTCATGCTCCCCTCTCTGCAGAGCATCGCTTTTACCTTCTGCGACATGATTTCTTCTCTGCAGAATTGTCTCCCCTCTCTGCAGAGCATCACTCTCTCCTCCTCTCTGCAGAGCATCGCTCTTCTCCCTCTCTGCAGACATACTCTTCCTCTCTGCAGAGCATCACTCTTTCCCCTCTCTGCAGAGCATCCTTTCTTCTCTGCGGCATCCTCCCCCCTCTCTACAGAGTAGCATTCTCCCCCATCTCTGCAGAGCATCGTTCTCCCCCTCTTTGCAGAGCATCGCTCTCCCCCATCTCTTGCAGAGCATCGCTCTCCCCCCTCTCCTGCAGAGCATCGCTCTCCCCCCCCTCTCTGCAGAGCATTCGCTCTCCCCCCTCTCTGCAGAGCATCACTCTCCCCCCTCTCTCTGCAGACATCGCTCTCCCCCCTCTGCAGAACCACTCTCCCCTCTCTGCAGACATCGCTCTCCCCCTCTCTGAGAGCATCGCTCTTTCTCCCCTTCTCTGCAGAACATGCTCTCTCCTCCCCCTCTCTGCAGAGCATTCGCTCTCCTCCCCTCTCTCTGCAGACATGCCTCCCCCTGCAGCATCGCTCCCCCCCTCTCTGCAGAGCATCGCTCTCCCCCCCTCTGCAGAGCATCAGCTCCCTCCGCGCATCCCTCCCCCTCTCTGCAGAGCATGCTCTCCCCTCTCTGCAAGCATCGCTCCCCCCCTCTCTGCAGAGCATCGCTCTCTCACCTCCCCCTCCTGCAGAGCATCGCTCTCCCCCCCTCCTGCATGAGCATCGCTCTCTCCCCCCCCTCTGCAGAACATCCCCTCTCCACCCCTCTCTGCAGAGACATCGCTCTCCCCCCCCTTCTGCAGAGCATTGCTCTCCCCCCTCTCTGCAGAGCAACCCCTCTCCCCCCCTCTCTGCAGAACATCGCTCTCCCCCCTCTCTGCAGAGCATTGGCTCTCACCCCCTCTCTGCAGAGCATCCTCTCCCCTCCCCCCCTCTCTGCAGAAGCATCGCTCCTCCCTCCCCCCTGCTCTGCAGGCATCGCTCTCTCCCCCTCTCTGCAGACGATCGCTCTCCCCCCTCTCGCATGTCTCAGAGCCATCCTTCTCACATGCTCTCCCCCCTCCCTGAGAGCATTGCTCTCCCCCCACCTCGCAGACATCGCTCTCCCCCCCCTCTGCAGAGCATCGCTCTCTCCCCCCTCCTCTGCAGAGCATCGCTCTCCCCCCTCTCTGCAGAGACATCGCTCTCCCCCCTCTCTGCAAGCATCGCTCTCCCCCCTCTCTGCAGAGCATGCTCTCTCCCCTCTCTGCAGACATCTCTCTCCCACCCTCTCTGAGAAACATCTCTCTCTCCCCTCTCTGCAGAGCATCGCTCTCTCCCCCTCTCTGCAGAGCATCGCTCTCTCCGCCCCTCTCTGCAGAGCATCGCTCTCCCCCCCTCTCTGTAGAGCATTGCTCTCTCCCCTCTCTGCAGACATCGCTCTCCCCCCTCTCTGCAGAGCATCGCTCTCCCCCCCTCTCTGCAGAGCATCGCTCTCCCCCCTCTCTGCAGAGCATTGCTCTCCCCCTCTCTGCAGAGCATTCGCTCTCCCCCTCACTTGCAGAAACCATCGCTCTCCCCCTCTCTGTGAGCATCGTCTCTCACCCTCTCTGCAAGGAGCATTGCTCTCCCCCCCTCTGCAGAGCATGCATCTCCCCCTCTCTGCAGAACATCGCTCTCCCTCTCTCTGCAGAGCATCGCTCTCCCCCCTCTCTGCAGAGCATTGCTCTCCCCCTCTCTGCAGAACATTGCTCTCCCCCCTCTCTGCAGAGCATTGCTCTCCCCCCTCATCTGCAGAGCATCGCTCTCCCCCATCTCTGCAGAACATCGCTCTCCCCCCCTCTCTGCAGAGCATGCTTCCCCCTCCTCTGCAGAGCATCGCTTCTCCCCGTCTATGCAGAACATCGCTCTCCCCCCTCTCTGTAGAGCATTGCTCTCTCCCCTCTCTGCAGAACATCGCTCTCCCCCCTCTCTGCAGAGCATCGCTCTCCCCCCTCTCTGCAGAGCATCGCTCTCCCCCCTCTCTGCAGAGCATCGCTCTCCCCCGTCTCTGCAGAACATCGCTCTCCCCCCTCTCTGCAGAGCATTGCTCTCCCCCCTCTCTGCTGTCGGGGTTTCGCCGGTCCCTCCCGCCGGACTCTTCTCTCTCAGTTCCTGGCGGCTCTTTGAAGGTAAATGAACAAAGCCGGGCCCGGCAGACAGCGCCGTCTTCTATCGCTCTTTGTGTGCGATCAATGGGGCGCATTTGTTGGTTTGTTTGCCGAATCCGGCGGCATCAAGGCTCGGTGTATCGCTGGGAGCGGCGGGAGCGCTGACGTCCCCCCCGCGCACCGCGCTGACATTTGACAATCTCCTCTATTCAGGAGACAGGATGAAAGCCGGCGCGGCCGCGTCTTCTGCCTTCAGTCGCTCGTGCTGTGCCGCCATCCACCTGAACCTGAGCCGCAATACAATGCGCAGAGATAATGTGTGGGGACGGCGAAGGTTAACGATGGTGGAAGTCAACTCTCCCGCCGGGCGGCCGCTTAAGGAACCGGAGGAAAAAAGGTTCCCCCGCTGATCTGGAAGAGGAACAAAGACTTGTGCGGAAAAGTAGAAGTCGTGGCCTCCGCCCTCCGGCGAGCGGGACGCCGGCGCACCTGTCTGAACCAAAAGATCTACTAAGTGAACGTGGACTCTGCCTGCACGATCAGCGTCTCTGATCACACGACAGCCGGAGCGCTCACTGCCGCTCATCTGCCTCCGCTCACTCCACTCTGTGTGGATTATACTCAGGCCCAGACTGGCCGGCGGGGAGAACTGGAGAATCCCCCGGTGGGCCCCTGTGTCACTTACCCCCCCAAACATGATCAACACGTCTCTGATCACACGACAGCCGGAGCGCTCACTGCCGCTCATCTGCCTCCGCTCACTCTTCTGTGTGGATTATACTCAGGCCCGGACTGGTCGGCGGGAGAAGTGGAGAATCCCCCGGTGGGCCCCTGTGTCACTTACCCCCCCAAACATGATCAACACGTCTCTGATCACACGACAGCCGGAGCGCTCACTGCCGCTCATCTGCCTCCGCTCACTCTTCTGTGTGGATTATACTCAGGCCCAGACTGGCCGGCGGGAGAAACTGGAGAATCCCCGGTGGGCCCCTGTGTCACTTACCCCCCAAACATGATCAACACGTCTCTGATCACACGACAGCCGGAGCGCTCACTGCCGCTCATCTGCCTCCGCTCACTCTTCTGTGTGGATTATACTCAGGCCCAGACTGGCCGGCGGGAGAACTGGAGAATCCCCCGGTGGGCCCCTGTGTCACTTACCCCCCCAAACATGATCAACACGTCTCTGATCACACGACAGCCGGAGCGCTCACTGCTGCTCATCTGCCTCTGCTCACTCCTCTGTGTGGATTATACTCAGGCCCGGACTGGCCGGCGGGAGAACTGGAGAATCCCCCGGTGGGCCCCTGTGTCACTTATACCCCCAAACATGATCAACACGTCTCTGATCACACGACAGCCGGAGCGCTCACTGCCACTCATCTGCCTCCGCTCCTTCCACTCTATGTGGATTATACTCAGGCCCAGACTGGCCGGCGGGAGAACTGGAGAATCCCCCGGTGGGCCCCTGTGTCACTTACCCCCCAAACATGATCAACACGTCTCTGATCACACGACAGCCGGAGCGCTCACTGCCGCTCATCTACCCCAGCTTCATCCGCCTCTATGTGGATTATACTCAGGCCCAGACTGGCCGGCGGGAGAACTGGAGAATCCCCCGGTAGGCCCCTATATCACTTACCCCCCAAACATGATCAACACGTCTCTGATCACACGACAGCCGGAGCGCTCACTGCCGCTCATCTGCCTCCGCTCCTTCCACTCTATGTGGATTATACTCAGGCCCAGACTGGCAGGCGGGAGAAATGGAGAATCCCCCGGTGGGCCCCTATATCACTCACCCCCCAAACATAATCAACACGTCTCTGATCACACGACAGCTGAAGCGCTCACTGCCGCTCATCTGCCTCCGCTCACTCCACTCTGTGTGGATTATACTCAGGCCCAGACTGGCCGGCGGGAGAACTGGAGAATCCCCCGGTGGGCCCCTGTGTCACTTACCCCCCCAAACATGATCAACACGTCTCTGATCACACGACAGCTGGAGCGCTCACTGCCGCTCATCTGCATCCGCTCACTCCACTCTGTGTGGATTATACTCAGGCCCAGACTGGCCGGCGGGAGAACTGGAGAGTCCCCCGGTGGGCCCCTGTGTCACTTACCCCCCCCCAAACATGATCAACACGTCTCTGATCACACGACAGCCGGAGCGCTCACTGCCGCTCATCTGCCTCCGCTCCTTCCACTCTATGTGGATTATACCCAGGCCCAGACTGGCTGGCGGGAGAACTGGAGAATCCCCCGGTGGGCCCCTGTGTCACTTACCCCCCCAGACATGATCAACACGTCTCTGATCACACGACAGCCGGAGCGCTCACTGCCGCTCATCTACCTCCGCTCACTCCTCTGTGTGGATTATACTCAGGCCCGGACTGGTCGGCGGGAGAAGTGGAGAATCCCCCGGTGGGCCCCTGTGTCACTTACCCCCTGTCAGGAAAATATGAAATCTTTTTATTGTTTTAGAAGGCACAGCAGAGCTGACATCCTTCTCCATCTCTTGTTGATTTGTAAGGAAACAGTACCTATCTCCTCTCTGCTACCCCCACTCAGGTATTTATGACCCCTCTTTGCTACCCCCAGTCAGGCATTTATGACCCCTCTCTGCTACCCCCCAGTCAGGTATTTATGACCCCTCTCTGCTACCCCCAGTCAGGTATTTATGATCCGGCCGAGTGGTAGAAGCTAGATGGTTCTGGTTTTCTTTCCCTCCAAGAATCCCTTTGTTTGCAGTTTCAGACTTTCATCATCAAATTTAATAATGCACATTAATGTCACAAATACATAAATCATATTTTGTCATGCTGGAATCTTTGGGGATCAGACTGTACCTCTTACTTTTTCTGGAGAATGAATTCTGACCCCCAGCACATCACAGACATCATATCTGGAGTCATACAGCGCCTAATATCACAAGGGAAAACATGAGGCCCATATCTGTGACCTGGGAGCCTCCGGGACAAAGATATGGAACAATGGAGGATTTGAGAATTGTGGAGATGGATGTTTCTATATGTGAGGTCAGCGTCTCTGCGCTCTTCTTTCGTCTCCGCGCTCATCTCCGCACTTTTCTCTCATCTCCGCGCTCCTCTCTCGTCTCCGCGCTCCTCTCTCGTCTCCGCACTCCTCTCTCGTCTCCGCACTCCTCTCTCGTCTCCCCGTTCTTCTTTGGCCGATCGTCTCTCATCTCCGCGCTCTTCTCTCGTCTCCGCGCTCTTCTGTCGTCTACGCGCTCTTCTTTGGCCGCCCTTCTCTCATCTCCGCGCTCATCTCTCGTCTCAGCGCTCTTCTTTGGTCGCTCTTCTCTCGTCTCCGCTCTCGTCTCCGCGCTCTTCTCTCGTCTCTCGTCTCCGCGCTCTTCTCTCGTCTCCGCGCTCTTCTCTCGTCTCTCGCCTCCGCGCTCTTCTCTTGTCTCTCGTCTCCGCGCTCTTCTTTGGCCGCTCTTCTCTCGTCTCCGCGCTCCTCTCTCGTCTCCGCGCTCTTCTCTCGTCTCTCGTCTCCGCGCTCTTCTTTGGCCGATCGTCTCTCGTCTCCGCGCTCTTCTCTCATCTCCGCACTCTTCTGTCGTCTACGCGCTCTTCTGTCGTCTATGCGCTCTTCTTTGGCCGCTCTTCTCTCATCTCCGCGCTCGTCTCTCGTCTCAGCGCTCTTCTTTGGTCGCTCTTCTCTCGTCTCCGCTCTCGTCTCTCGTCTCCGCGCTCTTCTCTCGTCTCTCTTCTCCGCGCTCTTCTCTCGTCTCTCGCCACCGCGCTCTTCTCTCGTCTCTCGTCTCAGCGCTCTTCTTTGGCCGCTCTTCTCTCGTCTCCGCGCTCTTTGGCTGCTCGTCTCTCATCTCCGTGCTCTTCTTCTCTCGTCTCTCGTCTTTGCGCTCTTCTCTTGTCTCTCGTCTCCGCGCTCTTCTTTGGCCGCTCGTCTCCGCGCTCTTCTTTGGACGCTCTTCTCTCGTCTCCACGCTCTTCTCTCATCTCCGCGCTCTTCTGTCGTCTACGCGCTCTTCTTTGGCCGCTCTTCTCTCATCTCCGCGCTCATCTCTCGTCTCAGCGCTCTTCTTTGGTCGCTCTTCTCTCGTCTCCGCTCTTGTCTCCGCGCTCTTCTCTCATCTCTCGTCTCCGCGCTCTCTCTCTCTCGTCTCTCGTCTCCGCGCTCTTCTCTCTCTCTCACCTCCGCGCTCTTCTCTCTTCTCTCTTCTCCGCGCTCTTCTCTCGTCTCCGCGCTCTTCTCTCGTCTCTCGCCTCCGCGCTCTTCTCTCGTCTCTCGTCTCCGCGCTCTTCTTGCCTCTCCGCTCCCCCTTGGCTGTCTCCATCTCCGGCTTCTTCCTCTCTCTCTGCTTTCTCTTCTCGTTCGCTTCTTTGCCTCTCGGCTTTTGCTCTCTCTCTCTCCGCCTTTTCGTCCCTGCTTCTCTCGTTCGCGCTCTTCTCTCGTCTCCGCCTTCTTGGCGTTTCTCTCATCCGCACTCTCTACCTCGCTCCGGCTCGCTCCGCGCTCGTCTTCGCCTTCTTGGCCCTCTGTCTCTCGCCTCTCCTCCTCTTCTCGTCTCGCACTCTTCTTGGTCCCTCTTCTCTCTCGTCCGCCTCTCTCTCGTCTCCTCTCCGCGCTCTTCTCTCGTCTCCGCGCTCTTCTCTCTCTCTCCTCGTCTCGCGCTCTTCTTTGGCCGCTCTCTCGTCTTGCGCTCTCTTTGGTCCTCTTCTCTCGTCTCCGCGCTCTCTCTCTCTCGTGCGCTCGTCTCTCGTCTCGCGCTCTCTTTCCGCTCTTCTCTCGTCTCCGCGCTCTTCTTGTCTGCCTCCTCTCCGCGCTCTCTCTCGTCTCGCGTCTCTTGGCCGCTCGTCTCTGGCGTTGTATGCAGATGAGCGTTTCTCCCTCATTTCCTCAGCAATCAGTAAGTCCTGAGACGCGAGGTTAGGCACGCGTCCTCTAACCCCATTTCTCCGCCGTCGCGGGACCTTCGCATACTTATTCCAGACGGGAAGGCGCCGCGCCAAAGCCCCGACACCTTCTAGCTACTCCACGCCTCTATCTTTCACCGCCCGGCTTCGTCTGGGGCTCTCTCAGCCTCCGTTACGCTCTTGTCCTTCTCTCTCTACGCGCCTCTCCGCTCTCCGCGCTCTTCCTCGTCTCTCCCTCCGCGCTCATCCCCCTCCTCTCGCGTCTCTCCCGACTTCCCCTCTTCTCTTCCTGCTCTTCCTCTCTTTCCACGCTCGTTGGGCTTGTCGTCCTCTCTCCGCGCTCTTGTCTCTCGTCTCTCGTTCCGCGCTCTTCTCTTGTCTCTCGTCTCGCGCGCTCTTCTTTGCCCTCGTCTCCGCGGCTCTTCTTTGGACGCTCTCTCTCGTCTCCGCGCTCTCTTACGTCTCGTCTCCGTTGCTCTTTCTCTTCGTCTCCGCGCTCTTCTCTCGTCTCCGCGCTCTTCTTTGGCCGCTCTTCTCTCATCTCCGCACTCTTCTCTAGCCGCTCGTCTCCGCGCTCGTCTCCGCGCTCGTCTTTGCGCTCTTCTTTGGCCGCTCTTGTCTCGTCTCCGCGCTCTTCTCTAGCCGCTCATCTCGTCTCCGCACTCTTCTTTGGTCACTCTTCTCTCGTCTCAGCGCTCCTCTCTCGTCTCCGCGCTCTTCTCTCGTCTCCGCGGTCTTCTCTAGCCGCTCCTCTTCTCGTCTTCGGCCTCTTCTTTGGCCGCTCGTCTCTCGTCTTTGCGCTCTTCTTTGGTCTCTCTTCTCTCGTCTCCGCGCTCTTCTTCTCGTCTTCGCGCTCTTCTCTAGCCGCTCGTCTCTCGTCTTCGCGCTCTTCTTTGGCCGCTCTTCTCTCGTCTCCGCGCTCTACTCTCATCTCTGCGCTCTTCTCTCATCTCCGCACTCTTCTTTGGCTGCTCATCTCTCGTCCCCGTGCTCTTCTTTGGTCGCTCTTCTCTCGTCTCCGCGCTCTTCTCTAGCCGCTCGTCTCTTGTCTTCGCGCTCTTCTTTGGCCGCTCTTCTCTCGTCCCGTGCTCTTCTTTGGTCGCTCTTCTCTCGTTTCCGCGCTCTTCTGTCTACGCGCTCTTCTGTCATCGACGCGCTCTTCTCTAGCCGCTCGTCTCTCGTCTTCGCGCTCTTCTTTGGCCGCTCTTCTCTCGTCTCCGCGCTCTTCTCTCGTCTCCGCACTCTTCTTTTGTCTCCGCGCTCTACTCTCGTCTCCGCGCTCTTCTTTGGCCGCTCGTCTCTGTGCGATTGTAATGCAGATGAGACGTTTCTTCCCATCATTTCCTGCAGACAATCAAAGTGAATGTCCTGAGACGCGGAGAAGGTATAAGGCAGCGCGTCCTCTGAAGAGCGCCACAATTATCTGCCGCCGTTACAGGAGCGGCGGAACCTTCGCAAATACATTATATCACAGACCGGAGGAAGGCGCCGCGCACAAAGGAGGCCACCGACACCTTCAATTACAAGAACATACCACAAAGGCAGAAATCTATATCCGACACGGCACCGGGGGAGGGGGGGGCGCCGCTAACGAGGAGATCCATTAACCCTTAGTGTACACTCACCGAGTGCACAGAAGCCATGAGGTCTCTTCACTGGTCTCCCCCCCCCCCCCCCCCGTCATCGCACCGCCGACATTCACCACTTTCCATCACTTCCAGTTTGTTCTTCGCCTCCTTGTTAATTCCAAGATCTCGAGGTGGGAATGGAGCCAATGTGTGCGGGAGCTTCACAGCTGAGGGTTTGTTACAGCTGTATGTAGTCCACACAGTCCTGTGGCTGATACAATGTAACAAAGTAGCAGGAGAGCCTGTATACAAGATACTATGTGGGGGCTCATACTGTATATGGGGGCTATGTGGGGGCTCATACTGTATACAAGATACTATGTGGGGGCTCATACTGTATATAAGATACTATGTGGGGCTCATACTGTATATGGGGGCTATGTGGGGGGCTCATACTGTATACAAGATACTATGTGGGGGCTCATACTGTATATAAGATACTATGTGGGGCTCATACTGTATATAGGAGGCTATGTGGGGGCTCATACTGTATACAAGATACTATGTGGGGGCTCATACTGTATATAAGATACTATGTGGGGGCTCATACTGTATATAAGATACTATGTGGGGCTCATACTGTATATGGGGGCTATGTGGGGGCTCATGCTGTATATAAGATACTATGTGGGGGCTCACACATATATAAGATACTATGTGGGGGCTCATACTGTATACAAGATACTATGTGGGGGCTCATATTGTATATGGGGGCTATGTGGGGACTCATACTGTATATAAGATACTATGTGGGGGCTCATACTGTATGTGGGGGCTCATACTATATATAAGATACTATGTGGGGGCTCATACCGTATATAAGATACTATGTGGGGGCTCATACTGTATATAAGATACTATATGGGGGCTCATACTGTATGTGGGGGCTCATTCGGTATATAAGATACTATGCGGGAGCTCATACTGTATATGGGGCTTATGTGGGGGCTCATACTGTATACAAGATACTATGTGGGGGCTCATACTGTATATGGGGGCTATGTGGGGGCTCATACTGTATATAAGATACTATGTGGGGCTCATACTGTATATAAGATACTATGTGGGGCTCATACTGTATATGGGGGCTATGGGGGGCTCATGCTGTATATAAGATACTATGTGGGGGCTCACACTATATATAAGATACTATGTGGGGGCTCATACTGTATACAAGATACTATGTGGGGGCTCATATTGTATATGGGGGCTATGTGGGGACTCATACTGTATATAAGATACTATGTGGGGGCTCATACTGTATGTGGGGGCTCATACTATATATAAGATACTATGTGGGGGCTCATACCGTATATAAGATACTATGTGGGGGCTCATACTGTATATAAGATACTATATGGGGGCTCATACTGTATGTGGGGGCTCATTCGGTATATAAGATACTATGCGGGAGCTCATACTGTATATGGGGGCTATGTGGGGGCTCATACTGTATATAAGATACTATGTGGGGGCTCATACTGTATACAAGATACTACCATATCTGGGGGCTCATAATGTATATAAGATACTATGAGCAGGCTCATACTGTATATGGGGGGTATGTGGGGCTCATTCTGTATATAAGATACTATGTGGGTGCTCATACTGTATATGGGGGCTATGTGGGGGCTCATACTGTAAATGGGGGCTATGTGGGGGCTCATACTGTATATAAGATATTATGTGGGGGCTCATACTGTATATGGGGGCTATGTGGGGGCTCATGCTGTATATAAGATACTATGTGGGGGCTCACACTATATATAAGATACTATGTGGGGGCTCATACTGTATACAAGAAACTATGTGGGGGCTTATACTGTATATGGGGGCTATGTGGGGCTCATACTGTATATAAGATACTATGTGGGGGCTCATACTGTATATAAGATACTATATGGGGCTCATACTGTATATAAGATACTATGTGGGGCTCATACTGTATGTGGGGGCTCATATTGTATATAAGATACAATGTGGGGGCTCATACTGTATATAAGATACTATGTGGGGCTCATACTGTATATAAGATACTATGTGGGAGCTCATACTGTATATGGGGACTATGTGGGGGTTCATACTGTATATAAGATACTATGTGGGTCTAATACTGTATATAGGAGGCTATGTGTGGGCTCATACTGTATATAAGATACTATGTGGGGGCTCATACTGTATACAAGATACTACCATATCTGGGGGCTCATACTGTATATAAGATACTATGAGGGGCTCATACTGTATATGGGGGGTATGTGGGGGCTCATACTGTATATAAGATACTATGTGGGGGCTCATACTGTATTTGGGGGCTATGTGGGGGCTCATACTGTATACAAGATACTATGTGGGGGCTCATACTGTATATAAGATACTATATGGGGCTCATACTGTATATAAGATACTATGTGGGGGCTCATACTGTATGTGGGGGCTCATATTGTATATAAGATACTATGTGGGGGCTCATACTGTATATAAGATACTATGTGGGGGCTCATACTGTATATAAGATACTATGTGGGAGCTCATACTGTATATGGGGACTATGTGGGGGTTCATACTGTATATAAGATACTATGTGGGGTCTAATACTGTATATAGGAGGCTATGTGTGGGCTCATACTGTATATAAGATACTATGTGGGGGCTCATACTGTATACAAGATACTACCATATCTGGGGGCTCATACTGTATATAAGATACTATGTGGGGGCTCATACTGTATTTGGGGGCTAGTGTGGGGGCTCATACTGTATACAAGATACTATGTGGGGGCTCATACTGTAAATGGGGGCTATGTGGGGGCTCATACTGTATACAAGATACTATGTGGGGGCTCATACTGTAAATGGGGGCTATGTGGGGGCTCATACTGTATATAAGATACTATGTTGGGGCTCATACTGTATATGGGGGCTATGTGGGAGCTCATACTGTATACAAGATACTATGTGGGGGCTGATACTGTATATGGGGGCTATGTGGGGGCTCATACTGTATATAAGATACTATATGGGGGCTCATACTGTATATAGGAGGCTATGTGGGGGCTCATACTGTATACAAGATACTACCTTATGTGGGGGCTCATACTGTATATAAGATACTATGAGGGGGCTCATACTGTATATAAGATACTATGTGGGGGCTCATACAGTATACAAATACTACCAGTATGTGGGGGCTCATACTGTATACAAGATACTATGTGGGGGCTCATACTGTATATAAGATACTATGAGGGGGCTCATACTGTATATGGGGGCTATGTGGGGGCTCATACTGTATATGGGGGCTATGTGGGGGCTCATACTGTATATGGGGGCTATGTGGGGGCTCATACTGTATATGGGGCTATGTGGGGGCTATGTGGGGGCTCATCTACTATATAATTGTCTAAGGCGTCTGTCTGAAGCCGAAATCGTGCACCAGACAGAGGCTGCTCATTGGTGGCCGCCGGACTATGCAAATAGGCGCGAATTCAAAACCTGGCGACAGACAGTGCTTTTTTTGCGACGGTGCGTGTACCGGAAAATGTGAGCTGGAGGAGGCTGGGGGAGGGAGCGGGAGATCTCCTGCTCCCTCTCATATAATATGCATAGCCGCTCTCCATCACTGTGGTGCTGAAACCGCACCATGGTGATGGGCTGGGGGAGCAGCGCATATTATATGGTCCTGCGCCCCCCTGTGATGGCACATGCCCCACCCCTATGTTAGATATGGCCCCCATGCTGCTGCCATAGTAAAATAATAAACTGTATACTTACCTCCTGGCTCCTCCTCCAGCGCTGATCTCCCGGTGTCTCTCCGGTCTCCGGCTGCTGCTGTGATCGGAGCTCTGCAGCATCATCTCTGCCCGATCACAGCTGCACGGAGGGAGACCGGGAGGTCAGTGCTGGAGGAGGGAAGAATAGAGCAGCATCGGGCCAATATCTAACACAGGGGGCATGTGCCATGCATAGGGGACGTGTGCCACGCATAGGGGACGTGTGCCACCCATAGGGGACGTGTGCCATGTATAGAGGAAGTGTGCCACGCATAGGGGACGTGTGCCACGCATAGGGGATGTGTGCCACGCATAGGGGACGTGTGCCACCTTGCTCTCACCTCACACTTAGCCCTACACTCACTTTGCACTCACCTCACACTTAGCCCTGCACTCACCTTGCTCTCACCTCACACTTAGCCCTGCACTCACTTTGCTCTCACCTCACACTTAGCCCTGCACTCACTTTGTTCTCACCTCACACTTAGCCCTGCACTCACCTTGCTCTAACCTCACACTTAGCCCTACACTCACTTTGCTCTCACCTCACACTTAGCCCTGCACTCACCGTGCTCTCACCTCACACTTAGCCCTACACTCACTTTGCTCTCACCTCACACTTAGCCCTACACTCACCTTGCTCTCACCTCACACTTAGCCCTGCACTCACCTTGCACTCACCTCACACTTAGCCCTGCACTCACCCTGCTCTCACCTCACACTTAGCCCTACACTCACCTTGCTCTCACCTCACACTTAGCCCTGCACTCACCTTGCACTCACCTCACACTTAGCCCTGCACTCACCTTGCTCTCACCTCACACTTAGCCCTGCACTCACCTCACACTTAGCCCTGCACTCACCTTGCTCTCACCTCACACTTAGCCCTACACTCACTTTGCTCTCACCTCACACTTAGCCCTGCACTCACCTTGCTCTAACCTCACACTTAGCCCTACACTCACTTTGCTCTCACCTCACACTTAGCCCTGCACTCACCTTGCACTCACCTCACACTTAGCCCTGCACTCACCCTGCTCTCACCTCACACTTAGCCCTACACTCACTTTGTTCTCACCTCACACTTAGCCCTGCACTCACTTTGCTCTCAGCTCACACTTAGCCCTACACTCACTTTGCTCCCACCCCACACTTAGCCCTGCACTCACTTTGCTCTCACCTCACACTTAGCCCTGCACTCACCTTGCTCTCACCTCACACTTAGCCCTGCACTCACCCTGCTCTCACCTCACACTTAGCCCTACACTCACCTTGCTCTCACCTCACACTTAGCCCTGCACTCACTTTGCTCTCACCTCACACTTAGCCCTGCACTCACCTTGCTCTCACCTCACACTTAGCCCTGCACTCACCTTGCTCTCACCTCACACTTAGCCCTACACTCACCTTGCTCTCACCTCACACTTAGCCCTGCACTCACTTTGCTCTCCCTACATAGCCTGCATATTGCACCTCACACTTAGCCCTGCACTCACCTTGCTCTCACCTCACACTTAGCCCTGCACTCACTTTGCTCTCACCTCACACTTAGCCCTGCACTCACTTTGCTCTCACCTCACACTTAGCCCTGCACTCACCTTGCTCTCACCTCACACTTAGCCCTACACTCACCTTGCTCTCACCTCACACACTTAGCCCTACACTCACTTTGCTCTCACCTCACACTAGCCCTGCACTCACTGTGCTCTCACCTCACACTTAGCCCTGCACTCACTTTGCTCTCACCTCACACTTAGCCCTGCTCACTTGCCTCACCTAACTTAGCCTGCATCACTTTCTCTCACTCACACTTAGCCCTGCACTCACTTTGCTCTCACCTCACACTTAGCCCTGCACTCACTTTGCTCTCACCTCACACTTAGCCCTGCACTCACCTTGCTCTCACCTCACACTTAGCCCTGCACTCACTGCTCTACCTAACTAGCTGCCTCACTGCTCTCACCTCACACTTAAGCCCTGCACTCACTTTGCTCTCACCTCACACTTAGCCCTGCACTCACTCTGCTCTCACCTCACACTTAGCCCTGCACTCACTTTGCTCTCACCTCACACTTAGCCCTGCACTCACTTTGCTCTCACCTCACACTTAGCCCTGCACTCACCTTGCTCTCACCTCACACTTAGCCCTGCACTCACTTTGCTCTCACCTCACACTTAGCCCTGCACTCACTTTGCTCTCACCTCACACTTAGCCCTGCACTCACCTTGCTCTCACCTCACACTTAGCCCTGCACTCACTTTGCTCTCACCTCACACTTAGCCCTGCACTCACCTTGCTCTCACCTCACACTTAGCCCTGCACTCACCCTTGCTCTCACCTCACACTTAGCCCTGCACCCCTTTGCTCTCGCCTCACACTTAGCCCTCACTCACCTTGCTCTCACCTCACACTCTCAGCCCTCACTCACCGCTTGCTCTCATTTCATCTTAGCCCTACATCAGCCTGTGCTACCAATCACGAGCGGTTGGAGCCCTACACTCCCTTGCACTCACTCCATGCTCCTCTAAGGCACTACCCCCGTCCTTGATTGTTCGTCTTGCTGGCATGGAGAGCATCAATAGGCGATGCGGGATTCGGGAGTCTACGCCAGTCTTGGTGCTCACTGTCAATGGCTCCTGTGGCGCACTCACCCCGCATTATTGCTTCTTCATATATGGCATAGACTCCGAACTTCAAACCTGGGCGTGGAGTCTTATACAAGGAGGGGTCATGCGTGAAAGGGAGAGGCTATGGCTTGGAACAGCCTATGGAGCCCATTATTAAATGAGCTCTGGAGGCCTTGGCATATTGTTGTGGCGTCATACTTAATTGAGGCTGGAGGTCAGAAGAAGAAGAGCATGTGGGGTGATACGGATATGAGGTATGGAGATACTATGTGGAGACTCATACTGTGTATATATGAGGCTATGTGGGGGCTCATACTGTGCATATATGAGGCTATGTGGGGGCTCATACTGTGCATATATGAGGCTATGTGGGGGCTCATACTGTATATATATGAGGCTATGTGGGGGCTCATACTGTGTATATATGAGGCTATGTGGGGGCTCATTCTGTGTATATATGAGGCTATGTGGGGCTCATTCTGTGTATATATGAGGCTATGTGGGGGCTCATACTGTGCATATATGAGGCTATGTGGGGGCTCATACTGTGCATATATGAGGCTATGTGGGGGCTCATACTGTATATATATGAGGCTATGTGGGGGCTCATACTGTGTATATATGAGGCTATGTAGGGGCTCATTCTGTGTATATATGAGGCTATGTGGGGGCTCATACTGTGTATAAGAGGCTATGTGGAGACTCATACTGTGTATATATGAGGCTATGTGGGGGCTCATACTGTGCATATATGAGGCTATGTGGGGGCTCATACTGTGCATATATGAGGCTATGTGGGGGCTCATACTGTATATATATGAGGCTATGTGGGGGCTCATACTGTGTATATATGAGGCTATGTGGGGGCTCATTCTGTGTATATATGAGGCTATGTGGGGGCTCATACTGTGTATATATGAGGCTATGTGGGGGCTCATACTGTGTATATAGGAGGCTATGTGGGGGCTCATACTGTGCATATATGAGGCTATGTGGGGGCTCATACTGTGCATATATGAGGCTATGTGGGGGCTCATACTGTATATATATGAGGCTATGTGGGGGCTCATACTGTGTATATATGAGGCTATGTGGGGGCTCATTCTGTGTATATATGAGGCTATGTGGGGGCTCATTCTGTGTATATATGAGGCTATGTGGGGCTCATACTGTGTATATATGAGGCTATGTGGGGGCTCATACTGTGTATATAGGAGGCTATGTGGGGGCTCATACTGTGTATATATGAGGCTATGTGGGGGCTCATTCTGTGTATATATGAGGCTATGTGGGGGCTCATACTGTATATATATGAGGCTATGTGGGGGCTCATATTGTGTATATATGAGGCTATGTGGGGGCTCATACTGTGTATATATGAGGCTATGTGGGGGCTCATACTGTGTATATATGAGGCTATGTGGGGGCTCATACTGTGCATATAGGAGGCTATGTGGGGGCTCATACTGTGCATATAGGAGGCTATGTGGGGGCTCTTACTGTGTATATATGAGGCTATGTGGGGGCTCTTACTGTGTATATATGAGGTTATGTGAAGGCTCATACGGTGTATATAGGAGGATATGTGGGGGCTCATACTGTATATAGGAGGCTATGTGGGGGCTCTTACTGTGTATATATAGGAGGTTATGTGAGGGCTCATACTGTATATAGGAGGCTATGTGGGGGTTCTTACTGTATATAGGAGGATATGTGGGGGCTCTTACTGTGTATATATAAGGCTATGTGGGGGCTCTTACTGTGTATATAGGAGGATATGTGGGGGCTCATACGTATTACTGCAGAGAATATTTCACCTATATTCACCTATATACACTGTCACCCCCTGTCATGTACTAGGGTCAGAGGTGAGAGAGCTGGACGGTGCCAAATAAGAAGATCTGGTCATGAAACGCGTCGCGTCCATCGACAGCACAGAGACCCCGGTACACGTCCACGCTGCCCCCACTGTTAACCCTTCATCTGCCTCTCTGTCGCTAAGGATCAGATATGATGATGGTTCGGCCTCGGGGTGTCCTTTTCTTCGGCGGGATCGGTGGTGCCGCCACGTGTAATGGGATTAATCAGGACCACGATGCGGCAGAGCAGGGGTTAACAGCGGACACCACGGGAATCCTCTATCCATGCATATGTCCCCAAGTAAAAAGAGGGACGGGGAGCGGCCCCCGGGGCATGATGCACTTTGATGCGGGGCCCCCAGTCGCGTGCGCTCTTTTGAAGGGTCCGTCGTCTCCTTAATTCTCGGCTTTGATGTGCGGAAAGGAGCCGGAGTGACGGAGGCAGAGAATCCTCCAATGTCACAATATTTACAGGAGACATTGTAACTGATCAGTAAGGATTTAGAGGGACAGTGCACCCTATAAGAGCTGATCAAGTACTGATCATCCTCCAGAGCTGCACTCACTATTCTGCTGGTGCAGTCACTGTGTACATACATTACATTACTGATCCTGAGTTACCTCCTGTATTATACTCCAGAGCTGCACTCACTATTCTGCTGGTGCAGTCACTGTGTACATACATTACATTACTGATCCTGAGTTACCTCCTGTATTATACTCCAGAGCTGCACTCACTATTCTGCTGGTGCAGTCGCTGTGTACATACATTACATTACTGATCCTGAGTTACCTCCTGTATTATACTCCAGAGCTGCACTCACTATTCTGCTGGTGCAGTCGCTGTGTACATACATTACATTACTGATCCTGAGTTACCTCCTGTATTATACTCCAGAGCTGCACTCACTATTCTGCTGGTGCAGTCACTGTGTACATACATTACATTACTGATCCTGAGTTACCTCCTGTATTATACTCCAGAGCTGCACTCACTATTCTGCTGGTGCAGTCACTGTGTACATACATTACATTACTGATCCTGAGTTACCTCCTGTATTATACTCCAGAGCTGCACTCACTATTCTGCTGGTGCAGTCACTGTGTACATACATTACATTACTGATCCGGAGTTACCTCCTGTATTATACTCCAGAGCTGCACTCACTATTCTGCTGGTGCAGTCACTGTGTACATACATTACATTACTGATCCTGAGTTACCTCCTGTATTATACTCCAGAGCTACACTCACTATTCTGCTGGTGCAGTCACTGTGTACATACATTACATTACTGATCCTGAGTTACCTCCTGTATTATACTCCAGAGCTGCACTCACTATTCTGCTGGTGCAGTCACTGTGTACATACATTACATTACTGATCCTGAGTTATCTCCTGTATTATACTCCAGAGCTGCACTCACTATTCTGCTGGTGCAGTCACTGTGTACATACATTACATTACTTACCCTGAGTTACCTCCTGTATTATACTCCAGAGCTGCACTCACTATTCTGCTGGTGCAGTCACTGTGTACATACATTACATTACTGATCCTGAGTTACTCCTGTATTATACTCCAGAGCTGCACTCACTATTCTGCTGGTGCAGTACACTGTGTACATACATTACATTACTGATCCTGATTACTCCTGTATTATACTCCAGAGCTGCACTCACTATTCTGCTGGTGCAGTCACTGTGTACATACATTACATTACTGATCCTGATTACCTCTGTATTATCCTCCAGAGTGCACTCACTATTCTGCTGTGCAGTCACTGTGTACATACATTACATTACTGATCCTGGGTTACCTCCTGTATTATACTCCAGAGCTGCACTCACTATTCTGCTGGTGCAGTCACTGTGTACATACATTACATTACTGATCCTGAGTTACTCCTTATTATCTCCAGAGCTGCACTCACTATTCTGCTGGTGCAGTCACTGTGTACATACATTACATTACTGATCCTGAGTTCCTCCTGTATTATACTCCAGAGCTGCACTCACTATTCTGCTGGTGCAGTCACTGTGTACATACATTACATTACTGATCTGAGTTATCCTGTATTATACTCCAGAGCTGCACTCACTATTCTGCTGGTGCAGTCACTGTTACATACATTACATATGATCCTGAGTTACTCTGTATTATACTCAGACTGCACTCACTATTCTGTGGTGCAGTCACTGTGTACATACATACATTACTGATCCTGAGTTACCTCCTGTATATACTCCAGAGCTGCACTCACTATTTGTGTGCAGTCACTGTGTACATACATTAATTACTGATCTGAGTTACCTCCTGTATATCCAGAGCTGCACTCACTATTCTGCTGGTGCAGTCACTGTGTACATACATTACATTACTGATCCTGAGTTACCTCCTGTATTATACTCCAGAGCTGCACTCACTATTCTGCTGGTGCAGTCACTGTGTACATACATTACATTACTGATCCTGAGTTACCTCCTGTATTATACTCCAGAGCTGCACTCACTATTCTGCTGGTGCAGTCACTGTGTACATACATTACATTACTGATCCTGAGTTACCTCCTGTATTATACTCCAGAGCTGCACTCACTATTCTGCTGGTGCAGTCACTGTGTTACATACATTACATTACTGATCCTGAGTTTCCTCCTATATTATACTCCAGAGCTGCACTCACTATTCTGCTGGTGCAGTCATGTGTAATACATTACATTACTCATCCTGAGTTACCTCTGTATTATACTCCAGAGCTGCACTCACTATTCTGCTGGTGCAGTCACTGTATGTTCACGCTCCTCACACTGACTGTGTATCGCACCTATCACATTTGTGAGGTCTCGCGCTCCTGGGGATTCGCTTTACATAGTTAAAATGACACATGAATACATGTTTTTGATCATTCTGCAGCAGTTTATTAAGTGTGAACTGCTCCTCTCACATTATACACTAACGTTCCTGTAGGAACAAGATCACATGACATCATGAATACATAGCTCACTACATCACATGACATCATGAATACATAGCTCACTACATCACATGACATCATGAATGCATTAGCTCACTACATCACATGACACCATGAATGCATAGCTCACTACTATCTACAGGGACATAACTGTGTACATACATACATTACTATCCTGATTACCTCCATGTATATACTCAAGTGCACTCACTATTCTGCTGTCATCACTGACATGAATGCATTACATTACTGATCCATGGACCTCTATATTATACTCCAGAGCTCACTCACTATTCTGCATCATCACTTGATACATACATACATACTCATCCTGATCACTCACTGAATTAATACTCCAGAGCTGCACATCACATATCTGCTGTGATACTGATAGTTCACACTCACTCACACTGAATGTGTATGCTACCTAATCACATTGGAGTCATGATGCTCTGATTCGCTCACATAGAAAATACACATGAACATGTATATGTCATCTGCACATTTCATATCAATGTATACTAGCTCCTACATCACATGACACTAGTTCCATAGATACTAATCACATGACATCATGAATACATAGCTCACTACATCACATGACATCATGAATACATAGCTCACTACATCACATGACATCATGAATGCATAGCTACTACATCACATGACACCATGAATGCATAGCTCACTACATCACATGACACCATGAATCATAGCTCACTACATCACATGACACCATGAATCATAGCTCAACTACATCACATGACATCATGAATACATAGCTCACTACATCACATGACATCATGAATGCATAGCTCACTACATCACATGACACATGAATACATAGCTCACTACATCACATGACATCATGAATACATAGCTCACTACATCACATGACCTCATGTAATCATAGCTCACTACTCACATGACATCATGAATGCATAGCTCACTACATCACATGACATCATGAATCATAGCTCACTCAAGACTATCACATGACATACTAATGAATAGCATAGCTCACTACATCACATGACATCATGAATGCATAGCTCACTACATTACATGACATCATGAATACATAGCTCACTACATCACATGACATCATGAATAGCATAGCTCACTACATCACATGACACTCATGAATACATAGCTCACTACATCACATGACATCATGAATACATAGCTCACTACATACACATGACATCATGAATACATAGCTCAACTACACATCACATGACACATGAATGCATAGCTCACTACATCACATGACACATGAATGCATAGCTCACTACATACACATGACATCATGAATGATACTAGCTCACTACATCACATGACATCATGAATCATAGCTCATACATCACATGACACATGAATGCATAGTCACTACATCACATGACACATGAATATAGCTCACTACATCACATGACATCATGAATACATAGCTCACTACATCACATGACACATGAATGCATAGCTCACTACATCACATGACATCATGAATACATAGCTCACTACATCACATGACATCATGAATACATAGCTCACTACATCACATGACATCATGAATGACATAGCTCACTACATCACATGACATCATGAATACATAGCTCACTACATGCACATGAATCATTCACTACTACATCATGACACCATGAATACATAGCTCACTACATCACATGACATCATGAATACATAGCTCACTACATCACATGACACATGAATGCATAGCTCACTACATCACATGACACCATGAATACATAGCTCACTACATCACATGACATCATGAATGCATAGCTCACTACATCACATGACACCATGAATGCATAGCTCATAGCTCACTACATCACATGACACATGAATACATAGCTCACTACATCACATGACATCATGAATACATAGCTCACTACATCACATGACATCATGAATGCATAGCTCACTACATCACATGACACCATGAATCATAGCTCACTACAATCACATGACACCATGAATGCATAGCTCACTACATCACATGACATCATGAATCATAGCTCACTACATCACATGACACCATGAATGCATAGCTCACTACATCACATGACATCATGAATGACATAGCTCACTACATCACATGACATCATGAATACATAGCTCATACATCACATGACATCATGAATACATAGCTCACTACATCACATGACATCATGAATACATAGCTCACTACATCACATGACATGACATCATGATACATAGCTCAATACATACTCAACATACATGCATGAATACATAGCTCACTACATCACATGACATCATGAATATGCATAGCTCACTACATCACATGACACCATGAATGCATAGCTCACTACATCACATGACACATGAATACATAGCTCACTACATCACATGACATCATGAATGCATAGCTCACTACATCACATGACACATGAATGCATAGCTCACTACATCACATGACATCATGAATACATAGCTCACTACATCACATGACATCATGAATACATAGCTCACTACATCACATGACATCATGAATACATAGCTCACTACATCACATGACATCATGAATACATAGCTCACTACATCACATGACACATGAATGCATAGCTCACTACATCACATGACACATGAATACATAGCTCACTACATCACATGACATCATGAATGCATAGCTCACTACATCACATGACACCATGAATACATAGCTCACTACATCACATGACATCATGAATGCATAGCTCACTACATCACATGACACCATGAATACATAGCTCACTACATCACATGACATCATGAATACATAGCTCACTACATCACATGACACCATGAATACATAGCTCACTACATCACATGACATCATGAATGACATAGCTCACTACATCACATGACATCATGAATACATAGCTCACTACATCACATGACATCATGAATACATAGCTCACTACATCACATGACATCATGAATACATAGCTCACTACATCACATGACATCATGAATACATAGCTCACTACATCACATGACATCATGAATACATAGCTCACTACATCACATGACATCATGAATGCATAGCTCACTACATCACATGACACCTATGAATGCATAGCTCACTACATCACATGACATCATGAATACATAGCTCACTACATCACATGACACCATGAATGCATAGCTCACTACATCACATGACATCATGAATCATAGTACTACAATCTTAACATTCACACATGACATCATGAATGCATAGCTCACTACATCACATGACACCATGAATGCATAGCTCACTACATCACATGACATCATGAATACATAGCTCACTACATCACATGACATCATGAATACATAGCTCACTACATCACATGACATCATGAATACATAGCTCACTACATCACATGACATCATGAATGCATAGCTCACTACATCACATGACACCATGAATACATAGCTCACTACATCACATGACATCATGAATGCATAGCTCACTACATCACATGACACCATGAATGCATAGCTCACTACATCACATGACACCATGAATACATAGCTCACTACATCACATGACATCATGAATACATAGCTCACTACATCACATGACATCATGAATACATAGCTCACTACATCACATGACATCATGAATACATAGCTTACTACATCACATGACATCATGAATGCATAGCTCACTACATCACATGACATCATGAATGCATAGCTTACTACATCACATGACATCATGAATACATAGCTCACTACATCACATGACATCATGAATACATAGCTTACTACATCACATGACATCATGAATACATAGCTCACTACATCACATGACACCATGAATACATAGCTCACTACATCACATAACATCATGAATGCATAGCTCACTACATCACATGACACCATGAATACATAGCTCACTACATCACATGACATCATGAATACATAGCTCACTACATCACATGACACCATGAATGCATAGCTCACTACATCACATGACACCATGAATACATAGCTCACTACATCACATGACATCATGAATGCATAGCTCACTACATCACATGACACCATGAATACATAGCTCACTACATCACATGACATCATGAATGCATAGCTCACTACATCACATGACACCATGAATACATAGCTCACTACATCACATGACACCTTGAATACATAGCTCACTACATCACATGACATCATGAATGCATAGCTCACTACATCACATGACATCATGAATACATAGCTCACTACATCACATGACATCATGAATGCATAGCTCACTACATCACATGACACCATGAATACATAGCTCACTACATCACATGACATCATGAATACATAGCTCACTACATCACATGACATCATGAATGCATAGCTCACTACATCACATGACACCATGAATGCATAGCTCACTACATCACATGACACCATGAATGCATAGCTCACTACATCACATGACATCATGAATGCATAGCTCACTACATCACATGACATCATGAATACATAGCTCACTACATCACATGACACCATGAATACATAGCTCACTACATCACATGACATCATGAATACATAGCTCACTACATCACATGACATCATGAATACATAGCTCACTACATCACATGACATCATGAATACATAGCTCACTACATCACATGACATCATGAATACATAGCTCACTACATCACATGACATCATGAATGCATAGCTCACTACATCACATGACACCATGAATGCATAGCTCACTACATCACATGACATCATGAATACATAGCTCACTACATCACATGACATCATGAATACATAGCTCACTACATCACATGACATCATGAATACATAGCTCACTACATCACATGACATCATGAATACATAGCTCACTACATCACATGACATCATGAATACATAGCTCACTACATCACATGACACCATGAATACATAGCTCACTACATCACATGACATCATGAATACATAGCTCACTACATCACATGATATCATGAATACATAGCTCACTACATCACATTCCACAGTACATAAATTATATTGCACATATTCTAACACCCGGTGACCTTACGGTACCGGTACACACACAGAGTACACGGGTAACACACCGTCCCCTAGGGATCCAGGCCTAGTCGGCTCACCCCTATTCACACCTGACGGTATCTACCCTACGGCCAGGCTCTTCTGTGGCCTAATTCCCCATTGGAGAGTCCAGTCCCTTCCCACAGGCTGTTCCCAGCCCTCTACACAGCGCTCCGGCTGCTCCATACCAGGCCCCGATCTGGGTTTAGTCACCGGGGCTCCAGGGCCAGTCAGGCCCCCAAGAAGTCCTCTGCACGTGTCTCCAGGTCGCCATCACCAGGCCCCGACCTCCAGGACAGCGGCTGCACCAGACATGCCCTCGCGAGCCCCTCCAGGGTCAGCACTCTAAGCTCAGACCAGGTCCGGAGCCAGGGCAGTCACAGCCTCCCCCCAGGTCTCCTCACCCTGCCCATGATGCCAAGCTGCCCCAAGCCCCCACCAACACAGGCAGAGATCCTGGACGGCACCTCACCACCATGGACAGAGTGAGACCCCTATAAGTTCAGCCAGGACCCCCCCTTACACCCAGGTGCTCCACTAACCTCTCGGTCTGGCCACAGGCTCCACACGGCTCAGAGGGACCAGCGTCTGCTGTCATGGAGAACCAGGCGTCCTGCCCCATCCCCCCCAAAGGGGACGGGACCCACCTGAGACACGTCCTCTCCCTCAGAGGATCATGTCAGGTCTCTCTGTGTCTCTGTTGTGTCTGTCTTTCTTCTCTCACACCTGGGCTGTCAGCAATCAGCACCCATTGCTCTCAGCCGCTCATTAGGCTCATGAATTTCCTGGCTATTAACCTATTGTGCAGCGGACAGGATTACAGCACTCACTCTCAGCTGTTAACTCACTGTGTTCCGGGTAGGTTTAACACAGCACAACCACAGTAAAACCGGATAATGTGAACAGAGTCATATACTGTGGCCCCCTTTACCAGGTCACCACAGACTCCCTTGGGACACTGAGGGATTTCTCACAGCGAGTAACCCCGCTAACACACAACACCTTTCACCCCAGGCCTGTAGGGGGAGCTCCACTGGTTGCCTTAAGTCAGATCCCCTATAAATACAGGTGCTGGAGGGAAATCAGCAGAGTGTGCAGTCACTACAGAACTGTGAAGAGCTGAGTGAGCTGAGCTGGTGCTGGAGCCGCGCTAGGCCCAGACCAGAGACACCCGAGACAGTGGTAGACCCTCAGAGTAGAGGTCACAGGCAGAGGAGAGAAACGTGTACAAGAAGGGGCAGAGGAGTCATCCCGACTCACCCCAGCAGAGTCCGGTCACTGGGTCCAAGCTGCAGGGACAGAGAGGATAGACCCCGCAGGGAAGCCAGCACCACAAGGAGGCTTCCAGGACACCCGAAGCACCAACAGTTGAGAGCCAGGGACCGTAGGGCATCCAGCGGGATCCCGAGAGAGAGTCCTCAGTGCAGCAACCCGGGCGTGGAGAGACAGAGAGAAGCAACAGTCCGGTCAGGGTCCAAACAGAGGAACAGACAAGGAGGCCTACAACCCTACTCGCTGTGGAGACCCTAAGGTGTTTCCCTCACCTCCAGACGAGAACACCAGTAAAGGTACCAAAAGACTATATGTGTGCGTGTCCCTCCTTCCATCTGCACCACACTGACCGCACTACCCTATTACCTTCACTACAACTTACAGCCCTGGGGAACCCCACTCGTCCTGTAGGGAGCGATTCCATCTACCTGTCGCCCATCACCCCGGAGGCCCAAGCAGCGCCGGTGCCATCACCGGATCCCTACAGGTGGCGTCACGACAGACATCTTTCTTATTTTTCCTTTTCCTCCTTTTTCATCTGCATCCCCCGGGCCCACGGCCTCAGGCACCGCTACCCGTGACTTCCCCTCCAGACCGCACCTGAGCGATCCAAGTACCCCCCCCCGGACCTGGGCTGGACAATCCCAACAACCCGTGTGATGCACCCGGCGGTATACATGGCGGTATGTATGGTGGTATATATGGCGGTATATATGGCGGTATATATAGGGGTATATATGGCGGTATATATAGGGGTATATATGGCGGTACATATAGGAGTATACATGGTATTTACGTCGGTGTTAGCGGCGGCTCCTGATTGCGCGGCGGAGCTCGTTATAAGTGTAGAGGAATATTTGCTTTTTCTCCCTTTCTGGAGGATATAAAGGCTCTTTGATGTGGAGTTGTAGGAGCGTCTGTCAGTCGGGGAGATACGAGGACGGCAGGACGTAGAGGGGGAAGGATCCAGAGGATGATAACGATGCGCGGATACGGTGAGCGGGCGACGGCCTCAAGCTGCCGCTAACATTCATCTTTCCAGGAGCAGCGCCTGCGCTCAGTGTGAGGCATTTTAATAGCCGGAATATAATATGCAGCATCACGTTCCGGCTGAAGCCTTTGATGGCGAAACTTCAATCCGCCTTTCTTCCTCGCGCGGTTGATGTCCGTTTACTGACCCATTACAGTCCGACCTCATCACACTCAATTAATGGCCGAGGACTCCGGATGAAGGTATGGATTTTAACGCTTCCTTTGAGCGGCGCAGACCCCGCGGATTCCTCGGCTCGAGGACGCGGCGCCGGATCTGTGAACTCCACGTGACGTCGACGTCTTCACTGGAAAGGGAAAGTTTTGCTGATCAACTTACAACATCGAGGAGAAACTCTCTACATCACTGCAAATAAGACACAAAGTCTCCATGTAGGAAAGTCCAAACCATCATGATGGCGCCATCCTCTGACCGGTACCGGTGACGTCTAATGACGCCCGAGTCCGATAGCTCCACACCACCGGGTGATGTCCTAATATTAAACCATGAGTACAGTGTCTCCTGTAGAGGTGATGTCCCGGGCACGGTGTCTCCTGTAGAGGTGATGTCCCGGGCACGGCGTCTCCTGTAGAGGTGATGTCCCGGGTACGGTGTCTCCTGTAGAGGTGATGTCCCGGGCACGGTGTCTCCTGTAGAGGTGATGTCCCGGGCACGGTGTCTCCTCTAGAGGTGATGTCCCGGGCACGGTGTCTCCTGTAGAGGTGATGTCCCGGGCACGGTGTCTCCTGTAGAGGTGATGTCCCGGGCACGGTGTCTCCTGTAGAGGTGATGTCCCGGGCACGGTGTCTCCTGTAGAGGTGATGTCCCGGGCACGGTGTCTCCTGTAGAGGTGATGTCCCGGGCACGGTGTCTCCTGTAGAGGTGATGTCCCGGGCACGGTGTCTCCTGTAGAGGTGATGTCCCGGGTACGGTGTCTCCTGTAGAGGTGATGTCCCGGGCACGGTGTCTCCTGTAGAGGTGATGTCCCGGGCACGGTGTCTCCTGTAGAGGTGATGTCCCGGGCACGGTGTCTCCTGTAGAGGTGATGTCCCGGGCACGGTGTCTCCTGTAGAGGTGATGTCCCGGGCACGGTGTCTCCTGTACAGGTGATGTCCCGGGTACGGTGTCTCCTGTAGAGGTGATGTCCCGGGTACGGTGTCTCCTGTAGAGGTGATGTCCCGGGTACGGTGTCTCCTGTAGAGGTGATGTCCCGGGTACGGTGTCTCCTGTAGAGGTGATGTCCCGGGCACGGTGTCTCCTGTAGAGGTGATGTCCCGGGCACGGTGTCTCCTGTAGAGGTGATGTCCCGGGCACGGTGTCTCCTGTACAGGTGATGTCCCGGGTACGGTGTCTCCTGTACAGGTGATGTCCCGGGTACGGTGTCTCCTGTAGAGGTGATGTCCCGGGTACGGTGTCTCCTGTAGAGGTGATGTCCCGGGTACGGTGTCTCCTGTAGAGGTGATGTCCCGGGCACGGTGTCTCCTGTAGAGGTGATGTCCCGGGCACGGTGTCTCCTGTAGAGGTGATGTCCCGGGTACGGTGTCTCCTGTAGAGGTGATGTCCCGGGTACGGTGTCTCCTGTAGAGGTGATGTCCCGGGCACGGTGTCTCCTGTAGAGGTGATGTCCCGGGCACGGTGTCTCCTGTAGAGGTGATGTCCCGGGCACGGTGTCTCCTGTAGAGGTGATGTCCCGGGCACGGTGTCTCCTGTAGAGGTGATGTACGGGAGGCCGCCGGTGTCTCCTGTAGAGGTGATGTCCCGGGCACGGTGTCTCCTGTAGAGGTGATGCCGTCGCCGTGGGCCGGTGTGTCTCCTGTAGAGGTGATGTCCCGGGCACGGTGTCTCCTGTAGAGTGATGTCCCGGGCACGGTGTCTCCTGTAGAGGTGATGTCCCGGGCACAGTGTCTCCTGTAGAGGTGAATGTCCCGGGCACAGGTGTCTCCTGTAGAGGTGATGTCCCGGGCACGGTGTCTCCTGTAGAGGTGATGTCCCGGGCACAGTGTCTCCTGTAAGGTGATGTCCCGGGCACGGTGTCTCCTGTAAGGTGATGTCCCGGGCACGGTGTCTCCTGTAGAGGTGATGTCCCGGGCACGTGTCTCCTGTAGAGGTGATGTCCCAGGGCTGACGGTGTCTCCTGTAAGGTGATGTCCCGGGCACGGTGTCTCCTGTAGAGGTGATGTCCCGGGCACGGTGTCCTCCTGTAAGGTGATGTCCCGGGCACGGTGTCTCCTGTAGAGGTGATGTCCCGGGCACGGTGTCTCCTGTAGAGGTGATGTCCCGGGCACGGTTGTCTCCTGTAGAGGTGATGTCCCGGGTACGGTGTCTCCTGTAGAGGTGATGTCCCGGGTACGGTGTCTCCGTAGAGGTGAGTCCCGGGTACGGTGTCTCCTGTAGAGGTGATGTCCCGGGTACGGTGTCTCCTGTAGAGGTGATGTCCCGGGCACGGTTCTCCTGTAGAGGTGATGTCCGGGGTTCCGTACGGTGTCTCCTGTAGAGGTGTGTCCCGGGACGGTGTCTCCTTAGAGGTGATGTCCCGGGCCGGTTTCCTGTAGAGGTGATGTCCGGGCACGGTGTCTCCTGAGAGGTGATTCCCGGGCCCGGTGTCTCCTGTAGAGGTGTGCCCGGGCACGGTTCTCTAGTAGACGGGAGGTTCCCGGGTGGTGCGGCTCCTGTAGAGGTGATGTCCGGGCACGGTGTCTCCTGTAGAGGTGATGTCCCGGGCACGGTGTCTCCTTGAGGGATGTCCCGGGCACAGGTGTTCCTGTAGAGGTGATGTCCGGGCACGGTGTCTCCTGTAGAGGTGATGTCCCGGGCACGATGTCTCCTGTACAGGTGTGTCCGGGATCCGGGACTGTCTCGTAAGGTGATGTCCCGGGCACGGTGTCTCCTGTAGAGGTGATGTCCCGGGCCAGTGCTCCTGTAGAGGTGATGTCCCGGGCCGGTGTCTCCTGTAAAGGTGGATGGTCCCGACGGTGTCCCGGAGGTGCTTGTAAGGTGAGCCGGGTCTCCTGTAGAGTGATTCCCGGGCACGTGTCTCCCGTAGAGGTGATGTCCCGGGACGGTGTCTCCTGTAAGGTGATGTCCCGACGGTGTTCCGTAAGGTGTTCCGAGGGTGTCCCGGGTATCCCGGACTGCTCGTAGAGGTGATGTCCGGCAGGTGTCTCTGTAGAGGTGATGTCCGGGCACGGTGTCTCCTGTAAGGTGATGTCCGGGACGGTGTCTCCTGTAGGTGATGTCCCGGGTACGGTGTCCCTGTAGAGGTGATGTCCCGGGTACGGTGTCTCCTGTAGAGGTGATGTTCCCGTAGGTGTCTCCGTAGGGTGATGTCCGGCACGGTGTCTCCTGTAGAGGTGATGTCCCGGGCACGGTGTCCTGTAGAGGTGATGTCCGGGCACGGTGTCTCCTGTACAGGTGATGTCCGGGACGGTGTCTCTGTAGAGGTGACCCGGCGGGTTCTTGTAGAGGTGGTGTCCCGGTAAGGTGTCCCGGAGGTGTGTCCGGGTCCGGTGGTCTCTGTAGAGGTGATGTCCGGCCGGGTCCGAGGTGTGTCCGGAGGTGTCCCGTAGGGTTGTGGGTTACGGTGTCTCCTGGAGTGATGTCCGGGACGTGGTGGTCCGCGTGTGGTGATGTCCCGGGCACGTGTCTCCTGTAGAGGTGATGTCCCGGGCACGGTCTGTTCCGACGTGTCGTGTGTCCGGGCCGGTGTCTCCTGTAGAGGTGATTCCGGGCACGGTGTCTCCTGTAGGGTGATGCCGGGCCGTGTTCCGAGGTGTCCGGAGGTGTTCCGGAGGTATGTCGGGCGTGTCGAGGTGTCCGGCACGGTGCTCTGTACAGGTGATGTCCGGCACGGTGTCTCCTGTAGAGGTGATGTCCCGGCACGGTGTCTCCTGTAGAGGTGTGTCCGGGACGTGTCTCCTGTAGAGGTGATGTCCCGGGCACGGTGTCTCCTGTAGAGGTATGTCCCGGCACGTGTCTCCTTAGGGTGATGTCCGGCACGGTTCCTAGAGGTGATGTCCGGGCACGGTGTCTCCGTAGGTGATGTCCCGGGCACGGTGTCTGTTGATGTCCCGGCACGGTGTTCTGTAGAGGTGATGTCCCGGGCACGGTGTCCTTAAGGTGATGCCGGGCACGGTGTCTCTGTAAGGTGATGTCCCGGGCACGGTGTCTCTGTAGAGGTGATGCCGGGCACGGTTCTCCGTAAAGGTGATGCCCGGACGGTGTCTCCTAGAGGTGATGTCCCGGCACGGTGTCTCTGTAGGTGATGTTCCGGGAGGTGTGTCCCGTGGGCGCACGGTGCTCCTGTAGAGGATGTCCCGGGCACGGTGTTCCTGTAGAGGTGTGTCCCGGGCACGGTGCTCTGTAGGTGATTCCCGGGACGTGTCCGTGAGTGTGTCCGGGTCGGTGTTCCTGTAGGATGTCCCGGCACGTGTCTCTGTAGAGGTGATGTCGGGCACGTGTCTCCTGAGGTGATGTCCGGCACGTGTCTCCTGTAAGGTGATGTCCCGGGCCGTTCCTGTAGAGGTGATGTCCCGGGCACGGTGTTCCTGTAGAGGTGATGTCCGGGCACGGTGTCTCCTGTAGAGTGTATGTCCCGGGCACGGTGTCTCCTGTAGAGGTGATGTCCCGGGCACGGTGTCTCCTGTAGAGGTGATGTCCCGGGCACGGTGTCTCCTGAGAGGTGATGTCCCGGCACGTGTCTCCTGTAGAGGTGATGTCCGGGTACGGTGTCTCCTGTAGAGGTGATGTCCCGGGCACGGTGTTCCTGTAGAGGTGATGTCCCGGGACGGTGTCTCCTGTAGAGGTGATGTCCGGGCACGGTGTCTCCTGTAGAGGTGATGCCCGGGCACGGTTGTCTCTGTAGAGGTGATGTCCCGGGACGGTGTCTCCTGTAGAGGTGATGTCCGGGCACGGTGCTCCTGTAGAGGTATGTCCCGGGCACGGTGTCTCCTGTAGGTGATGTCCGGGCACGGTGTCTCCTGTAGAGGTGATGTCCCGGGCACGGTGTCTCCTGTAGAGGTGATGTCCCGGGCACGGTGTCTCCTGAGGTGATGTCCCGGGCACGGTGTCTCCTGTAGAGGTGTGTCCGGGCACGGTGTCTTGTAGAGGTGATGTCCCGGGCACGGGTCTCCTGTAGAGGTGATGTCCCGGCACGGTGTCTCCTGTAGAGGTGATGTCCCGGGCACGGGTCTCCTGTAGAGGTGATGTCCCGGACGTGCTCCTGTAGAGGTGTGTCCCTGGTACAGGTGTTCCTGGTCAGGTGTTCCTGGCACGGTGTCCTGTACAGGGATGTCTCCGGGACGGTGTCTCCGAGAGGTGATGTCCCGGCAGGTGTTCCGAGGGTGTCCCGGCACGGTGTCTCTGTAGGTGATGTCCCGGGCACGGTGTCTCCTGTAGAGGTGATGTCCCGGGCACGGTTCTCCTGTAAGGTGATGTCCCGGGCACGGTGTCCCTGTAGAGGATGTTCCCGGGCACGGTGTCTCCTGTAGAGGTGATGTCCCGACGGGCCCGTAGAGTGTCCCTGGGAGGTGTCTCCTGGAGGTGATGTCCGGTCAGGGTACTGTCAGGGAGTCCCGGGCTGTCTCGTAGGTGATGTCCCGGGCACGGTGTAGTTTCCGGAGGTGTCCCGGGCACAGGTACTGTCAGGGAGTGTTCCGCTAGGGTCTGTAAGGTGTGTCCCGGGCACGGTGTCTCCTGTAGATGATGTCCCGGGCACGGTGTCTCCTGTAGAGGTGATGTCCCGGGCACGGTGTCTCCTGTAGAGGTGATGTCCGGGCACGGTGTCTCCTGTAGAGGTGATGTCCCGGCGTGCCTGACAGGTGTGTCCTGGCAGGTGGTCCTGGGCAGGTGTGTCCGGGCAGTGTCTTGTAGAGGTGATGTCCCGGGCACGGTGTCTCCTGTAGAGGTGATGTCCCGGGACGGTGTCTCCTGTAGAGGTGATGTCCCGGGCACGGTGTCTCCTGTAGGTGATGTCCCGGGCACTGTGTCTCCTGTAGAGGTGATTCCCGGGCACGGTGTCTCCTGTAGAGGTGATGTCCGGGCACGGTGTCTCCTGTAAGGTGATGTCCCGGGCACGGTGTCTCCTGTAGAGGTGATGTCCCGGGCACGGTGTCTCCTGTAGAGGTGATGTCCCGGGCACGGTGTCTCCTGTAGAGGTGATGTCCCGGGCACGGTGTCTCCTGTAGAGGTGATGTCCCGGGCAGGTGTCTCCTGTAGAGGTGATGTCCCGGGCACGGTGTCTCCTGTAGAGGTGATGTCCCGGGCACGGTGTCTCCTGTAAGGTGATGTCCCGGGCACGGTGTCTCCTGTAGAGGTGTGTCCCGGGCCGGTGTCTCCTGCAGGTGTCCCGTAGAGGTGATGTCCGGGACGGTGTCTCCGTAGAGTGATGTCGCCTGTCTGTAAGGTGATGTCCCGGGCACGGTGTCTCCTGTAGAGGTGATGTCCCGGGCACGGTGTCTCCTGTAGAGGTGATGTCCCGGGCACGGTGTCTCCTGTACAGGTGATGTCCCGGGCACGGTGTCTCCTGTAAGGTGATGTCCCGGGCACGGTGTCTCCTGTAAGGTGATGTCCCGGGACGGTGTCTCCTGTAGAGGTGATGTCCCGGGCACGGTGTCTCCTGTAGAGGTGATGTCCCGGGACGGTGTCTCCTGTAGAGGTGATGTCCCGGGCACGGTGTCTCCTGTAGAGGTGATGTCCCGGGCACGGTGTCTCCTGTAGAGGTGATGTCCCGGGCACGGTGTCTCCTGTAGAGGTGATGTCCCGGGCACGGTGTCTCCTGTAGAGGGTGCCCGGGCACGGTGTCTCCTGTGGTGAGGGAGGTCCCGAGGTGATGTCGGGCACGGTGTCCCTGTAGAGGTGGTCCGGCAGGTGTGTCCCGGGACGGTGTCTCCTGTGAGGTGATGTCCCGGGACGGTGTTCCTGAGGTGATGTCCGGCGGTGTCTCCTGTAAGGTGATGTCCCGGGCACGGTGTCTCCTGTAGAGGTGATGTCCCGGGCACGGTGTCTCTGTGAGGTGATGTCCCGGGCAGGTGTCTCTGTAGAGGTGATGTCCCGGGCACGGTGTCTCCTGTACAGGTGATGTCCCGGGCACGGTGTCTCCTGTAGAGGTGATGTCCCGGGCACGGTGTCTCCTGTAGAGGTGATGTCCCGGGCACGGTGTCTCCTGTAGAGGTGATGTCCCGGGCACGGTGTCTCCTGTAGAGGTGATGTCCCAGGTGTCCCGAGTGTCTCCTGTAGAGGTGATGTCCCGGGCACGGTGTCTCCTGTAGAGGTGATGCTCGGGCTGCACAGGTGTTCCGTAGGTGATGTCCCGGGACGGTGTCTCCTGGACGGTGATCTAGGGTGCACGGTGTTCTCCTGTAGAGGTGATGTCCCGGGCACGGTGTCTCCTGTAGAGGTGATGTCCCGGGCACGGTGTCTCCTGTAGTGATGCGGAGTGTCTCCTGTAAGTGTGTCCGGGTGTTCCTGTAGAGTGATGTCCCGGGCACGGTGTCTCCTGTAGAGGTGATGTCCCGGGCACGGTGTCTCCTGTAGAGGTGATGTCCCGGGCACGGTGTCTCCTGTAGAGGTGATGTCCCCGGCTGGTGTCTCTAGAGTGAGCCCGGACGGTGTCTCCTGTAGAGGTGATGTCCCGGGCACGGTGTCTCCTGTAGAGGTGATGTCCCGGGCACGGTGTCTCCTGTAGAGGTGATGTCCCGGGCACGGTGTCTCCTGTAGAGGTGATGTCCCGGGCACGGTGTCTCCTGTAGAGGTGATGTCCCGGGTACGGTGTCTCCTGTAGAGGTGATGTCCCGGGCACGGTGTCTCCTGTAGAGGTGATGTCCCGGGCACGGTGTCTCCTGTAAGGTGATGTCCCGGGCACGGTGTCTCCTGTAAGGTGATGTCCGGGCACGGTGTCTCCTGTAAGGTGATGTCCGGGCACGTGTTCCTGTAGAGGTGATGTCCCGGGCCGGTGTCTCCTGTAGAGTGATGTCCGGGACGGTGTCTCCTGTAAGGTGATGTCCGGGCACGGTGTCTCCTGTAGAGGTGATGTCCCGGGCACGGTGTCTCCTGTAGAGGTGATGTCCCGGGCACGGTGTCTCCTGTAGAGGTGATGTCCCGGGCACGGTGTCTCTGTAAGGTGATGTCCCGGGCACGGTGTCTCCTGTAAGGTGATGTCCCGGGCACGGTGTCTCCTGTAAGGTGATGTCCCGGCACGGTGTCTCTGTAAGGTGATGTCCGGGACGGTGTCTCCTGTAGAGGTGATGTCCGGGCACGGTGTCTCTGTAGAGGTGATGTCCGGGCACGGTGTCTCCTGTAAGGTGATGTCCCGGGACGGTGTCTCCTGTAAGGTGATGTCCCGGGCACGTGTCTCTGTAGAGGTGATGTCCGGGCACGGTGTCTCCTGTAAGGTGATGTCCCGGGCACGGTGTCTCCTGTAAGGTGATGTCCCGGGCACGGTGTCTCCTGTAGAGGTGATGTCCCGGGCACGGTGTCTCCTGTAGAGGTGATGTCCCGGGCACGGTGTCTCCTGTAAGGTGATGTCCGGGCACGGTGTCTCTGTAGAGGTGATGTCCGGGACGGTGTCTCCTGTAGAGGTGATGTCCCGGACGGTGTCTCCTGTAGAGTGATGTCCGGCACGGTGTCTCTGTAGAGGTGATGTCCCGGCGGTGTCTCCTGTAGAGGTGATGTCCGGGCACGTGTCTCCTGTAGAGGTGATGTCCCGGGCACGGTGTCTCCTGTAGAGGTGATGTCCCGGGCACGGTGTCTCCTGTAGAGGTGATGTCCCGGGCACGGTGTCTCCTGTAGAGGTGATGTCCCGGGCACGGTGTCTCCTGTAGAGGTGATGTCCCGGGCACGGTGTCTCCTGTAGAGGTGATGTCCCGGGCACGGTGTCTCCTGTAAGGTGATGTCCGGGCACGGTGTCTCTGTAGAGGTGATGTCCCGGGCACGGTGTCTCCTGTAGAGGTGATGTCCCGGGCACGGTGTCTCCTGTAGAGGTGATGTCCGGGCACGGTGTCTCTGTAGAGGTGATGTCCGGGCACGGTGTCTCCTGTAGAGGTGATGTCCCGGGCACGGTGTCTCCTGTAGAGGTGATGTCCCGGGACGGTGTCTCCTGTAGAGGTGATGTCCCGGGCACGGTGTCTCTGTAGAGGTGATGTCCCGGGCACGGTGTCTCCTGTAGAGGTGATGTCCCGGGCACGGTGTCTCCTGTAGAGGTGATGTCCCGGGCACGGTGTCTCCTGTAGAGGTGATGTCCCGGGCACGGTGTCTCCTGTAGAGGTGATGTCCCGGGCACGGTGTCTCCTGTAGAGGTGATGTCCCGGGACGGTGTCTCCTGTAGAGGTGATGTCCCGGGCACGGTGTCTCCTGTAGAGGTGATGTCCCGGGACGGTGTCTCCTGTAGAGGTGATGTCCCGGGCACGGTGTCTCCTGTAGAGGTGATGTCCCGGGCACGGTGTCTCCTGTAGAGGTGTGTCCCGGGACGGTGTCTCCTGTAGAGGTGATGTCCCGGGCACGGTGTCTCCTGTAGAGGTGATGTCCCGGCACGGTGTCTCCTGTAGAGGTGATGTCCCGGCACGGTGTCTCCTGTAGAGGTGATGTCCCGGGCACGGTGTCTCCTGTAGAGGTGATGTCCCGGGCACGGTGTCTCCTGTAAGGTGATGTCCCGGGCACGGTGTCTCCTGTAGAGGTGATGTCCGGGCACGGTGTCTCCTGTAGAGGTGATGTCCCGGCACGGTGTCTCCTGTAGAGTGATGTCCCGGGCACGGTGTCTCCTGTAGAGGTGATGTCCCGGGCACGGTGTTCCTGTAGAGGTGATGTCCCGGGCACGGTGTCTCCTGTAAGGTGATGTCCCGGCACGTGTCTCTGTAGAGGTGATGTCCCGGGCACGGTGTCTCCTGTAGAGGTGATGTCCGGGCACGGTGTCTCCTGTAGAGGTGATGTCCCGGGCACGGTGTCTCCTGTAGAGGTGATGTCCCGGGCACGGTGTCTCCTGTAGGTGATGTCCCGGGCGTGTCCTGTAAGGTGTTCCGGACAGGTATTCTCCGAGGTGTCTCCTGTACAGGCTGATTGTCCCGGGCACGGTGTCTCCTGTAGAGGTGTGTCCGGGCACGGTGTCTCCTGTAAGGTGATGTCCGGGGCACGGTGTCTCCTGAGAGGTGATTCCCGGGCACGTGCTCCTGTAAGTGTGGATGTCCCGCAGGTGTCCTGTCGGTGAGTTCCTGGGAGTGTCTCGGGTGTTCCTGGGCGTGTCTGCGTGTGATGGTGTCCCGGGCACGGTGTCTCCTGAAGGTGATGTCCCGGGTGTCTCCTGTAGAGGTGATGTCCCGGGTTCGTGGTTTCCTGGAGGTGTTCCCGAGGGTGATGTCCGGAGTGTGTCCCTGTAGAGGTGATGTCCCGGGACGGTGTCTCCTGTCAGGTGATGTCCCGGGCACGGTGTCTCTGAGGTGATGTCCCGGGGCCTGTGAGGGTGTCCCGGGTACGGTGTCTCCTTAGAGGTGATGGGTTCTCCGGGAGGTGTTCCCGGAGGTGTTTGTAGGGTCCGGAGTTCCCGAGGGAGTCCGGGATGCTCGATATCCGGGCACGTGTCTCTTGGATTCGGGTGATCCGGAGGGTGTCCCGGTAAGTGTGTCCCGGAGGTGTTCCTGAGGGGTTCCTGTGGTGTTCCGAAGTGTTTCAGGGAGTCGGCCGTGTTCCCGGGAGGTGTTCCGCAGTGTTCCGGACGGTGTCTCCGTAGAGTGTCATCCGAGGTATGTCCCGGGAGGTGTCCCGTGAGGTGTCCGGGAGTGTCTCCGGGCAGGTTGTTCCGAGGTGTTCCGGCACGGTGTGTCCCCTGAGGTGTGTCCGGAGGGTGTCCCGGGCACGGTGTGTCCCGGGAGGTGTCTGTAGGGTGTTCTCGTGAGGTGTCTCCTGTGAGGTGTTTCCCGGGCACGGTGCTCTCTGTAGAGTGATGTCCGGGACGGTGTCTCCTGTAGAGGTGATGTCCCGGCACGTGTCTCCTGTAGAGGTGATGTCCCGGGCACGGTGTCTCCTGTAAGGTGATGTCCCGGCGGTGTTCCTGTAAGGTGATGTCGGGTACGGTGTCTCCTGTAGAGGTGATGTCCCGGGCACGGTGTCTCCTGTAGAGGTGATGTCCCGGGCACGGTGTCCTGTAGAGGTGATGTCCCGGGCACGGTGTCTCTGTAGAGGTGATGTCCCGGGCACGGTGTCTCCTGTAGAGGTGATGTCCCGGGCACGGTTGTTCCTGTCAGGTGATGTCCGAGGGACGGTGTCTCCTGTAGAGGTGATGTCCCGGGCACGGTGTCTCCTGTAGAGGTGATGTCCCGGGCACGGTGTCTCCTGTAGAGGTGATGTCCCGGGTCACGGTGTCTCCTGACAGGTGTTCCGGACGGTGTCTCCTGTAGAGTGATGTCCCGGGCACGGTGTCTCCTGTAGAGTGATGTCCCGGGCACGGTGTCTCCTGTAGAGGTGATGTCCGGGCACGGTGTCTCCTGTAGAGGTGATGTCCCGGGCACGGTGTCTCCTGTAAGTGGTGGAGTGTCCCTGTGAGGTGATGTCCGGGACGGTGTCCCTGTGAGGTGTGTCCGGCACGGTGTCTCCGTAGAGGTGATGTCCGGCACGGTGTCGAGAGGTGATGTCCCGGGCACGGGTCTCCTGTAGAGGTGATGTCCCGGGCACGGTGTCTCCTGTAGAGGTGATGTCCGGGCACGGTGTCTCCTGTAAGGTGATGTCCCGGGCCTGGTGTCCCGGAAGGTGTTCCGGAGGTGTTCCGAAGGTGTGTCCCGGTGTCTCTGTAGAGGTGATGTCCCGGGCACGGTTCTCCTGTAGAGGTGATGTCCCGGGCACGGTGCTCCTGTAGAGGTGATGTCCCGGCACGTGTCTCCTGTAAGGTGATGTCCCGGGCACGGTGTCTCCTGTAAGGTGATGTCCCGGGCACGGTGTCTCCTGTAGAGGTGATGTCCCGGGCACGTGTCTCCTGTAGAGGTGATGTCCGGGCACGGTGTTCCTGTAGAGGTGATGTCCGGGCACGGTGTCTCTGTAGAGGTGATGTCCCGGGCACGGTTCTCTGTAGAGGTGATGGCCGTGTCCCGTAGGTTCCGAGGTGTCCGAGGTGTCCGACGGTGTCTCCTGTAAGGTGATGTCGGGCCGGTGTTCCTGTAAGGTGATGTCCCGGGCGTGTCTCCTGTAGAGGTGATGTCCGGGACGGTGTCCCTGTAGAGTGAGTCCCGGGACGGTGTCTCTGTAGAGGTGATGTCCCGGGCACGGTGTCTCCTGTAGAGGTGATGTCCCGGGACGGTGTCTCCTGTAGAGGTGATGTCCCGGGACGGTGTCTCCTGTAGAGGTGATGTCCCGGCACGGTGTCTCCTGTAGAGGTATGTCCCGGGCACGGTCTCCTGTAGAGGTGATGTCCGGCACGGTGTCTCTGTAGAGGTGATGTCCCGGGCACGGTGTCTCCTGTAGAGGTGATGTCCGGGCACGGTGTCTCCTGTAGAGGTGATGTCCGGGCACGGTGTCTCCTGTAAGGTGATGTCCGGGCAGGTGTCTCCTGTAGAGGTGATGTCCCGGGCACGGTGTCTCCTGTAGAGGTGATGCCCGGGCACGTGTCTCCTGTAAGGTGATGTCCCGGGCACGTGTCTCCTGTAAGGTGATGTCCCGGGCCCAGCGGACGTGTCTCTGTAGAGGTGATTCCGGGCACGGTGTCTCCTGTAGAGGTGATGTCCCGGGCACGGTGTCTCCTGTAGAGTGATGTCCCGGGCACGTGTCTCCTGTAAGGTGATGTCCCGGGCACGGTGTCTCCTGTAGGTGATGTCCCGGGCACGGTGTCTCCTGTAGAGGTGATGTCCGGGCACGTGTCTCCTGTAAGGTGATGTCCGGGCACGGTTCTCCTGTAAGGTGATGTCCGGGCACGGTGTCTCCGTAAGGTGATGTCCCGGCACGTGCTCCTGTAAGGTGATGTCCCGGACGGTGTCCCTGTAGAGGTGATGTCCCGGGCACGGTGTCTCCTGTAAGGTGATGTCCCGGGCACGGTGTCTCCTGTAGAGGTGATGTCCCGGGCACGGTGTCTCCTGTAGAGGTGATGTCCCGGGCACGGTGTCTCCTGTAGAGGTGATGTCCCGGCACGGTGTCTCCTGTACAGGTGATGTCCCGGGCACGGTGTCTCCTGTAAGGTGATGTCCCGGGCACGGTGTCTCCTGTAGAGGTGATGTCCCGGGCACGGTGTCTCCTGTAGAGGTGATGTCCCGGGCACGGTGTCTCCTGTAGAGGTGATGTCCCGGGCACGGTGTCTCCTGTAGAGGTGATGTCCCGGGCACGGTGTCTCCTGTAGAGGTGATGTCCCGGGCACGGTGTCTCCTGTAGAGGTGATGTCCCGGGCACGGTGTCTCCTGTAGAGGTGATGTCCCGGGCACGGTGTCTCCTGTAGAGGTGATGTCCCGGGCACGGTGTCTCCTGTAGAGGTGATGTCCCGGGCACGGTGTCTCCTGTAGAGGTGATGTCCCGGGCACGGTTTCTCCTGTAGAGGTGGTGTCCCGGGCACGGTGTCTCCTGTAGAGGTGATGTCCCGGGCACGGTGTCTCCTGTAGAGGTGATGTCCCGGGCTACGGTGTCTCCTGTAGAGGTGATGTCCCGGGCACTGGTGTCTCCTGTAAGGTGATGTCCCGGGCACGGTGTCTCCTGTAGAGGTGATTCCCGGACACGTGATCCTGTAGGGTTCCGGGTCATCGGTTACTGGGTGTATCCGCAGTTATCTGTATATTGTAGATATACCCTGCACACACCACTTGTCCTCGGTGTCCTAGTATACTGGGTGTAATCCTCAGTATCTGTATTATCTGTATATATACCTGCACAGTACCACTTCTCCTGTCCTGTATACTGGGTGTAATCCTCAGTATCTGTATTATTCTGTATATATACACTGCACAGTACCACTTCTCCTGTCCTGTATACTGGGTGTAATCCTCAGTATCTGTATTATTCTGTATATATACACTGCACAGTTACCACTTCTCCTGTCCTGTATACTGGGTGTAATCCTCAGTATCTGTATTATTCTGTATATATACACTGCACAGTACCACTTCTCCTGTCCTGTATACTGGGTGTAATCCTCAGTATCTGTATTATTCTGTATATATACACTGCACAGTACCACTTCTCCTGTCCTGTATACTGGGTGTAATCCTCAGTATCTGTATTATCCTGTATATATACACTGCACAGTACCACTTCTCCTGTCCTGTATACTGGGTGTAATCCTCAGTATCTGTATTATTCTGTATATATACACTGCACAGTACCACTTCTCCTGTCCTGTATACTGGGTGTAATCCTCAGTATCTGTATTATTCTGTATATATACACTGCACAGTACCACTTCTCCTGTCCTGTATACTGGGTGTAATCCTCAGTATCTGTATTATTCTGTATATATACACTGCACATTACCACTTCTCCTGTCCTGTATACTGGGTGTAATCCTCAGTATCTGTATTATTCTGTATATATACACTGCACAGTACCACTTCTCCTGTCCTGTATACTGGGTGTAATCCTCAGTAGCTGTATTATTCTGTATATATACACTGCACAGTACCACTTCTCCTGTCCTGTATACTGGGTGAATCCTCAGTAGTCTGTATTATTCTGTATATATACACTGCACAGTACCACTTCTTCCTGTCCTGTATACTGGGTGTAATCCTCAGTGATCTGTATTATTCTGTATATATACACTGCACAGTACCACTTCTCCTGTCCTGTATACTGGGTGTAATCCTCAGTATCTGTATTATTCTGTATATATACACTGCACAGTACCACTTCTCCTGTCCTGTATACTGGGTGTATTCCTCAGTATCTGTATTATTCTGTATATATACACTGCACAGTCACCACTTCTCCTGTCCTGTATACGGGTGTAATCCTCAGTATCTGTATTATTCTGTATATATACACTGCACAGTACCACTTCTCCTGTCCTGTATACTGGGTGTAATCCTCAGTATCTGTATTATTCTGTATATATACACTGCACAGTACCACTTCTCCTGTCCTGCATACTGGGTGTAATCCTCAGTATCTGTATTATTCTGTATATATACACTGCACAGTACCACTTCTCCTGTCCTGTATACTGGGTGTAATCCTCAGTATCTGTATTTTCTGTATATATACACTGCACAGTACCACTTCTCCTGTCCTGTATACTGGGTGTAATCCTCAGTATCTGATTATTCTGTATATATACACTGCACAGTACCACTTCTCCTGTTCTGTATACTGGTGTAATCCTCAGTATCTGTATTATTCTGTATATATACACTGCACAGTACCACTTCTCCTGTCCTGTATACTGGGTGTAATCCTCAGTATCTGTATTATTCTGTATATATACACTGCACAGTACCACTTCTCCTGTCCTGTATACTGGGTGTAATCCTCAGTATCTGTATTATTCTGTATATACACTGCACAGTACCACTTCTCCTGTCCTGTATACTGGGTGTAATCCTCAGTATCTGTATTATTCTGTATATATACACTGCACAGTACCACTTCTCCTGTCCTGTATACTGGGTGTAATCCTCAGTATCTGTATTATTCTGTATATATACACTGCACAGTACCACTTCTCCTCCTGTACACTGGGTGTAATCTCATATCTGTATATTTGTATTATACACTCACAGTACATTCTCGTGTAACTTATCCTCATACTGTATTATCTTATATACACACTGCACAGCACCACTTCTCCTGTCCTGTATACTGGGTGTAATCCTCAGTATCTGTATTATTCTGTATATACACACTGCACAGTACCACTTCTCCTGTCCTGTATACTGGGTGTAATCCTCAGTATCTGTATTATTCTGTATATATACACTGCACAGTACCACTTCTCCTGTCCTGTATACTGGGTGTAATCCTCAGTATCTGTATTATTCTGTATATATACACTGCACAGTACCACTTCTCCTGTCCTGTACACTGGGTGTAATCCTCAGTATCTGTATTATTCTGTATATATACACTGCACAGTACCACTTCTCCTGTCCTGTATACTGGGTGTAATCCTCAGTATCTGTATTATTCTGTATATATACACTGCACAGCACCACTTCTCCTGTCCTGTATACTGGGTGTAATCCTCAGTATCTGTATTATTCTGTATATATACACTGCACAGTACCTCTTCTCCTGTCCTGTATACTGGGTGTAATCCTCAGTATCTGTATTATTCTGTATATATACACTGCACAGTACCACTTCTCCTGTCCTGTATACTGGGTGTAATCCTCAGTATCTGTATTATTCTGTATATATACACTGCACAGTACCACTTCTCCTGTCCTGTATACTAGGTGTAATCCTCAGTATCTGTATTATTCTGTATATATACACTGCACAGTAACACTTCTCCTGTCCTGTATACTGGGTGTAATCCTCAGTATCTGTATTATTCTGTATATATACACTGCACAGTACCACTTCTCCTGTCCTGTATACTGGGTGTAATCCTCAGTATCTGTATTGTTCTGTATATATACACTGCACAGTACCACTTCTCCTGTCCTGTATACTGGGTGTAATCCTCAGTATCTGTATTGTTCTGTATATATACACTGCACAGTACCACTTCTCCTGTCCTGTATACTGGGTGTAATCCTCAGTATCTGTATTGTTCTGTATATATACACTGCACAGTACCACTTCTCCTGTCCTGTATACTGGGTGTAATCCTCAGTATCTGTATTGTTCTGTATATATACACTGCACAGTACCACTTCTCCTGTCCTGTATACTGGGTGTAATCCTCAGTATCTGGATTATTCAGTATATATACACTGCACAGTACCACTTCTCCTGTCCTGTATACTGGGTGTAATCCTCAGTATCTGTATTGTTCTGTATATATACACTGCACAGTACCACTTCTCCTGTCCTGTATACTGTGTAGTAGCATCTGTATACGCTCAGTACCATTTTCCACCCCCATTTAGACTCATACAAATGAATTTAAAAAATATATATTTTTAATAAATGTCTCTTTAGTTACAATCCTCTTGGTCATTATTTTGTGGTTTTTATATATAATTTACAGGGGGCGGAGCTGTGTTGAAGGCGGAGCTATCTGGTGATTGGTCCATACAGTCAGGCTCCTCCAATTGGCCTCATTATATGGAAGACATAACTTCACCCTGATCCCTGTGTGAGGGAGGGGCATCGGGTGCTGAGGGGGCGGACTGTTACATAACATAATACAGCAGTGGGTGGGGCTTAATTGCATATTATAAAGGCCTATTTCAGGTGACTCCGCCCATAACTTGCTCCTTGGGGGTGGGGCTATAGATCATCTACAGATACAATTTTGTGGTCTCCGCTTTGTTGTGACCGTTCGATTTGAATAAATTAGAATATTTAATAGTCAATCATCATAATAAATTAGTGGGCGGGGTCTGTAAAGACAACAATCAACAAAAGGCACCGAGCGACTCCGTGGCGATGGCCGACGTCGTACAAGCAGCATGAAGATGGCCGCCGGGCACACAAACGGCCGAGGTCCTAGTACCAATCTGATGGGGGCAGAGTCCGTGCCCATCGCGGGCCCCCGAGTCATATGAGCCTTGGCTCCTCCCACGAGGAGCATCAGAGTGCAGCAGGTAGGTGGCAGACAGTCTCAATCGATCCCCGCACCTCAGTCGATGCGCTCCACCTTCCCCAGGACCCGCCCCTCGTACAGCGGGAGGACAGCGCCGTCATCACAGATCTCCTCAAACACCGCGCCGCACTCAAACTCCCGGCTCGCCTTCTTAAAGTAATACCTGGAATGTAGAAGAAAGGCGGTGAGCGGCTTAAAGGGGAACTCCAGAACAACAACCCAATACAGGATCAACGCTCCATTACTCATGTCTGATCCATATACATGGGATCGGTGAATGGATTGGTCATGTCTGCTCATTATAGATGGGATCGGTGAATGGATTGGTCATGTCTGATCATTATAGATAGGATCGGTGAATGGATTGGTCATGTCTGCTCATTATAGATGGGATCGGTGAATGGATTGGTCATGTCTGATCATTATAGATGGGATCGGTGAATGGATTGATCATGTCTGATCATTATAGATGGGATCGGTGAATGGATTGGTCGTGTCTGCTCATTATAGATGGGATCGGTGAATGGATTGGTCGTGTCTGCTCATTATAGATGGGATCGGTGAATGGATTGGTCGTGTCTGATCATTATAGATGGGATTGGTGAATGGATTGGTCGTGTCTGCTCATTATAGATGGGATCGGTGAATAGATTGGTCATGTCTGATCATTATAGATGGGATCGGTGAATGGATTGGCCGTGTCTGCCCATTATAGATGGGATCGGTGAATGGATTGGTCATGTCTGATCATTATAGATGGGATCGGTGAATGGATTGGTCATGTCTGTTCCTTATAGATGGGATCGGTGAATGGATTGGTCGTGTCTGCTCATTATAGATGGGATCGGTGAATGGATTGGTCGTGTCTGCCCATTATAGATGGGATCGGTGAATGGATTGGTCATGTCTGATCATTATAGATGGGATCGGTGAATGGATTGGTCATGTCTGTTCCTTATAGATGGGATCGGTGAATGGATTGGTCGTGTCTGTTCATTATAGATGGGATCGGTGAATGGATTGGTCATGTCTGCTCATTATAGATGGGATCAGTGAATAGATTGGTCATGTTTGATCATTATAGATGGGATCGGTGAATGGATTGGTCGTGTCTGATCATTATAGAGGGATCGGTGAATGGATTGGTCATGTCTGCCCATTATAGATGGGATCGGTGAATGGATTGGTCATGTCTACCCATTATAGATGGGATCAGTGAATAGTTTGGTCATGTCTGCCCATTATAGATGGGATCGGTGAATGGATTGGTCATGTCTGATCATTATAGATGGGATCGGTGAATAGATTTGTCATGTCTGATCATTATAGATGGGATCGGTGAATGGATTGGTCGTGTCTGCCCATTATAGATGGGATCGGTGAATAGATTGGTCATGTCTGCCCATTATAGACAACTGTGATTGTGGTGAAAGATCAGGCACAATGGATCAGACAAAACCAGGACTGCCACCTTCAGCCATGATGGATCATGTGACCAGAATAGAATCGTGTAATATGTGGTGTCCCTCGCCCCCGGTCACTACACCTGGGTCTGACGCCGCAGTGTCACCCTGTCAGCTGGAGACATACGGACTGTAACTCCCACCACCCCCAGCACAGCCGATGATGGACATGGAGGGTGGAGCCAGTGATGATGGACATGGAGGGTGGAGCCGGTGATGGCGGGTGATGATGGACATGCAGGGTGGAGCCGGTGATGGTGGGTGATTATGGACATGGAGGGTGGAGGTGGTGATGGCGGGTGATGATGGACATGGAGGGTGGAGCCGGTGATGATGGACATGGAGGGTGGAGCCAGTGATGATGGACATTGAGGGTGGAGCCGGTGATGGCGGGTGATGATGGACATGGAGGGTGGAGCCGGTGATGGTGGGTGATTATGGACATGGAGGGTGGAGGTGGTGATGGCGGGTGATGATGGACATGGAGGTGGAGCCGGCGATGGCGGGGATAATGGACATGGAGGGTGGAGCCGGCGATGGCGGGTGATTATGGACATGGAGGGTGGAGCCGGCGATGGTGGGTGATGATGGACATGGAGGGTGGAGGTGGTGATGGCGGGTGATGATGGACATGGAGGGTGGAGCCGGTGATGATGGACATGGAGGGTGGAGCCAGTGATGATGGACATTGAGGGTGGAGCCGGTGATGGCGGGTGATGATGGACATGGAGGGTGGAGCCGGTGATGGTGGGTGATTATGGACATGGAGGGTGGAGGTGGTGATGGCGGGTGATGATGGACATGGAGGGTGGAGCCGGCGATGGCGGGTGATAATGGACATGGAGGGTGGAGCCGGCGATGGCGGGTGATTATGGACATGGAGGGTGAGCCGGCGATGGTGGGTGATGATGGACATGGAGGGTGGAGCCAGTGATGGCGGGTGATGATGGACAGGGAGGGTGGAGCCAGTGATGGCGGGTGATGATGGACATGGAGGGGTGGAGCCGGTGATGGTGGGTGATTATGGACATGGAGGGTGGAGCCGGCGATGGCGGGTGATGATGGACATGGAGGGTGGAGCCGGTGATGGCGGGTGATGATGGACATGGAGGGTGGAGCCGGTGATGGTGGGTGATTATGGACATGGAGGGTGGAGGTGGTGATGGCGGGTGATGATGGACATGGAGGGTGGAGCCGGTGATGGCGGGTGATGATGGACAGGGAGGGTGGAGCCGGTGATGGCGGGTGATGATGGACAGGAGGGTGGAGCCGGTGATGGCGGGTGATGATGGACAGGGAGGGTGGAGCCGGTGATGGCGGGTGATGATGGACATGGAGGGTGGAGCCGGTGATGGCGGGTGATGATGGACATGGAGGGTGGAGCCGGTGATGGCGGGTGATGATGGACATGGAGGGTGGAGCCGGTGATGGCGGGTGATGATGGACATGGAGGGTGGAGCCGGTGATGGCGGGTGATGATGGACATGGAGGGTGGAGCCGGTGATGGAGGGTGATGATGGACAGGGAGGGTGGAGCCAGTGATGGCGGGTGATGATGGACATGGAGGGTGGAGCCGGTGATGGCGGGTGATGATGGACATGGAGGGTGGAGCCGGTGATGGCGGGTGATGATGGACATGGAGGGTGGAGCCAGTGATGGCGGGTGATGATGGACAGGGAGGGTGGAGCCAGTGATGGCGGGTGATGATGGACAGGGAGGGTGGAGCCAGTGATGGCGGGTGATGATGGACAGGGAGGGTGGAGCCAATGATGGTGGGTGATGATGGATGTAGTGAAATATGTATCTCAGGGACTGGACACTAGACCAGTAAGGGGTTAAATCCCATGTCCATCCACAAGAGGTCACAACCTGCTTTATATAAGCGCACACTAACTCCACAGTCACTGACTTCAGTCTCCCCAGGGGCATCCTGGGAAAAGCAGAGAGTGACAAACTTCACACCTGTAGCCAGAAAGAGAAGGGGATCAGAGACTCCACCAAATGGGGTTTAGTATAGCCGTGATATTTACTGTGGAAAAAGAATTGGTTTAGACAAAGGAGCATCTGAAACATAATGTATGCATGGCTAAATGAGTGATCGTCCAATCATAGACCCAGAAGTAGAACGTTACACTAGAAGGTCGGTCTAGAATCTGACCCCTCCAGTCTGAGTCTATATCTGAGCTCACACAGCTACAGCTCCGGGTCACAGAGATGGGTCAGCCGAGCTGCTGTGAACCTCTTTCCATATATCTCTGCTCTCCCCATCGGGCAACTGAAGTCAGAGTTTAGTTTTCTGTAAGTTTCTCCTTTTATTTCATTGTTTGCATATGTGTATGTCATTTTATTATTTCTATTTTTATATCTTTTTATGTAAGCACTGGACCTTTTATATTAAAGCTTTAATCTTTAGTAAGTCTGAACCTTGTATGCTCTAAGAATTCACAGCCCTAGAAAGGTGTGATGTTGTTGATTGTCTGATAAGTCTTAGTTTAGGGGAACTCATTGGCCCCCCAAAATCCGATGGGTGGTGGCAGCGTGTGTGAAGAGGGGTGCGTGGTGTGAAGCGGGGTGCGCGGTGTGAGTCGGGGTGTGATTGATCACTTTCAGCATAGGACAGAGGTCGAGTGCTGGATTGAGTGAGAGGAGATAGATTAACCCTTGCAGGTGCAACCCCAAGTCACATGCTGGGAAGTGAGTACGTGACAATGGGTATGACGGGTGCAGCTGATGATGATGGATAGGGCGGGTGCAGTCGGTGATGGTGGGTGATGATAGATATGGCGGGTGCAGCCGATGATGATGGTATGGCGGGTGCAGCTGGTGATGGTGGGTATGGCGGGTGCAGCCGATGATGGTAGGTATGGCGGGTGCAGCCGGTGATGATGGATATGGCGGGTGCAGCCGGTGATGGTGGGTGATGATAGATATGGCGGGTGCAGCTGGTGATGGTGGGTGATGATGGATATGGCAGGTGCAGCCAATGATGGCAGGTGATGATGGGTATGGCGGGTGCAGCCGATGATGATGGGTATGGCGGGTGCAGCCGATGATGATGGGTATGGCGGGTGCAGCCGGTGATGGTGGGTGATGATGGATATGGCGGGTGCAGCCGATGATGGCAGGTGATGATGGATATGGCGGGTGCAACCGGTGATGGCGGATGATGTACAGCCCCATATGAAGTTTGGACTCACGCTGTGGGTCATGGTGGTATCATCTCTACACGGGGATAGGTCTGGCCTCGTACCTATAATTGCCCTTTTTGCTGAGCTGATCTTTGAAGTGGCCGAGGGTCAGGCTGTGCGCCCGCAGCATCCGCCGGTATGGGATCTCCTCCCCGCAGAAGAAGTAGGTGACGGTGAGCTCAGCATACGGCGGAGGGGGGGCGCTCTGAAGGCTCTTTGGTTCTTTTTGTCTGTAACAAGAAAAGAAAGGAGGTTACTACGACATGTTCAGAATAAACTGGCTGATAACAGAGAGCAGTAGGACTCTAGGTGTCATGGGGTCTAAAAATGACAACGTTTTGTGTCTTGCAGGACATCGCACTACGTGGGAGAATGTGATCTGGAGGCTGCAGTGATGTGAAGATACAAGCCCCAGAAAGGACAAATTATCCGCGTCTTCCCCTGATCCAGCATACTTACTCATGTGCTGAGCACGGCACAGACTGACTGCGCTGGTGGCTGGACGATGGACACCTGGAAAAGGTAGAATGTGCATTGTTACAAAAAAATCACCAAAAAAGCAAGACATGCAAATGTAGTCTACACACTCAAATGTATCTGTACACATGCAACAAGGAACACACCAGACAGGTCAGAGATAAAGGTGTGGAGAAGAACAAAGCAGTGTTAGGTTATAAAAATACAGCCCAAGCTCTGAACATAGCACAGACAACTGAACAAGCCATCATCCAAAGATGGAAGGAGGTTTGTGTGAGAACATAAGGAATCAAACAGCCAAGGAACTCACCATACTGGTCAGGAAACAAGGTGCCGAGAAGATGAAAGTAGGGTTTAGTTATAATAAATCACTCAGCTGTAATCATCTCACAAAGCAAATGGAAGGAGGTTTGTGTGAGAAAATTAGGGAACAAAAGCCAAGGAACACACAGGTCAGGTCAAGCATAAAATTGTGGAGAAGTGTAAAGCAGGGTGAGGTTATAAAAAGTAGCCCAAGCTCTGATCACCTCATTGAGAACTGTTCAATCCTTCATCCAAAAAGGGAAGGGGCTTGTGTGAGAACATTAGGGAACAAAAGCTAAGGAACACACAGGACAGGTCAAGCATAAAGTTGTGGAGAAGCTTAAAGCAGGGTGAACCCAAGCTCTGATCACCTCATGCAGAACTGTTCAATCCATCATCCAAAAAGAGAAGGGGCTTGTGTGAGAACATTAGGGAACAAAAGCCAAGGAACACACAGGACAGGTCAAGCATAAAGTTGTGGCAAGGAGGAAAGGAGCAGGGTTAGGTTATAAAAAAAACCCAAGGTCTTATCTCACACAGCCCTGTTCAATCCAATATCCAAAAACAGAAGTAGTATGGCACAAGTGCAAATCTACAAGACATGGCCGTCCACCAAGACTGACATCCCAAGAAGGAGAAGAGTCGGGAGGCCGATGGAAGAACCGCAGAGATCAAAGGTCAGGGGGAGAATATGTCCATAGGACGATTATTAGTCGTAGACTCCACAAATCTGTCCTTTATGGAAGATCAGCAAGAAGAAGCCATGTAGAGGACACAGCGAGCAGTGGAGGACGGGGCAGGAAGAAGACATGTAGAGGACACAGCGAGCAGTGGAGGATGAGCTAATAAGAAGACATGGAGAGGACACGGCGAGCAGTGGAGGACGGGGAAGAAGAAGCCATGGAGAGGACACAGCGAGCAGTGGAGGACAGGGCAAGAAGACATGGAGAGGACACAGCGAGCAGTGGAGGACGGGGCAAAGAAGGCCATGGAGAGGACACAGCGAGCAGTGGAGGATGGGGTAATAAGAAGCCATGGAGAGGACACAGCGAGCAGTGGAGGACAGGGCAAGAAGACATGGAGAGGACACAGCGAGCAGTGGAGGACAGGGCAAGAAGAGATGGAGAGGACACAGCGAGCAGTGGAGGACGGGGCAAGAAGAGGCCATGGAGAGGACACAGCGAGCAGTGGAGGATGGGGTAATAAGAAGCCATGGAGAGGACACAGCGAGCAGTGGAGGACAGGGCAAGAAGACATGGAGAGGACACAGCGAGCAGTGGAGGACAGGGCAAGAAGAGATGGAGAGGACACAGCGAGCAGTGGAGGACGGGGCAAGAAGAAGCCATAGAGAGGACACAGCGAGCAGTGGAGGAAAGGGAAGAAGAAGCCATGGAGAGGACACAGCGAGCAGTGGAGGACGGGGAAGAAGAAGCCATGTAGAGAACTCAACGAGCAGTGGAGGACGGGGAAGAAGAAGCCATGTAGAGGACACAGCGAGCAGTGGAGGATGGGGTAATAAGAAGCCATGGAGAGGACACAGCGAGCAGTGGAGGACAGGGCAAGAAGACATGGAGAGGACACAGCGAGCAGTGGAGGATGGGGTAATAAGAAGCCATGGAGAGGACACGGCGAGCAGTGGAGGACAGGGCAAGAAGAGATGGAGAGGACACAGCGAGCAGTGGAGGACGGGGCAAGAAGAAGCCATAGAGAGGACACAGCGAGCAGTGGAGGAAAGGGAAGAAGAAGCCATGTAGAGAACTCAACGAGCAGTGGAGGACGGGGAAGAAGAAGCCATGTAGAGAACTCAACGAGCAGTGGAGGACGGGGAAGAAAGAAGCCATGTAGAGAACTCAACGAGCAGTGGAGGATGGGGTAATAAGAAGCCATGTAGAGGACACAGCGAGCAGTGGAGGACGGGGAAGAAGAAGCCATGTAGAGAACTCAACGAGCAGTGGAGGACGGGGAAGAAGAAGCCATGTAGAGGACACAGCGAGCAGTGGAGGATGGGGTAATAAGAAGCCATGGAGAGGACACAGCGAGCAGTGGAGGACAGGGCAAGAAGACATGGAGAGGACACAGCGAGCAGTGGAGGACAGGGCAAGAAGAGATGGAGAGGACACAGCGAGCAGTGGAGGACGGGGCAAGAAGACATGTAGAGGACACAGCGAGCAGTGGAGGATGGGGTAATAAGAAGCCATGGAGAGGACACGGCGAGCAGTGGAGGACAGGGCAAGAAGAGATGGAGAGGACACAGCGAGCAGTGGAGGACGGGGCAAGAAGAAGCCATAGAGAGGACACAGCGAGCAGTGGAGGACAGGGAAGAAGAAGCCATGGAGAGGACACAGCGAGCAGTGGAGGACGGGGAAGAAGAAGCCATGTAGAGAACTCAACGAGCAGTGGAGGACGGGGAAGAAGAAGCCATGTAGAGGACACAGCGAGCAGTGGAGGATGGGGTAATAAGAAGCCATGGAGAGGACACAGCGAGCAGTGGAGGACAGGGCAAGAAGACATGGAGAGGACACAGCGAGCAGTGGAGGACAGGGCAAGAAGAGATGGAGAGGACACAGCGAGCAGTGGAGGACAGGGAAGAAGAAGCCATGGAGAGGACACAGCGAGCAGTGGAGGACGGGGCAAGAAGACATGTAGAGGACACAGCGAGCAGTGGAGGATGGGGTAATAAGAAGCCATGGAGAGGACACGGCGAGCAGTGGAGGACAGGGCAAGAAGAGATGGAGAGGACACAGCGAGCAGTGGAGGACGGGGCAAGAAGAAGCCATAGAGAGGACACAGCGAGCAGTGGAGGACAGGGAAGAAGAAGCCATGTAGAGGACACAGCGAGCAGTGGAGGACGGGGAAGAAGAAGCCATGTAGAGAACTCAACGAGCAGTGGAGGACGGGGAAGAAGAAGCCATGTAGAGGACACAGCGAGCAGTGGAGGATGGGGTAATAAGAAGCCATGGAGAGGACACAGCGAGCAGTGGAGGACAGGGCAAGAAGACATGGAGAGGACACAGCGAGCAGTGGAGGACAGGGCAAGAAGAGATGGAGAGGACACAGCGAGCAGTGGAGGACAGGGCAAGAAGAAGCCATGGAGAGGAACACAGCGAGCAGTGGAGGATGGGGTAATAAGAAGCCATGTAGAGGACACAGCGAGCAGTGGAGGACGGGGCAAGAAGACATGGAGAGGACACAGCGAACAGTGGAGGATGGGGTAATAAGAATCCATGGAGAGGACACAGCGGGCAGTGGAGGACAGGGCAAGAAGAAGCCATGGAGAGGACACAGCGAGCAGTGGAGGATGGGGTAATAAGAAGACATGGAGAGGACACGGCGAGCAGTGGAGGATGGGGTAATAAGAAGCCATGGAGAGGACATAGCTTGCAGTGGAGGACGGGGCAAGAAGACATGGAGATGACACAGTGAGCAGTGGAGGAAGGGGAAGAAGAAGACATGGAGAGGACACAGCGAGCAGTGGAGGACGGGGCAGGAAGAAGACATGGAGAGGACACAGCGAACAGTGGAGGACGGGGCAAGAAGAGGCCATGTAGTGGACACAGAGAGCAGTGGAGGATGGGGAAAGAAGCAGCCATGTAGGGGACACAGAAAGCAGTGGAGGATGAGGCAAGAAAAAGCCATGCAGAACACACAGCGAGCAGTGGAGGACGGGGAAGAAGAGGCCATGTAATGGGCACAGTGAGCAGTGGAGGACGGGGAAGAAGAGGCCATGTAATGGGCACAGTGAGCAGTGGAGGATGGGGAAGAAGAGGCCATGTAATGGGCACAGTGAGCAGTGGAGGACAGAGGTCTGGTCAGAGGAGACCAAAAGAGGACTGAGCTGAATACAAAACACCATGTGTGGTGGAAACTAGCCCTGCACATCACCCTGAAAACCCCATCCCCACTGTCACACATGGTGGAGACAGTATGGTGGAGGTTTTTCAGCAGGGGCAGGGAAGCTGGTGAGAGGTGATGGGAAGATGGATGGAGGTAAATATAGGACAATCCTGGAGGAAAACCTGTTAGAGGCTGCAGAAGACTTGAGACTGGGGCGTAAGTTCACCTTCCAGCAGGACAACAACCAGACATATCATACTGTGGGGAGGCTTTTGTCAGCAGTGGCAGAGACGCTGATGATGGGAAAATGGATGAAGTTAAATACAGGGCAATCCTGGAGGAAAATGTGTTAGAAGGACACGACCTGAAACATCCTGCTGTGGAGGGCTTTTCTTCAGCAGGGGCAGGGAAGCTGGTCAGAGGTGATGAGAAGATAGATGGAGAACAATCCAGGAGGAAAACCTGTTAGAGGATGCAGAAGTCCCTAAACTATAGTGTAGGTTTACCTCCCAGCAGGACAACAACCTAAAACATCCTGCTGTTGGGAAGGGGGTTATCTTCAGCAGGGCAGGGAAGCTTAGAGGTGATGGGTAGATGAATGGAGCTAAATACATGACAATTCTGGAGGAAAACCTGTCAGAGGCTGAAGAAGACCTGAGACTGGGGAGTAGGTTTACCTTCCAGCAGAATAATTAACCTAAACATCATGCTGTGGGAAGGCTTTTCTTCAGCAGGGACAGGAAAGCTGCTCAGAGGTGATGGGAAGATGGATGGAGATAAATACAGAACAATCCGAAAGGAAAACCTGTTAGAGGCTGCAGAAATCCTGAGAGAGGTACGTATGTTGATCTTCCAGCAGGACAATGACTCTCAATATCCTGCTGTGGGGAAACTTTTCTTCATCAGGGAGGAGGGAAGCTGGTCAGAGGTGATAGGAAGATGGATGGAGGTAAATGCAGGACAATCCTGGAGGAAAATCTGTTGGAGGCTGCAGAAGACCTGAGACTGGGGCGTAGAAGGTTCACCTTCCATCAGGACAACGACTCTAAACATTCTGCTGTGGGGAGGCTTTTCTTTAGTAGGGGCAGGGAAGCTGTTCAGAGGTGATGAGAAGATAGATGAAGGACAATCCTGGAGGAAAACCTGTTAGAGGCTGCAGAAGTTCAGAGACTGGGGCATAGTAGGCTCACCTTCCATCAGGACAACGACTCTAAACATTCTGCTGTGGGGAGGCTTTTCTTTAGTAGGGGCAGGGAATTTGGTCAGAGGTGATGGGAAGATGGATGGAGATAAATACAGTGAAATCCTGGAGGAAAAACTGTTAGAGGCAGGAGAAGACCTGAACCTGAGACTGGGGTGTAAGATCACCTACCAGCAGGGCGATGACCCTTAACATCCTGCTGTGGGGAGACTTTTCTTTAGCAGGGGCAGGGAAACTGGTCAGAGGTGTTGGGCAGATGGATGGAGATAAATACAGGGCAATCCTGGAGGAAAACCTGTTAGAGGCCGGAGACTGGGCATAGGATCACCTACCAGCAGGGCGATGACCCTTAACATCCTGCTGTGGGGAGGCTTTTCTTTAGCAGGGGCAGGGAATTTGGTCAGAGGTGATGGGAAGATGATTGGAGATACATACAGGGCAATCCTGGAGGAAAACCTATTAGAGACAGCAGAAGACCTGAGACTGGGGCGTAGGATCACCTACCAGCAGGGCGATGACCCTTAACATCCTGCTGTGGGGAGACTTTTCTTTAGCAGGGGCAGGAAAAGTGGTCAGAGGTGTTGGGAAGATGGATGGAGATAAATACAGGGCAATCCTGGAGGAAAACCTGTTAGAGGCCGGAGAAGGCTTGAGACTGGGGCGTAGGATCACCTACCAGCAGGGCGATGACCCTTAACAACCTGCTGTGGGGAGGTTTTTCTTTAGCAGGGGCAGGGAATTTGGTCAGAGGTGATGGGAAGATGATTGGAGATACATACAGGGCAATCCTGGAGGAAAACCTATTAGAGACAGCAGAAGACCTGAGACTGGGGCGTAGGATCACCTACCAGCAGGGTGATGACCCTTAACAACCTGCTGTGGGGAGGTTTTTCTTTAGCAGGGGCAGGGAATTTGGTCAGAGGTGATGGGAAGATGATTGGAGATACATACAGGGCAATCCTGGAGGAAAACCTATTAAAGACAGCAGAAGACCTGAGACTGGGGCGTAGGATCACCTACCAGCAGGGCGATGACCCTTAACAACCTGCTGTGGGGAGGTTTTTCTTTAGCAGGGGCAGGGAATTTGGTCAGAGGTGATGGGAAGATGATTGGAGATACATACAGGGCAATCCTGGAGGAAAACCTATTAGAGACAGCAGAAGACCTGAGACTGGGGCGTAGGATCACCTACCAGCAGGGCGATGACCCTTAACAACCTGCTGTGGGGAGGTTTTTCTTTAGCAGAGGCAGGGAATTTGGTCAGAGGTGATGGGAAGATGATTGGAGATACATACAGGGCAATCCTGGAGGAAAACCTATTAGAGACAGCAGAAGACCTGAGACTGGGGCGTAGGATCACCTACCAGCAGGGCGATGACCCTTAACATCCTGCTGTGGGGAGACTTTTCTTTAGCAGGGGCAGGGAAAGTGGTCAGAGGTGTTGGGAAGGTGGATGGAGATAAATACAGGGCAATCCTGGAGGAAAACCTGTTAGAGACCTTCCAGCGATCATCCCAATAAAATGCATTTAAATTTGTGGCATAATGTGAAAGAATGGAAGAGTTCCGGAGCTATAAGGACTTTTTCACAAATGCTGATCACATTGCGCCGCCGATCTCAGAATAAAAATGCAAATGAATAAAACAAAGAGAAATGTGCGGAGCAGCCGGGGGTGAGCAGACAGTCGGAGCAGCCGGGGATGAGCAGACAGTCGGAGCGGCTCCAGCTGCGCGTTTCATGTCTTGGATTTCTCTCGCAGCAGGCAGCGTCGACAGCTGGAGACCGCGGGAGCGATAAAGAGGAAGGAGACGCGGGGGGCAGGACGCGGCGCTGGGGAAACAGGCGGGTGAGGGGCGGCTTTGAAGTGGCCTCCGGCGTTACCTGGGCTCCGTACTCTCCGGAAGTGATGTCCAGCTCAGGGAAGCCCCCCCATACCGGTGTGCGGTAAACAATACGAGAAACGCCGGAGACCCCCAGACCAGCACCCGCTCCCATCCTCACCTCTGTTTGGGTCTTGACACCTCCGTCAGCCTCCTGCAGGCCTCCTCCAGTTGAGCGAGTGTGTTGACTGACCCCAAGGACGTGTCCTGGACCGGAGGGTGCAGGGGCTGTTGGTTTCTTGCGGGGGCGCTCCACTGGCGGTGTCGTGCCGGCCGCTCCGCTGATAAGGCTCGGGTGGTCTCACAGGTTGCATTTCTCCTAATATTCTGTGCACTGAAGAAATGAGACACCGGTGAGGGTAATACAGAAGGGGTGAGAAATAGAGGAGGGCAGGGGGAGCTGTGTGTGAGGGGTAGAGGAGGGCAGGGGGAGCGGTGTGTGAGAGGTAGAGGAGGGCAGGAGGAGCTGTGTGTGAGAGGTACAGGAGGGCAGGGGGAGCTGTGTGTGAGGGGTAGAGGAGGGCAGGGGGAGCTGTGTGTGAGGGGTAGAGGAGGGCAGGGGGAGCTGTTGTGTGAGAGGTAGAGGAGGGCAGGGGGAGCGGTGTGTGAGAGGTAGAGGAGGGCAGGAGGAGCTGTGTGTGAGAGGTACAGGAGGGCAGGGGGAGCTGTGTGTGAGGGGTAGAGGAGGGCAGGGGGAGCGGTGTGTGAGAGGTAGAGGAGGGCAGGGGGAGCTGTGTGTGGAGATGTAGAGGAGGGCAGGGGGAGCGGTGTGTGAGAGGTAGAGGAGGGCAGGGGGAGCTGTGTGTGAGATGTAGAGGAGGGCAGGGGGAGCGGTGTGTGAGAGGTAGAGGAGGGCAGGGGGGCGGAGTGTGAGATGTAGAGGAGGGCAGGGGGAGCGGAGTGTGAGGGGTAGAGGAGGGCAGGGGGGGCGGTGTGTGAGGGGTAGAGGAGGGCAGGGGGGGCGGTGTGTGAGGGGTAGAGGAGGGCAGGGGGAGCGGAGTGTGACAGGTAGAGGAGGGCAGGGGGAGCTGTGCGTGAGAGGTAGAGGAGGACGGGGGAGCTGTGTGTGAGGGGTAGAGGAGGGCAGGGGGAGCAGTGTGTGAGAAGGTGGGAGGAGGAGGCAGGGGGAGCTGTGTGTGAGAGGTAGAGGAGGACGGGGGAGCTGTATGTGAGGGGTAGAGGAGGGCAGGGGGAGGGGTTTGTGTGAGGGGTAGAGGAGGGCAGGGGGAGCTGTGTGTGAGGGGTAGAGGAGGGCAGGGGGAGCGGAGTGTGAGAGGTAGAGGGGGGCAGGGGGAGCTGTGTGTGAGAGGTAGAGGAGGGCAGAGGGAGCTGTGTGTGAGAGGTAGAGGAGGGCAGGGGGAGCGGTGTGTGAGGGGTAGAGGAGGGCAGGGGGAGCAGTGTGTGAGGGGTAGAGGGGGCAGGGGGGAGCGGTGTGTGAGGGGTAGAGGAGGGCAGGGGGAGCTGTGTGTGAGGGGTAGAGGAGGGCAGGGGGAGCTGTGTGTGAGGGGTAGAGGAGGGCAGGGGGAGAGTGTGTGTGAGAGGTAGAGGAGGGCAGGGGGAGCTGTGTGTGAGGGGTAGAGGAGGGCAGGGGGAGCTGTGTGTGAGGGGTAGAGGAGGGCAGGGGGAGCTGTGTGTGAGAGGTAGAGGAGGGCAGGGGGAGCAGTGTGTGAGGGGTAGAGGAGGGCAGGGGGAGCTGTGTGTGAGGGGTAGAGGAGGGCAGGGGGAGCAGTGTGTGAGAGGTAGAGGAGGGCAGGGGGAGCGGTGTGTGAGGGGTAGAGGAGGGCAGGGGGAGCTGTGTGTGAGAGGTAGAGGAGGGCAGGGGGAGCTGTGTGTGAGGAGTAGAGGAGGGCAGGGGGAGCGGAGTGTGAGTGGTAGAGGAGGGCAGGGGGAGCGGAGTGTGTGAGTGGTAGAGGAGGGCAGGGGGGCAGTGTGTGAGAGGTAGAGGAGGGCAGGGGGGGCGGTGTGTGAGGGTAGAGGAGGGCAGGGGGAGCTGTGTGTGAGTGGTAGAGGAGGGCAGGGGGAGCGGTGTGTGAGAGGTAGAGGAGGGCAGGGGGAGCGTGTGTGTGAGAGGTAGAGGAGGGCAGGGGGGGCGGTGTGTGAGGGGTAGAGGAGGGCAGGGGGAGCGGTGTGTGAGAGGTAGAGGAGGGCAGGGGGAGCTGTGTGTGAGGGGTAGAGGAGGGCAGGGGGAGCTGTGTGTGAGAGGTAGAGGAGGGCAGGGGGAGCTGTGTGTGAGAGGTAGAGGAGGGCAGGGGGAGCTGTGTGTGAGGGGTAGAGGAGGGCAGGGGGAGCTGTGTGTGAGAGGTAGAGGAGGGCAGGGGGAGCTGTGTGTGAGGGGTAGAGGAGGGCAGGGGGAGCTGTGTGTGAGAGGTAGAGGAGGGCAGGGGGAGCTGTGTGTGAGGGGTAGAGGAGGGCAGGGGGAGCGGAGTGTGAGGGGTAGAGGAGGGCAGGGGGAGCGGAGTGTGAGAGGTAGAGGAGGGCAGGGGGGCAGTGTGTGAGAGGTAGAGGAGGGCAGGGGGAGCTGTGTGTGAGGGGTAGAGGAGGGCAGGGGGAGCGGAGTGTGAGGGGTAGAGGAGGGCAGGGGGAGCGGAGTGTGAGAGGTAGAGGAGGGCAGGGGGACTGTGTGTGAGGGGTAGAGGGCATTAACCCTTTCACTGCCTTGGACCACTAGGAATTCAGGAATTAACCCTTTCAGCACCCTGGCCCACCAGGAAATCCTGGGTTAACCCTTTCACCGCGGCGCACCACCCGGCTGTTTCTGTACTCGATTAATCCCCTGATAGTTTAGTGCAGTTTTGGTCGCCCGCCCTGTGCGGACCCCCCTCCCGGCTCACTTGGTCCCTCAGCCGCCTGCCCTCGTACCGTACAGCTGCAGACCCCAGTACCTGTGGGATCGGTGCTTGCTCGGCCGCTGGTTCTCACAGGCTGTGCGCTCATCCCCAGGATGGTGGTACAGGAGTGTGGGGGGCTCCCCTCCGCTGTCCCCCGGGGGCTCAGACATCCCCTTCCTCCTGTTGCTGCAGAGAGAGATGGGACATGTCAGGAGCCGGGTCCCCGCCTGTCAGTGGGCAGCTGTGGGCAGCAGACCTTACCCTGCAGTGTCGGGGTGCTGCTCCGAGCCTCTGCACCGGGTGCGGGTCCGCAGGTAGCAGCAGTAGTCGGCAGGAGCGGTGCACAGACACTGCACCCGGCGCGCCGCCTCCACCTCCACCTCCTCCTTGGTCCTGGGCACGGTGTGGTGGATGTAGTGGTGGTGGACGTGTTTGGTCGTCTGTTTGGTGACAAAGTTCTTGGTAAACAGAGGGCAGAGCACCGACACCGCCGGCCGCAGCACACGGGAGCGGTCAGGGGAGCGGGATCGCCCCACGCTGGGTGGAGACAGACAGACGGGCGTCCTCAGGACTCGCGATAAGTGCTCGTCCAGGATGGCCTGGGGGTCCTCGTCACAGGAGGACAGGGGCTGGTGGCTGTGGGGAGTCCACAGGCTGCAGGAGAGGGGCTCCTGGGGGGTCCGGAGGGAGAAGGGGGTCTCACATTCACCGCGTTCTTCTCCCTGGAAAAGAGAAGGGGAGAACTATGAAGACAAGTCAGCAAGAGACAGGGGGAGAGCGACAGAGAGAGAACGACACAGGGGGGAGAGAGCGACACGGGGGGAGAGAGCGACACGGGGGGAGAGGGACACGGGGGAGAGCGACAGAGAGAGAACAAGCGACACAGGGGGAGAGAGCGACAGAGCGACACAGGGGGAGAGCGACAGAGAGAGAACGACACAGGGGGAGAGAGCGACACGGGGGGAGAGCGACAGAGAGAGAACGACACAGGGGGAGAGAGAGCGACACGGGGGGAGAGAGCAACAGAGCGACACAGGGAGAGAGAGCGACACAGGGGGGAGAGCGACAGAGAGAGAACGACACAGGGGGAGAGAGCGACACAGGGGGAGAGAGCGACACAGGGGGAGAGCGACAGAGAGAGAACGATCGACACGGGGAGAGAGCGACAGAGAGAAAACGAGCGACACAGGGGGGGAGGAGAGCGACAGAGCGACACAGGGAGAGAGCGACAGAGAGAGAACGAGCGACACAGGGGGAGAGAGGCGACAGAGCGACACAGGGAGAGAGCGACAGAGAGTGAACGATCGACACGGGGAGAGAGCGACAGAGAGAGAACGAGCGACACAGGGGGGAGAGAGCGACAGAGAGAGAACGACACAGGGGGAGAGAGCGACAGAGAACGATCGACACAGGGGGAGAGAGCGACACAGGGAGAGAGCGACAGAGAGAGAACGACACAGGGGGAGAGAGAGCGACAGAGAGAGAACGACACAGGGGGAGAGAGCGACAGAGAGAGAACGACACAGGGGGAGAGAGCAACAGAGAATGATCGACACAGGGGGAGAAAGCAACAGAGCGACACAGGGAGAGAGCGACAGAGAGAGAACGATCGACACGGGGAGAGAGTGACAGAGAGAGAGACGATCGACACAGGGGGAGAGAGCGACACGGGGGGAGAGCGACAGAGAGAGAACGAGCGACACAGGGGGAGAGAGCAACAGAGCGACACAGGGGGAGGAGAGCAACAGAGCGACACAGGGAGGAGAGCGACAGAGAGAGACGATCGACAGGGGGAGAGAGCGACAGAGAGAGAACGAGCGACACAGGGGGACAGAGCGACAGGAGAGAACGAGCGACACAGGGGGGAGAGAGCGACGAGAGAGAGAACGGACACAGGGGGAGAGAGGACGACAGAGACGATCGACACAGGGGGAGAGAGCGACACAGGGAGAGAGCGACAGAGAGAACGATCGACACAGGGGAGAGGCGACTGGGGGAGAGCGACAGAGAGAGAACGATCGACCAGGGGGAAGAGGAGGACAGAGCGAACAGGGAGAGAGCGACAGAGAGAGAACACGACACGGGGGAGAGAGCGACAGAGAGAGAGAGTGACACAGGGGAGAGCGACACGGGGGGAGAGCGACAGAGAGAGAACGAGCGACACAGGAGGGAGAGAGCGACAGAGAGAGAACGAGCGACACAGGAGGGAGAGAGAACGAGCGACAGGGGAGAGAGCGACAGAGAACGATCGACACGGGGGGAGAGCGACAGAGCGACACAGGGAGAAACGACAGAGAGAGAACGATCGACACAGGGGGAGGAGCGACAGAGAGAGAACGACACAGGGGGAGGAGCGAAGAGAGAACGAGCGACACAGGGGGGAGAGAGCGACAGAGAGAGAACGATCGACCCAGGGGGAGAGAGCGACAGAGAACGATCAACACAGGGGGAGAGAGCAACAGAGCGACACAGGGAGAGAGCGACAGAGAGAGAACGATCGACACGGGGGGAGAGAGCGACAGAGAGAGAACGAGCGACACAGGGGGGAGAGAGCGAAGAGAGAACGAGCGACACAGGGGGAGAGAGCGACAGAGAGAGACGAGCGACACAGGGGGGAGAGCAACAGAGCGACACAGGGAGAGAGCGACAGAGAGAGAACGAGCGACACAGGGGGAGAGAGCGACAGAGAACGATCGACACAGGGAGAGAAGCAACAGAGCGAACAGGAGAGAGCGACAGAGAGAGAACGAGCGACACAGGGGGGAGAGCGACAGAGAGAGAACGAGCGACACAGGGGGAGAGAGAGCGACACAGCGGGAGAACGAGCGACATAGGGGAGAGAGCGACAGAGAGAGAACGAGCGACACAGGGGGAGAGAGCGACAGAGAGAGAACGATCGACGGGGGAAAGCAACACGGGGAGGAGAGCGACACAGGGGGGAGAGAGCGACACAGGGGGAGAAAGCGACAGGGGGAGAAAGCGACACAGAGGGAGAAAGCGACAGAGAGAGAACGAGCGACACAGGGGGAGAGAGCGACACAGGGGGAGAAAGCGACAGAGAGAGAACAAGCGACACGGGGGAGAGAGCACAGAGAGAGAGACGAGCGACACAGGGGGAGAGAGCGACAAGAGAGAGAACGAGCGACACAGGGGGAGAGAGCGACAGAGAGAAGAACGAGCAACGAGGGAAAGCACACGGGGAGAGAGCGACACAGGAGGGGAGAGAGCGACAGGAGGGAGAAGCGACACAGGGGGAGAAAGCGACAGAAGAGAGAGAAGAACAGGGGAGAGACACAGGGAGAGAAGAGCGACACAGGGGGAGAAAGCGACAGAGAGAGAACGAGCGACACAGGGGGAGAGAGCGACAGAGAGAGAACAAGCGAACAGGGGGAGAGAGCAAACACAGTGGAGAGGAAGAACGAGACGACACAGGGGGAGAGAGAGCGACAGAGAGAGAACAAGCGACACAGGGGGAGAGAGACGACAGAGAGAGAACAAGCGACACAGGGGGAGAGAGCGACAGAGAGAGAACGAGCGACACAGGGGGAGAGAGCACAGAGAAAGGAGAGACGATCGACGAGGGAAAGATACACAGGGGGAGAGAGCGACAGGGAGAGACGACAAGGAGAGAGAGGAGACGAGAGCGACAGGGGGAGGAGAGCGCACAGGAGGAGAGAGCACAGGGGGAGAGAGCGACGGAGGAAGAGAGGCAAGGGGGGAGGAGAGCGAGAAAGAGAGCGACATGGGGGAGAGAGAGGACGAGAGGAAAGCGACACAGGGGGAGAGAGCGACACAGGGGGGAGAGCGAGCTGAGGAGGAGAGCAACGGAGAAGAGAGCGACAGGGGGGGAGAGCGACGGGGGGAGAAGCGACAAGGGGGAGAGAGCGACAGAGGGAGAGAGAGCGACAGGGGGGAGAGAGCGACAGGGGGAGAGAGAGACAGGGGGAGAAACTACAGGGGAGAGACAGAGCGAGACAGGGAGAGAGAGAACAGAGGAGAGCTGGAGAGCAGAGGAACAGGGAGGGCCGGAGAGACACAGAGGGAGAGGCAGGGCGGAGGAGACAAAGGGAGAGGCAGGGCTGGAGAGACACAGAGGGAGAGGCAGGGCGGAGGAGGACACACAGGGAGAGGCAGGGCGGAGAGACACAGAGGGAGAGGCAGGCCGGAGAGACACACAGGGGAGAGGCAGGGCGGAGAGACACACAGGGAGAGGCAGGGCGGAGAGACGACAGAGGGAGAGGCAGGACGGAGACACAGAGGGAGAGGCAGGGCCGGAGAGACACAGAGGGAGAGGCAGGGCGGAGAGACACAGAGGGAGAGGCAGGGCAGAGAGACACACAGGGAGAGGCAGGGCGGAGAGACACACAGGGGGAGGCAGGGCGGAGAGACATACGAGGGAGAGGCAGGGCCGGAGAGACACAGAGGAGAGGCAGGGCCGGAGAGACATACAGGGAGAGGCAGGGGGAGAGGACTACAGGGGAGAGGCAGGGCGGAGAGACGACAGAGGGAGAGGCAGGGCGGAGAGACACAGAGGAGAGGCAGGCGGAGGACAGAGGGAGAGGCAGGGCGAGAGACACAGGGGAGAGGCAGGGACGGGAGAGACACAGAGGGAGAGGCAGGGCGGAGAGACACAGAGGGAGAGGCAGGGCGGAGAGACACGAGGGGAGAGGGCAGGGCCGGAGAGACACAGAGGGAGAGGCAGGGCGGGAGAGACACACAGGGACAGGCAGGGCTGGAGAGACACAGAGGGAGAGGCAGGGCTGGAGAGACACAGAGGGAGAGGCAGGGACGCGGAGAGACACAGAGGGAGAGGCAGGGCCGGAGAGACACAGAGGGAGAGGCAGGGCCGGAGAGACACAGAGGGAGAGGCAGGGCCGGAGAGACACAGAGGGAGAGGCAGGGCCGGAGAGACACAGAGGGAGAGGCAGGGCTGGAGAGACACAGAGGGAGAGACACGGAGCAGAGAAATAGGAAGAGACGGATAACTTCACAGGGCTGGACAGATAAAGGGCAGAGAGGGGAGGACAGGCTGGAATCTGCCGCCCATGAGGAGCCTTGCGGAGGAGGCAGAGCTGCCTCGTACCTCTTTGATCTGCTGCATCCGCTCCTCCAGCGTCTGCACCGTCTCTTGCTCCTGTTGAACCTTCTCCAGCCGGGAGATGAGCTCAGCCGCGAACACCGCCGGCTCCACGGGCGTCATCTCTCTGGGCAGCCGGTGCGTCCTCTATGGAGAGCAGGGAGAAGAGACAGGCATGGATGAGCGGGAGCCGGTCCGTGGCGTCTGTGAGAGCGGCGGCGAGCAGCACAGGCGCGATGTGACTGCTCAGGATATTTATCCGCCTGCGCGGCGGCCTCACGGAGCGGCATCCTGCCCGGCAGCCCTCGCCTACGGCACGAGCAGTTGGTTACACTCGGTGGAACCCCGCGTGCTCCTCTGTACTGCCAGCAGCCAATCAGGAGCTGCGCCGCCACCGCTCACAATCTTCAAAGACGCTCGTCAGACATCAAAAAAGCCGGAGCGGGAGGGAACAGCGGAGAAGAGACAGTGGGAGGAAGAGACAGACAAACCGAGGAAAGAGACAGCCGAGGAAAGAGACAGCCGAGAAAAGAGACAGCTGAGTAAAGAGACAGCTGAGAATAGAGACAGCCGAGAAAAGAGACAGCTGAGAAAAGAGACAGCTGAGAAAAGAGACAGCCGAGAATAGAGACAGCTGAGAAAAGAGACAGCCAAGAAGAGACAGCCGAGAAAAGAGACAGACGAGAAAAGAGACAGCTGAGAATAGAGACAGCTGAGAAAAGGAAGCCAAGAATAGAGACAGCTGAGAAAAGAGACAGCCAATGAAAGAGAACGCCAATGAAAGAGACAGCCGAGGAAAAAGAGACAGCCGTGAAAAGAGACAGGCGAGAAAAGAGACAGCTGTGAAAAGAGACAGCCAAGAATAGAGACAGCCAAGGAAAGAGACAGCCGAGGAAAAAGAGACAGCCGTGAAAAGAGACAGGCGAGAAAAGAGACAGCTGTGAAAAGAGACAGCCGAGAAAAGAGACAGCCAAGAAAAGAGACAGACGAGAATAGAGACAGGCGAGAACAGAGACTAGCGAGAAAAGAGACAGGTGAGAAAAGAAAGCCAAGAAAAGAGACAGCCGCAAAAAGAGACAGCCGAGAATAGAGACAGCCGCAAAAAGAGACAGCCGAGAATAGAGACAGCCGGGGAAAGAGACAGCCGCGAAAAGAGACAGGCAAGAATAGAGACAGGCGAGAAAAGAGACAGCCACAAAAGGAGACAGGCGCGAAAGGAGACAGCCGCGAAAGGAGACAGCTGAAAATAGAGACAGCCGAGAATAGAGACAGTCGAGGAAAGAGACAGTCGCAAAAAGAGAAGGGCAAGATAAGAGACAGCCGAGAATAGAGACAGAAAAGAGACAGCCGAGAAAAGAGACAGCTGAGAAAAGAGACAGCCGAAAAAAGAGACAGGCAAGAATAGACAGGCGAGAACAGAGACAGGCGAGAAAAGAGACAGTTGAGAAAAGAGACAGAAAAGAGACAGCTGAGAAAAGAAAGCCAAGAAAAGAGACAGCCAAGAATAGAGACAGGCGAGAATAGAGACAGGCAAGAAAAGAGACAGGAGATAAGAGACAGGAGGAGACAAGCGAGAATAGAGACAGCCGAGAATAGAGACAGCTGCGAATAGAGACAGGCAAGAAAAGAGACAGGCGAGAACAGAGACAGGCGAGAAAAAGCCGAGAATAGACAGCTGAGAAAAGAGACTGGCGAGAATAGAGACTGGCGAGAAAAGAGACAGGCGAGAAAAGAGACAGGCGAGAAAAGAGACAGCCGAGAATAGGTACAGCCGAGAATAGGTACAGCCGAGAATAGGTACAGCCAAGAAAAGAGACAGGCAAGAATAGACAGGCGAGAATAGAGACAGGCGAGAATAGAGACAGACGAGAATAGAGACAGGCAAGAAAAGAGACAGACGAGAGTAGAGACAGCCGAGAATAGAGACAGCCAAGAAAGGAGACAGGCGAGAATAGAGACAGGTGAGAATAGAGACAGGCGAGAACAGAGACAGGCAAGAAAAGAAAGCCAAGAATAGAGACAGCCGAGAAAAGAGACAGCCAATGAAAGACACAGCCGAGGGAAAAGAGACAGCCGCGAAAAGACACAGCCGCGAAAAGAGACAGGCAAGAATAGAGACAGGCAATAAAAGAGACAGCCAAGAATAGAAAGAGCCAAGAATAGAGACAGCCGCTTAAGGAGACAGCCGAGAATAGAGAGAGCCGAGAATAGAGAGAGCCGAGAATAGAGACAGCCGAGAATAGAGACAGCTGAGAATAGAGACAGCCGCGAAAGGAGACAGCCGCGAAAGGAGACAGCCGAGAATAGAGACAGCCGAGGAAAGAAACAGCCGCGAAAAGGAGACAGACGCGAAAAGAGACAGGCAAGAATAGAGACAGGCGAGAAAAGAGACCGAAAAGAGCAGCTGAGAATAGACATCCGAGAAAAGAGACAGCTGAGAAAAGACAGTCGAGAATAGAGACAGCCGATAAAAGAGACAGCCGAGAAAAGAGACATTTGAAAAAAGAGACAGCCGAGAAAAGAGACAGCCGAGGAACAAGACAACCGAGAATAGACCGCTGAGAAAAGAGATAGCCGAGAATAGAGACAGCCGAGAGAAAAAGACAGCAGAGAAAAGAGACAGCGAGGAAAAAGACTTCCGAAAATACAGACAGTTGAGAATAGAGACAGCCAATGAAAGAGACAGCCGAGGATAGAGACAGCCGAGGAAAAAGACAGCCACGAAAAGAGACAGCCGTGAAAAGAGACAGCTGAGAATAGAGACAGCCGAGAATAGAGACAGCCGAGAAAAGAGACAGCTGAAAAAAGAGACAGCCGAGAAAAGAGACAGCTGAGAAAAGAGACCGGCAAGAATAGACAGGCGACAATAAAGACAGACGAGAACAGAGACAGGTGAGAAAAGAGACAGGTGAGAAAAGAGACTGCTGAGAAAAGAAAGCCAAGAAAAGAGACAGCCAAGAATAGAGACTGGCGAGAATAGAGACAGCCGAGAATAGAGACAGCCAAGAATAGGTACAGCTACAGCCGAGGAAAGAGATAGCCAAGAAAAGAACAGCCAATGAGAGTAGAGACAGCCGAGAATAGAGACAGCTGGGAAAAGAGACAGCTGAGAAAAGACACAGCCGAGAAAAGAGACAGCCAATGAAAGAGACAGCCAATGAAAGAGACAGAGAGCCAATGAAAGAGAGTAGAGACAGCCAAGAATAGAGACAGCCGAGAAAAGAGACAGCCGAGAAAAGAGACAGCCGAGAAAAGACAGACGAGAACAGAGACAGGCGAGAACAGAGACAGGCGAGAAAAGAGACAGGTGAGAAAAGAGACAGAAAAGAGACAGCTGAGAAAAGAAAGCCAAGGAAAGAGACAGCCGAGAAAAGAAAGCCGAGAATAGACAGCTGAGAAAAAAGACAGCTGAGAAATGAGACAGCCGAGAAAAGAGACAGCCAATGAAAGAGACAGAGAGCCAATGAAAGAGAGTAGAGACAGCCAAGAATAGAGACAGCCGAGAATAGACAGCTGAGAAAAGAGACAGCTGAGAAAAGAGACAGCTGAGAAAAGAGACAGCCGATAAAAGAGACAGCCAAGGAAAGAGACAGCCGCGAAGAGACAGGCGAGAAAAGAGCCGAGAAAAGAGACAGTCGAGAATATAGACAGCCGAGGAAAGAGACAGCCGAGGAAGAGACAGCCGAGAAAAGAAAGCCGAGAATAGACAGCTGAGAAAAGAGACAGCTGAGAAAAGAGACAGCCGAGAAAAGAGACAGCCAAGGAAATAGACAGCCAAGGAAAGAGACAGCCGTGAAGAGACAGGCGAGAAAAGAGCAGAGAAAAGAGACAGTCGAGAATAGAGACAGCCGAGGAAAGAGACAGCCGAGAAAAGAAAGCCGAGAATAGACAGCTGAGAAAAGAGACAGCTGAGAAAAGAGACAGCCGAGAAAAGAGACAGCCAATGAAAGAGACAGCCAATGAAAGAGACAGAGAGCCAATGAAAGAGAGTAGAGACAGCCAAAAATAGAGACAGCCGAGAAAAGAAAGCCGAGAATAGACAGCTGAGAAAAGAGACAGCTGAGAAAAGAGACTGGCGAGAATAGAGACTGGCGAGAAAAGAGGCAGGCGAGAAAAGAGACAGGCGAGAAAAGAGACAGGCGAGAAAAGAGACAGCCTAGAATAGGTACAGCCGAGAATAGGTACAGCCGAGAATAGGTACAGCCAAGAAAAGAGACAGGCAAGAATAGACAGGCGAGAATAGAGACAGGCGAGAATAGAGACAGGCGAGAATAGAGACAGGCAAGAAAAGAGACAGCCGAGAGTAGAGACAGCCGAGAAAAGAGACAGCCAATGAGACAGCCAATGAAAGAGACAGCCAATGAGAGTAGAGACAGCCGAGAATAGAGACAGCCGGGAAAAGAAAGCAGAGAATGGACAGCCGAGAATGGACAGCCGAGAATAGACAGCTGAGAAAAGAGACAGCTGAGAAAAGAGACAGCCGAGAAAAGAGACAGCCAATGAAAGAAACAGCCAATGAAAGAGACAGAGAGCCAATGAAAGAGAGTAGAGACAGCCAAGAATAGAGACAGCCGAGAAAAGAAAGCCGAGAATAGACAGCTGAGAAAAGAGACAGCTGAGAAAAGAGACAGCCAAGGAAAGAGACAGCCAAGGAAAGAGACAGACGCGAAGAGACAGGCGAGAAAAGAGCCGAGAAAAGAGACAGTCGAGAACAGAGACAGCCGAGGAAAGAGACAGCCGAGAAAAGAGACAGCCGAGAAAAGACAGGCGAGAACAGAGACAGGCGAGAACAGAGACAGGCGAGAAAAGAGACAGGCGGAGAAAAGAGACAGAAAAGAGACAGCTGAGAAAAGAAAGCCAAGGAAAGAGACAGCCAAGGAAAGAGACAGCCAAGGAAAGAGACAGCTGAGAAAAGAAAGCCGAGAATAGACAGCTGAGAAAAGAGACAGCTGAGAAAAAAGAGACAGCCGAGAAAAGAGGACAGCCAATGAAAGACAGTCAAGGAAAGAGACAGCCGCGAAGAGACAGGCGAGGTAAAGAGCCGAGAAAAGAGACAGTCGAGAATATAGACAGCCGAGGAAAGAGACAGCCGAGGAAAGAGACAGCCGAGAAAAGAAAGCCGAGAATAGACAGCTGAGAAAAGAGACAGCTGAGAAAAGAGGACAGCCGAGAAAAGAGACAGCCAATGAAAGAAACAGCCAATGAAAGAGACAGAGAGCCAATGAAAGAGAGTAGAGACAGCCAAGAATAGAGACAGCCGAGAAAAGAAAGCCGAGAATAGACAGCTGAGAAAAGAGACAGCTGAGAAAAGAGACAGCCAAGGAAAGAGACAGCCAAGGAAAGAGACAGACGCGAAGAGACAGGCGAGAAAAGAGCCGAGAAAAGAGACAGTCGAGAATAGAGACAGCCGAGGAAAGAGACAGCCGAGAAAAGAGACAGCCGAGAAAAGACAGGCGAGAACAGAGACAAACGAGAACAGAGACAGGCGAGAAAAGAGACAGGCGAGAAAAGAGACAGGCGAGAAAAGAGACAGAAAAGAGACAGCTGAGAAAAGAAAGCCAAGAAAAGAGACAGCCAAGGAAAGAGACAGCCAAGGAAAGAGACAGCTGAGAAAAGAAAGCCGAGAATAGACAGCTGAGAAAAGAGACAGCTGAGAAAAAAGAGAAAGCCGAGAAAAGAGACAGCCAATGAAAGACAGCCAAGGAAAGAGACAGCCAAGGAAAGAGACAGCCGCGAAGAGACAGGCGAGTAAAGAGCCGAGAAAAGAGACAGTCGAGAATATAGACAGCCGAGGAAAGAGACAGCCGAGGAAAGAGACAGCCGAGAAAAGAAAGCCGAGAATAGACAGCTGAGAATAGAGACAGCTGAGAAAAGAGACAGCGAGAAAAGAGACAGCCAAGGAAAGAGACAGCCAAGGAAAGAGACAGCCGTGAAGAGACAGGCGAGAAAAGAGCAGAGAAAAGAGACAGTCGAGAATAGAGACAGCCGAGGAAAGAGACAGCCGAGAAAAGAAAGCCGAGAATAGACAGCTGAGAAAAGAGACAGCCGAGAAAAGAGACAGCCAATGAAAGAGACAGCCAATGAAAGAGACAGAGAGCCAATGAAAGAGAGTAGAGACAGCCAAAAATAGAGACAGCCGAGAAAAGAAAGCCGAGAATAGACAGCTGAGAAAAGAGACTGGCGAGAATAGAGACTGGCGAGAAAAGAGACAGGCGAGAAAAGAGACAGGCGAGAAAAGAGACAGCCGAGAATAGGTACAGCCGAGAATAGGTACAGCCGAGAATAGGTACAGCCAAGAAAAGAGACAGGCAAGAATAGACAGGCGAGAATAGAGACAGGCGAGAATAGAGACAGACGAGAATAGAGACAGGCAAGAAAAGAGACAGACGAGAGTAGAGACAGCCGAGAAAAGAGACAGCCAATGAGACAGCCAATGAAAGAGACAGCCAATGAGAGTAGAGACAGCCGAGAATAGAGACAGCCGGGAAAAGAAAGCAGAGAATGGACAGCCGAGAATGGACAGCCGAGAATAGACAGCTGAGAAAAGAGACAGCTGAGAAAAGAGACAGCCGAGAAAAGAGACAGCCATTGAAAGAAACAGCCAATGAAAGAGACAGAGAGCCAATGAAAGAGAGTAGAGACATCCAAGAATAGAGACAGCCGAGAAAAGAAAGCCGAGAATAGACAGCTGAGAAAAAGAGACAGCTGAGAAAAGAGACAGCCAAGGAAAGAGACAGCCAAGGAAAGAGACAGCCGTGAAGAGACAGGCGAGAAAAGAGCAGAGAAAAGAGACAGTCGAGAATAGAGACAGCCGAGGAAAGAGACAGCCGAGAAAAGAAAGCCGAGAATAGACAGCTGAGAAAAGAGACAGCCGAGAAAAGAGACAGCCAATGAAAGAGACAGCCAATGAAAGAGACAGAGAGCCAATGAAAGAGAGTAGAGACAGCCAAAAATAGAGACAGCCGAGAAAAGAAAGCCGAGAATAGACAGCTGAGAAAAGAGACTGGCGAGAATAGAGACTGGCGAGAAAAGAGACAGGCGAGAAAAGAGACAGGCGAGAAAAGAGACAGCCAAGAATAGGTACAGCCGAGAATAGGTACAGCCGAGAATAGGTACAGCCAAGAAAAGAGACAGGCAAGAATAGACAGGCGAGAATAGAGACAGGCGAGAATAGAGACAGACGAGAATAGAGACAGGCAAGAAAAGAGACAGACGAGAGTAGAGACAGCCGAGAAAAGAGACAGCCAATGAGACAGCCAATGAAAGAGACAGCCAATGAGAGTAGAGACAGCCGAGAATAGAGACAGCCGGGAAAAGAAAGCAGAGAATGGACAGCCGAGAATGGACAGCCGAGAATAGACAGCTGAGAAAAGAGACAGCTGAGAAAAGAGACAGCCGAGAAAAGAGACAGCCATTGAAAGAAACAGCCAATGAAAGAGACAGAGAGCCAATGAAAGAGAGTAGAGACAGCCAAGAATAGAGACAGCCGAGAAAAGAAAGCCGAGAATAGACAGCTGAGAAAAGAGACAGCTGAGAAAAGAGACAGCCAAGGAAAGAGACAGCCAAGGAAAGAGACAGCCGAGAAAAGAGACAGCCGAGAAAAGACAGGCGAGAATAGAGACAGGCGAGAATAGAGACAGGCGAGAACAGAGACAGGCGAGAACAGAGACAGGCGAGAAAAGAGACAGAAAAGAGACAGAAAAGAGACAGCTGAGAAAAGAAAGCCAAGGAAAGAGACAGCTAAGAAAAGAGACAGCCGAGAATAGAGACAGCCACAAAAGGAGACAGCTGAGAATAGAGACAGCCGAGAATAGAGACAGCCGGCGAAAAGAGACAGGCAAGAATAGAGACAGGTGAGAAAAGAGACAGGAGATAAAAGGACAGCCGAGAATAGAGAGCCGAGAATAGAGACAGCCGGAGAATAGAGACAGCCGAGAATAAAGACCGCTGAGAGTAGAGACAGCCGCGAAAGGAGACAGCCGAGAATAGAGACAGCCGCGAAAGGAGACACCCGCGAAAAGAGACAGGCAAGAGTAGAGACAGCCGAGAATAGAGACAGGCAAGAAAAGAGACAGAAAGAGACAGCTGAGAATAAAGACCTCCGAGAAAAGAGACAGCTGAGAAAAGACAGTCGAGAAAAGAGACAGTCAAAGAAAGAGACAGCTGAGAAAAGACCGCTGAGAAAAGAGACAGCCGACAATAGAGACAAGCCGCGAAAGGAGAAAGCTGAAAATAGAGACAGCCGAGAAAAGTGACAGCCGGGGAAAGAAACAGCCGTGAAAAGAGACAGCCACGAAAAGAGACAGGCAAGAATAGAGACAGGCGAGAAAAGAGACAGCCAAGAATAGACACAGCCAAGAATAGAGACAGCCGAGAATAGAGAGCCGAGAATAGAGACAGCCGAGAATAGAGACAGCCGAGAATAGAGACAGCTGAGAATAGAGACAGCCGAGAATAGAGACAGCTGAGAATAGAGACAGCCGAGAATAGAGACAGCCGCGAAAGGAGGCAGCTGCGAAAGGAGACAGCTGAGAATAGAGACAGCCGCGAAAGGAGACAGCCGGGGAAAGAAACAGGCAAGAATAGAGACAGGCGAGAATAGAGACAGGCAAGAAAAGAGACCGAAAAGAGAATAGACATCCGAGACGAGACAGCTGAGAATAGACATCCGAGAAAAGAGACAGCTGAGAAAAGACAGTCGAGAAAGGAGACAGCCGAGAAAAGAGACAGCCGAGAAAAGAGACACTTGAGAAAAGAGACAATTGAGAAAAGAGACAATTGAGAAAAGAGACATTAGAGAAAAGAGACAGCCGAGAAAAGAGACAGCCGAGGAACGAGACAGCCGAGAAAAGAACCGCTGAGAAAAGAGACAGACGAGAATAGAGACAGCTGAGAAAAAAGACAGCAGAGAAAAGACACAGCCGAGGAAAAAGACTACCGAGAATAGAGTCAGTCGAGAATAGAGACAGCCAATGAAAGAGACAGCCGAGGATAGAGACAGCCGAGGAAAAAGACAGCCGTGAAAAGAGACAGCCGAGAATAGAGAGAGCCGAGAATAGAGACAGCCGAGAATAGAGACAGCCAAGGAAAGAGACAGCCGAGAAAAGAGACTGCTGAAAAAAGAGACAGGCAAGAATAGACAGGCGACAATAGAGACAGGCGAGAACAGAGACAGGCGAGAACAGAGACAGGCGAGAACAGAGACAGGTGAGAAAAGAGACAGGTGAGAAAAGAGACAGGTGAGAAGAGAGACAGGTGAGAAAAGAGATGGCTGAGAAAAGAGACAGCCAAGAAAGGAGACAGCCAAGAATAGAGACTGGCGAGAATAGAGACAGGCAAGAAAAGAGACAGGAGATAAAAAAGACAGGGCGAGAAAAGAGACAGGCGAGAGAAAAGAGACAGTTGAGAATAGAGACAGCCGAGAATAGAGACAGCTGAGAATAGTGACAGCCGAGAATAGAGACAGCCGAGAATAGAGACAGTCGAGGAAAGAGACAGCCAAGAAAAGAGACAGGCAAGAATAGACAGGCAAGAATAGACAGGCGAGAATAGAGACAGCCAAGAAAAGAGACAGGCAAGAATAGAGACAGGCGAGAATAGAGACAGCCGAGAATAGAGACATGCGAGAACAGAGGACAGGCAAGAAAAGAGACAGCCGAGAAAAGAGAACAGCCGAATAAAAGAGACAGCCAATGAGACAGCCAATGAAAGAGACAAAGACAGCCAATGAGAGCAGAGACATCTGAGAATAGAGACAGCCGAGAAAAGAAAGCCGAGAATGGACAGTTGAGAATAGACAGCCAAGAAAAGAGACAGCCGAGAAAAGAGACAGCCAATGAAAGAGACAGAGAGCCAATGAAAGAGAGTAGAGACAGCCGAGAAAAGAGACAGCCGAGAGAAAGAGACAGGAGATAAAAGAGACAGGGGATAAGAGACAGACGAGAAAAGAGACAGCTGAGAATAGAGACAGCCAAGAATAGAGACAGGCGCGAAATGAGACAGCCGAGAAAAGAGACAGCCGAGAATAGAGACAGGCGAGAATAGAGACAGGCGAGAATAGAGACAGGTGAGAATAGAGACAGGCGAGAATAGAGACAGGCAAGAATAGAGAGGCGAGAATAGAAACAGGTGAGAATAGAGACAGCTGAGAATAGAGAAAGTCGAGAAAAGAGACAGCCACAAAAAGAGACAGTCGAGAAAAGAGACAGCTGAGAATAGAGACAGCCGAGAATAGAGACAGCCAGAATAGAGACAGCCGAGAATAGAGAAAGCCGAGAATAGAGAAAGCCGAGAATAGAGACAGCTGCGAAAAGAGACAAGATATAAAAGACAGGCGAGAAAAGAGACAGCCGAGAATAGAGACAGTCGAGAATAGAGACAGTCGAGAATAGAGACAGCCGAGGAAAGAGACAGCGACGAAAAGAGACAGCTGCGAAAAGAGACAGCTGAGAAAAGAGACAGCCGAGAAAAGCGACAGCCGTGAAAAGAGACAGCCGTGAAAAGAGACAGGGGATGAAAGAGACAGGCGAGAATAAGGATAGGCGAGAATAGAGACAGGCGGGGAAAGAGACAGGTGGGGAAAGAGACAAGCAGGGAAAGAGACAGATGGGAAAAGGGACTAGCGGGGAAAGGGACAGGCGGGAAAAGGGACAGGCGGGAAAAGGGACAGGCGGGGAAAGAGACAGCCGAGGAAAGAGACAGCTGGGGAAAGAGACAGCAGAGGGAAGAGACAGCCAAAGGAAGAGACAACCGGAGGAAGAGACAGCCGAGAGTTGAGACAGCCGAGAGAAGAGATAACCGAGAAAAGAGACAGCCAAGAGAAGAGACAGTCGAGAGAAGAAACAGCCGAGCCCCTATCCCCAGACTAAGAGGAGAATGGTATATCCTGGACCTCTATATTCCACCCTGGAGGAGCCCCTATCTCCAGACTAAGAGGAGCCTGATATATCCTAGACCTCTATACCCCACCCTGGAGAAGCCCCTATTTCCAGATAAAAAGAGGAGCCTGATATATCCTGCACCTCTATACCCCACCATGGAGGAGCCCCTATCCCCAGATAAAAAGAGGAGCCTGATATATCCTGCACCTCTATACCCCACCCTGGAGGAGCCCCTATCCCCAGACTAAAAGGAACCTGTTATACCCTGGACCTTTATACCCCACCCTGGAGGAGCCCCTATCCCCAGACTAAGAGGAGCCTGATATATCCTGGACCTCTATACCCCACCCTGGAGGAGCCCCTATCCCCAGACTAAGAGGAGCCTGATATATCCTGGACTTCTATACCCCACCCTAGAGGAGCCCCTATCCCCAGACTAAGAGGAGCCTGTTATACCCTGGACCTCTATACCCCATCCTGGAAGAGCCCCTATCCCCAGACTAAGAGGAGCCTGATATATCCTGGACCTCTATACCCCACCCTGGAGGAGCCCCAATCCCCAGACTAAGAGGAGCCGGATATGTCCTGGACCTCTATACCCCACCCTGGAGGAGCCCCTATCCCCAGACTAAGAGGAGCCGGATATGTCCTGGACCTCTATACCCCACCCTAGAGGAGCTGCTATCTCCAGACTAAGAGGAGCCTGTTATACCCTGGACCTCTATACCCCATCCTGGAGGAGCCTATATCCACATCTCCGTGTTTTTCACCATTTGCTTTGGCAATGTTAACATGCATATAGTCCTGCCAATAAAGATCATTAGAATTTGAAGAGACAGGCATGCAAAAGAGACAGCAAAGAGGATAAAAGAGACAGAGAATGAGGGAGTCACATGGAAGAGAGAAAGACAACATGACAGTAGTGGTCTATAAAGAGACAGGCAGACATGGTCATTATCCGCACTGGGGGACCACTACCCAGACGTCTGTGCACCCACCCTGTGGCCCCCAATAGCTCTCATACTGGCTCTGGCTCTTTGACTACATGGTATACAGAGAGGTCCGGGCCGCAGCCGTACTTACAGGGAAATGAGGGAGCGTCACTTGGCCGTTGGCCTTAACGCTGCGATGGATCTCTCTCTGCAGCTGCTTTTTGTTGCCGGATCGGTACGGAGGAACTCCATCCCTGCCGGAGACAGACAAGAGGAAAGTGACATAGTGGGACTGGGATCAGGACAACCCAAAAGTGTGGAGACCATTATTCACATTCCACATCACTGACTGTTTTTGTGTGTGTTGTGTTGTGTTGGTGTCTTAATGGTTGTTGAATGGTCGAGGACGACCAAGGTTAAAGAGAGGTGGAATGTAAAGAGGTAAGACTGGAGGTGGTGTTCTGCCCTGAAGTCACCAACCGCACTGTTATATTATAACATACGACTTGGTATATAGTGTGAACTGTGATGTATTATGATGTTTTCATATGTAGTAATAAGGTAATATCATGTGTAATGCAGAGTAACGGAAGGTAAATCAGTAGTAATGTATACGGTAGAGTAATGTTATAGATAAGATGTGCAGCAATGTTATATAGGATGATTGGCAAGAAAGGTCTGGCCAGTAATAGTTAAGTGTTGGGACTAGCCCACAATGGGAGGAGTTAGCCTCCAGGGTAAAAGACAGTTAAGTGTTGGGACTAGCCCACAATTGGAGGAGTTAGCCTCCAGGGTAAAAGACAGTTAAGTGTTGGGACTAGCCCACAATTGGAGGAGTTAGCCTCCAGGGTAAAAGACAGTTAAGTGTTGGGACTAGCCCACAATGGGAGGAGTTAGCCTCCAGGGTAAGAGACAGTAAAGTGTTGGGACTAGCCCACAATGGTAGGAGTTAGCCTCCAGGGTAAGAGACAGTTAAGTGTTGGGACTAGCCCAGAATGGGAGGAGTTAGCCTCCAGGGTAAGAGACAGTTAAGTGTTGGGACTAGCCCAGAATGGGAGGAGTTAGCCTCCACGGTAAAAGACAGTTAAGTGTTGGGACTAGCCCACAATGGGAGGAGTTAGCCTCCAGGGTAAAAGACAGTTAATTGTTGGGACTAGCCCACAATGGGAGGAGTTAGCCTCCAGGGTAAAAGACAGTTAAGTGTTGAGACTAGCCAAGAATGGGAGGAGTTAGCCTCCAGGGTAAAAGACAGTTAAGTGTTGGGACTAGCCCACAATAGGAGGAGTTAGCCTCGAGGGTAAAAGACAGTTAAGTGTTGGGACTAGCCCACAATGGGAGGAGTTAGCCTCCAGGGTAAAAGACAGTTAAGTGTTGGGACTAGCCCACAATGGGAGGAGTTAGCCTCCAGGGTAAAGGACAGTTAAGTGTTGGGACTAGCCCACAATGGGAGGAGTTAGCCTCCAGGGTAAGAGACAGTTAAGTGTTGGGACTAGCCCACACTGGGAGGAGTTAGCCTCCAGGGTAAAAGACAGTTTTCCTGAAGAACATCAAAGACAAATCCACTACTGACATACAAATCAGAAAGGTCGTCAAGGCCGCATGTAGTGGGTGATTCGTGACAACCACAAAAGTAGAGACCGGAGAAAGATAGCGCCATTCTTGGCTGTGACTGAAACATCGGATGGAAACACCTGGATGGCTGTAGACCGAACCTCAGGCGAATGTCTCTAGACTGAAGGAGCCGGAGTACAGACAAATGGTCAAGTCTCTTAGGCGTCAGGGTATGGGGTTATAAACACTGGCGGGTGACAGTGGTCGATTTTCCCAGGCGGGACCCTTTTTAGGGACTGTGAGCTCAAGACTCTTCGCTTGCAATATGGCAAATCATTTATCCCTCTTCCCCACTTGGAGGAGAGACCTTCCCTTTGGGGAGTGTCCGGTAGGCGGCTGCTCCTCTCTTGCCATAGTGGGAGATATATTTTCGGCATTGTGATACAGTGCCGAACACAACACATTCACTTGCATTGCTGTACGGCCCATTAGGCTAGAATGAATATCGGCCCGATGGGCAAAGTTGAATGTGTTGGGGTTAATATCTTACACCTGGGAGCAGATATCCTTAAGGTCAGGGATCCCATGATTTTTGGTACCTGAGCCACATCTCATTTACCGGCCCCTAAGTTTTTCTGAAGTTATTGTGGAGCTTGGCAGTGACCGTACTGAGATATATATAGTGTATATACCATGGATAAGAATCGGGTGTGTGTATATAGAATATGTTCACTGGGGATGTGCCCAATAATAGACCTAGTGGTGAAAGCAGCTATTGCCTCGTCCATCAATCGCCAGTCACCTGTGTGGTGGCATCTGGAGAAGGAGGCAGATCTTGACAACTTGCAGCCATTGAGATGCCCTGGAGACAGCACCAAATCCAGTCTGTACAATGGTAATCAAATGAGGTGACACCCTGACGGTATTGGTCCTACATCTATCCAGAGAGCAGAGGGGGGACTGTCAGGCCATCAAATAGGTCCTGATGAAGGAGTTCAACCTAACTCCTGACATGTATGAACATTAGGCAATATCCAGTATGGCCCTCAGAAGACCTACAGTGCCTTTATCCGCCTTGAATTGGTGTGCTATCCGCCCTGAATTGGTGTGCCATCCGCCCTGAATTGGTGTGCCATCCGCCCTGAATTGGTGTGCCATCCGCCCTGAATTGGTGTGCCATCCGCCCTGAATTGGTGTGCCATCCGCCCTGAATTGGTGTGCCATCCGCCCTGAATTGGTGTGCTATCCGCCCTTAATTGGTGTGCCATCCGTCCTGAATTGGTGTGCCATCCGCCCTGAATTGGTGTGCCATCCGCCCTGAATTGGTGTACCATCCGCCCTGAATTGGTGTGCCATCCGCCCTGAATTGGTGTGCCATCCGCCCTGAATTGGTGTGCCATCCGACCTGAATTGGTGTGCCATCCGACCTGATTTGGTGTGCCATCCACCCTGAATTGGTGTACTATCCACCCTGAATTGGTGTGCCATCCACCCTGAATTGGTGTGCAATCCGCCCTGAATTGGTGTACCATCCGCCCTGAATTGGTGTGCCATCCGCCCTGAATTGGTGTGCCATCCGCCCTGAATTGGTGTGCCATCCGACCTGAATTGGTGTACCATCCGCCCTGAATTGGTGTGCCATCCGCCCTGAATTGGTGTGCCATCCGCCCTGAATTGGTGTGCCATCCGACCTGAATTGGTGTGCCATCCGACCTGATTTGGTGTGCCATCCACCCTGAATTGGTGTACTATCCACCCTGAATTGGTGTGCCATCCACCCTGAATTGGTGTGCAATCCGCCCTGAATTGGTGTACCATCCGCCCTGAATTGGTGTGCCATCCGCCCTGAATTGGTGTGCCATCCGCCCTGAATTGGTGTGCCATCCGACCTGAATTGGTGTACCATCCGCCCTGAATTGGTGTGCCATCCGCCCTGAATTGGTGTGCAATCCGCCCGGAATTGGTGTGCAATCCGCCCTGATTTGGTGTGCCATCCGCCCTGAATTGGAGTGCCACCCGCCCTGAATTGATGTGCTATCCACAACCTGTCAGGATGATGGGAAAGTGTTACCCACAGCCTGCTAGGATGATGGGAAAGTGTTATCCCCAGCCTGTCAGGATGATGGGAAAGTGTTATCCACAACCTGTCAGGATGATAGGAATGTGTTATCACCAGTCTGTCAGGATGATGGGAAAGTGTTATCCTCAGCCTGTCAGGAGTATGGGAAAGTGTTATCCACAGCCTGTCAGGATGGTGGGAAAGTGTTATCCACAGCCTGTCAGGATGGTGGGAAAGTGTTATCCCCAGCCTGTCAGGATGATGGGAAAGTGTTATGGCCAGCCTGTCAGGATGGGGGAAAGGGTTATCTCCAGCCTGTCAGGATGATAGGAAAGTGTTATCTCCAGCCTGTCAAGATGATGGGAAAGTGTTATCCACAGCCTGTCAGGATGGTGGAAAGGGTTATCTCCATCCTGTCAGCATGGAGGGAAAGTGTTATCCACAGCCTGTCAGGATGATGGGAAAGTGTTATCCCCAGCCTGTCAGGATGATGAGAAACGGTTATCTCCAACTTGTAAGGATGATGAGAAAGTGTTATCCACAGCCTGTCAGGATGATGGGAAAGTGTTATCCACAGCCTGTCAGGATGATGGGAAAGTGTTATCCACAGCCTGTCAGGATGATGGGAAAGTGTTATCCAGAGCCTGTCAGGATGGTGGGAAAGTGTTATCCACAGCCTGTCAGGAAGATGGGAAAGTGTTATCCACGGCCTGTCAGGATGGTGGGAAAGTGTTAACCACGGCCTGTCAGGATGGTGGGAAAGTGTTAGCCACAGCCTAATAGGATGATGGGAATGTGTTATCCCCAGCCTGTCAATATGGTGGGAAAGAGTTATCCTCAGCCTGTCAGGATGATAGGAAAGTGTTACCTCTGAGCCTGTCAGGATCATGGGAAAGTGGTATCCACAACCTGTCAGGATGATGGGAAACTGTTATCCACAGCCTGTCAGGATGGTGGGAAAGTGATATCCCCAGCTTGTCAGGATGATGGGAAAGTGTTATCCACAACCTGTCAGGATGATGGGAAAGTGTTATCCACAACCTGGCAGGATGATGGGAAAGTGTTATCCACAACCTATCAGGATGATGGGAAAGTGTTTATCCACAGCCTGTCAGGATGATGGGAAAGTGTTATCCCCAGCCTGTCAGGATGATGGGAAAGTGTTATGCCCAGCCTGTCAGGATGATGGGAAAGTGTTATCCCCAGCCTGTCAGGATGACTGGAAAATGTTATCCCCAGCCTGTCAGGATGATGGGAAAGTGTTATCCACAACCTGTCAGGATGATAGGAAAGTGTTATCCCCAGCCTGTCAGGATGATGGGAAAGTGTTATCCTCAGCCTGTCAGGATGGCGGAAAGGGTTATCTCCAGCCTGTCAAGATGATGGGAAAGTGTTATCCCCAGCCTGTCGGGATGATGGAAAAGTGTTATCCCCAGCCTGTCAGGATGATGGGAAAGTGTTATCCCCTGCCTGTCGGGATGATCGGAAAGTGTTATCCCCAGCCTGTCAGGATGATGGGAAAGTGTTATCCACAGTCTGTCAGGATGATGGGAAAGTGTTATGGCCATCCTGTAAGGATGATGGGAAAGTGTTATCCACAGCCTGTCAGGATGATGGTGAAGTGTTATCCTCAGCCTGTCAGGATGATGGGAAAGTGTTATCCACAGCCTCTCAGGATGATGAGAAAGTGTTATCCCCAGCCTGTCAGGATGATGGGGAAGTGTTATCCACAGCCTGTCAGTATGACGGGAAAGTGTTATCCCTAGCCTGTCAGAATGATGGTAAAGTGTTATCCACAGCCTGTCAGGAGTATGGGAACGTGTTATCCACAGCCTGTCTGGATGATGGGAAAGTGTTATCCACAGCCTGTCAGGATGGTGGTAGAGTGTTATCCACAGCCTGTCAGGATGGTGGGAAAGTGTTATCCACAGCCTGTCAGGATGGTGGGAAAGTGTTATCCACAGCCTGTCAGGATGGTGGGAAAGTGTTATCCCCAGCCTGTCAGGATGATGGGAAAGTGTTATGGCCAGCCTGTCAGGATGGGGAAAGGGTTATCTCAAGCTTGTCAGGATGATAAGAAAGTGTTAACCCCAGCTTGTCAGGATGATAGGAAAGTGTTATCCCCAGCCTGTCAGGATGATGGGAAAGTGTTATCCACAGCCTTTCAGGATGATGGGAAAGTGTTATCCACAGCCTGTCAGGATGGTGGGAAAGTGTTATCCCCAGCCTGTCAGGATGGTGGAAAGGGTTATCTCCATCCTGTCAGGATGATGGTAAAGTGTTATGGCCAGCCTGTCAGGATGGTGAAAACGGTTATCTCCAGCCTGTCAGGATGATGGGAAAGTGTTATCCACAGCCTGTCAGGATGGTGGGAAAGTGTTACCACAGCCTAATAGGATGATGGGAATGTATTACCGACAACCTGTCAGGATGATGGGAAAGTATTACCCACAGCCTGTCAGGATGATGGGAAAGTGTTACCCACAGCCTGTCAGGATGATTGGAAAGTGTTATCCACAGCCTGTGGGGATGGTGGGAAAGTGTTATCCCCAGCCTGTCAGGATGATGGGAAAGTATTACCCACAGCCTGTTAGGATGATGAGAAAGTGTTATCAACAGACTGTCAGGATGATAGGAAAGTGTTATCCCCAGCCTGTCAGGATGATGGGAAAGTGTTATCAACAGACTGTCAGGATGATGGGAAAGTGTTATCCTCAGCCTGTCAGGATGATGGGAAAGTGTTATTCACAGCTTGTCAGGATGATGGGAAAGTGTTATCCCCAGCCTGTCAGGATGATGGGAAAGTGTTATCCTCAGCGTGTCAGGATGGAGGGAAAGTGTAATCCACAGCCTGTCAAGATGATGGAAAGTGTTATCCACAGCATGTCAGGATGATGGGAAAGTGTTATCCACAGCCTGTCGGGATGATAGGAAAGTGTTACCCCCCCAGCCTGTCAGGATGATGGGAAAGTGTTATCCACAGCATGTCAGGATGATGGGAAAGTGTTATCCACAGCCTGTCGGGATGATAGGAAAGTGTTACCCCCCCAGCCTGTCAGGATGATGGGAAAGTGTTATCCACAGCCTGTCAGGATGATGGGAAAGTGTTTATCCACAGCCTGTCAGGATGATGGGAAAGTGTTATCCACAGCCTGTCGGGATGATAGGAAAGTGTTACCCCCCCAGCCTGTCAGGATGATGGGAAAGTGTTATCAACAGACTGTCAGGATGATGGGAAAGTGTTATCCACAGCCTGTCAGGATGATGGGAAAGTGTTATCCACAGCCTGTCAGAAAGATGGGAAAGTGTAATCCACAACCTGTCAGGATGATGGGAAAGTGTTATCCACAGCCTGTCAGGATGGTGGGAAAGTGTTATCCACAGCCTGTCAGGATGATGGGAAAGTGTTATCCACGGCCTGTCAGGATGGTGGGAAAGTGTTATCCACGCCTGTCAGGATGGTGGGAAAGTGTTATCCACGGCCTGTCAGGATGGTGGGAAAGTGTTATCCACGACCTGTCAGGATGGTGGAAAAGTGTTAGCCACAGCCTAACAGGATGATGGGAATGTATTACCCACAGCCTGCCAGGATGATAGGAAAGTGTTATCCACAGCCTGTCGGGATGGGGGAAAGTGTTATCTCCAGCCTGTCAGGATGATATGAAAGTGTTACCCCCAGCCTGTAAGGATGATGGGAAAGTGTTATCCACAGCCTGTCAGGAAGATGGGAAAGTGTTATCCCCAGCCTGTCAGGATGATGGGAAAGTGTTATCCACAACCTGTCAGGATGATGGAAAGTGTTATCCCCAGCCTGTCAGGATGATGGGAAAGTGTTATTCACAGCTTGTCAGGATGATGGAAAATGTTATCCCCAGCCTGTCAGGATGATGGGAAAGTGTTATCCACAGCCTGTCAGGAAGATGGGAAAGTGTTATCCCCAGCCTGTCAGGATGATGGGAAAGTGTTATCCACAACCTGTCAGCATGATGGGAAAGTGTTATCCACAGCCTGTCAGGATGGTGGGAAAGTGTTATCCACAGCCTGTCAGGATGGTGGGAAAGTGTTATCCACAGCCTGTCAGGATGGTGGGAAAGTGTTATCCCCAGCCTGTCTGGATGGTGGGAAAGTGTTATTCACAGCCTGTCAGGATGATGGAAAAGTGTTATCCACAACCTGTCAGCATGATGGGAAAGTGTTATCCACAGCCTGTCAGGATGGTGGGAAAGTGTTATCCACAGCCTGTCAGGATGGTGGGAAAGTGTTATCCACAGCCTGTCAGGATGGTGGGAAAGTGTTATCCACATCCTGTCAGGAAGATAGGAAAGTGTTATCCCCAGCCTGTCAGGATGATGGGAAAGTGTTATCCACAGCCTGTCAGAAAGATGGGAAAGTGTAATCCACAACCTGTTAGGATGATGGGAAAGTGTTATCCACAGCCTGTCAGGATGGTGGGAAAGTGTTATCCACAGCCTGTCATGATGATGGGAAAGTGTTATCCACGGCCTGTCAGGATGGTGGGAAAGTGTTATCCACGGCCTGTTAGGATGGTGGGAAAGTGTTATCCACAGCCTGTCAGGATGGTGGGAAAGTGTTATCCACGGCCTGTCAGGATGGTGGAAAAGTGTTAGCCACAGCCTAACAGGATGATGGGAATGTATTACCCACAGCCTGCCAGGATGATAGGAAAGTGTTATCCACAGCCTGTCGGGATGGGGGGAAAGTGTTATCTCCAGCCTGTCAGGATGATACAAAAGTGTTACCCCAGCCTGCCAGGATGATAGGAAAGTGTTATCCACAGCCTGTCAGGATGATGGGAAAGTGTTATCCACAGCCTGTCAGGAAGATGGGAAAGTGTTATCCCCAGCCTGTCAGGATGATGGGAAAGTGTTATCCACAGCCTGTCAGGATGATGGGAAAGTGTTATCCACAACCTGTCAGGATGATGGAAAGTGTTATCCCCAGCCTGTCAGGATGATGGGAAAGTGTTATCCACAGCCTGTCAGGAAGATGGGAAAGTGCTATCCACAGCCTGTCAGGAAGATGGGAAAGTGTTATCCCCAGCCTGTCAGGATGATGGGAAAGTGTTATCCACAACCTGTCAGCATGATGGGAAAGTGTTATCCCCAGCCTATCAGGATGGTGGGAAAGTGTTATCCACAACCTGTCAGCATGATGGGTAAGTGTTATCCCCAGCCTGTCAGGATGGTGGGAAAGTGTTATCCACAGCCTGTCAGGATGGTGGGAAAGTGTTATCCACAGCCTGTCAGGAAGATGGGAAAGTGTTATCCACAACCTGTCAGGATGATGGGAAAGTGTTATCCACAGCCTGTCAGGAAGATGGGAAAGTGTTATCCACAACCTGTCAGGATGATGGGAAAGTGTTATCCACGGCCTGTCAGGATGGTGGGAAAGTGTTATCCACGGCCTGTCAGGATGGTGGGAAAGTGTTATCCACGGCCTGTCAGGATGGTGGGAAAGTGTTATCCACGGCCTGTCAGGATGGTGGGAAAGTGTTATCCACAGCCTAACAGGATGATGGGAATGTATTACCCACAGCCTGTCGGGATGGGGGGGAAAGTGTTATCTCCAGCCTGTCAGGATGATACGAAAGTGTTACCCCCCTAGCCTGTCAGGATGACAGGGAAAGTGTTATCCACAGCCTGTCAGGATGATGGGAAAGTGTTATCCACAGCCTGTCAGGATGATGGGAAAGTGTTATCCACAACCTGTCAGGATGATGGAAAGTGTTATCCCCAGCCTGTCAGGATGATGGGAAAGTGTTATTCACAGCTTGTCAGGATGATGGAAAATGTTATCCCCAGCCTGTCCGGATGATGGGAAAGTGTTATCCACAGCCTGTCAGGAAGATGGGAAAGTGTTATCCCCAGCCTGTCAGGATGATGGGAAAGTGTTATCCACAACCTGTCAGCATGATGGGAAAGTGTTATCCACAGCCTGTCAGGATGGTGGGAAAGTGTTATCCTCAGCCTGTCAGGATGGTGGGAAAGTGTTATCCACAGCCTGTGAGGATGGTGGGAAACTGTTATCCACGCCTGTCAGGATGATGGGAAAGTGTTATCCACAGCCTGTCGGGATGGGGGAAAGTGTTATCTTCAGCCTGTCAGGATGATACGAAAGTGTTACCCCCCAGCCTGTCAGGATGGTGGGAAAGTGTTATCCACAGCCTGTCAGGATGATGGAAATGTTATCCCCAGCCTGTCCGGATGATGGGAAAGTGTTATCCACAGCCTGTCAGGAAGATGGGAAAGTGTTATCCACAACCTGTCAGCATGATGGGAAAGTGTTATCCACAGCCTGTCAGGATGGTGGGAAAGTGTTATCCACAGCCTGTCAGGATGGTGGGAAAGTGTTATCCACAGCCTGTCAGGATGGTGGGAAAGTGTTATCCACAGCCTGTCTGGATGATGGGAAAGTGTTATTCACAGCCTGTCAGGATGATGGGAAAGTGTTATCCTCAGCCTGTCTGGATGATGGGAAAGTGTTATTCACAGCCTGTCTGGATGATGGGAAAGTTTTATTCACAGCTTGTCAGGATTATGGGAAAGTGTTATCCACAGCCTCTCAGGATGTGGGAAAGTGTTATCCACAGCCTATCACGATGGTGGGATAGTGTTATCCTCAGCTTGTCAGGATGATAGGAAAGTGTTACCCCCCAGCCTGTCAGGAGGATAGGAAAGTGTTATCCACAGCCTGTCAGGATGATGGAAAAGTGTTATCCACAGCCTCTCAGGATGGTGGGAAAGTGTTATCCACAGCCTCTCAGGATGGTGGGAAAGTGTGTTATCCACAGCCTATCACGATGGTGGGAAAGTGTTATCCCCAGCTTGTCAGGATGATAGGAAAGTGTTACCCCCCAGCCTGTCAGGATGATAGGAAAGTATTATCCACAGCCTGTCAGGATGGTGGGAAAGTGTTATCCACAACCTGTCAGGATGATGGGAAAGTGTTATCCACAGCCTGTGAGGATGGTGGGAAAGTGTTATCCACAGCCTGTCAGGATGGTGGGAAAGTGTTATCCACAGCCTGTCAGGATGGTGGGAAAGTGTTATCCCCAGCCTGTCAGGATGATGGGAAAGTGTTATCCCCAGCCTGTCTGGATGATGGGAAAGTGTTATCCCCAGCCTGTCAGGATGATGGGAAAGTGTTATGCACAGCCTGTTAGGATGATGGGAAAGTGTTATCCTCAGCCTGTCAGGATGATGGGAAAGTGTTATCCCCATCCTGTCAGGATGGTGGGAATGTGTTATCCACAGCCTGTCAGGATGATGGGAAAGTGTTATCCACAGCCTGTCAGGATGATGGGAAAGTGTTATCCTCAGCCTGTCAGGATGATGGGAAAGTGTTATCCAGAGCCTGTCAGGATGATGGGAAAGTGTTATCCCCAGCCTGTCAGGATGATGGGAAAGTGTTATCCTTAGCCTGTCAGGATAATGGAAAGTGTTATCCACAGCCTGTCAGGATGTGGGAAAGTGTTATCCCAGCCTGTCAGGATGATGGGAAAGTGTTATCCCAGCCTGTCAGGATGATGGGAAAGTGTTATCCACGCCTGTCAGGAGTGAGGAAAGTGTTATCCACAGCCTATCAGGATGATGGGAAAGTGTTATCCCACAGCCTGTCAGGATGATGGAAAGTGTTATCCCAGCCTGTCAGGATGGGGAAAGTGTTATCCTCAGCCTGTCAGGATGATAGAAAGTGTTATCCCCAGCCTGTCAGGATGATGGAAAGTGTTATCCCCCTTCACGCCTGTCGAGGAAGATGGGAAAGTGTTTATCCCCAGCCTGTCAGGATGAAGGGAAAGTGTTATCCACAGCTGTCAGGATGATGGGAAAGTGTTATCACACCTGTAGGATGATGGGAAAGTGTTATCCCAGCCTGTCAGGATGATGGAAAGGTTATTCCATCAGCTGTCAGGATGATGGAAAGTGTTATCCCCAGCCTGTCAGGATGGTGGAAAGTGTTATCCCAGCCTGTCAGGATGATGGGAAAGTGTATCCCACAGCCTGTCAGATGATGGAAAGTGTTATCCCAGCCTGTCAGATGTGGAAAGTGTTATCCACAGCCTGTCAGGATGATGGAAAGTGTTATCCACAGCCTGTCGGATGATGGGAAAGTGTTATCCACAGCCTGTCAGGATGGTGGAAAGTGTTATCCCCAGCCTGTCAGGATGGTGGGAAAGTGTTATCCACCAGCCGTCAGGATGATGGGAAAGTGTTATCCACAGCCTGTCAGGATGATGGGAAAGTGTTATCCACAGCCTGTCAGGATGATGGGAAAGTGTTATCCCAGCCTTCAGGATGATGGGAAAGTGTTATCACAGCTGTCAGGATGATGGAAATGTTATCCCCAGCCTGTCAGGATGATGGGAAAGTGTTATCCACAGCCTGTCAGGATGATGGGAAAGTGTTATCCCAGCCTGTCAGGATGATGGGAAAGTGTTATCCACAAGCCTGTCAGGATGATGGGAAAGTGTTATCCACAGCCTGTCAGGATGATGGGAAAGTGTTATCCACAGCCTGTCAGGATGTGGAAAGTGTTATCCACAGCCTGTCAGGATGATGGGAAAGTGTTATCCCAGCCTGTCAGGATGGTGGGAAAGTGTTATCCACAGCCTGTCAGGATGATGGGAAAGTGTTATCCACAGCCTGTCAGGATGGTGGGAAAGTGTTATCCACAGCCTGTCAGGATGGTGGGAAAGTGTTATCCACAGCCTGTCAGGATGGTGGGAAAGTGTTATCCACAGCCTGTCAGGATGGTGGGAAAGTGTTATCCACATCTGTCAGGAAGATAGGAAAGTGTTATCCCCAGCCTGTCAGGATGATGGGAAAGTGTTATCCACAGCCTGTCAGAAGATGGGAAAGTGTAATCCACAACCTGTTAGGATGATGGGAAAGTGTTATCCACAGCCTGTCAGGATGGTGGGAAAGTGTTATCCACGCCTGTCAGGATGGTGGGAAAGTGTTATCCACAGCCTGTCATGATGATGGGAAAGTGTTATCCACAGCCTGTCAGGATGGTGGGAAAGTGTTATCCACGGCCTGTTAGGATGGTGGGAAAGTGTTATCCACAGCCTGTCAGGATGGTGGGAAAGTGTTATCCACGGCCTGTCAGGATGGTGGAAAAGTGTTAGCCACAGCCTAACAGGATGATGGGAATGTATACCCACAGCCTGCCAGGATGATAGGAAAGTGTTATCCACAGCCTGTCGGGATGGGGGAAAGTGTTTATCTCCAGCCTGTCAGGATGATACAAAAGTGTTACCCCCAGCCTGCCAGGATGATAGGAAAGTTGTTATCCACAGCCTGTCAGGATGATGGGAAAGTGTTATCCACAGCCTGTCAGGAAGATGGGAAAGTGTTATCCCCAGCCTGTCAGGATGATGGGAAAGTGTTATCCACAGCCTGTCAGGATGATGGGAAAGTGTTATCCACAACCTGTCAGGATGATGGGAAAGTGTTATCCCCAGCCTGTCAGGATGATGGGAAAGTGTTATTCCACAGCCTGTCAGGAAGATGGGAAAGTGCTATCCACAGCCTGTCAGGAAGATGGGAAAGTGTTATCCCCAGCCTGTCAGGATGATGGGAAAGTGTTATCCACAACCTGTCAGCATGATGGGAAAGTGTTATCCCCAGCCTTCAGGATGGGGAAAGTGTTATCCACAACCTGTCAGCATGATGGGTAAGTGTTATCCCCAGCCTGTCAGGATGGTGGGAAAGTGTTATCCACAGCCTGTCAGGATGGTGGGAAAGTGTTATCCACAGCCTGTCAGGAAGATGGGAAAGTGTTATCCACAACCTGTCAGGATGATGGGAAAGTGTTATCCACAGCCTGTCAGGAAGATGGGAAAGTGTTATCCACAACCTGTCAGGATGATGGGAAAGTGTTATCCACGGCCTGTCAGGATGGTGGGAAAGTGTTATCCACGGCCTGTCAGGATGGTGGGAAAGTGTTATCCACGCCTGTCAGGATGGTGGGAAAGTGTTATCCACGGCCTGTCAGGATGGTGGGAAAGTGTTATCCACAGCCTGTAACAGGATGATGGGAATGTATTACCCACAGCCTGTCGGGATGGGGGGAAAGTGTTATCCCAGCCTGTCAGGATGATGTAGAAAGTGTTACCCCCCTAGCCTGTCAGGATGACAGGGAAAGTGTTATCCACAGCCTGTCAGGATGATGGGAAAGTGTTATCCACAGCCTGTCAGGATGATGGGAAAGTGTTATCCACAACCTGTCAGGATGATGGGAAAGTGTTATCCCCAGCCTGTCAGGATGATGGGAAAGTGTTATTCACAGCTTGTCAGGATGATGGAAAATGTTATCCCCAGCCTGTCCGGATGATGGGAAAGTGTTATCCACAGCCTGTCAGGAAGATGGGAAAGTGTTATCCCAAGCCTGTCAGGATGATGGGAAAGTGTTATCCACAACCTGTCAGCATGATGGGAAAGTGTTATCCACAGCCTGTCAGGATGGTGGGAAAGTGTTATCTCAGCCTAGGTCAGGATGGGTGGGAAAGTGTTATCCACAGCCTGTGAGGATGGTGGGAAACTGTTATATCCACAGGCCTGTCAGGATGATGGGAAAGTGTTATCCACAGCCTGTCGGGATGAGGGGGAAAGTGTTATCTTCAGCCTGTCAGGATGATACGAAAGTGTTACCCCCCCAGCCTGTCAGGATGGTGGGAAAGTGTTATCCACACGCTGTCAGGATGATGGAAAATGTTATCCCCAGCCTGTCCGGATGATGGGAAAGTGTTATCCACAGCCTGTCAGGAAGATGGGAAAGTGTTTATCCACAACCTGTCAGCATGATGGGAAAGTGTTATCCACAGCCTGTCAGGATGGTGGGAAAGTGTTATCCACAGCCTGTCAGGATGGTGGGAAAGTGTTATCCACAGCCTGTCAGGATGGTGGGAAAGTGTTATCCACAGCCTGTCTGGATGATGGGAAAGTGTTATTCACAGCCTGTCAGGATGATGGGAAAGTGTTATCCTCAGCCTGTCTGGATGATGGGAAAGTGTTATTCACAGCTGTCTGGATGATGGGAAAAGTTTTATTCACAGCTTGTCAGGATTATGGGAAAGTGTTATCCACAGCCTCTCAGGATGGTGGGAAAGGTTTATCCACAGCCTATCACGATGGTGGGATAGTGTTATCCTCAGCTTGTCAGGATGATAGGAAAGTGTTACCCCCCAGCCTGTCAGGAGGATAGGAAAGTGTTATCCACAGCCTGTCAGGATGATGGAAAAGTGTTATCCACAGCCTCTCAGGATGGTGGGAAAGTGTTATCCACAGCCTCTCAGGATGGTGGGAAAGTGTTATCCACAGCCTATCACGATGGTGGGAAAGTGTTATCCCCAGCTTGTCAGGATGATAGGAAAGTGTTACCCCCCAGCCTGTCAGGATGATAGGAAAGTATTATCCACAGCCTGTCAGGATGGTGGGAAAGTGTTATCCACAACCTGTCAGGATGATGGGAAAGTGTTATCCACAGCCTGTGAGGATGGTGGGAAAGTGTTATCCACAGCCTGTCAGGATGGTGGGAAAGTGTTATCCACAGCCTGTCAGGATGGTGGGAAAGTGTTATCCCCAGCCTGTCAGGATGATGGGAAAGTGTTATCCCCAGCCTGTCTGGATGATGGGAAAGTGTTATCCCCAGCCTGTCAGGATGATGGGAAAGTGTTATGCACAGCCTGTTAGGATGATGGGAAAGTGTTATCCTCAGCCTGTCAGGATGATGGGAAAGTGTTATCCCCATCCTGTCAGGATGGTGGGAATGTGTTATCCACAGCCTGTCAGGATGATGGGAAAGTGTTATCCACAGCCTGTCAGGATGATGGGAAAGTGTTATCCTCAGCCTGTCAGGATGATGGGAAAGTGTTATCCAGAGCCTGTCAGGATGATGGGAAAGTGTTATCCCCAGCCTGTCAGGATGATGGGAAAGTGTTATCCTTAGCCTGTCAGGATAATGGGAAAGTGTTATCCCCAGCCTGTCAGGATGATGGGAAAGTGTTATTCACAGCCTGTCTGGATGATGGGAAAGTTTTATTCACAGCTTGTCAGGATGATGGGAAAGTGTTATCCACAGCCTCTCAGGATGGTGGGAAAGTGTTATCCACAGCCTATCACGATGGTGGGATAGTGTTATCCTCAGCTTGTCAGGATGATAGGAAAGTGTTACCCCCCAGCCTGTCAGGAGGATAGGAAAGTGTTATCCACAGCCTGTCAGGATGATGGAAAAGTGTTATCCACAGCCTCTCAGGATGGTGGGAAAGTGTTATCCACAGCCTCTCAGGATGGTGGGAAAGTGTTATCCACAGCCTATCACGATGGTGGGAAAGTGTTATCCCCAGCTTGTCAGGATGATAGGAAAGTGTTACCCCCCAGCCTGTCAGGATGATAGGAAAGTGTTATCCACAGCCTGTCAGGATGATGGGAAAGTGTTATCCACAACCTGTCAGGATGATGGGAAAGTGTTATCCACAGCCTGTGTGGATGGTGGGAAAGTGTTATCCACAGCCTGTGAGGATGGTGGGAAAGTGTTATCCACAGCCTGTCAGGATGGTGGGAAAGTGTTATCCCCAGCCTGTCAGGGTGATGGGAAAGTGTTATCCCCAGCCTGTCTGGATGATGGGAAAGTGTTATCCCCAGCCTGTCAGGATGATGGGAAAGTGTTATGCACAGCCTGTTAGGATGATGGGAAAGTGTTATCCTCAGCCTGTCAGGATGATGGGAAAGTGTTATCCCCATCCTGTCAGGATGGTGGGAATGTGTTATCCACAGCCTGTCAGGATGATGGGAAAGTGTTATCCACAGCCTGTCAGGATGATGGGAAAGTGTTATCCTCAGCCTGTCAGGATGATGGGAAAGTGTTATCCAGAGCCTGTCAGGATGATGGGAAAGTGTTATCCCCAGCCTGTCAGGATGATGGGAAAGTGTTATCCTTAGCCTGTCAGGATAATGGGAAAGTGTTATCCCCAGCCTGTCAGGATGATGGGAAAGTGTTATCTGCAGCTTATCAGGATGATGGGAAAGCGGTAAAGTGGTATCCGCAACCTGTCTGTCAAGATGATGGGAAAATGTAGGAGGGGTGATCTCTCCTGTAAAAGTGGTGTATACAGTGATCAGATGATCGGGAGGGTGGTCTTCCTGGTCTGGAGTCCGGAAGTGTCACTGATGGCCGGGGGTGTCTTCGGATGGATATGGGATAAGGGGGTCTTTGCGGCTAAATATAAGACACGAGGGCTCACTTACACACTGCTGTCGGTCATGGACATGGCGTCGTCCGTCATGGTGTCGCTGGAGATCTCACTCTCATTGGCGCTGCTGGCCGGGGCAAACACGTATCCAGAGCTCACATGGTAAGGGTTAACAGGGTCGCTCCTCTGGTAAGACCTTAAAGAGACAGAAGGATGACAGTCAGTGAAGAACATACCCCGAGGGGGTGGGCTCTGCCCTGTATGATGTCACATGTCAACCAATCAGAAATCCCCCCTGCGGCTCCTCCTCTGAGGAGCGAGAACACTGCAGCTTCATCTCCCTCCTCCCCCTAATGAAAGAGCAATATGTTATACAGGAGGGTACGCGGTCACCCTGGTTGTAGTTTGGGGTGTATCCCGTAGAGGGCGCCCCTGTACAGGATACACTCGATACACTGTTGCTCAGTTCACTTGGGGTCAAGGGGGGGCGCTATCACTTTGCAATGTCTGGGGAGACCCCCACCCCCACATGTACCCACCTGTAGCAGATATCCATAGTGTCCTTGGCCCGTGAGCTTGCAGTCGCCATCAGTGCCTTGCTGGACAGTCCCAGCACCGCCGGCGAGCCTTTCAGGTCCCCGTAGTTGAGTTCCTCCTCCTCGTTGAGGGTGGGCAGGTAGCCACTGTCCAGCTTCAGGTCCCCGGGGCCCTCGGTGTGGAGATAGGTGGTATTCTCCCCCCCTGTGCGGACATATTCCAGGTAGATATCGGAGGTGAGGAACGTCTGGTAAGCCTTGTCCTCCATCAGGGTCTGGATCTCGGCCTGGGCTTGGTCAAACATGGTGGAGTGGATGTGCTGCGTCTTGACGCAGTCCCGGATGAAGGTTTTGGCGGCCCCCTTCAGCTGTTTGGCCACCACTCCGGGGGTCTCGATGTACCTCTTGTGGATCGCTTTAGCCACCCGCACAGTCTTTGTATCCCTTAGGTCCATCTGCCTAAATCCATTGCAGGCGAACCAGAAATCTAAGGTGTCCACACGTTTCTCCCTCTCCAGGAAGGTCCGGAACAAGTGGGCGCCGTCCTGGTCACCCAGTAGAGAGTGGAGGGACTTGGTCCACCGGGCCGGCGGGGAATCTGGGGACGCGCTCCCTTCCGGCTCCCCCAAGCCATCCTGGTTCCTCCTGAGAAGAGGCTTTGGTAGCGGGCACGGCGTCTGTCCTTCCTCCCCGGGCACGGGCGGCCGGGGGGCGTCTTCCCTGAAGCCGCCGTTCTCATCAGCTCCGGCGCTCATGGCTCTAGAATTTGTATTGTACGTCGTGAATTCTTCTGTAATCCGCTCTGAAGTCAGCGGGGATCCCGCCCGTCCTCTTCTCTCTGGATATGAAAGAAAGGATTGATCTAATCAAAACCAGATCCCCCAACATCAAGAGGAGCAGTAAACAGGCCGCGGCGCACATACAATGCCGGACAGTGGGTGCAGTCATAGATGGGTGAAGATCCGGAGATGATGGAGGATACACGGGATGGGAGATGATCCTGAGATGATGATGGAGGATACACGGGATGGGAGATGACCCTGAGATGATGATGGAGGATACACGGGATGAGCGATGACTCTGAGATGATGATGGAGGATACACGGGATGGGAGATGACCCTGAGATGATGGAGGATACACGGGATGGGAGATGACCCTGAGATGATGGAGGATACACGGGATGGGAGATGACCCTGAGATGATGGAGGATACACAGGATGGGAGATGACCCTGAGATGATGAGGATACACGGGATGGAAGATGACCCTGAGATGATGGAGGATACACGGGATGGGAGATGATCCTGAGATGATGGAGGATACACGGGATGGGAGATGACCCTGAGATGATGAGGAGGATACATGGGATGGGAGATGACCCTGAGATGAAGGAGGATACATGGGATGGGAGATGACCCTGAGATGATGGAGGATACACGGGATGGGAGATGACCCTGAGATGATGAGGGAGGATACACGGGATGGGAGATGACCCTGAGATGATGGAGGATACACGGGATGGGAGATGATCCTGAGATGATGGAGGATACACGGGATGGGAGATGACTCTGAGATGATGGAGGATACACGGGATGGGAGATGACTCTGAGATGATGAGGATACACGGGATGGGAGATGACTCTGAGATGATGGAGGATACACGGGATGAGAGATGACTCTGAGATGATGAGGATACACGGGAGATGACCCTGAGATGATGGAGGATACACGGGATGGGAGATGACCCTGAGATGATGGAGGATACACGGGATGGGAGATGACCCTGAGATGATGGAGGATATTCGGGATGGGAGATGACCCCGAGATGATGGAGGAGGATACACGGGATGGGAGATGACCCTGAGATGATGATGGAGGATACACGGGATGGGAGATGACCCTGAGATGATGGAGGATACACGGGATGGGAGATGACCCTGAGATGATGATGGAGGATACACGGGATGGGAGATGACCCTGAGATGATGGAGGATACACGGGATGGGAGATGACCCTGAGATGATGGAGGAGGATACACGGGATGGGAGATGACCCTGAGATGATGGAGGATACACGGGATGGGAGATGATCCTGAGATGATGGAGGATACACGGGATGGGAGATGACCCTGAGATGATGGAGGATACACGGGATGGGAGATGACCCTGAGATGATGGCGGATACACGGGATGGGAGATGACCCTGAGATGATGGAGGATACACGGGATGGGAGATGATCCTGAGATGATGGAGGAGGATACACAGGATGGAAGATGACCCTGAGATGATGGAGGATACACGAGATGGGAGATGACCCTGAGATGATGGAGGATACACGGGATGGGAGATGACCCTGAGATGATGGAGGATACACGGGATGGGAGATGACCCTGAGATGATGGAGGAGGATACACGGGATGGGAGATGACCCTGAGATGATGATGGAGGATACACGGGATCGGAGATGACCCTGAGATGATGGAGGATACACGGGATCGGAGATGACCCTGAGATGATGGAGGATACACGGGATGGGAGATGACCCTGAGATGATGATGGAGGATACACGGGATGGGAGATGACCCTGAGATGATGATGGAGGATACACGGGATCGGAGATGACCCTGAGATGATGGAGGATACACGGATGGGAGATGACCCTGAGAGGATGGAGGATACACGGGATGAGAGATGACCCTGAGATGATGGAGGATACACGGGATGGGAGATGACCCTGAGATGATGATGGAGGATACATGGGATGGGAGATGACCCTGAGATGATGGAGGATACACGGGATGGGAGATGACCCTGAGATGATGATGGAGGATACACGGGATGGGAGATGACCCTGAGATGATGGAGGAGGATACACGGGATGGGAGATGACCCTGAGATGATGGAGGAGGATACACGGGATGGGAGATGACCCTGAGATGATGGAGGATACACGGGATGGGAGATGACCCTGAGATGATGGAGGAGGATACACGGGATGGGAGATGACCCTGAGAGATGAGGAGGATACACGGGATGGGAGATGACCCTGAGAATGATGGAGGAGGATACAGGATGATGGAGATGACCCTGAGATGATGGAGGATACACGGGATGGGAGATGACCCTGAGATGATGGAGGATACACGGGATGAGGAGATGACACTGAGATGATGAGGAGGATACACGGGATGGGAGATGACCCTGAGATGATGGAGGATACACGGGATGGGAGATGATCCTGAGATGATGGAGGAGATACACGGGATGGGAGATGACTCTGAGATGATGGAGGATACACGGGATGGGAGATGACCTGAGATGATGGAGGATACACGGATGGGAGATGACCCTGAGATGATGGAGGATACACGGGATGGGAGATGACTCTGAGATGAGGAGGAATACACGGGATGGGAGATGATCCTGAGATGATGGAGGATACACGGATGGGAGATGACCCTGAGATGATGGAGGATACATGGGATGGGAGATGACACTGAGATGATGGAGGATACACGGATGGGAGATGACCCTGAGATGAGGAGGATACAGGGATGGGAGATGATCCTGAGATGAGGAGGATACACGGATGGGAGATGACTCTGAGATGATGGAGGATACACGGGATGGGAGATGACCCTGAGATGATGGAGGATACATGGGATGGGAGATGACCTGAGATGATGGAGGAGATACACGGATGGAGATGACCTGAGATATGGAGGATACACGGATGGGAGATGACCTGAATGAGGAGGAGAACACGGATGGAGATGACCTGAGATGAGGAGATACACGGATGGAGATGACCCTGAGATATGAGGATACACGGATGAGATGACCCTGAATGATAGGAGGATACACGGGATGGGAGATGACCTGAAGAGGAGGATACACGGATGGAGATGACCTGAGATGATGGAGGATACACGGATGGAGATGACCTGAATGATGGAGGATACAGGGATGGAATGACCTGAGATATGAGATACACGGATGGGAGATGACCTGAATGATGGAGGATACAGGGATGGGAGATGACCCTGAGATGAGGGAGGATACACGGATGGAATGACCTGAGATGATGGAGGATACACAGGAGGAGATGACCTGAGATGAAGGGAGGATACACGGATGGGGATGACCTGAGATGATGGAGGATACACGGGATGGAGATGACCTGAGATGATGGAGATACACGGATGGGAGATACCTGAATGATGGAGGATACACGGGATGGGAGATGCCCTGAGATATGGAGGATACACGGATGGGAGATGACCTGAAGAGGAGGATACAGGGATGGGAGATGACCTAGATGATGAGGAACACGGATGGGAGATGACCCTGAGTGATGGAGGATACACGGATGGAGATGACCCTGAGATGATGGAGGATACACGGGATGGGAGATGACCTGAGATGATGGAGGATACACGGATGGAGATGACCCTGAGATGATGGAGGATACACGGATGGGAGATGACCCTGAATGATGGAGGATACACGGATGGAGATGACCCTGAGATGATGGAGGATACACGGATGGAGAACCCTGAGATGATGGAGGAATACACGGATGGGAGATGACCTGAGATGATGAGGATACACGGATGAGATGACCTGAGATATGGAGGATACACGGATGGAGATGACCCTGAATGAGGAGGATACACGGATGGGAATGACCTGAGATGATGGGATACACGGGATGGGAGATGACCTGAATGAAGGAGGATACACGGATGGAGATACCCTGAATGATGGAGGATACAGGGATGGGAGATGACCCTGAGAGATGGAGGATACACGGGATGAGAATGACCCTGAGATGATGGAGGATACACGGGATGGGAGATGACCCTGAGATGATGATGGAGGATACATGGGATGGGAGATGACCCTGAGATGATGGAGGATACACGGGATGGGAGATGACCCTGAGATGATGATGGAGGATACACGGATGGGAGATGACCCTGAGATGATGGAGGAGGATACACGGGATGGGAGATGACCCTGAGATGATGGAGGAGGATACACGGGATGGGAGATGACCCTGAGATGATGGAGGATACACGGGATGGGAGATGACCCTGAGATGATGGAGAGAGGATACACGGGATGGGAGATGACCCTGAGATGATGATGGAGGATACACGGGATGGGAGATGACCCTGAGATGATGAGGAGGATACACGGGATGGGAGATGACCCTGAGATGATGGAGGATACACGGGATGGGAGATGACCCTGAGATGATGGAGGATACACGGGATGGGAGATGATCCTGAGATGATGGAGGAGGATACACGGGATGGGAGATGACCCTGAGATGATGGAGGATACACGGGATGGGAGATGACTCTGAGATGATGGAGGATACACGGGATGGGAGATGACCCTGAGATGAGGGAGGATACACGGGATGGGAGATGACCCTGAGATGATGGAGGATACACGGGATGGGAGATGACTCTGAGATGATGGAGGATACACGGGATGGGAGATGACCCTGAGATGATGGAGGATACATGGGTGGAGATGACACTGAGATGATGGAGGATACACGGGATGGGAGATGACCCTGAGATGATGGAGGATACAGGGATGGGAGATGATCCTGAGATGATGGAGAGGATACACGGGATGGAGATGACCCTGAGATGATAGGAGGATACACGGGATGGAGATACCCTGAGATGATGGAGGAGGATAACGAGATGGGAGATGACCTGAGATGATGGAGGATACACGGGATGGGGATGACCTGAGATGATGGAGGATACACGGGATGGGAGATGACACTGAGATGATGGAGGATACACGGGATGGGAATGACCCTGAGATGATGGAGGATACAGGGATGGGAGATGATCCTGAGATGATGGAGGAGATAACGGGATGGGAGATGACTCTGAGATGATGGAGGATACACGGGATGGGAGATGACCCTGAGATGAGGGAGGATACGGGATGGGAGATGACCTGAGATGATGGAGGATACACGGGATGGGAGATGACTCTGAGATGATGGAGGATACACGGATGGGAGATGATCCTGAGATGATGGAGGATACACGGGATGGAGATGACCCTGAGATATGGAGGATACACTGGATGGGAGATGACACTGAGATGAGGAGGATACACGGGATGGGAGATGACCCTGAGATGATGGAGGATACAGGGATGGAGATGACCTGAGATGATGGAGGATACACTGGGATGCGGAGATGAGATAGATGGGGAGATACAGGGATGGAGATGACCCTGAGAGATGGAGGATAACATGGGATGGGAGGATGATCCTGAGTATGATGGAGAGGAGAGATACCGGTATGGGTAAGATGATCTGAGATGATGGAGGATACACGGGATGGGAGATGATCCTGAGATGATGGGAGGATACACGGGATGGAGATGACCTGAGATGATGGAGGATACACGGGATGGGAGATGACCCTGAGATGATGGAGAGATACAGGGATGAGATGACCTGAGATGATGAGGAGGATACACGGGATGGGAGATGACCTGATGAGGATACAGGATGGAGATGACCAATGATGGAGGATACACGGGGATGGGAGATGACCTGAGATGATGGAGGATACACGAGGATGTAGGAGATACTTGAGAGATGGAGGATACACGGATGGGAGATGACCCTGAGATGATGGAGGATACACGGATGGGAGATGACCCTGAGATGATGGAGGATACACGGGATGGGAGATGACCTGAGATGAGGGATACACGGAGGGGATGACCCGATGATGAGGATACACATGGGATGACCTGAGATGATGGAGGATACACGATGGAGATGACCCTGAGAATGAGATACAATGAATACCTAGATGAGAGGATACACGGGATGGGAGATGATCTGAGATGATGAGGATACACGGGATGGAGATGAGATCCTGAGATGATGGAGGGAGGATACACGGGATGGGAGATGACCTGAGATGATGGAGGATACACGGATGGGAGATGACCCTGAGATGATGGAGGAGATACACGGATGGGAGATGACCCTGAGATGATGGAGGATACACGGATGGGAGATACACTGAGATGATGGAGGATACACGGGATGGGAGTGACCTGAGATGATGGAGGATACACGGGATGGAATGACCTGAGATGATGGAGGATACACGGGTGGAGATGACCCTGAGATGATGAGGATACACGGGATGGGAGATGACCCTGAAGATGATGAGGATACACGGATGGGGATGATCTGAGATGATGGAGGATACACGGGATGGGAGATGACCCTGAGATGATGGAGATACACGATGGAGATGACCGAGATGATGGAGGATACACGGGATGGGAGATGACCCGAGATGATGAGGATACACGGATGGGAGATGACCCTGAGTGATGGAGGATACACGGATGGAGATGACCTGAGATATGGAGGAGGATACACGGGATGGGAGATGAACCTGAGATGATGAGGGGATACACGAGATGGGAGATGACCTGAGATGATGGAGGATACAGGGATGGGAGATGACCTGAATGATGGAGGATACACGGATGGGAGATGACCCTGAGATGATGGAGGATACACGGGATGGAGATGACCCTAATGATGGAGGATACACGATGGGAGATGACTGAGATGATGGAGGATACACGGATGGGAGATGACCCTGAGATGATGGAGGATACACGGATGGGAGATGACCCTGAGATGATGGAGGATACACGGGATGGGAGATGACCCTGAGATGATGGAGGATACACGGATGGGAGATGACCCTGAGATGATGGAGTAGGATACACTGGGATGGGAGATGACCCTGAAGATGATGGAGGATACACGGATGGGAGATGACCCTGAGATGATGGAGGAGATACACGGGATGGGAGATGACCCTGAGATGATGGAGGATACACGGATGGGAGATGACCCTGAGATGATGAGGAGGATACACGGGATGGAGATGACCCTGAGATGATGATGGAGATACACGGGATGGGAGATGACCCTGAGATGATGGAGGATACACGGGATGGGAGATGACCCTGAGATGATGGAGGATACACGGGATGGAGATGACCCTGAGATGATGGAGGATACACGGGATGGGAGATGACCCTGAGATGATGATGGAGGATACACGGGATGGAGGATGACCCTGAGATGATGGAGGATACACGGGATGATAGGTAACTACTCACTGGACCCTGCTAGGGCCACGATTGAGGGACACACAAGCAGGATGACCCAGGATGGGAGATGATGGGAGTATCAGCACCCAGAAGCAGGAGACCGCGGCACAGCCCCTGTCCTCGTTCCCTGCACGGCCGCTGTCCTCGCTCCCTGAACCTCTTCCCATATAACGTGTCAGAGGATGAAAGCCTCTATGATCTCCGCAGGTGAAGCTTATTTTGATGGTTTCTCCTCCTGCAGCGGCTGCGCCTCCGCCGCCATCTGGATCTGATTCTGAGATTAATATCAGGGGCCGCGTCCCCTCCAGCCAAAAACACCGAGCACCAGAAAATAGTGAGATCCAGAGGACGGGAAAACCCAAAACTGTCTACAGCCACCGTCTGTGAAGAGGACGAGGGTCTGACCAACATGGCAGACCCCAAGAGAGCATGGCCAACTCTATAGGCAAACAGAACCTCATATAGGACGTCTGATCCTACAGCCATACATCATATAGGACGTCTGATCCTACAGCCACACATCATATAGGACGCCTGATCCTACAGCCACACATCATATAGGATGATCTCCTCCATGACACATTTGCGCCTCCTCTATGCTCAGGCCGGTCAGGGAACTGCCTGAGGATAAAGGAGGGCTGCAGCTGCCCTGTCAGTGCTGGTTTATTATGGCACCTCTCAGTGAGTGTGGTATATGCCTCCAGTCCCAGGCCAGACATACATATAATAACCTCCACCCCGTCACTGATAGAGACCCTGAATAACACAAGCACCAATTGCTGCCACTAGTTTCTCATTTGATATAAGCCCAGACTGTGAACAGGCTTATAGAGGGTCAGAAACCGACCCAGGTAGCGTATAATGTTAAATGAGCACATGGACGTGGGATTGTCGTGATCGAGATAAAAGAGCAACCCAGGATTCAATTTTATATACACTAGATATTGATATTTGTGTACAGCTATTATTAAGATATTACAAATGTAACAGTCAGTTATGCAAATAAAAGATAAATGGGATACACACAGATTTACAGGCACATGTAATCAGTTACCGGTTACTTGATGCTAGTGGTGACCACAAGGAGGCAGTTTGGAGCCACCGGGGTCTCTTGGGTATACTCTGCCATGTGATGTAATTGGGGGGGTCCTCCTCAAGGTAATACCAATATCTAGCAGAAGTTGTGCATTCATATTCTGTTAAGTTGCCAGCCCCTCTTCTGCTCACGGGCTGTACCTTGGGCTGTGATATGAAATATTCAAGAGCTACTATGGGTCATAACTTAGCCTGAGAGCATCGTAGGTGGAATATAATGCTCTCATATTTTTTATTATGATTTTAGCTTTCCAATGGTAAGACACATGGCATGTTTGCGATTGTCCCACTGTCCGCTATTAAGTTTGGGGTAGTTAAGGAGGTTGCTCAATTATGCAGAAATATGTGCTACAGTCCTATACTTCTCCTCGTGCCACATTTATAATTGTCATATTTAGGGGAGTGACATATTGTGATATATTAAGACTTATTCCCTTGGCTCCTCCTGCGTGTCTGTGCTGTGTGTGAAACTTCTTTTGAACCTCCTGGCAGAAAGAAAGCAAGTTCTCACCCCTCTCTGTAGATTCATGGTGGGGGGGGGAAGGTCTTCCTTTTGTATAATTGTTCTGATCCCAATGTGTCACCTAGCTCCATTTGTCATTGAGCCTTCTTTGTGTGGCAACAGTTGGCCAGGAAATTAATACCGTCAAGTTAATTAACAGATTCAGGAGATTAAGCCGCAGACAGAAGGAGGGGGCTCTCTCCTTGGAGTGAGAAAAATATGGTGACAGCTGACAAAATGGCTGCTGTAATAATAGGTCAAAATATCCTTTATTCCTTACACCTCCCCCTTTAGAAGGCACTAGGGGGCAGCACATTCCTGTGTTCCCATGTATGCTTGTCCGCAAGCTCCCCTTGCTGGGATAGCCCATCAGCGTCACTGTGGCCACGGCCCCTCTTGTAGTGAATGGTGAAGTTGGTGACCCAGGTAGAGGACCCCACTCATGCCCAACTGCCACTTTTCTGGCTTGATGGTCAAGACTGCCTGGCGAATCCGCCCGAGTACCCGCACCAGATGCTCCAGGTGATCCTCCCATGTGGGGCTGAAGACGGCAATGTCATCCAGGTACGTGGCCACTTACACTTCGAGTCCATTGAGCAGGATGTCCACCATCTGCTGAAAAGGGGCAGGGGCATTCTTCATGCCGAATAGCATGACCATGGACTTGTACAGTCCAAAAGGGGTAATAAAGGTACTATAGAGCGTTCCCGTTGCCCCACGGGTCAGAGGAATCTTCAAATATTGCTGGTTCAGATCCATAATGGTCAGGCAATTAGCCCCGGCCAACCGGTCGAGCATGTCATCACTGCGTGGCATAGGTACGCATCGGTGGCTGTGACAGCTTTGAGACCCTGGTAGTCCATGCACAACCACGTAGTTCGGCCCTTCTTGGGGATGAGGACTACGGGTGAAGCCCAAGCAGTGTTGGATGCCTGGATCACCCCCAGCTTCAGCACCTCATCGATCTCTTGGCGCATTTGCTGCTGCACTTCAGGAGTGGTCCGATAGGCTGAACGCCGGATCGGGGGGGGTGATCCCTGGTGTTTACGTGATGGACGGCTGACTGGGCCCTTCCGGGCAAACTGCTGAACAGCTCCCAGTAGGGGTGAAGGGTGGCCCCAGCTGGGACCCTGGGTCCTCTGAGAGTTGGTCGCTAGACTCCACATCCTCGATGGATTCGCCCATCCCAACCAGGGCGGAGTATATCAAGGAGGGTGTCTGCCTCTCCCTCTTTGGGCAGGTTGCACACGGTGTGGGGAGAAGACAAAACAACATTTGAAAAAATAATGTATACATGGCTAAATTAGTGAGGGTCCAATCATCATTCCAGAATCAGAATATTAAAATGGAAGGCCGGTCTAGAAATCTGATCTCCAGACTGAGCCTATAACTTGGGCACCCCAGTCTTTGTCACTGAGATGGGGCAGCTGAACACTGCTGTGATCACCATTCATTTTTACGCCATCACCATCCGGCTACACAAGGCAAGCTGCAAGTTTAGGGTTCTGTAAGTTTCTCCCTTTTTATTTTATAACTGTTTTTGCATATGTGTATGTCACTTTTTATTTCTATTTTTATATCTTTTTATTGTAAGCACTGTACCTTTTATATTAAATAATAAAACTTTATTAAGTCTGAACCTTGTATGCCCTAAAGAACCCATAACCCTAGAGAGGGTGCGATCTTGTTGATTGTCTGATAGTCTTAGTTTAGGGGAACTCAACGCCCCAAATCCAGTAAGTGGTGGCAGCGTGTGTGAAGCGGGGTGCGCGGTGTGAGTCGGGGTGTGATTGATGCTGCTTTTCAGGCTAGGACAGAGGTCGAGTGCTAGATTGAGTGAGAGGAGATAGATTAACCCTTGCAGGCGCAACGTGCTGAAAAGGAGGCCTTCCCCGGGTGTGGTCCAGGGTGACCGGGTACATCACAAGGTTGACCTGCTGGTGGATAAGGTTTGGACCTACCCAGGCCACCTGAAGCTAGTTCTGCAGTACAGGGACCAGTACCGATACCGTCTGACCCACCTGGTAGGTCCTCTCACAAGCATTCTGGTCATACCACCGCTTCTGGCCGGCCTGGGCTTGCGCCATATTGTCGTGCACCAGCATCTTGTCCCAGGAGCGCATGACATACTCAATAACCGACACTCCAGGGGTGACCGAGTCCCCTTCCCAAGCCTTATTCACTAAAGCCAGGGGCCCCCCCGACATGTCATCTTTATAGGAGCTCAAATGGAAAGAACCCTGTTGAGGCCTGTGGAAGCTCACAGTAGGCAAACAGCAGGTGCGGCAGATACCGCTCCCAGTCGTTCCCGTGGGAGTTGACGTTGAATCGGTCACACAGAGCGTTTGTCTGTGGCTGGCCACCAGCTATTGCACCTGTGTTTGCTTACTGAGGGACTCCATCAGCTGCAACATGAACTGGGTCCCCCGGTCAGTGAGCATTTCCTGGGGTAAAGCCAGTAAAATCACTAGCAAAGCGGTGGCCACCTTGTCGGCCCAAGTGGACAGCAAGGCCACCGCATCAGGGTACCGTGTGGCATAGTCCACTACTGACCGGATGAAGCGTTTCCCGGAGCAGCTGGTAGTGGACAGCGGTCCAATCAGATCTATAGCCACTCTCCGGAAAGGCTCATCAATGATGGGCAGGTTGACCAGGAGGGCTTTGGAGTGCCGCCCCACCTTTCCCACTCTGACAGGTATCACACGAACGGCAGTAGGCAGCTACATCAGTCCCAAACCTATGCCAGTAGAAATGCTGGGAGAGCCTGACCTTGGTCTCAGCGATCCCTAAGTGTCTGGCCATCAGAATCTCATGTGTGATCCGCAACAACTAAACAGATAGGGTACCACTAACTGTCAGTCCCTGGGTCACCGGTGAGCCCTGCTGGACCGTTTCCTGGTACAGCCATCCTTGGTCCCAGACCACCCGAGAGCGGTCTGACTCCAAGAAAGGCTGTGCCGCCTGCTCCTTAAGAGCTTTCAGGCTCTATCATGACCTGAGACTCCTGACTAGATGCGGCTGCCACATCTTCTGTCGGGACCTGTCTCGTGGCCTCCGTCTGACTCTCCTTGGTCTGAAGGGGCGAAGCCGTTGGACCTCCACAATGTTCCTTGGGCTCCGGCACTCCCACTCCTGCTGACAGCGGCTATGGCTGCTGGGGGGTTCCTGCCCTGGGATCTTACCTGAGAGCTTCACCTCTCCTGTGACAGCCCCAATCCCCCGACATGTTCCCCCCCTGCAGCTCAGCCTTACCTGAGAGCACTACATTCCCTGTGGCTGCTCCGACCTCTAGCGCTGGCTCCCTGGCTGCAGTCTCTGGCTGCTTACATCTGAGGGTAGCATCACATCTGTGTCTGTCTCCCTTGCAGCCCCCTGCCCCTCCAGTCTCCCCTCTGAGGACAAAGCGTCCCTGCATGCTGGCTGGTCCTGGCCTAAGGCCTTCTCCCACCACCCTTTGTCTTCCTCCTCCACCCCACCTGTCAGATCTGTGTGTGCAGTGTTGTGTGGAGTGTGCAGGACTGTCCGCATTCACTTGATCCCCTGCATTACCTGGCTCTATACATTGTGTCAAGATCCTCATCATCCTTATCAGTGGATGGTTCAAAACAATCTGGGGGATCAGAACTGAGGGGGTCAGTGGGCCACATACTCAGACACTAGCCGCCCCAAGTCTGACCCAAGCAACACATTCTCTGGAATATGAGATGACACCCTTCACTCCCCTCTCTGCGTCCCAGTCAAGATAATGCCTCCAATTCCGGAGACGGCGAGGGACTTTCTGGGGATCAAGTCCTGGGGGGAGACCATCTCCGGTCGCTCCAAAGTCATCTCTGCGCCGGTGTCTCGCAGTCCCATGGCCACTGAGCAGCCTATGGTGACGGGTTGAAAATTGTCAAGGGACCTACCAACACCCCCACCCACCCACACACACAACAGCGGTCGTTTTTGGGGACGGTGGCTTATGGCGCTGGGGACACATGCCGTTGAAGTGTCCTGGTTGACTGCAGAGGTGACACCATCCGGGGTGTACCCATGTACAGGAATGGGGAAAGGAGGGGGGCGCCCCCTGCATTCAGGGGAAACAGGTGCAGGGTTGGTCTTACCCCCTCTCCAGGTGCTGTTGGTGGCCTTCTTGGTCTCAGGTACTCGGTTGTTGGTGCACTCATCCGCCAACGCCGCTGTCCCACCGGCCCTCTTAAGGTACCGTCACACGCGGCAATATTGCTAGGCAATGTCACTGGCAATTTGCTGGTTGCAGTGAAATCATGGACACATTGTTACATTTGTACACAGCCACAAAATAGAACAATGTGTCCATGATTTCACTGCAACCAGTAAGTTGCCAGTGACATTGCCTAGTAATATTGCTGCGTGTGACGCCACCTTTAGGTTTCCGATCCCAGATGGAATGTTGGAGTCCTGAATTGTTCCATCACAAACACTTGGATCTCCTGGCTGGTGCTGAGCTCCAACCCCTTGACCCAGTGGTGGGCTGCTCTCAGGAGGGCCCGCATGTGGTCAGTCCAGACTCCGGACCTTCTTGTGTTAAGACTTCAGGGTGAGGTTGAACTGCCGGATCAGGACCTGCTTGATGCTCTTATAGTCCTGCTCCCCCCGGTAGGCAAATCCCCAAGATTTCTAGGCACTTACCCCTCAAATGGGGGGGTCAGATACTTTGTCCACTGGTGCAGGGCCAGATGGTGGTGCCGGCAAGTCGGTCTGAGCTGAGCCAACTCCAGCTGATACTCGCCATCTGCCTGGCACTCTACACTACTCTCTGCCAACAGGATCCTGTAGGTGTCCTGGACTCCAACTATGACACAAGCAAGGGCAGTGTGAAGAAGGGCACCTGAGTCAGTCAGGCTGGGGAGACAGGCAGGTTGTGATCTACCCCCTGCGGGGCTGAGGACAGGGAGTGCTCGGCTCCATGCAGAGCTGACCATTGGTGATTGGCTCCTTGAGGACTCGTGGATGGGATCCTCCTCACCTAGTTCAACATTGTCCTCCACCACCTCTTCATAATCAGCTGCAGCAAGTGCCCTATGCAATGTTTGGCTCCTGGTGCCCTGGGCCCAGCTTGGCAACCCCTGGTCACTGACACACAGCTGCAACCTGATGGACCCACACACCTCTGTATTTGCACTCTGACTGTCTAGTATTGAGTCGACCTCAAGACCCTGGCAGCAAAAGCTACTGCCAGCAGTCCTTAGTGTTTAGGAGTTGGGGTCCTGCACACTATTATCTCGATCCCACCGCTGCCACCACTTGTGAAAAATTTGTCACCTAACTTGGCAGATCTATAGCGCCTCCTCTATGCTCAGGCCAGTCAGGGAACTACCTGAGGATAAAAGAAGGACTGCATCTTCCTGGTCAGTGCTGGTTTTTTAGGTGCCCCTCAGTGAGTATGGTATAAGCCTTCCAGTGCCAGGCCAGAAGTACATGTAATAACCACCACCCGGTCACTGATGGAGGCCCTAAATAACACAAGCACCAATTGCAGTTTCTCGTTTGGCCATGAACGGATTTATATTGGGTCAGAAACCAACCCGGATAGCGTATAATGTTAAATGAGCACATGGACGTGGGAGTGTAATGATCGAGATAAGAGAGCAACTCTAGATTACATTTTAAATATTTAATCGTTGTAGGGGCACAATAAATATTAATATATGAAGGTATTATGAAGATATTAGAAATGTTACAGTCAGGGAAGATAAATGGGATACACACAGATTTACAGGCAAATGTGACCAGTTACCGGTCCCTTGATGCTGCTGGCGCCACACCGGGGCAGTGTGGAGCCACCGGGTTCTCTTGGATATACTCTGCCATGTGATGTAATGGGGGTCCTCCTCAAAGTAATACAATAATCCAGCAGAGGTCGGCCATTCTTATTCTGTAAGTCACCGGCCCATCTCATGCCCACGGGCTGTCCTGCAGTTCCCACACCCAGGGTTGTGATATGAAATATTCAAGAGCTTCAATGGGTCATAACTCTGCCTGGGAGCGTCATAGGTGGAAGATAATGCTCTCATATTTTTAGCATTCCAATGATAGGACACAACCGTTTTGTGGTTGTCACCCCGGCCACTATTAAGTTTGGGGTACATAGGAAGGTCACACAGGCAAAAGGAGGGAGCTCTCTCCTTGGAGTGAGGAAAATATGGTGACACCTGAACAAGATGGCTGCTGTAGGAATATGGCTTAATACCCTTATTCCTTACAGGCAGCATTAGCTGACAGCAGTCACCCTGGCAGTGGGCAGCATTAGCTGACAGCAGTCACCCTGGCAGTGGGCAGCATTAGCTGACAGCAGTCAACCTGGCAGTGGGCAGCATTAGCTGACAGCAGTCACCCAGGCAGTGGGCAGCATTAGCTGACAGCAGTCACCCAGGCATTGGGCAGCATTAGCTGACAGCAGTCAACCTGGCAGTGGGCAGCATTACCTGACAGCAGTCACCCAGGCAGTGGGCAGCATTAGCTGACAGCAGTCACCCAGGCAGTGGGCAGCATTAGCTGACAGCAGTCACCCAGGCAGTGGACAGCATTACCTGACAGCAGTCACCCTGGCAGTGGGCAGTATTACCTGACAACAGTCACCCTGGCAGTGGGCAGCATTAGCTGACAGCAGTCACCCGGTCAGTGAGCAGCATTAGCTGACAGCAGTCAACCTGGCAGTGGGCAGCATTAGCTGACAGCAGTCACCCTGGCAGTGGGCAGCATTAGCTGACAGCAGTCACCCAGGCAGTGGGCAGCATTAGCTGACAGCAGTCACCCAGGCAGTGGGCAGCATTACCTGAGAACAGTCACCATGGCAGTGGGCAGCATTAGCTGACAGCAGTCAACCTGGCAGTGGGCAGCATTAGCTGACAGCAGTCACCCTGGCAGTGGGCAGCATTAGCTGACAGCAGTCACCCAGGCAGTGGGCAGCATTACCTGACAGCAGTCACCATGGCAGTGGGCAGCATTAGCTGACAGCAGTCAACCTGGCAGTGGGCAGCATTAGCTGACAGCAGTCACCCTGGCAGTGGGCAGCATTAGCTGACAGCAGTCATCCTGGCAGTGGGCAGCATTAGCTGACAGCAGTCACCCAGGCAGTGGGCAGCATTACCTGACAACAGTCATCCTGGCAGTGGGCAGCATTACCTGACAGCAGTCAACCTGGCAGTGGGCAGTATTAATTGACAACAGTCACCGTGGCAGTGGGCAGCATTACCTGACAGCAGTCATCCTGGCAGTGGGCAGCATTACCTGACAGCAGTCACCCTGTCAGTGGGCAGTATTACCTGACAACAGTCACCCTGGCTGTGGGCAGCATTAGCTGACAACAGTCACCCTGGCAGTGGGCAGCATTACCTGACAGCAGTCATCCTGGCAGTGGGCAGCATTACCTGACAGCAGTCACCCTGGCAGTGGGCAGCATTACCTGACAGCAGTCACCCTGGCAGTGGGCAGCATTACCTGACAGCAGTCACCCTGGCAGTGGGCAGTATTACCTGACAGCAGTCACCCTGGCAGTGGGCAGCATTACCTGACAGCAGTCACCCTGTCAGTGAGCAGCATTACCTGACAGCAGTCACCCTGGCAGTGGGCAGCATTACCTGACAACAGTCACCCTGGCTTTGGGCAGCATTACCTGACAGCAGTCACCCTGGCTTTGGGCAGTATTACCTGACAGCAGTCATCTTGGCAGTGGGCAGCATTACCTGACAGCAGTCACCCTGGCAGTGGGCAGCATTACCTGACAGCATTCACCCTGGCAGTGGGCAGCATTACCTGACAGCAGTCACCCTGGCAGTGGGCAGCATTACCTGACAGCAGTCACCCTGGCAGTGGGCAGCATTACCTGACAGCAGTCACCCTGTCAGTGGGCAGCATTACCTGACAGCAGTCACCCTGGTAGTGGGCAGTATTCCCTGACAGCAGTCACCCTGGCAGTGGGCAGCATTGCCTGACAGCAGTCACCCTGGCAGTGGGCAGCATTACCTGACAGCAGTCATCCTGGCAGCATTACCTGACAGCAGTCATCCTGGCAGTGGGCAGCATTACCTGACAGCAGTCATCCTGGCAGTGGGCAGCATTACCTGACAGCAGTCATCCTGGCAGCATTACCTGACAGCAGTCATCCTGGCAGTGGGCAGCATTACCTGACAGCAGTCACCCTGGCAGTGGGCAGCATTACCTGACAGCAGTCATCCTGGCAGTGGGCAGCATTACCTGACAGCAGTCACCCTGGCAGTGGGCAGCATTACCTGACAGCAGTCACCCTGGCAGTGGGCAGCATTACCTGACAGCAGTCACCCTGGTAGTGGGCAGTATTCCCTGACAGCAGTCACCCTGGCAGTGGGCAGCATTACCTGACAGCAGTCATCCTGGCAGCATTACCTGACAGCAGTCACCCTGGCAGTGGGCAGCATTACCTGACAGCAGTCATCCTGGCAGCATTACCTGACAGCAGTCACCCTGGCAGTGGTCAGCTCCTCACCCCGCTCTGTGCCACCCTGGCACCCTCCTGGCACAGACATGGAGCACAGATCCTTCCAGCTCTGGATAATGACTGATATCTAGTGAAGCAGAGCCCCATCCACATCACAGAGGAGGGAGAGGAGGGAGAGGAGGGAGAGGAGGGAGAGGAGGGAGAGGAGGCAGAGGAGGGAGAGGAGGGAGAGGAGGGAGAGGAGGGAGAGGAGGGAGAGGAGGGAGAGGAGGCAGGAGGAGGGAGAGGAGGGAGAGGAGGGAGAGGAGGGAGAGGAGGCAGAGGAGGGAGAGGAGGGAGAGGAGGGAGAGGAGGAGGCTGCAGTACAGATCTGTCACATTGGGCCACCAGGACACACTGCTGCCTACATCAAAGAGGCTTCTGCTGGGGGAGGAGGTCAGCAGGCCTGGAGGAGGGTAACGGGGGCCCTGGCAGATTAGACATGGCTGACACTGGGCGGCAGGCTGGCAGGGCGCGGTGCCATGAAGCTGCCATTGACCCTGCAGCATATTTCCTATAGGTTCTATCAAAAGCAAAACTGAACATCAAAGCTGCCAATCACCTCCACCACAGGCATGAACTGCCACGATAGGAGAACCCACCGGACAAGGGCACCCACCAGCCGATACACGGGCACCAATCAGACATTGACAGTCACAATACACGGGCACCCACCGAACATGAACAGCCACCAGACGGTACACGGGCACCCACCGAACACAAACTGCCACCAGACAATACACGGGCACCCACCGAACACAAACTGCCACCAGACAATACACGGGCACCCACCGAACACAAACTGCCACCAGACGGTACACGGGCACCCACCAAACACAAACTGCCACCAGACGGTACAGGGCACCCACCGAACACAAACTGCCACCAGACGGTACACGGGCACCCACCAAACACAAACTGCCACCAGACGGTACACGGGCACCCACCGAACACAAACTGCCACCAGACGGTACACGGGCACCCACCAGACGGTACACGGGCACCCACCAAACACAAACTGCCACCAGACGGTACTGGACACCCACCGAACACAAACTGCCACCAGACGGTACAGGGCACCCACCGAACACAAACTGCCACCAGACGGTACAGGGCACCCACCGAACACAAACTGCCACCAGACAATACACGGGCACCCACCGACACACAACTGCCACCAGACGGTACACAGGCACCCACCGAACACAAACTGCCACCAGACGGTACACGGGCACCCACCGAACACAAACTGCCACCAGACGGTACACGGGCACCCACCGAACACAAACTGCCACCAGACGGTACAGGGCACCCACCGAACACAAACTGCCACCAGACAATACACGGGCACCCACCGAACACAAACTGCCACCAGATGGTACACGGGCACCCACCGAACACAAACTGCCACCAGACGGTACAGGGCACCCACCGAACACAAACAGCCACCAAACGGTACAGGGCACCCACCGAACACAAACAGCCACCAGACGGTACAGGGCACCCACCGAACACAAACAGCCACCAAACGGTACAGGGCACCCACCGAACACAAACTGCCACCAGACGGTACACGGGCACCCACCAAACACAAACTGCCACCAGACGGTACACGGGCACCCACCGAACACAAACAGCCACCAGACGGTACAGGGCACCCACCGAACACAAACAGCCACCAAACGGTACAGGGCACCCACCGAACACAAACAGCCACCAGACGGTACAGGGCACCCACCGAACACAAACAGCCACCAAACGGTACAGGGCACCCACCGAACACAAACAGCCACCAGACGGTACAGGGCACCCACCGAACACAAACTGCCACCAGACAATACACGGGCACCCACCGAACACAAACTGCCACCAGACGGTACACGGGCACCCACCGAACACAAACTGCCACCAGACGGTACACGGGCACCCACCAAACACAAACTGCCACCAGACGGTACACGGGCACCCACCGAACACAAACTGCCACCAGACGGTACAGGGCACCCACCAAACACAAACAGCCACCAGACAATACACGGGCACCCACCAAACACAAACTGCCACCAGACGGTACACGGGCACCCACCGAACACAAACTGCCACCAGACGGTACACGGGCACCCACCGAACACAAACAGCCACCAGACAATACACGGGCACCCACCGAACACAAACTGCCACCAGACGGTACACGGGCACCCACCGAACACAAACTGCCACCAGACGGTACAGGGCACCCACCGAACACAAACTGCCACCAGACGGTACACGGGCACCCACCGAACACAAACTGCCACCAGACGGTACAGGGCACCCACCGAACACAAACTGCCACCAGACGGTACACGGGCACCCACCGAACACAAACTGCCACCAGACGGTACACGGGCACCCACCGAACACAAACTGCCACCAGACGGTACAGGGCACCCATCAAACACAAACAGCCACCAGACGGTACACGGGCACCCACCGAACACAAACTGCCACCAGACGGTACACGGGCACCCACCGAACACAAACTGCCACCAGACAATACACGGGCACCCACCGAACACAAACTGCCACCAGACGGTACACGGGCACCCACCGAACACAAACTGCCACCAGACGGTACACGGGCACCCACCGAACACAAACTGCCACCAGAAGGTACACGGGCACCCACCAAACACAAACTGCCACCAGACGGTACAGGGCACCCACCGAACACAAACTGCCACCAGACGGTACACGGGCACCCACCAAACACAAACTGCCACCAGACGGTACAGGGCACCCACCGAACACAAACTGCCACCAGACGGTACAGGGCACCCACCGAACACAAACAGCCACCAGACAATACACGGGCACCCACCAAATACAAACTGCCACCAGACAATACACGGGCACCCACCGAACACAAACTGCCACCAGACGGTACAGGGCACCCACCAAACACAAACTGCCACCAGACGGTACAGGGCACCCACCAAACACAAACTGCCACCAGACGGTACACGGGCACCCACCGAACACAAACTGCCACCAGACGGTACACGGGCACCCACCGAACACAAACTGCCACCAGACGGTACAGGGCACCCACCGAACACAAACTGCCACCAGACGGTACACGGGCACCCACCGAACACAAACTGCCACCAGACGGTACACGGGCACCCACCAAACACAAACTGCCACTAGACAATACACGGGCACCCACCGAACACAAACTGCCACCAGACAATACACGGGCACCCACCGAACACAAACTGCCACCAGACAATACACGGGCACCCACCGAACACAAACTGCCACTAGACGGTACAGGGCACCCACCGAACACAAACTGCCACCAGACGGTACACCAGCACCCACCTCTACACCAACACCCACCACTACACCAGCACCCACCGCTACACCAGCACCCACCGCTACACCAGCACCCACCGCTACACCAGCACCCACCGTTACACAAGCACCCACCACTACACCAGCACCCACCGCTACACCAGCACCCACCGGTATAAGACTACCTATCGGCACACGAGCATACACCAATATACAACTACCCACTGGTACACAAGTAGATTCAGAAGTTGTCAAGAGAGGTGCTGCAGCAGCTTGGCCTGGTCAGATTCATTATGCTGAAACTGTCCTGCAAGACCCTGGACAAAGTGAGCCACGTCTGCCATCTGACCCACTACCGACTGGAGGGGAGCCAGAATTGATTTTGGGCAGGTTATTCTGTTATGTCTGTTTGAGGCCACAGGCTCCATAAGGCGACTTCATGTCCGAGCCACAAGCCGTGTGGAACATTCTAGAGAAGCCCCAATACTCTGTAACCCCTACACAAGGATCTGATCTTACAACGACCAAGGAAGAGCTGCCGTCCAGAGGCAGGAATAGTTGTCAGAGGGTTAATGCCAATATCAGGAGGCAAGAGGGTAGTCAGAACATACACAAACAACAAAGCAAATCACAGGTGCCAGTGTAGAGCTGACGAAAACACCAATAACTGCCAGCTAGAGATGTCTGCTGGGGTTTATACAGAAGGAGCCTCACCCCTGGCTCCCAGCACTGAGCTCCTCGCCCCCGGCTCCCAGCACTGAGCTCCTCGCCCCCGGCTCCCAGCAGTAAGCTCCTCGCCCCCGGCTCCCAGCACTGAGATCCTCGCCCCTGGCTCCCAGCACTGAGCTCCTCGACCCCGGCTCCCAGCACTGAGCTCCTCGTCCCTGGCTCCCAGCACTGAGATCCTCGGCCCCGACTCCCAGCACTGAGCTCCTCGCCCCCAGCACTGAGATCCTCGCCCCTGGCTCCCAGCACTGAGATCCTCGCCACCGGCTCCCAGCACTGAGCTCCTCGCCCCTGGCTCCCAGCAGTGAGATCCTTGGCCCCGGCTCCCAGCAGTGAGATCCTCGGCCCCAGCTCCCAGCACTGAGCTCCTCGCCCCTGGCTCCCAGCAGAGAGCTCCTCGGCCCTGGCTCCCAGCACTGAGCTCCACGCCCCTGGTTCCCAGCACTGAGATCCTTGGAGCCGGCTCCCAGCAGTGAGATCCTCGGCCCCAGCTCCCAGCACTGAGCTCCTCGCCCCTGGCTCCTAGCAGTGAGATCCTTGGCCCCGGCTCCCAGCAGTGAGATCCTTGCCCCTGGCTCCCAGCACTGAGCTCCTCGCCCCTGGCTCCCAGCAGAGAGCTCCTCGCCCCTGGCTCCCAGCAGTGAGCTCCTCGCCCCTGGCTCCAAGCAGTGAGCTCCTCGGCCCTGGCTCCCAGCACTGAGCTCCACGACCCTGGCTCCCAGCAGTGAGATCCTCGCCCTCGGCTCCCAGCAGAGAGCTCCTCGGCCCTGGCTCCCAGCACTGAGCTCCACGCCCCTGGTTCCCAGCACTGAGATCCTTGGAGCCGGCTCCCAGCAGTGAGATCCTTGGCCCCAGCTCCCAGCACTGAGCTCCTCGCCCCCGACTCCCAGCAGAGAGCTCCTCGCCCCTGGCTCCCAGCAGTGAGCTCCTCGCCCCTGGCTCCAAGCAGTGAGCTCCTCGGCCCTGGCTCCCAGCACTGAGCTCCACGACCCTGGCTCCCAGCAGTGAGATCCTCGCCCTCGATCCCAGTACTGAGCTCCTCGCCCCTGGTTCCCAGCAGTGAGATCCTTGGCCCCGGCTCCCAGCAGTGAGATCCTCGGCCCCAGCTCCCAGCAGTGAGCTCCTCGCCCCTGGCTCCCAGCAGTGAGATCCTCGCCCCCGGCTCCCAGCAGTGACCTCCTCGACCCTGGCTCCCAGCAGTGAGCTCCACGCCTATGGCTCCGAGCAGTGAGATCCTTGGCCCCGGCTCCCAGCACTGAGCTCCTCGCCTCTGGCTCCCAGCACTGAGCTCTTTGCCCCTGGCTCCCAGCAGTGAGATCCTTGGCCCCGACTCCCAGCACGGAGCTCCTCGCCCCTGGCTCCCAGCACTGAGCTCCACGCCCCTGGCTCCCAGCAGTGAGATCCTCGCCCCTGGCTCCCAGCAGTGAGATCCTCGCCCCTGGCTCCCAGCACAGAGCTACTAGCCCCCGGCTCCCAGCAGTGAGCTCCTAGCCCCCGGCTCCCAGCAGTGAGATCCTAGCCCCCGGCTCCCAGCAGTGAGCTCCATGCCCCCGGCTCCCAGCAGTGAGCTCCTCGCCCCCGGCTCCCAGCAGTGAGCTCCTCACCCCTGGCTCCCAGCAGTGAGATCCTAGCCCCTGGCTCCCAGCGCAGAGCTCCTAGCCCCCGGCTCCCAGCAGTGAGCTCCTAGCCCCCGGCTCCCAGCAGTGAGCTCCTAGCCCCCGGCTCCCAGCAGTGAGCTCCTAGCCCCCGGCTCCCAGCAGTGAGCTCCTAGCCCCCGGCTCCCAGCAGTGAGATCCTAGCGCCTGGCTCCCAGCAGTGAGATCCTCCCCCCTGGCACCCAGCAGTAAGCTCCTCGCCCCTGGTTCGCAGCAGTGAGCTCCTCACCCCTGGCTCCCAGCAGTGAGATCCTAGCCCCTGGCTCCCAGCACTGAGCTCCTCGCCCCTGGCTCCCAGCAGTGAGATCCTAGCCCCCGGCTCCCAGCAGTGAGATCCTAGCCCCCGGATGCCAGCAGTGAGCTCCATGCCCCTGGTTCCCAGCAGTGAGCTCCTCGCCCCTGGCTCCCAGCACTGAGCTCATCAGCCCCGGCTCCCAGCAGTGAGATCCTCGGCCCCGGCTCCCAGCAGTGAGATCCTAGGCCCCGGCTCCCAGCAGTGAGATCCTCGGCCCCGGCTCCCAGCAGCGAGATCCTCGGCCCCGGCTCCCAGCAGCGAGATCCTCGGCCCCGGCTCCCAGCAGCGAGATCCTCGGCCCCGGCTCCCAGCAGCGAGATCCTCGGCCCCGGCTCCCAGCAGCGAGATCCTCGGCCCCGGCTCCCAGCAGCGAGATCCTCGGCCCCGGCTCCCAGCAGCGAGATCCTCGGCCCCGGCTCCCAGCAGCGAGATCCTCGGCCCCGGCTCCCAGCAGCGAGATCCTCGGCCCTGGCTCCCAGCAGTGAGATTCTCGGCCCTGGCTCCCAGCACTGAGCTCCTCGCCCCTGGCTCCCAGCACTGAGCTCCTCACCCTTGGCTCCCAGCACTGAGCTCCTCGCCCCTGGCTCCCAGCACTGAGCTCCTCGTCCCTGGCTCCCAGCAGTGAGATCCTCGCCCCTGGCTCCCAGCAGTGAGATCCTCGACCCTGGCTCCCAGCACTAAGCTCCTAGCCCCCGGCTCCCAGCAGTCTGATCCTAGCCCCCGGCTTCCAGCAGTGAGCTCCAAGCCCCCAGCTCCCAGCAGTGAGATCCTAGCCCCTGGCTCCCAGCAGTGAGCTCCTTCCCCCTGGCTCCCAGCAGTGAGCTCCTCGCCCCTGGCTCCCAGCAGTGAGCTCCTTGCCCCTGGCTCCCAGCAGTGAGCTCCTCGCCCCTGGCTCCCAGCAGTGAGCTCCTCGCCCCTGGCTCCAAGCAGTGAGATCCTAGTCCCTGGCTCCCAGCAGTGAGATCCTAGCCCCCGGCTCCCAGCAGTGATCTCCACGCCCCTGGCTCCCAGCAGTGAGCTCCTCGCCCCCGGCTGCCAGCACTGAGCTTCTCGCCCCCGGCTCCCAGCACCGAGTTCCTCGCCCCCGGCTCCCAGCAGTGAGATCCTCGGCCCCGGCACCCAGCAGTGAGCTCCACGCCCCTGGTTCCCAGCAGTGAGCACCTTGCCCCTGGCTTCCAGCAGTGAGATCCTCACCCCTGGCTCCCAGCAGTGAGATTCTCGCCCCTGGCTCCCAGCAGTGAGATCCACACCCCTGGCTCCCAGCAGTGAGATCCTCGGCCCTGGCTCCCAGCACTGAGCGCCTCGCCTATGGCTCCCAGCACTGAGCGCCTCGCCTATGGCTCCCAGCAGTGAGATCCTCGCCCCCGGCTCCCAGCACTGATCTCCTAGCCCCCGGCTCCCAGCAGTGAGATCCTAGCCCCTGGCTCCCAGCAGTAAGCTCCTAGCCCCCGGCTCCCAGCAGTGAGATCCTAGCCCCCGGCTCCCAGCAGTGAGATCCTAGCCCAAGGCTCCCAGCAGTGAGATCCTCCCCCCTGGTTCCCAGCAGTGAGCTCCTCGCCCCTGGCTCCCAGCACTGAGCTCCTCGCACCTGGCTCCCAGCAGTGAGATCCTAGCCCCCGGCTCCCAGCAGTGAGATCCTAGCCCCCGGCTCCCAGCACTGAGATCCTAGCCCCCGGCTCCCAGCACTGAGATCCTAGCCCCTGGCTCCCAGCAGTGAGCTCCTTCCCCCCTGGCTCCCAGCAGTGAGCTCCACGCCCCTGGTTCCCAGCAGTGACCTCACCCCCCTGGCTCCCAGCAGTGAGCTCCACGCCCCTGGTTCCCAGCAGTGAGCTCCTCGCCCCTGGCTCCCAGCAGTGAGCTCCACGTCCCTGGTTCCCAGCAGTGAGCTCCTCCCCCCTGGCTCCCAGCAGTGAGCTCCACGCTTCTGGTTCCCAGCAGTGAGATCCACGCCCCTGGCTCCCAGCAGTGAGATCCTTGGCCCTAGCTCCCAGCAGTGAGCTCCACGCTTCTGGTTCCCAGGAGTGAGATCCTAGCCCCTGGTTCCCAGCAGTGAGCTCCTCGGCCCTGGCTCCCAGCAGTGAGATCCTTGGCCCTGGCTCCCAGCAGTGAGATCCATGCCCCTGGTTCCCAGCAGTGAGCTCCTCCCCCCTGGCTCCCAGCAGTGAGATCCTCGCCCCCGGCACCCAGCACTGATCTCCTAGACCCTGGCTCCCAGTAGTGAGATCCTAGCCCCTGGCTCCTAGCAGTAAGCTCCTAGCCCCCGACTCCCAGCAGTGAGATCCTCCCCCTGGTTCCCAGCAGTGAGCTCCTCGCCCCTGGCTCCCAGCACTGAGCTCCTCGCCCCTGGCTCCCAGCACTGAGCTCCTCGGCCCTGGCTCCCAGCTGTGAGATCCTTGCCCCTGGCTCCCAGCTGTGAGATCCTAGCCCCCGGCTCCCAGCACTGAGATCCTAGCCCCCGGCTCCCAGCACTGAGATCCTAGCCCCTGGCTCCCAGCAGTGAGCTCCTTCCCCCTGGCTCCCAGCAGTGAGCTCCACGCCCCTGGATCCCAGCAGTGAGCTCCTCCCCCTGGCTCCCAGCAGTGAGCTCCACGCCCCAGGTTCCCATCAGTGAGCTCCTCGCCCCTGGCTCCCAGCAGTGAGCTCCACGCCCCTGGTTCCCAGCAGTGAGCTCCTCCACTCTGGCTCCCAGCAGTGAGCTCCACGCTTCTGGTTCCCAGCAGTGAGATCCACGCCCCTGGCTCCCAGCAGTGAGATCCTTGGCCCTGGCTCCCAGCAGTGAGCTCCACGCTTCTGGTTCCCAGCAGTGAGATCCTAGCCCCTGGTTCCCAGCAGTGAGCTCCTCGTCCCTGGCTCCCAGCAGTGAGATCCTTGGCCCTGGCTTCCAGCAGTGAGATCCACGCCCCTGGTTCCCAGCAGTGAGCTCCTCCCCCCTGGCTCCCAGCAGTGAGATCCTAGCCCCCAGCTCCCATCAGTGAGCTCCACGCCCCTGGTTCCCAGCAGTGGGCTCCTCGCCCCCGGCTCCCAGCAGTGAGATCCTTGGCCCTGGCTCCCAGCAGTGAGCTCCACGCCTTTGGTTCCTAACAGTGAGCTCCTCGCCCCTGGTTCCCAGCAGTGAGATCCTCGGCCAAGGCTCCCAGCAGTGAGATCCTCGGCCACGGCTCCCAGCAGTGAGATCCCCGGCCACGGCTCCCAGCAGTGAGATCCTCGGCCCCGGCTCCCAGCAGTGAGATCCTCGGCCCCGGCTCCCAGCAGTGAGATCCTCGGCCCCGGCTCCCAGCAGTGAGATCCTCGGCCCCGGCTCCCAGCAGTGAGATCCTCGTCCCCGGCTCCCATCAGTGAGCTCCACGCCCCCGGTTCCCAGCAGTGAGCACCTCGTCCCTGGCTTCAGCAGTGAGATCCTCACCCCTGGCTCCCAGCAGTGAGATCCTTGCCCCTGGCTCCCAGCAGTGAGATCCCGCCCCTGGCTCCCAGCAGTGAGATCCTCACCCCTGGCTCCCAGCAGTGAGATCCTCGCCCCTGGCTCCCAGCTGTGAGCTCCTAGCCACCGGTCCCAGCAGTGAGATCCTCCCCCACTGGCTCTTAGCAGTGAGCTCCACACCCTGGCTCCCAGCACTGAGCTCCTCGCCCCTGGCTCCCAGCACTGAGCTCCTCGCCCCTGGCTCCCAGCACTGAGCTCCTCGCCCCTGGCTCCCAGCACTGAGCTCCTCGCCCCTGGCTCCCAGCAGTGAGCTCCTCGCCCCGGCTCCCAGCAGTGAGCTCCTCGCCCCTGGCTCCCAGCAGTGAGCTCCTCGCCCCTGGCTCCCAGCAGTGAGCTCCTCACCCCTGGCTCCCAGCAGTGAGCTCCTCGCCCCTGGCTCCCAGCAGTGAGCTCCTCGCCCCTGGCTCCCAGCAGTGAGCACCTTGCCCCTGGCTCCCAGCAGTGACCTTCTCACCCCTGGCTCCCAGCACTGAGCTCCTCGCCCCTGGTCCCAGCAGTGAGATCCTCGGCCCCGGCTCCCATCAGTGAGCTCCACGCCCCTGGTTCCCAGCAGTGAGCACCTCGTCCCTGGCTTTCAGCAGTGAGATCCTCACCCCTGGCTCCCAGCAGTGAGATCCTTGCCCCTGGCTCCCAGCAGTGAGATCCTCGCCCCTGGCTCCCAGCAGTGAGATCCTCACCCCTGGCTCCCAGCAGTGAGATCCTCGCCCCTGGCTCCCAGCTGTGAGCTCCTAGCCACCGGTCCCAGCAGTGAGATCCTCCTTCCTGGCTCCCAGCAGTGAGCTCCACGCCCTTGGCTCCCAGCAGTGAGATCCTCGCCCTGGCTCCCAGCAGTGACCTCCACGCCCCTGGTTCCCAGCAGTGAGCTCCACGCCCCTGGCTCCCAGCACTGAGCTCCTAGCCCCGGCTCCCAGCAGTGAGCTCCTCGCCCCTGGCTCCCAGCAGTGAGATCCTCACCCCTGGCTCCCAGCAGTGAGCTCCTCGCCCCTGGCTCCCAGCAGTGACATCCTCGCCCCTGGCTCCCAGCACTGAGCTCCTCGCCCCTGGCTCCCAGCAGTGAGCTCCTCGCCCCTAGTTCCCAGCACTGAGATCCTCACTCCTGGCTCCCAGCATGAGATCCTCACTCCTGGCTCCCAGCAGTGAGATCCTCGCCCCGGCTCCCAACAGTGACTCCTCGCCCCCCGGCTCCCAGCAGTGAGAGTCTTCGCCCCTGGCTCCCAGCAGTTGAGAAGCCTCGCCCCGGCTCCCAGCAGTGAGATCCTTCGCCCCTGGCTCCCCAGCAGTGAGAGCCTCGCCCCTGGCTCCCAGCAGTGAGATCCTCGCCCCTGGCTCCCAGCACTGAGCTCCTCGCCCCTGGCTCCCAGCAGTGAGCTCCTCGCCCCTAGATTCCCAGCACTGAGATCCTCACTCCTGGCTCCCAGCACTGAGATCCTCACTCCTGGCTCCCAGCAGTGAGATCCTCGCCACCCGGCTCCCAACAGTGAGCTCCTCGCCCCCGCGCTCCCAGCAGTGAGATCTTCGCCCCTGGCTCCCAGCAGTGAGAGCCTCGCCCCCGGCTCCCAGCAGTGAGATCTTCGCCCCTGGCTCCCAGCAGTGAGATCCTCACCCCTGGCTCCCAGCAGTGAGAGCCTCGCCCCTGGCTCCCAGCAGTGAGCACCTCGTCCCTGGCTTTCAGCAGTGAGATCCTCACCCCTGGCTCCCAGCAGTGAGATCCTTGCCCCTGGCTCCCAGCAGTGAGATCCTCGCCCCTGGCTCCCAGCAGTGAGATCCTCACCCCTGGCTCCCAGCAGTGAGATCCTCGCCCCTGGCTCCCAGCTGTGAGCTCCTAGCCACCGGTTTCCAGCAGTGAGATCCTCCTTCCTGGCTCCCAGCAGTGAGCTCCACGCCCTTGGCTCCCAGCAGTGAGATCCTCGCCCTGGCTCCCAGCAGTGACCTCCACGCCCCTGGTTCCCAGCAGTGAGGTCCTCACCCCTGGCTCCCAGCAGTGAGATCCTCACCCCTGGCTCCCAGCAGTGAGCTCCTCGCCCCTGGCTCCCAGCAGTGACATCCTCGCCCCTGGCTCCCAGCACTGAGCTCCTCGCCCCTGGCTCCCAGCAGTGAGCTCCTCGCCCCTAGTTCCCAGCACTGAGATCCTCACTCCTGGCTCCCAGCACTGAGATCCTCACTCCTGGCTCCCAGCAGTGAGATCCTCGCCCCTGGCTCCCAGCAGTGAGAGCCTCGCCCCTGGCTCCCAGCAGTGAGATCCTCGGCCCTGGCTCCCAGCAGTGAGAGCCTCGCCCCTGGCTCCCAGCAGTGAGATCCTCGCCCCCGGCTCCCAGCAGTGAGCTCCTCGCCCCCGGCTCCCAGCAGTGAGATCTTCGCCCCTGGCTCCCAGCAGTGAGAGCCTCGCCCCTGGCTCCCAGCAGTGAGATCCTCGCCCCTGGCTCCCAGCAGTGAGCTCTATACTACAAGCTCACTGCAGCAAACAAGTGAAAACAAAAAGGAAAACTATTGCCACCTAGTGACCCAGGGCAGGAGTTACATCAGCAGGTTCGGACATGTATGTGATACTTACCCCTAGGGCTAACATTATATAGGTGTAAAATTCACACCCCTGGACCTCAATACTGACAACCTTCAAAAGTAATAATCAGACCCTGGGCTTCGGAGCTGACAATCTACAGGCCCTGGTCCCCTACAGTTGGTACATGAAGATGTGAGTCCTCCTTTTCCCATCAGTTTATTGAAGTTCGTGCCCCTTCCACATGCACAGAATTTTCTCAGCCTGTAAAGAATCCGTCCTGCTCATCTTTAAAACATGTGGAGCGCCGGACATGGATGTTTGTGCTGCATCAAAGCTGAGGGCCACATGTCAATGATTACAGCTCCGCACAGCAGGATTGTATTTAGGGGCCTAAAGGAAACATAACCGGGGAGTCTCTGCTGTAAGAGGGTGAGCACATAGATCTAAATATACATGTGATCAGCGAAAGTGACTGCACCAGCAGAATAGTGAGTGCAGCTCTGGAGTATAATACAGGGGGTAACTCAGGATCAGTAATGTAATGTATGTACACAGTGACTGCACCAGCAGAATAGTGAGTGCAGCTCTGGAGTATAATACAGGAGGTAACTCAGGATCAGTAATGTAATGTATGTACACAGTGACTGCACCAGCAGAATAGTGAGTGCAGCTCTGGAGTATAATACAGGAGGTAACTCAGGATCAGTAATGTAATGTATGTACAGTGACTGCACCAGCAGAATAGTGAGTGCAGCTCTGGAGTATAATACAGGAGGTAACTCAGGATTAGTAATGTAATGTATGTACACAGTGACTGCACCAGAATAGTGAGTGCAGCTCTGGAGTATAATACAGGAGGTAACTCAGGATCAGTAATGTAATGTATGTACACAGTGACTGCACCAGCAGAATAGTGAGTGCAGCTCTGGAGTATAATACAGGAGGTAACTCAGGATCAGTAATGTAATGTATGTACACAGTGACTGCACCAGCAGAATAGTGAGTGCAGCTCTGGAGTATAATACAGGAGGTAACTCAGGATCAGTAATATAATGTATGTACACAGTGACTGCACCAGCAGAATAGTGAGTGCAGCTCTGGAGTATAATACAGGAGGTAACTCAGGATCAGTAATATAATGTATGTACACAGTGACTGCACCAGCAGAATAGTGAGTGCAGCTCTGGAGTATAATACAGGAGGTAACTCAGGATCAGTAATGTAATGTATGTACACAGTGACTGCACCAGCAGAATAGTGAGTGCAGCTCTGGAGGATAATACAGGAGGTAACTCAGGATCAGTAATGTAATGTATGTACACAGTGACTGCACCAGCAGAATAGTGAGTGCAGCTCTGGAGGATAATACAGGAGGTAACTCAGGATCAGTAATGTAATGTATGTGCACAGTGACTGCACCAGCAGAATAGTGAGTGCAGCTCTGGAGTATAATACAGGAGGTAACTCAGGATCAGTAATGTAATGTATGTACACAGTGACTGCACCAGCAGAATAGTGAGTGCAGCTCTGGAGTATAATACAGGGGGTAACTCAGGGTCAGTAATGTAATGTATGTACACAGTGACTGCACCAGCAGAATAGTGAGTGCAGCTCTGGAGTATAATACAGGAGGTAACTCAGGATCAGTAATGTAATGTATGTGCACAGTGACTGCACCAGCAGAATAGTGAGTGCAGCTCTGGAGTATAATACAGGAGGTAACTCAGGATCAGTAATTGTAATGTATGTACACAGTGACTGCACCAGCAGAATAGTGAGTGCAGCTCTGGAGGATAATACTGCGCACTCCTTATTTTCTGACTGTGATTATGGGGGATTGTACATGAGTATAGGGCCCCTTTCTGCAGGATCCTGGGTTGTTTCTGGCTCCCAGGGTTTAGAGCCGGGGCCATTGTGTAGGGGATTATGGGAGTAGATGGGCAGATGATGCCGCTGAGGCTGTACAAAGTCTTAGAACACAGAGACACAATTCTCCATGAAATCTCTCATTCCCGGGCTCAGGCAGCAGTGAGGGGATTTCTCGTACCCTCTGGTGCAGGATCTGCCGGAGATCACCAGATCCCACGCTCCGAGCAGCAGCTCCTCAGAACATTACCACAGTGAGAACACTATGTATCAGATCTCCTTCCCTGTGTGTGATGTGACTGCAGGGTGCAGTACCAGGGGCGTCCAGTGGAGGCGCTATTCTAGGGACATACTGACATCACAGATGGAAAGTGACAAGATGTTACCACCACTGATCACAATAGGCATCCTAATACAACAGCGCCTCCAGAGGCCGGATGTATGATGACACCGTACAGTGCACTACATCCCCGTGTCAGACACAGTCACCATTCGATCAGGGGCAGCTCCATCTATCCAGGAGGCGGCGGCTCCGTTCTTTCTGGTGACGGCGGCTCCGTTCTTTCTGGTGACGGCAGCTCCATCCTTTCAGGTGACGGCGGCTCCACTGTTCCAGGTGGTGGCTCCCTCCATTCTTCCAGGTGGCAGCTGCTCCATCCTTCCAGGTAGCGGCTCCACTGTTCCAGGTAGCAGTTCCCTCCATCCTAGGTGGAGGCTCAATCCTTCCAGGTGGCAGCTCCACTGTTCCAGCTGGTGGCTTCATCCTTCTAGCTGGCGGTTTCATTGTTTCAGGTGGTGGCTCCACTGTTCCAGGTGGTGGCTTTATTCTTCTAGCTGGCGGCTTCATCATTCGAGGTGGCGGCTCCACTGTTCCAGCTGCCAGCTTCATCCTTCCAGGTGGCGGCTGCATTCCAGCTGGTGGCTACACTCTTTCAGGCTGCGGCTCTATCATTCCAGCTGGTGGCTCCACTCTTCCAGCTGGCGGCATCATCCTTCTAGCTGGCAGCTTCATCATTCCAGGTGGCAGCTCCATCCTTCCAGCTTGTGGCTCCATCATTCCAAGCTGAAGCTCCATTGTTACAGGTGGCGGCTCCATCCATCCAGGTGGGGGCTCCATCCATCTAGGTGGTGGCTCCATCCATCCAGGTGGTGACTCCATCCTTTCAGCTAGCAACTAGCTGGCAGCTCCATCCATCGAGGTGATGACTCCATCCTGCCAGGCGGCGGCTCCATCCTTCCAGGCGGAGGCTCCATCCTTCCAGGCGGCGGCTCCATCCTTCCAGGCGGAGGCTCCATCCTTCCAGGCGGCGGCTCCATCCTTCCAGGCGGCGGCTCCATCCTTCCAGGCGGCGGCTCCATCCTTCCAGGCGGCGGCTCCATCCTTCCAGGCGGAGGCTCCATCCATCCAGGCGATGACTCCATCCTTCCAGGCGGCGGCTCCATCCTTCCAGGCGGCGGCTCCATCCTGCCAGGCGGCGGCTCCATCCTGCCAGGAGGCGGCTCCATCCTTCCAGGAGGCGGCTCCATCCTTCCAGGCGGCGGCTCCCTCCTTCCAGGTGATGACTCCATCCTTCCAGGCGGCGGCTCCATCCTGCCAGGCGGTGGCTCCATCCTTCCAGGCGGCGGCTCCATCCTTCCAGGCGGCGGCTCCATCCTTCCAGGCGGCGGCTCCCTCCTTCCAGGCGACGGCTCCATCCTTCCAGGCGGTGGCTCCCTCCTTCCAGGCGATGACTCCATCCTTCCAGGCGACGACTCCATCCTTCCAGGCGGCGGCTCCATCCTGCCAGGCGGCGGCTCCATCCTTCCAGGCGGCGGCTCCATCCTTCCAGGCGGCGGCTCCATCCTTCCAGGCGGCGGCTCCATCCTGCCAGGCGGCGGCTCCATCCTGCCAGACGGCGGCTCCATCCTTCCAGACGGCGGCTCCATCCTGCAAGACGGCGGCTCCATCCTGCAAGACGGCGGCTCCATCCTTCCAGGTGATGACTCCATCCTTCCAGGCGGCGGCTCCATCCTGCAAGACGGCGGCTCCATCCTTCCAGGTGATGACTCCATTCTTCCAGGCGGCGGCTCCATCCTGCCAGGCGGAGGGCCAGATGCCTGTAATTCCTCATTAGATCTCGCTCCTCCGCCGCCGTCTGCCTTCAGCTGATTTCATCAAAGTCTCCGCCAGCACAAAGCCTCCGATTTTGGCGACGTCCTTTCCGCCGCTCCAACACTTTCTGCAACTTGCAATTCTCAGAAATCCTTTGATTCAAAGCTTTACAGATCCGGAGATTTATAAGATGCAGCGACCTCTCTGTGCGGAGTATCAAAGTGAGAACAGTCATCTATTCCAGCCGGCGACCCCGCAGAGTTCCCCCCCCTGCAGAGCCCCCCCCCCCCCTTCCCGGCTAATATCTTCTCTACCCGTCAATTAGCTCAGGTTCTGCAGCCGTCGGCACAAATGGAGCCGCTACCGGCAATTCATCAGGAAAGCACCGGCAGGAGCCATTGGAGCCACACATTATACGTCAGGGCCCAAGCACAGGATGGAAATAAACAGCACAGAGAATTTTAGGATTATGTACATTGTAACAAACCCTCAGCTCCGCTCTATACCATCACAGCTGATCCTTGGGACGGTACAGATTAATCTATAGATGGGATTAATCATTTACTCATTAGTTTAGTCTGCAGTAAAGAACAGCACAGGGTGATGGGGGGCAGGGGCACAGTCCCATGGTCGGCGGGCAGGGGCACAGTCCCATGGTCGGGGGGACAGGTGCACAGTCCCATGGTCGGGGGGACAGGGGCACAGTCCCATGGTCGGGGGGACAGGGGCACAGTCCCATGGTCGGGGGGACAGGGGCACAGTCCCATGGTCGGGGGGACAGGGGCACAGTCCCATGGTCGGGGGGACAGGGGCACAGTCCCATGGTCGGGAGGACAGGGGCACAGTCCCATGGTCGGGAGGACAGGGGCACAGTCCCATGGTCGGCTGGACAGGGGCACAGTCCCATGGTCGGGGGGCAGGGGCACAGTCCCATGGTCAGGTGGGCAGAAAAGGGAAGGGCACAGTCCCATGGTCGGGGGACAGGGGCACAGTCCCATGGTCGGGGGGACAGGGGCACAGTCCCATGGTCGGGGGGACAGGGGCACAGTCCCATGGTCGGGGGGACAGGGGCACAGTCCCATGGTCGGGGGGACAGGGGCACAGTCCCATGGTCGGGGGGCAGGGGCACAGTCCCATGGTCAGGTGGGCAGAAAAGGGAAGGGCACAGTCCCATGGTCGGGGGACAGGGGCACAGTCCCATGGTCGGGGGGACAGGGGCACAGTCCCATGGTCGGGGGACAGGGGCACAGTCCCATGGTCGGGGGGACAGGGGCACAGTCCCATGGTCGGGGGGACAGGGGCACAGTCCCATGGTCGGGGGGACAGGGGCACAGTCCCATGGTCGGGGGGACAGGGGCACAGTCCCATGGTCGGGGGGACAGGGGCACAGTCCCATGGTCGGGGGGACAGGGGCACAGTCCCATGGTCGTGGGACAGGGGCACAGTCCCATGGTCGGGGGGAGGGGCACAATCCTATGATCAGGGGAGGGGCACAATCACATAGTCAGGGAAGGCGGAAAAGGGAAGGGAACAGTCCCATGGTCGGGGGGACAGGGGCACAGTCCCATGGTCGGGGGGACAGGGGCACAGTCCCATGGTCGGGGGGACAGGGGCACAGTCCCATGGTCGGGGGGACAGTCCCATGGTCGGGGGGACAGGGGCACAGTCCCATGGTCGGTGGGACAGGGGCACAGTCCCATGGTCGGGGGGAGGGGCACAATCCTATGATCAGGGGAGGGGCACAATCACATAGTCAGGGAAGGCGGAAAAGGGAAGGGAACAGTCACATGGTCGGGGGGAGGGCCACAGTCCCATGGTCGGGGGGAGGGCCACAGTCCCATGGTCGGGGGGAGGGCCACAGTCCCATGGTCGGGGGGAGGGGCACAGGGGAGGAGCACATTTGCGTAGTCGGTGGAAGGGGCACAGTCACATGGTTGGGGGAAGGGGCACAGTCACATGGTCAGGGGGTAAGAGGAAGGGGCAGTCCCGTGGTCAAGGGGGGCACAGTCCCTTGGTCGGGGGGGAGGGGCACAGTCCCATGGTCGGGGGGACAGGGGCACAGTCCCATGGTCGGGGGACAGGGGCACAGTCCCATGGTCGGCGGGACAGGGGCACAGTCCCATGGTCGGCGGGACAGGGGCACAGTCCCATGGTCGGCGGGACAGGGGCACAGTCCCATGGTCGGCGGGACAGGGGCACAGTCCCATGGTCGGCGGGACAGGGGCACAGTCCCATGGTCGGCGGGACAGGGGCACAGTCCCATGGTCGGCGGGACAGGGGCACAGTCCCATGGTCGGCGGGACAGGGGCACAGTCCCATGGTCGGCGGGACAGGGGCACAGTCCCATGGTCGGCGGGACAGGGGCCCTGTCCCATGGTCGGGGGGCAGGGGCACAGTCCCATGGTCAGGGGAGGCGGAAAAGGGAACGGCAAAGTCCCATGGTCGGGGGGACAGGGGCACAGTCCCATGGTCGGGGGGACAGGGGCACAGTCCCATGGTCGGGGGGACAGGGGCACAGTCCCATGGTCGGGGGGACAGGGGTACAGTCCCATGGTCAGGAGAGGGGCACAATCACATAGTCAGGGAAGGCGGAAAAGGGAAGGGAACAGTCACATGGTCAGGGGGAGGGGTTAGAGGGAGGGGCACAGTCCCATGGTCCGGGGGAGGGCCACAGTCCCATGGTCGGGGGTAGGGCCACAGTCCCATGGTTGGGGGAGAGGCACATTCCCATGGTCAGGGGGAGGTGTACGGGGGAGGAGCACATTTGCGTAGTCTGTGGAAGGGGCGCAGTCACATGGTCGGGGAGGAGAACAGTCACATGGTCAGGCTGGTCAGGGGAGGAGTAAAAGGGAAGGGCACAGTCATATGGTTGGGGGAAGGGCACAGTCACATGGTCAGGAAGAGGGAGGGGCACAGTCCTGTGGTCGGGGGGGGGGGGGAAGAGGCACAGTCCTGTGGATCGGGGGGGAGGGGCACAGTCACGTGGTTGGGGAGGAGGGGCACAGTCCTGTGGTCGGGGGGAGGTGTACAGGGGAGGAGCACATTTGCGTAGTCTGTGGAAGGGGCACAGTCACATGGTCAGGGGAAGAGTAAAAGGGAAGGGTACAGTCATATGGTTGGGGGAAGGGCACAGTCCTGTGGTCAGGGGGGTAAGAGGAAGGGGCACAGTTCCGTGGTCAGGGGGGGCAAAGTCCCGTGGTCGGGGGGGGAGGGGCAGTCCCGTGGTTGGGGGGGCCCAGTCCTGTGGTCGGGGGGAAGGGGCACAGTCCCGTGGTTGGAGGGAAGGGGCATAGTCCCGTGGTCGGGGGGAAGGGGCACAGTCCCGTGGTTGGGGGGGAGGGGGCACAGTCCCGTGGTCGGGGGGAGAGGCAGTCCCGTTGTCGCTGGGGAGGGGCAGTCCCGTGGTCGGGGGGAGGGGCAGTCCCGTGGTCGGGGGGGAGGGGCACAGTCCCGTGGTCGGGGGGAGGGGCACAGTCCCGTGGTTGGGGGGAGGGGCACAGTCCCGTGGTCGGGGGAAGGGGCACAGTCCCGTGGTCAGAGGTTTAGGAATGAAGAGATGAGAAACAGAAAATGTATAAAATATAAGTTTAATGTGACACAATATGCTCATAAATATATAAAATATGATGTGTGGGGGAGGGGCACAGCCCAGAGTATAGGGAAGGGGGCATGGCCAAGAATACAGGGAGGGGCCAAGGGGAGTAGGTGACGGGGGACGTAGTATTTGGAGGGCACGGCCCAGCATACGGGGAGGGGAAGCACCCAGAGTCATCAGTAAATCCATCATATGATCATCTGATAGCAGTACGTTTTATTAGCGGTGTGTGGCGCTCATTCTGCCCGGCGTCTTCATCTCTTGTGCTGGCCCAGGGCGCGAGATCACAATCTGCAAACAGAGGCACCATTAGTGCAATCATCATTGTAAGGAATAAGAGATATATTCTGACCCATCAAGCCACATTCCTACAGCAGCCATATTGTTCAGGTGTCACCATATTTTTCTCACTCCTAGGAGAGAGCCACAATTTTTGGTCTGAGGGTTAATTAATCTCCGGGATCTGTTAATTAACCTGAGGGTATTAATTTCCTGGCCAACTGTGGCCACACAAAGAAGGCTCCATAACAAATGGAGCTAGGTGACACATTGGGACCAGAGACAATTATACAAAGGGAAGACCCCATGAACCTGCAGAGGTGAGAAGTCATTTCCCTCTGCCAGGGGATTTCAAAAGAAGCTTCACACACAGCACAGACACACAGGAGCCATGAGAGAGGAGTCTTAATATTTCACTCACATCACTCCTCTAAAATGGGACAATTATAAATATGGCACCAGGAGAAGTAGAGGACAATAACACATATTTCTGTATAACTGTGGAACCTTCCTAACTACCCCAAAATTAATATTGGCCAATGGGACGACCGCAGACATGTCGTGTGTCCTACCATCGGAAAGCTAAAATCATAACCAAAAATAAGAGAGCATTATCTTCCACCTATGACGCTTCCAGGCAGAGTTATGGGAAAGGCTGCAGCTTCGTAGCCATTTTTTAGATATGGAAAAACCAACACACATGAGGTCACCAGGGGGAGGTCGGTGAGTGGGGGGGAGGATCTCAAAAGCCCCTGCACATCTCAGTGTATTACTTTGAGGAGGACCCCATTACACCAAGTATCAGGAGTATACCCAAGGGAATCCAGTGACTCCACACTGCCTCCGTGTGGCCATCAACATCAAGGAACTGGTAACTGATCACGTGTCTGTAATTCTGTGTGTATTTAAATGCATCTCATATTAGCATAACTGACTGTAATATTTGTAATACCTTTATAATACCTGTATATAAATATTATCTAGGGTGCCCATACAGTCCCTGACAGAAGTTATGTCACTTATCCATGTTATGTAAATAGCTGACGTTAAATTCATCCATTGGTTGCATAAATTTCTCTTTTGAAAGATGAAACCCTCCGAAATGTGGTTTAGGTTAAGAAAATAAATTGGCATCAATGCTGAAATATTAATCATTTAATGAACACAGAATGGTCAAAAATCCACCCTGCGACCAAAGCCTTGATTATCAAGAGGCTGCAGACAAGATCCACTGCAGAGGTGGCCGCCACCTTTAATGTGTCTCAGCGTCAAGTACAAAGAATTAAAAAAAGATTTGAACAGACTGGAGATGTGTTTGACAAGCCCAGGTCCGGCAGACCCCCGCAAGACAACTGCTCAGGAGGAACGTGTGTTGGTTAGAAAATCCAAAGCAAGCCCCTCTTCCACTGCAGCAGAGCTCCAACAGGCCTGGTCACCTAAAGTCCCTGTGTCACCTAGAACAGTTTGTAGGATTCTGTCTGGAAATGGCCTCCATGGTGGAATCAGTACCCAGAAGCCAGCACTAAACAAAAGGCAAATAAAAACCGTGTGGCATTTGCAAAGTGCCACCGCCTGCTAAACAGATGAACGCTGGAAAAGTGGCAGAAGGTGGATTTCTCTGATGAGTCTTCAGTAGAATTACACAACAGCTGCCGCAAATACTGCAGGAGACCTACTGGAAATACACCCAGAAAACAGTTACATTTGGTGGCGGAAAGCTCATGGTCTGGGGTTACAATCAGTATGGGGGTGCGCAAAACATTTGCAAGATGGAAGGCAATATCAATAGCCTAAAATATCAAGACATTTGCTACCTTTTACATTCCAAATCATAAAAGGGGTCAAATTCTGCAGCAGGACGGTGCTCCATCTTATACATCCATCTCTACAACAAAGTTCCTCCAGGCAAAAAAGATCAAGGTGCTCAAGGACTGGCCAACCCAGTCACCAGACATGAACATCATTGAGCATGATTGGGGTAGGATGAAAGAGGAAGATAGGAAGACAAAACCAAAGAATCTAAATGAACTCTGGGAGGCATGTAAGACTGCATTCTTTGTTATTCCTGATGACTTCATTAATAAATTGTATGAATCATTGTTGAACCGCATGGATGCAGTCCTTCAAGCTCATGGAAGTCACACAAAATATTAAATATGACTAATAGCATCACAGCTTCATTCACCAATGTTATGTAGCATAGATTTGTATTGTAAGTTAATTAATGTTTGAATATCACATTACTTTCTCTGGGCGACAAAACTTTTGTCTGCCAAAATCTGACCCTTCTGTGTTCATTAAATGATCGATATTTCAGCATTGATGACAATTCATTTTCTTAACATAAACCACATTTCGGAGGGTTTCAGCTGCTAAAAGAGTAATTTATACAACCAATGGATGAATGTAACGTCAGAATATAAGATTTTATTTACATAACAACGAGTGGGACACAATCGTGAAGTGGAATCAAATTTATTGCAGATTTTAAACTTTTTTAATAAATAAAAACACTGAGGCGTGGGGCGTGCAATATTATTCATCCCCTTTACTTTCAGTGCAGCAAACTCCCTCCAGACGTTCAGTGCGGATCTCTGAATGATCCAATGTTGTCCTAAATGACTGGTAATGATAAATATTATCCACCTGTGTGTAATCAAGTCTTTGTATAAATGCACCTGCTCTGTGATAGTCTGAGCATCATGAAGACCAAGGAACACACCAGGCAGGTCCGAGATACTGATGTGGAGAGGTTTAAAGCCGGATTTGGATACAAAAAGATTTCCCAAAGTGTTAAACATCTCAAGGAGCCGCTGTGCAAGTGATCATATTGTAATGGAAGGAGGATCAGACCACTTCAAATCTACCAAGACCCGTCCGTCCCTCTACACTCTCATCTGGAACAAGAAGAAGACTGATCAGAGATGAGGCCAAAAGGCCCATGATCCCTCTGGATCACTGCAGAGATCTACAGCTGAGGGGGGAGAGTCTGTCCATAGGACAACAATCAGTCTTACACTGCACAAATCTGACCTTTATGGAAGAGCGGCAAGAAGAAGCCATTTCTCAGAGATATCCATAAAAAGTCTGGTGTGAAGTTTACCACAAGCCGCCTGGGAGACCCCAAACATGTGGAATAAGGGAGACCCCAAACATGTGGAATAAGGGAGACCCCAAACATGTGGAATAAGGGGCTCTGCTCAGAGGAAACCAAAATCACACTATGGCCACAATGTAAAACGATATGTTTGGTGTAAAAGCAACAAAGCTCATCACCCTGAAAACACCATCCCCACTGTCACACATGGTGGAGGCCTCAAAACACCATCCCCACTGTCACACATGGTGGGGGCCTGAAAACACCCTCCCCACTGTCACACATGGTGGTGGCCTTAAAACACCATCCCCACTGTCACACATGGTGGAGGCCTCAAAACACCATCCCCACTGTCACACATGGTGGGAGCCTGAAAACACCCTCCCCACTGTCACACATGGTGGTGGCCTTAAAACACCATCCCCACTGTCACACATGGTGGAGGCCTCAAAACACCATCCCCACTGTCACACATGGTGGGGGCCTGAAAACACCCTCCCCACTGTCACACATGGTGGTGGCCTTAAAATACCATCCCCACTGTCACACATGGTGGAGGCCTCAAAACACCATCCCCACTGTCACACATGGTGGGAGCCTGAAAACACCCTCCCCACTGTCACACATGGTGGTGGCCTTAAAACACCATCCCCACTGTCACACATGGTGGAGGCCTCAAAACACCATCCCCACTGTCACACATGGTGGAGGCCTGAAAACACCATCCCCACTGTCACACATGGTGGGGGCCTGAAAACACCATCCCCACTGTCACACATGGTGGGGGCCTGAAAACACCCTCCCCACTGTCACACATGGTGGTGGCCTGAAAACACCATCCCCACTGTCACACATGGTGGGGGCCTGAAAACACCCTCCCCACTGTCACACATGGTGGTGGCCTGAAAACACCATCCCCACTGTCACACATGGTGGAGGCCTCAAAACACCATCCCCACTGTCACACATGGTGGTGGCCTGAAAACACCATCCCCACTGTCACACATGGTGGTGGCCTGAAAACACCATCCCCACTGTCACACATGGTGGAGGCCTCAAAACACCATCCCCACTGTCACACATGGTGGAGGCCTGAAAACACCATCCCCACTGTCACACATGGTGGAGGCCTCAAAACACCATCCCCACTGTCACACATGGTGGAGGCCTCAAAACACCATCCCCACTGTCACACATGGTGGAGGCCTCAAAACACCATCCCCACTGTCACACATGGTGGAGGCCTCAAAACACCATCCCCACTGTCACACATGGTGGAGGCAGCATCATGGTTGGGCTTTTCTTCAGCAGGGACAGGGAAGATGGTTAAAATTGATGGGAAGATGGACTGAGCCAAATACAGGACCATTCTGGAAGAAAACCTGCTGGAGTCTGCAAAAGACCTGAGACTGGGACGGAGATTTATCTTCCAACAAGACAATGATCCCAAACATAAAGCAAAATCTACAATGGAAAGGATCAAAAATCACCGTCTCCAGGTGTTAGAATGACCGAGTCACATCCAGACCTGAATCCAATGGAGAATCTGTGGAAAGAACTGAAAACTGCTGATCACAAACGCCTCAATCCAACCTCACTGAGCTCCAGCTGTTCTGCAAGGAAGAATGAGACAAACCCCAAGAGACTGCAGCTGTGATCACAGCACAAGGGGGCGCTACAGAGGATTAACTCAAGGGGACGAAGAATATTGCACGCCCACTTTACTGTTCAGATTTTTATTTGCTAAAAAAGTGTAAAATATCCAATAAATTTGGTTCCACCTCACGATTGTGTTCACAAAAATATTAGAATTTATCTTTATGTTTTGAAGCCTGAAATGTGGCAAAAGGTGGAAAAGTTCAAGGGGGAATACTTCACAGGGTCGTAAATACATAGGGCTGAATCTTCACAAGGCACTGTATATATACATAGGGGCTGAATACTTTCACAAGGCACTGTATATATACATAGGGGGCTGAATACTTTCACAAGGCACTGTATATACATAGGGGGCTGAATACTTTCACAAGGCACTGTATTATACATAGGGGGCTGAATACCTATTCTACAAGGCACTGTATATACATAGGGGGCTGAATACTTTCACAAGGCACTGTATATATACATAGGGGGCTGAATACTTTCACAAGGCACTGTATATAACATAGGGGCGAATACTTTCACAAGGCTGTATATATACATAGGGGGCTGAATACTTTCACAAGGCACTGTATATATACATAGGGGGCTGAATACTTTCACAAGGCTGTATAATACATAGGGGCTGAATACTTTCACAAGGCCTGTATATATACATAGGGGGCCGAATACTTTCACAAGGCACTGTATATATACATAGGGGGCTGAATACTTTCACAAGGCACTGTATATATACATAGGGGGCTGAATACTTTCACAAGGCACTGTATATATACATAGGGGGCTGAATACTTCACAAGGCAGTGTATATATACATAGGGGGCTAATACTTTCACAAGGCACTGTATATAACATAGGGGGCTGAATACTTTCACAAGGCACGTGTATATATACATAGGGGGCTGAATACTTTCACAAGGCACTGTATATATACATAGGGGGCTGAATACTTTCACAAGGCACTGTATATATACATAGGGGGCTGAATACTTTCACAAGGCACTGTATATAACATAGGGGGCTGAATACTTTCACAAGGCACTGTATATATACATAGGGGGCTGAATACTTTCACAAGGCACGTGTATATATACATAGGGGGCTGAATACTTTCACAAGGCACTGTATATATACATAGGGGGCGAATACTTTCACAAGGCACTGTATATATACATAGGGGGCTGAATACTTTCACAAGGCACTGTAATATACATAGGGGGCTGAATACTTTCACAAGGCACTGTATATATACATAGGGGGCTGAATACTTTCACAAGGCACTGTATATATACATAGGGGGCTGAATACTTTCACAAGGCACTGTATATATACATAGGGGGCTGAATACTTTCACAAGGCAGTGTATATATACATAGGGGGCTGAATACTTTCACAAGGCACTGTATATATACATAGGGGGCTGAATACTTTCACAAGGCAGTGTATATATACATAGGGGGCTGAATACTTTCACAAGGCAGTGTATATATACATAGGGGGATGAATACTTTCACAAGGCACTGTATATATACATAGGGGGCTGAATACTTTCACAAGGCCCTGTGTATATACATAGGGGGCTGAATACTCTCACAAGGCACTGTATATATACATAGGGGGCTGAATACTTTCACAAGGCACTGTATATATACATAGGGGGCTGAATACTTTCACAAGGCAGTGTATATATACATAGGGGGCTGAATACTTTCACAAGGCAGTGTACGTCAGGTCTGGAAGGTATATACCACACTCACTGAGGTGCCTTAATAAACCAGCACTGACAGGGCAGCTGCAGCCCCTCTTTTATCCTCAGTTCCCTGACTGTCCTGACTATAGAGGAGGCGCTAGAGAGGTTTGGTGGCAAATTCATCACAATGGTTCTTTTCCCTCCCCACTGACAATGTGCAGGGAGTGTGAGGGTGGGGGCTCTCAGGGCGGGGGTCTATGAGGGTCTCCGGGGAGCATTTCTGTAGGGTACAGCTTCCATCTCTCAGAGGCCCAGACCCCCAGAATGTGACCCTCCCCCCCTATACCAGGAGCTGTCAGTGAATAGAGACTCTGCACATTCAGTCCTGCTGACACAGCTGAGGCTCTGGTACAGTGTATCGGTGCAGTCACACCTCCTGTTAATCACCTTCTCATCAATTCCATTCGCTGACAGCAAATACAAAGGAGAAGAGTGAAGACTAGAAGAAGAACGTGCAGGAGGAGGAGGAGCGCAGACCCCAAAGAGGTGACCTACCATCTGCCCTGGTGGAAGGAGAGGTCGTCCTGCAGCACCTGAGCCCGCTTCTGGAGGAAGCCCACCTGCACCGGGAGAAGACGTCACATCACAGGATGAGGAGAAGAGAAAGGTGGAAGGAGGGAAAGGAAGAGGGCGTGGAAGGGGGAAAGGAAAGGGAAAGAGGGCGTGAAGGGGGAAAGGGAAAGAGGGGTGGAAGGGGGAAAGGGGAAGAGGGCGTGGAAGGGGGGAAAGGGAAAGAGGGCGTGGAAGGGGAAAGGGAAAAGGAAAGAGGCGTGGAAGGGGGAAAGGAAAGAGGGCGTGGAAGGGGGAAAGGGAAAAGGGAAAGAGGGCGTGGAAGGGGGGAAAGGGAAAAGGGAAAGAGGGCGTGGAAGGGGGGAAAGGGAAAAGGGAAAGAGGGCGTGGAAGGGGGGAGAAAGGGAAAGAGGGCGTGGAAGGGGGGGAAAGGGAAAAGGGAAAGAGGGCGTGGAAGGGAAGGGAAAGGGAAAGGGGTGAAGGGAAAGGGAAAGAGGGCGTGGAAGGGGGGAAAGGAAAGAGGGCTGGAAGGGGGAAAGGGAAAGAGGGCGTGGAAGGGGGAAAGGGAAAGAGGGCGTGGAAGGGGGGAAAGGGAAAAGGGAAAGAGGGCTGGAAGGGGGAAAGGGAAAAGGGAAAGAGGGCATGGAAGGGGGGAAGGAAAAGGGAAAGAGGGCGTGGAAGGGGGGGAAAGGGAAAAGGGAAAGAGGGCGTGGAAGGGGGGAAAGGGAAAAGGGAAGAGGGGCGTGGAAGGGGGAGAAAGGGAAAGGGGGCGTGGAAGGGGGGAAAGGGAAAAGGGAAAGAGGGCGTGGAAGGGGGGAAAGGGAAAAGGGAAAGAGGGCGTGGAAGGGGGGGAAAGGGAAAAGGGAAAGAGGGCGTGGAAGGGGGGAAAGGGAAAAGGGAAAGAGGGTGGAAGGGGGAAAGGGAAAAGGGAAAGAGGGCGTGGAAGGGGGGGAAAGGGAAAAGGGAAAGAGGGCGTGGAAGGGGGGAAAGGGAAAAGGGAAAGAGGGCGTGGAAGGGGGAAAGGGAAAAGGGAAAGAGGGCGTGGAAGGGGGGAAAGGGAAAAGGAAAGAGGGCGTGGAAGGGGGGAAAGGGAAAAGGGAAAGAGGGCGTGGAAGGGGGAGAAAGGGAAGAGGGCGTGGAAGGGGGGAAAGGGAAAAGGGAAAGAGGCGTGGAAGGGGGGAAAGGGAAAAGGGAAAGAGGGCGTGGAAGGGGGGAAAGGGAAAGAGGGAAAGAGGGCGTGGAAGGGGGGAAAGGGAAAAGGGAAAGAGGGCGTGGAAGGGGGGGAAAGGGAAAAGGGAAAGAGGGCGTGGAAGGGGGGGAAAGGGAAAAAGGGGGAAGACGGGGAGGGGGGGGAAAAGGGGGAAGACGGGGGGCGGGAAAGGGGGAAGACGGGAGGAGAGTGCGGCGGGAAAGGGGGAAGACGGAGGGATGCAGGAAAGGGGGGAAGACGGAGGGATGCAGGAAAGGGGGAAGAAGGGAGGAGCACGGGAAAGGGGAAGATGGGAGGGCGCGGGAAAGGGGAAGACGGGTGCGGGAGGGGGTAGATCGGAAAGAGGGAAGACGGGGGCAGGAAAGGGGGAAGAGGGAGGGCGTAGGAAAGGGGGAACACGGGTGGGGGTGCGGCGGGAAAGGGGGAAGACAGGGGGGCGCAGGAAAGGGGGAAGACAGGGGCAGGCGGAAGGGGGGAGAAAGAGGGCGGGGAAGGGGGAGAAAGAGGGCGGGGAAGAGGGGAGAAAGAGGGCAGGGAAGGGGAGGAGACCGGGGAGAGGTCATTACCTGAGATTTTAGAGAGGTGATGGTGTCCTCCAGCTCTTGGCGCATGGCCGCCGGCATCAGGCCCCGGATCTTCATCTCATACTCCTGACGGATACTTGTGATCTGTGTGGGAAACAGTCAGCATTGCCATTATATAGGGGCCGAACCACAAGAGTGACATCATACAGAAGTCCCACCTCCTGAGCATGATGTCATCACTTCACCCCCTATGTTACAATGGAACAGTCTGGTGTACAGACGGGATGGGGTGGAATCTCCCACAGAGCAGGATGGGGGGCGACAGGTGAGAGCGGAGGACGAGCAGCAGACACGTACAGGGCTACACAGCCAAACACAGCAGGGACGGTGTCAGTGCTGTCATAGCTGTGCACCAGGCAGCTCTGGATGTGACTGGGGGGAACATGATGGGGAACGCCCACATACAGATATGTACACTGTGCCCCCAACTGTCTGCTCTTCCCACCGCTGTACCCCGATCTTTGCCTGTAATCTGTCCCTTTTGTAACCTGCCCCATTCTTCCCACTATTGCTGAGCGGGAGGTCAGGCCGGCGGGCTCATTATCACCAGAGTCATGTGACTATTGCTGGGCGGGAGGTCAGGCCGGCGGGCTCATTATTACCTGAGTCATGTGACTATTGCTGAGCAGAAGGTCAGGCCGGCGGGCTCATTATTACCTGAGTCATGTGACTATTGCTGAGCAGAAGGTCAGGCCGGCGGGCTCATTATTACCTGAGTCATGTGACTATTGCTGAGCAGAAGGTCAGGCCGGCGGGCTCATTATTACCTGAGTCATGTGACTATTGCTGGGCGGGAGGTCAGGCCAGCGGTGTCTCATTATTACCTGAGTCATGTGACTATTGCTGGGCGGGAGGTCAGGCCAGCGGTGTCTCATTATTACCTGAGTCATGTGACTATTGCTGGGCGGGAGGTCAGGCCAGCGGTGTCTCATTATTACCTGAGTCATGTGACTATTGCTGGGCGGGAGGTCAGGCCGGCGGGCTCTCATTATTACCAGAGTCATGTGACTATTGCTGGGCGGGAGGTCAGGCCGGCGGGCTCTCATTATTACCTGAGTCATGTGACTATTGCTGGGCAGGAGGTCAGGCCGGCGGTGTCTCTTTATTACCAGAGTCATGTGACTATTGCTGAGCGGGAGGTCAGGTCGGCGGGCTCTCATTATCACCTGAGTCATGTGACTATTGCTGAGCGGGAGGTCAGGTCGGCGGGCTCTCATTATCACCTGAGTCATGTGACTATTGCTGAGCGGGAGGTCAGGCCGGCGGGCTCTCATTATTATCTGAGTCATGTGACTATTGCTGAGCGGGAGGTCAGGTCGGCGGGCTCTCATTATCACCTGAGTCATGTGACTATTGCTGAGCGGGAGGTCAGGTCGGCGGGCTCTCATTATCACCTGAGTCATGTGACTATTGCTGAGCGGGAGGTCAGGCCGGCGGGCTCTCATTATTATCTGAGTCATGTGACTATTGCTGAGCGGGAGGTCAGGCCGGCGGGCTCTCATTATCACCTGAGTCATGTGACTATTGCTGGGCGGGAGGTCAGGCCGGCGGGCTCTCATTATTATCTGAGTCATGTGACTATTGCTGGGCGGGAGGTCAGGCCGGCGGGCTCTCATTATCACCTGAGTCATGTGACTATTGCTGAGCGGGAGGTCAGGCCGGCGGGCTCTCATTATTATCTGAGTCATGTGACTATTGCTGAGCGGGAGGTCAGGCCGGCGGGCTCTCATTATCACCTGAGTCATGTGACTATTGCGGACCGGCGGCCTCGCGGGTTCTCACCTGCTCCTGAAGCTCCAGATCTTTGTCTTGAAGTCTCCGTTCCAGTAACCGCAGACGAGTGCAATAACCGTTGACCTCGTCCTGCAGGAGCTGCAACACAGCAACACCAGACATGTAACGACCGACCGCCAGACAGGCAACGTAAGGACCAGGAGACAAGTACCAACCGCCTGCGCATGAGCGACCACCAGAGAGGCAACGTAAGGACCAGGAGACATGGAACAACCGTCTGCGCATGAGCGACCGCTACAACCACAATACAAGATTCATCCAGGAGCAGGCATCACCCTTCTTACTGACACACAAGTATCCAGCTCCATCTCCCCGGGGGAGGGGCCCTTCTTTATCAGCCCCCGGGGGAGGGGCCCTTCTATATCAGCCCACGGGGGAGGGGCCCTTCTATATCAGCCCACGGGGGAGGGGCCCTTCTATATCAGCCCACGGGGGAGAGCCCTTCTATATCAGCCCACGGGGGAGGGGCCCTTCTATATCAGCCCACGGGGGAGAGGCCCTTCTATATCAGCCCCCGGGGGAGGGGCCCTTCTATATCAGCCCCCGGGGGAGGGGCCCTTCTATATCAGCCCCCGGGGGAGGGGCCCTTCTATATCAGCCCCCGGGGGAGGGGCCCTTCTATATCAGCCCCCGGGGGAGGGGCCCTTCTATATCAGCCCCCGGGGAGGGGCCCTTCTATATCAGCCCCCGGGGGAGGGGCCTTTCTATTACAGCCCCCGGGGAGGGGCCCTTCTATTACAGCCCCCGGGGGAGAGGGCCCTTCTATTACAGACCCCCACAGACCCCCCACACACCGGCTGGACATTACTCTGCAGGATGACGATCACTCCCGGATATCGGGGGGGGGGGATCAGGTCATCGTGGCTAACACTTTCATCAGCAGAGAATGATCTTCGCTCCCTCAGGGCAGGAGGGTGACAGTGGCGCCCCCTGTGGATGGGGAAAGGATCAGCTCCACAGAAGTGAAAGGAAAATCTTCTAATGTCTGTGATGTCCGTCCAGCACCAATGTCAGAAAGAAAGGCCTCAACTCCCTCAGGACACAAGGGTGAAAGTACCGGAGGCTCAGTGCATTGTGGGAAATACCTGATCTACATCATTACCTCTCCTCCTCACCCTGCAGGACTATCCACCCCTCCACCCCCTCACCCTACAGGACTACCTCCCCTCACCCTGCAGGACTATCTCCCCTCACCCTGCAGGACTACCTCCTCTCACCCTGCAGGACTACCTCCCCTCACCCTGCAGGACTACCTCCCCTCACCCTGCAGGAGTACCTTCCCTCACCCTACAGGATTTCCCCCCTTCACCCTGCAGGACTACTTCCCCTCACCCTGCACGACTACCTCCCCTCACCCTGCAGGACTACCTTCCCTCACCCTGCAGGACTACCTTCCCTCACCCTGCAGGACTACCTCCCCTCACCCTGCACGACTACCTCCCCTCACCCTGCAGGACTACCTCCCTTCACCCTGCAGGACTACCTTCCCTCACACTACAGGATTTCCCCCCTTCACCCTGCAGGACTACCTCCCCTCACCCTGCACGACTACCTCCCCTCACCCTGCAGGACTACCTCCCTCCACCCTGCAGGACTACCTCCCCTCACCCTGCAGGATTACCTCCCCTCACCCTGCAGGACTACCTTCCCCTCACCCTGCACGACTACCTCCCCTCACCCTGCACGACTACCTCCCCTCACCCTGCACGACTACCTCCCCTCACCCTGCAGGACTACCTCCCCTCACCCTGCAGGACTACCTCCCCTCACCCTGCAGGACTACCTCCCCTCACCCTGCAGGACTACCTCCCCTCACCCTGCACGACTACCTCCCCTCACCCTGCACGACTACCTCCCCTCACCCTGCACGACTACCTCCCCTCACCCTGCAGGATTTCCCCCCTTCACCCTGCAGGACTACCTCCCCTCACCCTGCAGGACTACCTCCCCTCACCCTGCAGGACTACCTCCCCTCACCCTGCAGCGACTACCTCCCTCACCCTGCACGACTACCTCCCCTCACCCTACAGGATTTCCCCCCTCACCCTGCACGACTACCTCCCCTCACCCTGCACGACTACCTCCCCTCACCCTGCACGACTACCTCCCCTTCACCCTGCAGGATTTCCCCCCTTCACCCTGCAGGACTACCTCCCCTCACCCTGCAGGACTACCTCCCCTCACCCTGCAGGACAACCTCCCCCTCCCCTGCAGGACTACCTCCCCTCACCCTGCAGGACTACCTCCCCTCTCCCTGCAGGACTACCTCCCCTCTCCCTGCAGGACTACCTCCCCTCACCCTGCAGGACTACCTCCCCTCACCCTGCAGGACTACCTCCCCTCTCTCCTGCAGGACTACCCTCCCTCACCCTGCAGGACTACCTCCCCTCACCCTGCAGGACTACCTCCTCCCTCACCCTGCAGGACTACCTCTCCCCTCACCCTGCAGGACTACCTCCTCCCCTCACCCTGCAGGACTACCTCCTCCCTCACCCTGCAGGACTACCTCCTCCCCTCACCCTGCAGGACTACCTCCTCCCCTCACCCTGCAGGACTACCTCCTCCCCTCACCCTGCAGGACTACCTCCTCCCCTCACCCTGCAGGACTACCTCCCCTCACCCTGCAGGACTACCTCCCCTCACCCTGCAGGACTACCTTCCCTCACACTACAGGATTTCCCCCCTTCACCCTGCAGGACTACCTCCACTCACCCTGCACGACTACCTCCCCTCACCCTGCAGGACTACCTCCCCTCACCCTGCAGGACTACCTTCCCTCACCCTGCAGGATTTCCCCCCTTCACCCTGCAGGACTACCTCCCTCACCCTGCACGACTACCTCCCCTCACCCTGCAGGACTACCTTCCCTCACCCTGCAGGACTACCTCCCCTCACCCTGCAGGACTACCTCCCCTCACCCTGCAGGACTACCTCCCCTCACCCTGCAGGACTACCTCCTCTCACCCTACAGGATTTCCCCCCTTCACCCTGCAGGACTACCTCCCCTCACCCTGCAGGACTACCTCCCCTCACCCTGCAGGACTACCTTCCCTCACCCTGCAGGACTACCTTCCCTCACCCTGCAGGACTACCTCCCCTCACCCTGCACGACTACCTCCCCTCACCCTGCAGGACTACTCTCCCTTCACCCTGCAGGACTACCTTCCCTCACACTACAGGATTCCCCCTCACCCTGCAGGACTACCTCCCCTCACCCTGCACGACTACCTCCCCTCACCCTGCAGGACTACCTTCCCTCACCCTGCACGACTACCTCCCCTCACCCTGCAGGACTACCTTCCCTCACCCTGCAGGACTACCTCCCCTCACCCTGCACGACTACCTCCCCTCACCCTGCAGGACTACCTTCCCTCACCCTGCAGGACTACCTCCCCTCACCCTACAGGATTTCCCCCCTTCACCCTGCAGGATTTCCCCCCTTCACCCTGCAGGATTTCCCCCCTTCACCCTGCAGGACTACCTCCCCTCACCCTGCAGGACTACCTCCCCTCACCCTGCAGGACAACCTCCCCCTCTCCCTGCAGGACTACCTCCCCTCACCCTGCAGGACTACCTCCCCTCTCCCTGCAGGACTACCTCCCCTCCCCTGCAGGACTACCTCCCCTCACCCTGCAGGACTACCTCCCCTCACCCTGCAGGACTACCTCCCCTCACCCTGCAGGACTACCTCCTCCCCTCACCCTGCAGGACTACCTCCTCCCCTCACCCTGCAGGACTACCTCCTCCCTCACCCTGCAGGACTACCTCCTCCCTCACCCTGCAGGACTACCTTCCCTCACCCTGCAGGACTACCTTCCCTCACCCTGCAGGACTACCTTCCCCTCACCCTGCAGGACTATCCCCTCCACCTGGCAGGACTATCCCCTCCACCCTGCAGGACTACCTCCCCTCACCCTGCAGGACTACCTCCCCTCACCCTGCAAGGACTACCTCCCTCTCCCTGCAGGATTACCCACCCCTCTCCCTGCAGGACTACCTCCCTCACCCTGCAGGACTACCTCCCCTCACCCTGCAGGACTACCTCCCCTCACCCTGCAGGACTACCTCCCTCACCCTGCAGGACTACCTCCCTCCACCCTGCAGGACTACCTCCCTCCACCCTGCAGGACTACCTTCCCTCACCTGCAGGACTACCTTCCCTCACCCTGCAGGACTACCTCCCCTCACCTTGCAGGACTACCTCCCTCTACCCTGCAGGACTACCTTCCCTCACCCTGCAGGACTACCTCCCCTCACCCTGCAGGACTACCTTCCCCTCACCCTGCAGGACTACCTCCCCTCACCCTGCAGGACTACCTCACCTCACCCTGCAGGACTACCTCCCCTCACCCTGCAGGACTACCTCACCTCACCCTGCAGGACTACCTCCCCTCACCCTGCAGGACTACCTCCCTCACCCTGCAGGACTACCTCCCCTGTGGAGTCTTTACCTTTATGGCGTTCTCGCTGTCTTTCGCCATCTGTCTCCTCTCGTCCTCATGCTTCTGTGCGCTCTCCTGCTCTCTCCTGTCAGTGGCGCTCTTCTGCCGCCGCTCTCTTCCTGCAGGGGGGCGACAGTCGCCTGGAGGTCACTGACCAGCTGGAGGAGGAGAGAAATGTGAGCGATCCGCCATCACCGCAGGACCAGATCCTCCTGCCCTGCTGGTGTCAGTCCTCACTGCAAACCCTCGCATCACCATCATCAGTCAGGAGGCTCTGGATGAACTGAGCTACAGACACAGAGGAGAGGAGCAGGGCATTGTGGGAGGACAGAACAGAAATGGACCTGGTCACAAAAGGGTTAATCATCAATAAAACAACAGGTTTATGTGGTCTGGGGGTCCCCTATAGACGGTGCACAGGTGGGGGCAGGTGTGTGGTGTGGGGGAACACTATAGATGGTGCACAGGTGGGGGGCAGGTGTGTGGTGTGGGGGTCCACTATAGACTGTGCACAGGTGGGGGCAGGTGTGTGGTGTGGGGGTCCGCTATAGATGGTGCACAGGTGGGGGCAGGTGTTTGTATCCTGCACTGATACATTGTAACAACCCATCAACCAAGCACAGAGGTTTGTGCTACTGCCCATCTTGTCTCATAGATAATTTATCTTTACACCGATACAGTGCCACAAACCCTCAGCTGTGCGCAGTAGAGTAGACAGATATACTACATGTAGATGTTGTGTGTCCGTCTGTCGCTTAGCTCTCCCCGTACTCCTTCTCCATCAGGAGGAATCGGCTTCCGGCCTGCAAAAGAGAGAGCAGAGATCAGCAAAGACGTGGAGGGCCGGGCCCCTGAACACTCCCCGGGATCCACGCTGACACCAGGCGACAACCTAAACCTGGAGGGAAGATCAGCCAAATATTACACCAGGGGCAGCGGAGAGCGACGACCTACTGAACAGCGCCAACTAGAGGACAACACCCACATCCACTGATGTAGGGACAGACGTATAAAGCCTGAGGAGGACGGGGCCTCCACTGAGGAAGACGAGGTCTACACTTATTTCATACAATAATCTGATTACACTGATGTAGACCAGTCAGAAAACATCCAAGAGGAGAAGACACTGAGAACATGACCAGTGATGGAGACCAGAAGACGTCCAAGAGGAGAAGACACTAAGAACATGACCAGTGATGGAGATCAGAAGACGTAAAAAGAGAAGAAGACACTAAGAACATGACCAGTGATGGAGACCAGAAGACGTCCAATGAAAAGAAGACACTAAGAACATGACCAGTGATGGAGACCAGAAGACGTAAAAAGAGAAGAAGACACTAAGAACATGACCAGTGATGGAGACCAGAAGACGTCCAAAGAGAAGAAGACACTAAGAACATGACCAGTGATGGAGACCAGAAGATGTCCAAAGAGAAGAAGACACTGAGAACATGACCAGTGATGGAGACCAGAAGACGTCCAAGAGAAGAAGACACTGAGAACATGACCAGTGATGGAGACCAGAAGACGTCCAAGAGAAGAAGACACTGAGAACATGACCAGTGATGGAGACCAGAAGATGTCCAAGAGGAGAAGACACTGAGAACATGACCAGTGATGGAGACCAGAAGACGTCCAAGAGAAGAAGACACTGAGAACATGACCAGTGATGGAGACCAGAAGAAGTCCAAGAGGAGAAGACACTGAGAACATGACCAGTGATGGAGACCAGAAGACGTCCAAGAGAGAAGACACTGAGAACACGACAGTGATGGAGACCAGAAGACGTCCAAAGAAAAGAAGACACTGAGAACATGACCAGTGATGGAGACCAGAAGACGTCCAAAGAAAAGAAGACACTGAGAACATGACCAGTGATGGAGACCAGAAGACGTCCAAGAGGAGAAGACACTGAGAACACGACCAGTGATGGAGACCAGAAGACGTCTAAGAGGAGAAGACACTGAGAACATGACCAGTGATGGAGACCAGAAGACGTCCAAAGAGAAGAAGACACTGAGAACATGACCAGTGATGGAGACCAGAAGACGTCCAAAGAGAAGAAGACACTGAGAACATGACCAGTGATGGAGACCAGAAGATGTCCAAGAGGAGAAGACACTGAGAACATGACCAGTGATGAGACTAGAAGACGTCCAAGAGAAGAAGACACTGAGAACATGACCGTGATGGAGACCAGAAGACGTCCAAGAGGAGAAGACACTGAGAACACGACCAGTGATGGAGACCAGAAGACGTCCAAGAGAAGAAGACACTGAGAACATGATCAGTGATGGAGACCAGAAGACGTCCAAGAGAAGAAGACACTGAGAACATGACCAGTGATGGAGACCAGAAGACGTCCAAGAGAAGAAGAAGACACTGAGAACATGACCAGTGATGGAGAGCAGAAGACGTCCAAGAGGAGAAGACACACGAGAACATGACCAGTGATGGAGACCAGAAGACGTCCAAGAGGAGAAGACACTGAGAACATGACCAGTGATGGAGAACAGAAGACGTCCAAAGAGAAGAAGACACTGAGAACATGACCAGTGATGGAGACCAGAAGACGTCTAAGAGGAGAAGACACTGAGAACATGACCAGTGATGGAGACCAGAAGACGTCCAAGAGAGAAGACACTGAGAACATGACCAGTGATGGAGACCAGAAGACGTCCAAAGAGAAGACACTGAGAACATGACCAGTGATGAGACCAGAAGACGTCCAAAGAGAAGAAGACACTGAGAACATGACCAGTGATGGAGACCAGAAGACGTCCAAAGAGAAGAAGACACTGAGAACATGACCATGATGGAGACCAGAAGACGTCCAAAGAGAAGAAGACACTGAGAACATGACCAGTGATGGAGACCAGAAGATGTCCAAGGAGAAGACGACACTGAGAACATGACCAGTGATGGAGACCAGAAGACGTCCAATGAAAAGAAGACACTGAGAACATGACAATGATGGAGACCAAAGACTCCAAGAGAAGACACTGAGAACATGACCAGTGATGGAGACCAGAAGACGTCCAAGAGAAGAAGACACTGAGAACATGACCAGTGATGGAGACCAGAAGATGTCCAATGAAAAGAAGACACTGTGAACATGACCAGTGATGGAGACCAGAAGATGTCCAAGAGGAGAAGACACTGAGAACATGACCATGATGGAGACCAGAAGATGTCCAATGAAAAGAAGATACTGAGAACATGACCAGTGATTGAGACCAGAAGATGTCCAAGAGGAGAAGACACTGAGAACATGACCAGTGATGGAGACCAGAAGACGTCCAAAGAGAAGAAGACACTGAGAACATGACCAGTGATGGAGACCAGAAGATATCCAAGAGGAGAAGACACTGAGAACATGACCAGTGATAGAGACCAGAAGATGTCCAATGAAAAGAAGACACTGAGAACATGACCAGTGATGGAGACCAGAAGACGTCCAAAAAAAAGAAGACACTGAGAACATGACCAATGATGGAGACCAGAAGATGTCCAAAGAGAAGAAGACACTGAGAACATGACCAGTGATGGAGATCAGAAGATGTCCAAAGAGAAGAAGACACTGAGAACATGACCAGTGATGGAGACCAGAAGACGTCCAAAGAGGAGAAGACACTGAGAACATGACCAGTGATAGAGACCAGAAGATGTCCAAAGAGAAGAAGACACTGAGAACATGACCAGTGATGGAGACCAGAAGACGTCCAAGAGGAGAAGAAGACACTGAGAACATGACCAGTGATGGAGACCAGAAGACGTCCAAAGAGAAGAAGACACTAAGAACATGACCATGATGGAGACCAAAGACGTCCAAGAGGAGAAGACACTGAGAACATGACCAGTGATGGAGACCAGAAGATGTCCAAGAGGAGAAGACACTGAGAACATGACCAGTGATGGAGACCAGAAGACGTCCAAAGAGAAGAACACTGAGAACATGACCAGTGATGGAGACCAGAAGACGTCCAAGAGAAGAAGACACTGAGTGAGAACATGACCAGTGATGGAGACCAGAAGACGTCCAAAGAGAAGACGACACTGAGAACATGACCAGTGATGGAGACCAGAAACGTCCAAGAGAAAAGACACTGAGGACATGACCAGTGATGGAGACCAGAAGACGTCCAAAGAGAAGAAGACACTGAGAACATGACCAGTGATGGAGACCAGAAGACGTCCAATGAAAAGAAGACACTGAGAACATGACCAATGATGGAGACCAGAAGACGTCCAAAGAGAAGAAGACATTGAGAACATGACCAGTGATAGAGACCAGAAGATGTCCAAAGAGAAGAAGACACTGAGAACATGACCAGTGATGGAGACCAGAAGACGTCCAAGAGAGAAGAAGACACTGAGAACATGACCATGATGGAGACCAGAAGACGTCCAAAGAGAAGAAGACACTAAACATGACCAGTGATGGAGACCAGAAGATGTCCAAGAGGAGGACACTGAGGACATGACCAGTGATGGATACCAGAAGACGTCTAAGAGGAGAAGACACTGAGAACATGACCAGTGATGGAGACCAGAAGACGTCCAAGAGAAGAAGACACTGAGAACATGACCAGTGATGGAGACCAGAAGACGTCCAAGAGAAGAAGACACTGAGTGAGAACATGACCAGTGATGGAGACCAGAAGACGTCCAAAGAGAAGACGACACTGAGAACATGACCAGTGATGGAGAGCAGAAGATGTCCAAGAGGAGAAGACACTGAGAACATGACCAGTGATGGAGACTAGAAGATGTCCAAGAGAAGAAGACACTGAGTGAGAACATGACCAGTGATAGAGACCAGAAGACGTCCAAAGAGAAGACGACACTGAGAACATGACCAGTGATGGAGAGCAGAAGACGTCCAAAGAAAAGAAGACACTAAGAACATGACCAGTGATGGAGACCAGAAGATGTCCAAGAGGAGGACACTGAGGACATGACCAGTGATGGATACCAGAAGACGTCTAAGAGGAGAAGACACTAAGAACATGACCAGTGATGGAGACCAGAAGACGTCCAAAGAAAAGAAGACACTGAGAACATGACCAATGATGGAGACCAGAAGACGTCCAAAGAGAAGAAGACATTGAGAACATGACCAGTGATAGAGACCAGAAGATGTCCAAAGAGAAGAAGACACTGAGAACATGACCAGTGATGGAGACCAGAAGACGTCCAAGAGAAGAAGACACTGAGAACATGACCAGTGATGGAGACCAGAAGACATCCAAGAGAAGAAGGCTCTGAGAACATGACCAATGATGGAGACCAGAAGATGTCCAAAGAGAAGACGACACTGAGAACATGACCAGTGATGGAGACCAGAAGACGTCCAATGAAAAGAAGACACTGAGAACATGACCAGTGATAGAGACCAGAAGACGTCCAAAGAGAAGACTCTGAGAACATGACCAGTGATGGAGATCAGAAGATGTCCAAAGAGAAGAAGACACTGAGAACATGACCAGTGATGGAGACCAGAAGACGTCCAAAGAGAAGAAGACACTGAGAACATGACCAGTGATGGAGACCAGAAGACGTCCAAGAGGAGAAGACACTGAGAACATGACCAGTGATGGAGAGCAGAAGATGTCCAAGAGGAGAAGACACTGAGAACATGACCAGTGATGGAGACTAGAAGATGTCCAAGAGAAGAAGACACTGAGTGAGAACATGACCAGTGATGGAGACCAGAAGACGTCCAAAGAGAAGACGACACTGAGAACATGACCAGTGATGGAGAGCAGAAGACGTCCAAGAGAAGAAGACACTGAGGACATGACCAGTGATGGATACCAGAAGACGTCTAAGAGGAGAAGACACTAAGAACATGACCAGTGATGGAGACCAGAAGACGTCCAAAGAAAAGAAGACACTGAGAACATGACCAATGATGGAGACCAGAAGACGTCCAAAGAGAAGAAGACATTGAGAACATGACCAGTGATAGAGACCAGAAGATGTCCAAAGAGAAGAAGACACTGAGAACATGACCAGTGATGGAGACCAGAAGACGTCCAAAGAGAAGAAGACACTAAGAACATGACCAGTGATGGAGACCAGAAGACGTCCAAGAGGAGAAGAAGACACTGAGAACATGACCAGTGATGGAGACCAGAAGACGTCCAAAGAGAAGAAGACACTAAGAACATGACCAGTGATGGAGACCAGAAGATGTCCAAGAGGAGGACACTGAGGACATGACCAGTGATGGATACCAGAAGACGTCTAAGAGGAGAAGACACTGAGAACATGACCAGTGATGGAGACCAGAAGACGTCCAAGAGAAGAAGACACTGAGAACATGACCAGTGATGGAGACCAAAAGACGTCCAAGAGAAGAAGACACTGAGAACATGACCAGTGATGGAGACCAGAAGACATCCAAGAGAAGAAGGCTCTGAGAACATGACCAATGATGGAGACCAGAAGACGTCCAAGAGAAAAAGACACTGAGAACATGACCAGTGATGGAGACCAGAAGACGTCCAAGAGGAGAAGACACTGAGAACATGACCAATGATGGAGACCAGAAGACGTCCAAAGAGAAGAAGACTAAGGATAAGGAACAGTCAGAGAAAGTGTTGGAGAAGGGCTATAAGACAGGGAGGCTATGGAAACTTACCAAGTGAAGCAGCAACTATTTACATGACCAGAAACAAAAACAAATGTCACAAATGACACTAATCAAAGCAAATTTAAGAATCTGCAGAGTGGAAATGTCAACAATGTGTACAGGAGGCTAACACCACACATGACCAGGGTCATCAGACCATGTAACATCACACATGACCGAGTCATCAGACCATGTAACACCACACATGACTAGGGTCATCAGACCACGTAACACCACACATGACTGGGGTCATCAGACCACGTAACGACACCTATGACTGGGGTCATCAGACCACGTAACGACATCTACGACTGGGGTCATCAGACCACGTAACGACACCTATGACTGGGGTCATCAGACCACGTAACGACATCTACGACTGGGGTCATCAGACCACGTAACGACACCTATGACTGGGTCATCAGACCACGTAACGACTCTACGACTGGGTCATCAGACCACGTAACGACATCTACGACTGGGTCATCAGACCACGTAACATCACACATGACTGGGGTCATCAGACCACGTAACGACACCTATGACTGGGTCATCAGACCAGTAACATCACACATGACCGGAGTCATCAGACCACGTAACATCACACATGACCGAGTGCTCAAGACCACGTAACACACATGACCGGAGTCATCAGACCACGTAACATCACACATGACCGGAGTGCTCAGACCACGTAACACACATGACCAGAGTCATCAGACCACGTAACATCACACATGACTGGGTCATCAGACCACGTAACACACAATGACTGGAGTCATCAGACCACGTAACAACACATGACTGGAGTCATCAGACCAGTAACATCATACATGACTGGAGTCATCAGACCACGTAACACACATGACTGGGGTCATCAGACCACGTAACATCACACATGACTGGGTCATCAGACCACGTAACGACACCTATGACTGGGTCATCAGACCACGTAACATCACACATGACTGGAGTCATCAGACCCCGTAACACACATGACCGGAGTCATCAGACCCCGTAACACACATGACTGGGGTCATCAGACCACGTAACACACACGCCTGTAGTGCTCATACCCGGTCTAGCAGTGTCCTCACCTTCTCCAGAGCCTCCTGTGTCTGGCCGGCGTGTGTCCTCTGTAGCTCCAGCCTGGCGCTCTCCATCTCGGCCCTCATCTTACTCATGGTCTTGTGGTGCTCCAGCGCCGTCTTGTGCTTCTCCTCCTCTCTCAGGTGCCCGAGCTCCAGGATCTGCTGCTTGCGCTGAGCGTTGACCTGGATGAGTTCTTCCTTCATCTTATACACCTGATTCTCCAGATCAGAGATGGTCTGTGGAGAGAGGAGGAGGTCAGAGATTGTCACAAGGATCCCACTAAGGGGAGATGACAGGTGAGGACGGATCTCTCCATCCCCTCGGACGTTTGTCTCTATCAGGTCTTCTCCTCCTTTCTGTCGGCCTTTGATGGTGGCGCAGGTGTCTGCTGATCAGATGGGTGGCCGAGGCCACATGGGCAATTAGACAGAACATGACTAAGTGACGCACGAGGAGGGCGACCACTGGAGCATATTAATGATGGCTCAGAAGCCAAGAGATGTCAGCGCCCCTGAAGACGTCTGGGCCCGGCTACACTAAGACAGTGCCGATCTGGAGGAGGAGAAGGCTAACAACCACTAAGAAAGTGCCGATCTGGAGGAGGAGAAGGCTAACAACCACTAAGAAAGTGCCGATCTGGAGGAGGAGAAGGCTAACAACCACTAAGTGTCCGATCTGGAGGAGGAGAAGGCTAACAACCACTAAGAAAGTGCCGATCTGGAGGAGGAGAAGGCTAACAACCACTAAGAAAGTGCCGATCTGGAGGAGGAGAAGGCTAACAATCACTAAGAAAGTGCCGATCTGGAGGAGGAGAAGGCTAACAACCACTAAGAAAGTGCCGATCTGGAGGAGGAGAAGGCTAACAACCACTAAGACAGTGCCGACTGGAGGAGGAGAAGGCTAACAGCCACTAAGAAAGTGCTGATCTGGAGGAGGAGAAGGCTAACAACCACTAAGAAAGTGCCGATCTGGAGGAGGAGAAGGCTAACAACCACTAAGAAAGAGCCGATCTGGAGGAGGAGAAGGCTAACAACCACTAAGAAAGTGCCGATCTGGAGGAGGAGAAGGCTAACAACCACTAAGAAAGTGCCGATCTGGAGGAGGAGAAGGCTAACAACCACTAAGATACCAAACTCTGGTCCTAATATGCAGCGATCACCAGGGAGGGGATAACTGTGCATGGGATCATCCATCAGCAAGACCCGCAGCAATGCCTAATCGGCACAGGTCACTGGAGGGAGGGGGGCACTCACGCCCGCTCCTGATCGGCACAGGTCACTGGGGGGCACTCACACCCGCTGCTGATCTGCACAGGTCACTGGGGGGGGGGGGATAATTGTGTGTGGAAGATTAATGCCCCAGAATAAAGCCGCACACTGTTGTAGAGGAGAATATACACACTTGCATCTCAATTCATTATCAAGCAGATTATGTATAGAATTACTGAAATAAAACACATATTATATAGAGTCATTACACACACAGGGATCCATTTCATGGGTTTATTTCTGTTAATGTTGATGATTATGGCTTACAGCCAATGAAAATGCAAATCTCTGCACATTAGAATAATTAACACAAAACACCTGCAAAGACTTACTACCATATATACTCGAGTATAAGCCGAGGCCCCTAATTTTACCCTCCAAAACTAGGGAAACGTACTGACTCAAGTATAAGCCTAGGGGGGAAAATGAAGCAGACTCTCATCATGGTAAATGGCCCCCCATTACTGGTATATAGTCCCCCATCACTGGTATATAGTCCCCCATCGCTGGTATATAGACCTCCATCGCTGGTATATTGCACCCTCTTCACTGGTATACAGTCCCCCCGTCAGTGGTATACAGGTCCCCATCAGTGGTATACAGGCCCACATTAGTGGTATACAGGCCCCAATCAGTTGTATACAAGCCCCATTAGAGTTATACAGGCCCCATCAGTGGTATACAGGCCCCCATTAGTGGTATACAGGTCCCCATAGTGGTATACAGGCCCCCATCAGTGGTATACAGGCCCCCATCAGTGGTATACAGGCTCACATTAGTGGTATACAGGCCCCCATCAGTGGTATACAGGCTCACATTAGTGGTATACAGGCCCCCATCAGTGGTATACAGGTCCCCATCAGTGGTATACAGGCCCCATCAGTGGTATACAGGCCCCCATCAGTGGTATACAGGCCCCCATCAGTGGTATACAGGCCCCCATCAGTGGTATACAGGCCCCCATCAGTGGTATACAGGCCCCCCATCAGTTGGTATACAGGCCCCATCAGTGTATACAGGCCCACATCATGGTATACAGTCCCCATCAGTGGTATACAGGCCCCATCAGGGTATAACAGGCCCCCATCAGTGGTATACAAGCCCCCATCAGTGGTATACAAGCCCCATGAGTTGGTATACAGGCCCAATCAGTGGACAGCAGCCCCATTAGTGGTATACAGCCCCCCCATTAGTGGTATACGGGCCCCCATCACAGGTTACTGCCCCCTATGCTGCCGCACACCTGCGTCCTCCGCTTCCTGCTTTTGCCGGCTTCTATTGCTATGACTGGTGCAGCAGCGATGACATCATCACTGCTGCGCTGGTCACATGACGCCGGCGAAAGCAGGAAGAAGCAGGGACCAGAGGGCGCAGCAGTGACATAGCAACGGAGGGTGAGAATAAATGCTTTGTTATTTTAAGGTGTGGGGAAGCATGGGGGCAGTAAACTGTGATGGGGGGTGGGGCGCATACACAGTGCAATGTAATATGCACCGCTCCCCCTGCCGCTGATGGACAGGGGGATGCAGTGCATATTGCATTGCACTAATGAGTGGCCCCACGTGACCGGCCGCTCATACTACAGCCTCCCCGCCTCCTCCAGCCCCCGGACACCGGCCCCCCACTGAGCAAGTACCACTGACTCGAGTATAAGCCGAGGGGGGCACTTTACAGCACAATTTTTGTGCTGAAAAACTTGGCTTATACTCGAGTATATACGGTAAGTATTTAAAATGGTCCCTTCGTCTGATTCAGTAGTTACACAATCATAGGGAAGACTGCTGACTTAGATGACTGAAATGTCCAGAAGGCAGTCATTGACACTGCACAAGGAGGGCAAGCCAGAAAAGGTCATTGGAAATCGCGGCCCCAGAGTCTGGAGGAAGAGCGGAGAGGCCACAATCTAAGAGTCTGGAGGAAGAGTGGAGAGGCCACAACCCAAGAGTCTGGAGGAAGAGCGGAGAGGCCACAATCCAAGAGTCTGGAGGAAGAGCGGAGAGGCCACAATCCAAGAGTCTGGAGGAAGAGTGGAGAGGCCACAATCCAAGAGTCTGGAGGAAGAGAGGAGAGGCCACAATCCAAGAGTCTGGAGGAAGAGTGGAGAGGCCACAATCCAAGAGTCTGGAGGAAGAGTGGAGAGGCCACAATCCAGAGTCTGGAGGAAGAGTGGAGAGGCCACAATCCCAGAGTCTGGACGGAGAGTGGAGAGGCCACAATCCCAGAGTCTGGAGGAAGAGCGGAGAGGCCACAATCCCAGAGTCTGGAGGAAGAGTGGAGAGGCCACAATCTAAGAGTCTGGAGGAAGAGTGGAGAGGCCACAACCCAAGATTCTGGAGGAAGAGCAGAGAGGCCACAATCCCAGAGTCTGGAGGAAGAGCGGAGAGGCCACAATCCCAGAGTCTGGAGGAAGAGCGGAGAGGACACAATCCCAGAGTCTGGAGGAAGAGTGGAGAGGCCACAATCCAAGAGTCTGGAGGAAGAGCGGAGAGGCCACAATCCAAGAGTGTGGAGGAAGAGTGGAGAGGCCACAATCCCAGAGTCTGGAGGAAGAGCGGAGAGGCCTCAATCCCAGAGTCTGGAGGAAGAGCGGAGAGGCCACAATCCAAGAGTCTGGAGGAAGAGCGGAGAGGCCACAATCCCAGAGTCTGGAGGAAGAGCGGAGAGGCCACAATCCCAGAGTCTGGAGGAAGAGCGGAGAGGCCACAATCCAAGAGTGTGGAGGAAGAGTGGAGAGGCCACAATCCCAGAGTCTGGAGGAAGAGCGGAGAGGCCTCAATCCCAGAGTCTGGAGGAAGAGCGGAGAGGCCACAATCCAAGATGTGGAGGAAGAGTGGAGAGGCCACAATCCCAGAGTCTGGAGGAAGAGCGGAGAGGCCACAATCCCAGAGTCTGGAGGAAGAGCGGAGAGGCCACAATCCCAGAGTCTGGAGGAAGAGTGGAGAGGCCACAATCCAAGAGTGTGGAGGAAGAGTGGAGAGGCCACAATCCCAGAGTCTGGAGGAAGAGCGGAGAGGCCTCAATCCCAGAGTCTGGAGGAAGAGCGGAGAGGCCACAATCCAAGAGTCTGGAGGAAGAGCGGAGAGGCCACAATCCCAGAGTCTGGAGGAAGAGCGGAGAGGCCACAATCCCAGAGTCTGGAGGAAGAGCGGAGAGGCCACAATCCCAGAGTCTGGAGGAAGAGCGGAGAGGCCACAATCCCAGAGTCTGGAGGAAGAGTGGAGAGGCCACAATCCCAGAGTCTGGAGGAAGAGCGGAGAGGACAAATCCAAGAGTCTGGAGGAAGAGTGGAGAGGCCACAATCCCAGAGTCTGGAGGAAGAGTGGAGAAGCCACAATCCCAGAGTCTGGAGGAAGAGTGGAGAGGCCACAATCCAAGAGTCTGTAGGAAGAGCGGAGAGGCCTCAATCCCAGAGTCTGGAGGAAGAGCGGAGAGGACACAATCCCAGAGTCTGGAGGAAGAGGGAGAGGCCACAATCCAAGAGTCTGGAGGAAGAGGGAGAGGCCACAATCCAGAGTCTGGAGGAAGAGGGAGAGGCCACAATCCCAGAGTCTGGAGGAAGAGCGGAGAGGCCACAATCCAAGAGTCTGGAGGAAGAGCGGAGAGGCCACAATCCAGAGTCTGGAGGAAGAGCGAGAGGCCACAATCCAAGAGTCTGGAGGAAGAGCGGAGAGGCCACAATCCAGAGTCTGGAGGAAGAGCGGAGAGGCCACAATCCAAGAGTCTGGAGGAAGAGCGGAGAGGCCACAATCCAAGAGTCTGGAGGAAGAGCGGAGAGGCCACAATCCAAGTCTGGAGGAAGAGCGGAGAGGCCACAATCCCAGAGTCTGGAGGAAGAGCGGAGAGGCCACAATCCAAGAGTCTGGAGGAAGAGCGGAGAGGCCACAATCCAGAGTCTGGAGGAAGAGTGGAGAGGCCACAATCCAAGAGTCTGGAGGAAGAGCGGAGAGGCCACAATCCAAGAGTCTGGAGGAAGAGCGGAGAGGGCCACAATCCAAGAGTCTGGAGAAGAGTGGAGAGGGCCACAATCCAAGAGTCTGGAGGAAGAGCGGAGAGGCCACAATCCCAAGAGTCTGGAGGAAGAGCGGAGAGGCCACAATCCCAGAGTCTGGAGGAAGAGCGGAGAGGCCACAATCCAAGAGTCTGGAGGAAGAGGGAGAGGCCACAATCCAAGAGTCTGGAGGAAGAGCGGAGAGGCCACAATCCAAGAGTCTGGAGGAAGAGCGGAGAGGCCACAACCCAAGAGTCTGGAGGAAGAGTGGAGAGGCCACAATCCAAGAGTCTGGAGGAAGAGCGGAGAGGCCACAATCCAGAGTCTGGAGGAAGAGCGGAGAGGCCACAATCCAGAGTCTGGAGGAAGAGCTGGAGAGGCCACAATCCAAGAGTCTGGAGGAAGAGGGAGAGGCCACAATCCCAGAGTCTGGAGGAAGAGCGGAGAGGCCACAATCCAAGAGTCTGGAGGAAGAGCGGAGAGGCCACAATCCAAGAGTCTGGAGGAAGAGCGGAGAGGCCACAATCCAAGAGTCTGGAGGAAGAGCGGAGAGGCCACAATCCAGAGTCTGGAGGAAGAGCGGAGAGGCCACAATCCCAGAGTCTGGAGGAAGAGGGAGAGGCACAATCCAGAGTCTGGAGGAAGAGCGGAGAGGCCACAATCCAAGAGTCTGGAGGAAGAGCGGAGAGGCCACAATCCAAGAGTCTGGAGGAAGAGCGGAGAGGGCCACAATCCAGAGTCTGGAGGAAGAGTGGAGAGGCCACAATCCAGAGTCTGGAGAAGAGGGAGAGGCCACAATCCAAGAGTCTGGAGGAAGAGTGGAGAGGCCACAATCCAAGAGTCTGGAGGAAGAGCGGAGAGGCCACAATCCAAGAGTCTGGAGGAAGAGCGGAGAGGCCACAATCCAAGAGTCTGGAGGAAGAGCGGAGAGGCCACAATCCAGAGTCTGGAGGAAGAGGGAGAGGCCACAATCCAAGAGTCTGGAGGAAGAGGGAGAGGCCACAATCCAGAGTCTGGAGGAAGAGTGGAAGGACCACAATCCAAGAGTCTGGAGGAAGAGTGGAGAGGCCACAATCCAAGAGTCTGGAGGAAGAGCGGAGAGGCCACAATCCACAGAGTCTGGAGGAAGAGTCGAGAGAGGACCACAATCCAAGAGTCTGGAGGAAGAGCGGAGAGGCCACAATCCAAGAGTCTGGAGGAAGAGCGGAGAGGCCACAATCCCAGAGTCTGGAGGAAGAGGGAGAGGCCACAATCCAGAGTCTGGAGGAAGAGGGAGAGGCCACAATCCAAGAGTCTGGAGGAAGAGCGGAGAGGCCACAATCCAAGAGTCTGGAGGAAGAGGGAGAGGCCACAATCACAGAGTCTGGAGGAAGAGCGGAGAGGCCACAATCCAAGAGTCTGGAGGAAGAGCGGAGAGGCCACAATCCAAGAGTCTGGAGGAAGAGCGGAGAGGCCACAATCCAAGAGTCTGGAGGAAGAGGGAGAGGCCACAATCCAAGAGTCTGGAGGAAGAGCGGAGAGGCCACAATCCAAGAGTCTGGAGGAAGAGCGGAGAGGCCACAATCCCAGAGTCTGGAGGAAGAGCGGAGAGGCCACAATCCAAGAGTCTGGAGGAAGAGCGGAGAGGCCACAATCCAAGAGTCTGGAGGAAGAGCGGAGAGGTCACAATCCAAGGGTCTGGAGGAAGAGTGGAGAGGCCACAATCCAAGAGTCTGGAGGAAGAGCGGAGAGGCCACAATCCAAGAGTCTGGAGGAAGAGCGGAGAGGCCACAATCCCAGAGTCTGGAGGAAGAGCGGAGAGGACACAATCCCAGAGTCTGGAGGAAGAGCAGAGAGGACACAATCCCAGAGTCTGGAGGAAGAGTGGAGAGGCCACAATCCAAGAGTCTGGAGGAAGAGCAGAGAGGCCACAATCCCAGAGTCTGGAGGAAGAGTGGAGAGGCCACAATCCAAGAGTCTGGAGGAAGAGCGGAGAGGCCACAATCCAAGAGTCTGGAGGAAGAGTGGAGAGGCCACAATCCAAGAGTCTGGAGGAAGAGTGGAGAGGTCACAATCCAAGAGTCTGGAGGAAGAGTGGAGAGGCCACAATCCAAGAGTCTGGAGGAAGAGTGGAGAGGCCACAATCCCAGACTGTATAGAATTTGCTGAGATAGTGACCTTTGGGTTTTCATTGGTCTTAAGCCACAATCATCAACATTAACAGAAATAAACACATGAAATAGATCCCACTGTGTGTAATGACTCCATATAATATATGTGTTTCACTTAATGTATTGAATTACTTTCATAAATTATCTGGTTCATGATTTTCTCATTTATTGAGATGCTCCAGTAGATATTTCAGGACAAAAAAAAAAAAAAGGAAAACTCAGAAGTGTGAGAGCGGGGGAGGACATGACAGGTGGCAAGGCGAGGATGAGGCGAGGATGAGGCGAGGATGAGGCTAGGATGAGGCGAGGATGACGCGAGGATGAGGATGAGGCGAGGATGAGGCGAGGATGAGGATGAGGATAAGGCGAGGATGAGGCGTGGATGAGGATGAGGATAAGGCGAGGATGAGGCGTGGATGAGGATGAGGCGAGGATGAGGATGAGGCGAGGATAAGGCGAGGATGAGGCGAGGATGAGGATGAGGCGAGGATAAGGCGAGGATGAGGATGAGGCGAGGATGAGGCGAGGATGAGGCGAGGATGAGGCGAGGATGAGGCGAGGATGAGGCGAGGATGAGGATAAGGCGAGGATGAGGCGAGGATGAGGATAAGGCGAGGATGAGGCAAGGATGAGGCGAGGGTGAGGATGAGGCGAGGATGAGGCGAGGATGAGGCGAGGATAAGGCGAGCATGAGGCGAGGACGCTCTGAAGAAGAGGAGTTTTGATCCTCTGTGATTCCGCAGTTTCCATGGTAACAGAGTGTCCTCAGCTTCTGCACACGAGACATGGGAGGTTTGGTTCAGAGAACGGATTTCAGATGAGATATCCAAGATCTAAATGTGGAGATAGAGAACACAGGAGAGAGGCCGCCAGGGGGGACAGACAGGGGCCCAGAGGGCCGGACAGACGGGGCCCAGGGGAAGCCCGGGCGCGAGGGCCGGACAGACGGGGCCCAGGATAAGCCCGGGCGCGAGGGACAGATCGACGGGGCCCAGGGGGAGCCCGTGCACGAGGGACGGACACACGGGGCCCAGGGGGAGCCCGGGCATGAGGGATGGACAGACGGGGCCCAGGGGGAGCCCGGGGGCGAGGGACAGACAGACAGGGCCCAGGGGGAGCCCGTGCGTGAGGGACGGACACACGGGGCCCAGGGGGCGAGGGACGGACAGACGGGGCCCAGGGGGAGCTCGGGGGCGAGGGACTGACAGACGGGGCCCAGGGAGAGCCCGGGGGCGAGGGACAGACGGGGCCCAGGGGGAGCCCGGGGGCGATGGACGGACAGACGGGGCCCAAGGGGAGCTCGGGGGCGAGGGACGGACAGACGAGGCCCAGAGGGAGCTCGGGGGCGAGGGACGGACAGACAGGGCCCAGGGGGAGTCCAGGGGCGAGGGACGGACAGACGGAGCCCAGGGGGGAGTCCAGGGGCGAAGGAGGGACAGACTGGGCCCAGGAGAAGTACTGGGGCGAGGGACAGAAGGGGCCCAGGAGAAGTATGAGGGCGAGGGACAGACGGGGCCCAGGAGGAGTACTGGGGCGAGGGACAGAAGGGGCCCAGAAGAAGTATGAGGGCGAGGGACAGACGGGGCCCAGGAGGAGTACAGGGGTGAGGGACAGACAGACTGGGACCAGGAGGAGTACGGGGGCGAGGGACAGACAGATGAGGCCCAGGGGGAGCCCAGGGGCGAAGGAGGGACAGACTGGGCCCAGGAGAAGTACGGGGGTGAGGGACAGACAGACTGGGACCAGGAGGAGTATGGGGGCGAGGGACAGACAGACGGGGCCCAGGAGGAGTACGGGGGCGAGGGACAGACAGACTGGGACCAGGAGGAGTACGGGGGCGAGGGACAGACAGACGGGGCCCAGGAGGAGTACGGGGGCGAGGGACAGACGGGGCCCAGGAGTACGGGGGTGAGGGACAGACAGACGGGGCCCAGGAGGAGTACGGGGGCGAGGGACAGACAGACGGGGCCCAGGAGAAGTACGGGGGCGAGGGACAGACAGACGGGGCCCAGGAGGAGTACGGGGGCGAGGGACAGACAGACGGGGCCCAGGAGGAGTACGGGGGCGAGGGACAAACAGACGGGGCCCAGGAGGAGTACGGGGGCGAGGGACAGACAGACGGGGCCCAGGAGGAGTACGGGGGCGAGGGACAGACAGACGGGGCCCAGGAGGAGTACGGGGGCGAGGGACAGACAGACGGGGCCCAGGAGGAGTACGGGGGCGAGGGACAGACAGACGGGGCCCAGGAGGAGTACGGGGGCGAGGGACAGACAGACGGGGCCCAGGAGAAGTACGGGGGCGAGGGACAGACAGACGGGGCCCAGGAGGAGTACGGGGGCGAGGGACAGACAGACGGGGCCCAGGAGGAGTACGGGGGCGAGGGACAGACATCTTCAGGCGATAGGACAGCATGCAGTCTCTGCCGTCTCCGCAGCCAGGACACACATGGATTGCCCGGCGTCCATTGTCTTGACTATCAGCGTGTATCAGATGAGACCCGGCGTGGGACGACTGAGGAGCGGCCCCCCAACAGGGCGGCACAGATGGAGCCAGCTAATGTTCTCCTAATCCAGCAGAGACAGAGCTGTGCAGACCAGGGGCCTGTACCTGAAGAGCGAGGAGGACGCCGCCGACAATTAACACCTCAGGAGGCCGGCGGTGCACCCTGCGGTGTGTTCCCTTACCTGTGCGTCACGCTCCCTCCAGGCCTGCGCCTTCTGCTCGTGCTCGGTCATGGCTCCCTGCAGCTGCCGCTCCAGCCGCTGGATCTCCTGCACATGCTCCCGCACGCTGCGCTCCCTCTCCGCGTTGTGCTCCTGCTGCAGACGGCTCTTCTCCTGCTCGTGCTCCAGACGCAGATCCACCATCTGATTGGACGATAGAGAATATGGATCATCTCCGTCACAGGCCGGCGCACCCCGATAAACACCACCTCCAAATCCAGGTTGCCCACGTGGACCCCGGAAACTTCACTGGAAAAAAAGTGTCTTCACCGTAAAATCCTTTTCTTGGACCTTTATTGGTGGGAACAGCGCACCCCAATGAAGCGAAAAAGAATTGAGCCAGTCAGTGACTATAGAGGGATTTTTGTCGCTGTGGCCCCATACTGGGCTGCGGGGGGTGGCGGGGTCCGCTGGCACTGGATGAGACGGCAGCTGATACTAATCCCCCCACACAGGCTCCCTACCTGCCACCATTGATGTGGAGCTGCAGGACGCCGCTCTCCGGGCCGCGCAGCTGCCGCCATCAGCCATGGACAGGGGGGCTGCTCACAACAGAAAGGGACTAAACCTGAGTACCGGGACAGGCACAAGCCGGGAGCTCCTGTGCTGTACATTTACATGGGACTGCACCTCCAGCCCCTGGACCCCCATATATACAGAATGGACAGCATAGATTCAGAGGATCCATAGTGTGGAGCCGCGGGGCCAGCACCCACAAAAATACAAACCTGCTCTAGAGAGGAGCATGAAGTGCTGAGTGACGCTCTGCAGGGTGGGCGGTGGCGGCGCAAACGGCAGGCGGCAAGTGCAGCACTGGCAGCTCCCAACAGGTGTCAAGTGCAGTATTGGCAGCTCCCGGCGGGCAGAGAGTGCAGCACTGGCAGCTCCCGGCGGGCAGAGAGTGCAGCACTGGCAGCTCCCGGCGGGCAGAGAGTGCAGCACTGGCAGCTCCCGGCGGACAGAGAGTGCAGCACTGGCAGCTCCCGGCGGGGGTCCTCACCTGCTGCTGGCTGCGCTCTGTCACCTCCTGCAATTGGCGGCTCATCTCCTGACTCTGCTTCTCTCGGAGGATCTTGGATCGGTTCAGGTCCTCCTCCACCTTCTCCATCTGTGGGGGGAAACACAGGATAATGGCAGCTCATTAGAAGAGAGGGGCGTACCTGTGTATGGGGCTTGTGTTGGGCTCCAGGGGGAATGTACAGGATTATTTAGGTGGTCTCACAACAGGGGGGCGACGCTCTGCAGAGGGATACCTCACGTTCAGGGCCGGGGAGTCTTTGGGTGCAGACGTCACTGCTGATCTCCGCAGCGTCAGAATCATTAGTGATGTTGTAAGAAATATCGAGCCATATTCCTACAGCAGCCATATTGTTCAGGTGTCACCATATTTTCCTCACTCCCAGGAGAGCGCTCCCTCTTTTACCCTGAGTGTTAATTAATCTCCTGGATCTGTTCATTAACCTGAGGGTATTAATTTCCTGGCACAACTGTGGCCACACAATAACAAATGGGATAGGTGACACATTGGGACCAGAGACAATTATACAAAGGAAGACCCTCCCCCCCATGAATCTACATTTCCCTCTGCCAGGAGGTCTCATAGAATTGTGGCAGACACATCGGAGCCAGGGAGCGAAGCTTTAATATTTCACTACACCTCACTCACCTAAATATGACAATCATACATATGACACCTAGAGAGCTATAGGACTATAACACATATTTGTACATAACTGTGCGACCTTCCTAACAACCCCAAACATAATAGCAGCCAGTGGGACGAGCGCACACATGTCATGTGTCCTACATTGTAGAGCTAAAATCATAACCAAAAATATGAGAGCATTATCTTCCACTTACGACGCTCCCAGGCAGAGTTATGACCCATAGTAGCTTTTGAATATTTCATATCACAACATGGGGTGGGAACTGCAAGACAGACCCTGGGCAGGAGAGGGGAATAAACCAGCTCTGACAGGGCAGCTGCGGCCCCTCTTTTATCCCAGGCCAGTTCCCTGACTGTCCTGAGTATAGAGGAGGTGCTAGAGAGCTGCCAGGTCAGAAGCCAAATTCATCACAGATATCATCAGCAGGATCCAGCACAATGATCCCATAATCTAAGCCAAGCCCCCTGTCCACCCTGCTTTACCTGCTCCTTCATCTCACCGTACACCTTCTCAGTGCTGCGCTCCACCTGACGCTGGAACTCCTCCTTGGCCTCCGCCTGCAGACGCTGCACCTCCGACACCCGTGACAGGCGCTCCTCCGTCTCCCTGCAAGAAGACAGCAGAGTCAGCGGAATACAGGAGCCTGCAGAGCTCCGCAGCACAGAGGATGTCAGGAGAGGAGTCACACAGATACATAGAGGAAGGAGCAGGTCCCAGCAGCACAGAGGATTTCAGGAGAGGAGTCACAGAGATACATAGAGGAAGGAGCAGGTCCCAGCAGCACAGAGGATGTCAGGAGAGGAGAGACACAGATACATAGAGGAAGGAGTAGGTCCCAGCAGCACAGAGGATTTCAGGAGAGAAGTCACAGAGATACATAGAGGAAGGAGCAGGTCCCAGCAGCACAGAGGATGTCAGGAGAGGAGAGACACAGATACATAAGGAAGGAGCAGGTCCAGCAGCACAGAGGTTTCAGAGAGAGTCACAGAGATACATAGAGGAAGAGAGGCCAGCAGCACAAGGATGCAGGAGAGAGAGACACAGATACATAGAGGAAGGAGCAGGTCCCAGCAGCACAGAGGATTTCAGGAGAGAAGTCACAGAGATACATAGAGGAAGGAGCAGGTCCCAGCAGCACAGAGGATGTCAGGAGAGGAGTCACAGAGATACATAGAGGAAGGAGCAGGTCCCAGCAGCACAGAGGATGTCAGGAGAGGAGTCACAGAGATACATAGAGGAAGGAGCAGGTCCCAGCAGCACAGAGGATGTCAGGAGAGGAGATCACAGAGATACATAGAGGAAGGAGCAGATCCCAGCAGCACAGAGGATTTCAGGAGAGGAGTCACAGAGATACATAGAGGAAGGAGCAGGTCCCCGCAGATTGTAGTCACTTATCTCCAGGCTCCGCACTCACCGCAGGAGCTCGGCCATCTTGCTCAGCTTTTTGGCTCCGTTCTCCTTTTCTTCCTCCAATTTCTTCTGAAGATCATGAACCTGCAGGAGGACACTCAACTGGTGAACTGCAGCTCCGGATGTGACCAAGATGGGAGGATGGGAATGATGGGCCCGCCCTTCGTCACCCCTCTCTGAGCGATGCACCCCCCAGCCTCCGCTCTCACTCTACCCCCCAGCCTCCTCTCTCACTCAACCCCCTCAGCCTCCGCTCTCACTCTACTTCCCCAGCCTCCGCTCTCACTCTACCCCCCAGCCTCCTCTCTCACTCTACACCCTCCCAGCCTCCTCTCTCACTCAACCCCCTCAGCCTCCTCTCTCACTCTACTCCCCAGCCTCCGCTCTCACTCTACCCCCCCCAGCCTCCTCTCTCACTCTACCCTCCCAGCCTCCTCTCTCACTCACACCTCTCAGCCTCCTCTCTCACTCAACCCCCTCAGCCTCCCTCTCACTCTACCCCCCCAGCCTCCGCTCTCACTCTACTCCCCCCAGCCTCCGCTCTCACTCTCACCCCCCAGCCTCCGCTCTCACTCTACCCCCCCCCAGCCTCCCTCTCACTCTACCACCCCCCAGCCTCCTCTCTCACTCTACCACCCTCCCAGCCTCCTCTCTCACTCCTACCACCCTCCAGCCTCCTCTCTCACTCTACCACACCCCCCCAGCCTCCGCTCACCTTTCTTTCCCACTGATTTTCCTTTTGCAGCTTTTCCTTCTGGAATTTGCTTTTCTGCTCCTGTAAGAGATGAGAGTTCATGTCAGGGCTGCTGGAGTTGTGGTGCGGCGGTGCTGGGTCTCGTACCCGCAGGTCCTGCTGCAGTGGTGCTCGCGCTCCTGTGATTGCTGTTTGCTCTGTGACAAGGAATGTTCCAGCTCTTCAATCAGCGCCGAGGCCTGAGGTGGGGGGGGGTGAGGAGAGCAGGGGTCAGCAACCACACACACTTTTATAGGACCCTCACCCCTCCCCCACACACCTTGGCTGCGGCCAGCGCACTCTGCTGGGTGATGTAGTCCACTTCGGCCTGGTACTTGTGGTGCAGCTCCTGCCGCTGCTGCTCCAGGTCACGGCTCAGGTGATCGCGCTCCTTCTGTGCGGCGCTAAGTCTGATGATACAAGAGGAGCAGAGATGATACCCCGCACAGCAGACAAAGCCAAGACCGCACCACGACAAAGCATACCCCTGCACCGCCAACAAAGCCAACCCTGCAACGCACCGCCGACAAGCCAAGATCCGCACCGTATCACGACAAAGCCAAGACCGCACCGCCAACAAAGCCAAACCCCGCACAACCGACAAAGCAAGATCACCGCCGACAAAGCCAACCCGCAACGCACCGCCAACAAAGCCAAGACCGCATCGTATCACCGACAAAGCCAAGACCGCGCCGCCAACAAAGCCAACCCCGCACAACCGACAAAGCCAAGATTGCACCGCCGACAAAGCCAACCCCGCAACGCACCGCCAACAAAGCCAAGACCGCACCGTATCACCGACAAAGCCAAGACCGCGCCGCCAACAAAGCCAACCCCGCAACACATCGCCGACAAAGCCAAGACCGCACCGCTAACAAAGCCAATCACGCAACGCACCGCCGACAAAGCCAAGATCGCACCGCCTACAAAGCAAACCCCGCACCGCCGACAAAGTCAAGACCGCACCGCCAACAAACCCAACCTGCACCGCACACAAAGCCAACCCCGCACCGCAGACAAACCCAACCCCACACCTCACTGCAGACAAACCCAACACCACACCACACACAAAGCCAACCCCGCACTGTACCACAGACAAAGCCAAGACCGCACCGCACCGCAGACAAACCAACCCGAACCCACACAAACCAACCCATCGCACACAAACCCAACCCAGCACCGCCGACAAAACCAACCCCGCACCGCAGACAAACCCAACCCCACACCTCACTGCAGACAAACCCAACACTGCACCGCACACAAAGCCAACCCCGCACCGCACCACACACAAACCCAACCCCGCACTGTACCGCAGACAAAGCCAAGACCGCACCGCAGACAAACCCAACCCCGAACCGCACACAAACCCAACCCAGCACCGCCGACAAAACCAACCCCGCACCGCAGACAAACCCAACCCCACAACTCACTGCAGACAAACCCAACACTGCACCGCACACAAAGCCAACCCCGCACCGCACCACACACAAACCCAACCCCGCACCACAGACAAACCCAGCTCTTCTCCGTGGGGAAAGTCAGATGTAGCAGCGCTGAGTGATACGCCGGATGTAGCAGAGACCATGTACTCACCGTGCACTCAGCTCCCGCACCTCACCGCGCGCCGTCTGCCATGACGCCTCCAGCTCCGCCTTCTCCTGAGACAACGTCTGCCGCTGTAGACTACTATTCTCAGCCTCCACCGTCAGCTGCTGCACACGAGACTCCAGCTCCATCACCGTGTGCGCCTGCAGGAGAAAGTCACCAGATGTTAGTTCGCCGGGGCGAGGGAAACCCGCAGCATTGCAGCGGGCTCGGAGGGACAAAGGGTGAGGAGGAGGGATGGGGGGCATGGTGTGAGGGGCATCCTCACGGTGGTCTTGGTCTGGGTCATGTAGTCGTCCTCCATCTTCAGCAGTCTGGTGTCGCTGTGTGGAGGAGGGGGACGGGGTGTGGGGTGGGGTATGTGGAGGGTGTGTGGGTCTCACGGTGGTCTTGGTCTGGGTCATGTAGTCGTCCTCCATCTTCAGCAGTCTGCTGTTGGTGTCGTCCAGCAGCTCCTGGATATTTTCTGTGTGTTTCTTCTGGAGATCAAACTTCTCCTGCTCCATGTCCGCCACCGCCGAGTGCAGCTGTACAGGGAGAGAACCACAGCTGCTGCAGAACCTCAAAACACATCACAGATATTACAGAACCTCCTCACACGCCACAGTTGCTGCAGCACCTCTTACCTTCTTCTCCCACTGCAGGCGCAGGCTGTCAGCGCTCTCCTCACAAGCTTCTTCAGCTCCCGGATCTGCGCCTCTTTGGTCTCGACGGATGAGCTGTGACTCCCGGAGGACGGTCTGCACTGCGCACAGGGAGGACAGATCAGCGGAGCGTCTCCACATGGGAGTTGTAGTCCGGGCAGTGCGGCCTCACCTTTCTTCTCCAGCCTCCTGATCGTCTCCTCGGCCTCCGCCTGCTTGGTTCTGTACAGGTTTTTCATTTCTTCTATCTCATTGTTCTTTCTTTCCAAAATCTAAAGAACAAAACAATCAGGGATCAGCGCAGTGGAGGAGCAAGAGCGCAGAGGAACGTCATCCCCACCCCCGGCCAGAGCCGCAGAGGAACGTCATGCCCACCCCCGGCCAGAGCCGCAGAGGAACGTCGTCCCCACCCCCGGCCAGAACCGCAGAGGAACGTCGCCCCACCCCGGCCAGAGCCGCAGAGGAACGTCGTCCCCACCCCCGGCCAGAGCCGCAGAGGAACGTCGTCCCACACCCCGGCCAGAGCCGCAGAGGAACGTCGTGCCCACCCCCGGCCAGACCGCAGAGGAACGTCGTCCCCACCCCGGCCAGAACCGCAGAGGAACGTCGTCCCCACCCCCGGCCAGAGCCGCCAGAGGAACGTCGTCCCCACCCCCGGCCAGAGCCGCAGAGGAACGTCGTCCCCACCCCCGGCCAGAGCCGCAGAGGAACGTCGTGCCCACCCCCGGCCAGAGCCGCAGAGGAACGTCGTGCCCACCCCCGGCCAGAGCCGCAGAGAACGTCGTGCCCACCCCCGGCCAGAGCCGCAGAGGAACGTCGTGCCCACCCCCGGCCAGAGCCGCAGAGGAACGTCGTCCCACCCCCGGCCAGAGCCGCAGAGGAACGTCGTGCCCACCCCGGCCAGAGCCGCAGAGGAACGTCGTCCCCACCGGCCAGAACCGCAGAGGAACGTCGTGCCCACCCCCGGCCAGAGCCGCAGAGGAACGTCGTCCCCACCCCGGCCAGAGCCGCAGAGAATGTCGTGCCCACCCCCGGCCAGAGCCGCAGAGGAACGTCGTCCCACCCCCGGCCAGAGCCGCAGAGGAACGTCGGCCCACCCCCGGCCAGAGCCGCAGAGAATGTCGTGCCCACCCCGGCCAGAGCCGCAGAGGAACGTCGTGCCCCACCCCCGGCCAGAGCCCAGAGGAACGTCGTGCCCACCCCCGGCCAGAGCCGCAGAGGAACGTCGTCCCACCCCCGGCCAGAGCCGCAGAGGAACGTGTCCCACCCCCGGCCAGAGCCGCAGAGGAACGTCGTGCCCACCCCCGGCCAGAGCCCCAGAGGAACGTCTGCCCCACCCCCGGCCAGAGCCGCAGAGGAACGTCGTCCCCACCCCCGGCCAGAGCCGCAGAGGAACGTCAGTCCCACCCCCGGCCAGAGCCGCAGAGGAACGTCGTGCCCACCCCCGGCCAGAGCCGCAGAGGAACGTCGTCCCACCCCCGGCCAGAGCCGCAGAGGAACGTCGTGCCCACCCCCGGCCAGAGCCGCAGAGGAACATCGTGCCCACCCCCGGCCAGAGCCGCAGAGGACGTCGTGCCCACCCCGGCCAGAGCCGCAGAGGAACGTCGTGCCCACCCCCGGCCAGAGCCGCAGAGGAACGTCGTGCCCACCCCCGGCCAGAGCCCGCAGAGGAACGTCGTGCCCACCCCTCACCGCTGACCTTTTGGACATCTCCGTCGTGCTTCTGTTGTATCTTCAGCTTCTCCTCATGAAATTTGGCCTCCAGCCCCTTCACCTTCACCTCTATCTGCAGAACATGGGAAAGGCAACATCATCAATGAGATCCAGATCCCGAGAGAGGATCCCGGCCGAGGTCATATCAGATCCCGACAGATCTCAACCGAGGTAATATCAGATCCCAACAGAAGATCCCGGTCGAGGTCATTTCAGATCCCGACAGAAGATCTCAACTGAGGTCATATCAGATCCCGACTGAAGATCCCGGATGAAGTCATATCAGATCCCGACTGAAGATCCCGGCCGAGGTGATATTTAGCCGTGTTCATTTTACACATCGTGTTTCCGCTCTGTTTTCTATGAAGTGATGGGAACATTCATGTGGACTCTCTTATCTGACAGAGGAGCCGCCTCTCCGCACAGAGAGCCTGCATGACGTCCAGCAAAAAGGTACAGGAGGAGGGGAGAGAGAGAGAGAGAGGAGAAAGAGAGAGAGAGAGAAAAGAGAGAGAGAGAGAGAGAGAGAGAGAGAGAGAGAGAGAAGAGAAGAGAGAGAAAGAGAGAGAAGAGAGAGAGAAGAGAGAGAAAGAGAGAGAGAGAGAGAGAGAGAGAAGAGAGAGAAGAGAAGAGAGAGAAAGAGAGAGAAAGAGAAGAAGAGAGAGAAGAAGAGAGAGAAGAGAGAGAGAGAGAGAAAGAGAGAGAGAGAGAGAGAAGAAAGAGAGAGAGAGAAAAAGAGAGAAAGAGTGAGAGAGAGAGAGAAGAGAGAGAGAGAAAGAGTGAAGAGGAGCTGAGAGAAGAGGCGGAGCGCAGAGAGAGAGAGGAAGGAGAGAGAGAAGAGCGGAGAGAGAGAGAGAAGGAAGAGGCGGAGCGAGAGAAGGAAGAGGCAGAGAGGAGTGAGAGAGAAGGAAGAGGCGGAGGAGAGAGAGAGAGAAGAGAAGAGGCGGAGCGAAGAGAGAGAAGGAAGAGGCGGAGCGAGAGAGAGAGAAGGAAGAGGCGGAGCGAGAGGAGAGAGAAGGAAGAGGCGGAGCGAGAGAGAGAGAAGGAAGAGGCGGAGCGAGAGAGAGAGAGAAGGAAGAGGCGGAGCGAGAGAGAGAGAAGGAAGAGGCGGAGCGAGAGAGAGAGAAGGAAGAGGCGGAGCGAGAGAGAGAGAAGGAAGAGGCGGAGCGAGAGAGAGAAGGAAGAGGCGGAGCGAGAGAGAGAGAAGGAAGAGGCGGAGCGAGAGAGAAGGAAGGAGGCGGAGCGAGAGGAGAGAAGGAAGAGGCGGAGCGAGGAGAGAGAAGGAAGAGGCGAGCGAAGAGGGAAGAGAGCGAGAGAGAGAGAAGGAAGAGGCGGAGCGAGAGAGAGAGAAGGAAGAGGCGGAGCGAGAGGAGAGAGAGAAGGAAGAGGCGGAGCGAGAGAGAGAGAAGGAAGAGGCGGAGCGAGAGAGAGAGAGAAGGAAGAGGCGGAGCGAGAGAGAGAGAGAAGGAAGAGGCGGAGCGAGAGAGAGAGAAGGAAGAGGCGGAGCGAGAGAAGAGAGAAGGAAGAGGCGGAGCGAGAGGAGAAGAGGCGGAGAGAGAGAGAAGAGAGGCGGAGCGAGAGAGAGAGAGAAGGAAGAGGCGGAGCGAGAGAGAACGGAAGAGGAGGAAGCGGACGAGAGAGAGAGAAGGAGAGGGAGCGAGAGGAGAGAAGGAAGAGGCGGAGCGAGAGAGAGAGGAAGAGGCGGAGCGAGAGAGAGAGAGGAAGAGGCGGAGCGAGAGAGAGAGAAGGAAGAGGCGGAGCGAGAGAGAGGAGAGAAGAGAGGGAGCGAGAGGAGAGAGAAGGAAGAGGCGGAGCGAGAGAGAGAAGGAAGAGGCGGAGCGAGAGAGAGAGAAGGAAGAGGCGGAGCGAGAGAGAGAGAGAAGGAAGAGGCGGAGCGAGAAGAGAGGAGAGAAGGAAGAGGCGGAGCGAGAGAGGAGAGAGGGAAGAGAGGCGGGCGGAGCGAGAGGAGAGAGAAGGAAGAGGGCGGAGCGAGAGAGAGAAGGGGAGCGAGAGAGAGAAGGAAGAGGCGGAGCGAGAGAGGAGAAGGAAGAGGCGGAGGAGAGAGAGAGAAGGAAGAGGCGGAGAGCGACGAGAGAGAGAAGGAAGAGGCGGAGCGAGAGGAGAGAGAAGGAAGAGGCGGAGACGAGAGAGAGAGAAGGAAGAGGGGACGGAGAGAGAGAAGGAAGAGGCGGAGCGAGAGAGAGAGGAGAGAAGGAAGAGGCGGAGCGAGAGAGAGAGAGAAGGAAGAGGCGGAGCGAGAGAGAGAAGGAAGAGGCGGAGAGAGAGAGAGAAGAAGAGCGGAGAGAGAGAGAGAGAGAGAGAAGGGGGAGGAGCAGAGGAGAGAAGAAGGAAGAGGCGGAGGAGAGAGAAGAAGGAAGAGGCGGAGCGAGAGAGAGAGAAGGAAGAGGCGGAGCGAGGAGAGAGAGAAGGAAGAGGCGGAGACGGAGAGAGAGAAAGGAAGAGGCGGAGAGAGAGAGAGAGAAGGAAGAGGCGGAGCTGAGAGAGAGAAGGAAGAGGCGGAGCAGAGAGAGAGAAGGAAGAGGCGGAGCGAGGAGAGAGAGAAGGAAGAGGCGGAGCGAGAGAGAGAGAGAAGGAAGAGGCGGAGCGGAGAGAGAGAGAAGGAAGAGGCGGAGCGAGAGAGAGAGAAGGAAGAGGCGGAGCGAGAGAGAGAGAAGGAAGAGGCGGGAGCGAGAGAGAGAGAAGGAAGAGGCGGAGCGAGAGAGAGAGAGAAGGAAGAGGCGGAGCCGAGAGAGAGAGAAGGAAGAGGCGGAGCAAGAGAGAGAGAAGGAAGAGGCGGGAGCGGAGAGAGAGAGAAGGAAGAGGCGGACGAGAGGAGAGGAGAGAAGGAAGAGGCGGACGAGAGGAGAGAGAAGGAAGAGGCGGAGCGAGAGAGAGAGAAGGAAGAGGCGGAGCGAGAGAGAGAAGGAAGAGGCGGAGCGAGAGAGGAGAGAGAGAAGGAAGAGGCGGAGCGAGAGAGAGAGAGAAGGAAGAGGCGGAGCGGGAGAGAGAGAAGAGGCGGAGCGAGAGAGAGAGAGAAGGAAGAGGCGGAGCGGGAGACTGTCACAGAAGAAAACACCGGCAACAAGCGGGGATTTCTGATTTCTGACAGCACAGACACAGCAGAAGGGACCACAGTACCTCCTTGTTATGTAACCTGGAGAGGCCGCGCTCATCCTTGAAATCTGCACTTCTACCGAGGCGTGAGTCTGGAGAGATCTACAGAGACGTCATCAGATATATTATACAACAGTGACATCACCACTCTCCACATATAGGGGGGATGGTGCACGTACCGGGGTGAGAGGAGGGGTCTTGTTCCGCAGATATCTTGGGTTTTCTATCTGTGGACACAATGAAGGATGTTATGTTGGTGAAACACATGGAGAAGGACGTGGCGTGGCCCAGAAGGGAGGAGGAGGAGGCGGGTGGCGTGGCCCAGAAGGGAGGGGGAGGAGGAGGCGGTGGCGTGGCTCAGAAGTGAGGAGGAGGCGGGTGGCGTGGTCCAGAAGGGAGGAGGAGGTAGTGGCGTGGCCCAGAAGGGAGGAGGAGGAGGCGGTGGCGTGGCCCAAAAGAGAGGAGGAGGAGGCGGTGGCGTGGCCCAGAAGTGAGGAGGAGGAGGCGGTGGTGTGGCTCAGAAGTGAGGAGGGAGGCGGTGGCGTGGTCCAGAAGGGAGGAGGAGGCAGTGGCGTGGCCAGAAGGGAGGAGGAGGAGGCGGTGGCGTGGCCCAAAAGAGAGGAGGAGGAGGTGGTGGTGTGGCCAGAAGGAGGAGGAGGAGGTGGTGTGGCCCAGAAGGGAGGAGGAGGAGGCGGTGGTGTGGCCAGAGGGAGGAGGAGGGGCGGTGGTGTGGCCCAGAAGTGAGGAGAAGGAGGGAGGCGGCGTGGCCAAAAGGAAGGTGGTGGTGTGCCAGAAGGGAGGAGGAGGACGGTGGTGTGGCCCAGAAGGGAGGAGGAGGCGGTGGTGTGGCCCAGAAGGGAGGAGGAGGAGGCAGTGGTGTGGCCCAGAAGGGAGGAGGAGGAGGCGGTGGTGTGGCCCAGAAGGGAGGAGGAGGAGGTGGTGTGGCCCAGAAGGGAGGAAGAGAGGAGGCGGTGGTGTGGCCAGAAGGGAGGAGGAGGAGGCGGGTGGTGTGGCCCAGAAGGAGAGGAGGAGGCGGTGGTGTGGCCCAGAAGGGAGGAGGAGGAGGCGGGGGCGTGGCCCAGAAGGGAGGAGGAGGAGGTGGTGGCGTGGCTCAGAAGTGACGAGGAGGAGGCGGTGGTGTGCCCAGAAAGGAGGAGGAGGAGGCGGTGGTGTGGCCCAGAAGGGAGGAGGAGGAGGGGCGGTGGCTGGCCCAGAAGGGAGGAGGAGGAGGCTGGTGTGTGGCCCAGAAGGGAGGAGGAGGAGGCGGTGGTGTGGCCCAGAAGGGAGGAGGAGGAGGCGGTGGTGTGGCCCAGAAGGGAGGAGGAGGAGGTGGTGGTGTGGCCCAGAAGGGAGGAGGAGGCGGCGGTGCGGCCCAGAAGGGAGGAGGAGGCGGCGGTGGCAGTGTGGCCCAGAAAAGAGGAGGGAGGAGGAGATGGTGGCGGTGTGGCCCAGAAGGGAGGAAGGGAGGAAGTGGTGACGGCGTGGCCCAGAAGGGAGGGAGGCGGGGCTGGTGTGGCCCAGAAGGGAGGAGGAGGCGGTGGTGTGGCCCAGAAGGGAGGAGGAGGCGGCGTGGCCCAGAAGGGAGGAGGAGGCGGCGTGGCCCAGAAGGGAGGAGGAGGCGGTGGCGGCGTGGCCCAGAAGGGAGGAGGAGGAGGTGGTGTGGCCCAGAAGGGAGGAGGCGAGGCCCAGAAGGGAGGGAGGCGGGCGGGCCCAGAAGGGAGGAGGGAGGCCAGGGGGGTGCGACGGTGTGGCCCAGAAGGGAGGAGGCGGTGTGCGCTGGCCCAGAAGGGAGGAGGCGGTGTGGCCAGAAGGGAGGAAGAGGCGGTGGCTGGCGTGGCCCAGAAGGGAGGAGGAGGTGTGACACACAGGGGAGTTGGAAGCGGAGTGGCCAGAGGGGAGGAGGGGGCGGCGTGACTAGAGAGGGGGCGAGTGAGGAAAGAGGGATATATTCTGACAATTCGATGAAGTGATATCCCAATAATCCATAATCAATCTATATGGCCCCCTCCTTAAGGAATCCCCTCTACAATGTCACTTGTTGATTAAGCCACACAGGAGCGCCTTTGTACCCGTAATCGTATCCCGAGACACAAAAAGAAGCTAACCACATAAACGGGAACGAAAGGTAAGTACTCGAAAGGAAGCCCCACCACCCTCCGAGTGTGGAGAGAAAGGTGAGAGATCACTTCCAGGAGGTCTCATAGAATTCTGTGAGACACCGGAGCCAGGGAAAGAAGTGTTAATATTACACTACACATCACTGCCCCAGATATGTCATAATTCAGACATCGGTAGAGATGTAGGACCATAAGGCTAAACTGTGCAACAAACCGAACTATCCCAACAGTAATATTGGCCAGTGTGACGACCGTAGACATGTCGTGTGTCCTACCATCTCCGCCTATGACGCTCCCAGGCAGAGTTATGGGAAAGGCTGCTGTTTGTCAGCATCTTCAGGTACTGTGCGGAAAGGAGAGGAGCAAAGGGATCCAACTGTGCGGAAAGGAGAGGAGCAAAGGGATCCAACTGTGCGGGAAGGAGAGGAGCAAAGGGATCCAACTGTGCGGGAAAGAGAGAGGAGCAAAGGGATCCAACTGTGCGGGAAAGAGAGAGGAGCAAAGGGATCCAACTGTGCAGGAAAAAGAGAGGAGCAAAGGATCCAACTGTGCGGAAAAGAGAGAGGAGCAAAGGGATCCAACTGTGCAGGGAAAGAGAGAGGAGCAAAGGATCCAACTGTGCGGGAAAGAGAGAGCAGCAAAGGATCCAACTGTGCACAAAAGAAAGAGGAGCAAAGGATCCAACTGTGCGGGAAGGAGAGGAGCAAAGGATCCAACCTGTGCGGGAAAGAGAGAGGAGCAAAGGGATCCAACTGTGCGGGAAGGAGAGGAGCAAAGGGATCCAACTGTGCAGGAAGGAGAGGAGCAAAGGGATCCAACTGTGCGGGAAAGAAAGAGGAGCAAAGGGATCCAACTGTGCGGGAAGGGGAGAGGAGCAAAGGGATCCAACTGTGCGGGAAAGAGAGAGGAGCAAAGGATCCAACTGTGCACAAAAGAAAGAGGAGCAAAGGGATCCAACTGTAAGGGAAGGAGAGGAGCAAAGGATCCACCTGTGCGGAAAAGAGAGAGGAGCAAAGGGATCCAACTGTGCGGGAAAGAGAGAGGAGCAAAGGGATCCACCTGTGCGGGAAAGAGAGAGGAGCAAAGGGATCAAACTGTGCGGGAAAGAGAGAGGAGCAAAGGATCCAACTGTGCACAAAAGAAAAAGGAGCAAAGGATCCAACTGTGCGGGAAGGAGAGGAGCAAAGGATCCACCTGTGCGGGAAAGAGAGAGGAGCAAAGGGATCCAACTGTGCGGGAAAGAGAGAGGAGCAAAGGGATCCACCTGTGCGGGAAAGAGAGAGGAGCAAAGGGATCCAACTGTGCGGGAAAGAGAGAGGAGCAAAGGATCCAACAGTGCGGGAAAGAGAGAGGAGCAAAGGGATCCAACTGTGCGGGAAGGAGAGGAGCAAAGGATCCAACTGTGCGGGAAAGAGAGAGGAGCAAAGAGATCCAAGTGTGCGGGAAAGAGAGGAGCAAAGGGATCCAACTGTGCGGGAAGGAGAGGAGCAAAGGGATCCAACTGTGCGGGAAAGAAAGAGGAGCAAAGGGATCCAAGTGTGCGGGAAAGAGAGAGGAGCAAAGGGATCCAACTGTGCGGGAAAGAGAGAGGAGCAAAGGGATCCAACTGTGCGGGAAAGAAAGAGGAGCAAAGGGATCCAACTGTGCGGAAAGAAAGAGGAGCAAAGGATCCAACTGTGCGGGAAAGAGAGAGGAGCAAAGGGATCCAACTGTGCGGGAAAGAGAGAGGAGCAAAGGGATCCAACTGTGCGGGAAAGAGAGAGGAGCAAAGGGATCCAACTGTGCGGGAAAGAAAGAGGAGAAAAGGGATCCAACTGTGCGGGAAGGAGAGAGGAGCAAAGGGATCCAACTGTGCGGGAAGGAGAGGAGCAAAGGATCCACCTGTGCGAGAAAGAGAGAGGAGCAAAGGGATCCAACTGTGCGGGAAAGAGAGAGGAGCAAAGGGATCAAACTGTGCGGGAAAGAGAGAGGAGCAAAGGGATCCAACTGTGCGGGAAAGAGAGAGGAGCAAAGGGATCCAACTGTGCGGGAAGGAGAGGAGCAAAGGGATCCAACTGTGCAGAAAAGAGAGAGGAGGGAAGGGATCCAACTGTGCGGGAAAGAAAGAGGAGCAAAGGGATCCAACTGTGCACAAAAGAAAGAGGAGCAAAGGGATCCAACTGTGCGGGAAGGAGAGGAGCAAAGGATCCAACTGTGCGGGAAAGAGAGAGGAGCAAAGGATCCAACTGTGCACAAAAGAAAGAGGAGCAAAGGGATCCAACTGTGCGGGAAGGAGAGGAGCAAAGGATCCAACTGTGCGGGAAAGAGAGAGGAGCAAAGGGATCCAACTGTGCGGGAAAGAGAGAGGAGCAAAGGGATCCAACTGTGCGGGAAGGAGAGGAGCAAAGGATCCAACTGTGCAGAAAAGAGAGAGGAGGGAAGGAAAGAAAGAGGAGCAAAGGGATCCAACTGTGCGGGAAAGAGAGAGGAGGGAAGGGATCCAACTGTGCGGAAAAGAGAGAGGAGCAAAGGATCCAACTTGCAGGAAAGAGAGAGGAGCAAAGAGATCCAACTGTGCGGGAAAGAGAGAGGAGCAAAGGGATCCAACTGTGCGGGAAAGAGAGAGGAGCAAAGGGATCCAACTGTGCGGAAAGAGAGAGGAGCAAAGGGATCCAACTGTGCGGAAAGAGAGAGGAGCAAAGGATCCAACTGGTGCGGGAAAGAGAGAGGAGCAAAGGGATCCAAGTGTGCGGAAAGAGAGAGGAGCAAAGGATCCAACTGTGCGGGAAAGAGAGAGGAGCAAAGGGATCCAACTGTGCGGGAAAGAAAGAGGAGCAAAGGGATCCAACTGTGCCGGAAAGAAAGAGGAGCAAAGGGATCCAACTGTGCGGGAAAGAGAGAGGAGCAAAGGGATCCAACTGTGCGGGAAAGAGAGAGGAGCAAAGGGATCCAACTGTGCGGGAAAGAGAGAGGAGCAAAGGGATCCAACTGTGCGGGAAAGAAAGAGGAGAAAAGGGATCCAACTGTGCGGGAAGGAGAGAGGAGCAAAGGGATCCAACTGTGCGGGAAGGAGAGGAGCAAAGGATCCACCTGTGCGAGAAAGAGAGAGGACAAAGGGATCCAACTGTGCGGGAAAGAGAGAGGAGCAAAGGGATCAAACTGTGCGGGAAAGAGAGAGGAGCAAAGGGATCCAACTGTGCGGGAAAGAGAGAGGAGCAAAGGGATCCAACTGTGCGGGAAGGAGAGGAGCAAAGGGATCCAACTGTGCAGAAAAGAGAGAGGAGGGAAGGGATCCAACTGTGCGGGAAAGAAAGAGGAGCAAAGGGATCCAACTGTGCACAAAAGAAAGAGGAGCAAAGGGATCCAACTGTGCGGGAAGGAGAGGAGCAAAGGATCCAACTGTGCGGGAAAGAGAGAGGAGCAAAGGATCCAACTGTGCACAAAAGAAAGAGGAGCAAAGGGATCCAACTGTGCGGGAAGGAGAGGAGCAAAGGATCCAACTGTGCGGGAAAGAGAGAGGAGCAAAGGGATCCAACTGTGCGGGAAAGAGAGAGGAGCAAAGGGATCCAACTGTGCGGAAGGAGAGGAGCAAAGGGATCCAACTGTGCAGAAAAGAGAGAGGAGGGAAGGAAAGAAAGAGGAGCAAAGGGATCCAACTGTGCGGGAAAGAGAGAGGAGGGAAGGGATCCAACTGTGCGGAAGAGAGAGAGGAGCAAAGGATCCAACTGTGCAGGAAAGAGAGAGGAGCAAAGAGATCCAACTGTGCGGGAAAGAGAGAGGAGCAAAGGGATCCAACTGTGCGGGAAAGAGAGAGGAGCAAAGGGATCCAACTGTGCGGGAAAGAGAGAGGAGCAAAGGGATCCAACTGTGCGGGAAAGAAAGAGGAGCAAAGGGATCCAACTGTGCGGGAAAGAGAGAGAAGCAAAGGGATCCAACTGTGCGGGAAAGAGAGAGGAGCAAAGGGATCCAACTGTGCGGGAAAGAAAGAGGAGCAAAGGGATCCAACTGTGCGGGAAGGAGAGAGGAGCAAAGGGATCCAACTGTGCGGGAAAGAGAGAGGAGCAAAGGATCCAACTGTGCGGGAAAGAAAGAGGAGCAAAGGGATCCAACTGTGCAGAAAAGAGAGAGGAGGGAAGGAAAGAAAGAGGAGCAAAGGGATCCAACTGTGCGGAAAAGAGAGAGGAGCAAAGGGATCCAACTGTGCGGGAAATAGAGAGGAGGGAAGGGATCCAACTGTGCGGAAAAGAGAGAGGAGCAAAGGGATCCAACTGTGCGGGAATGAAAGAGGAGCAAAGGGATCCAACTGTGCGGGAAAGAAAGAGGAGCAAAGGGATCCAACTGTGCGGGAAAGAGAGAGGAGCAAAGGGATCCAACTGTGCGGGAAAGAGAGAGGAGCAAAGGGATCCAACTGTGCGGGAAAGAGAGAGGAGCAAAGGGATCCAACTGTGCGGGAAAGAGGGAGGAGCAAAGGATCCAACTGTGCGGGAAAGAGAGAGGAGCAAAGGGATCCAACTGTGCAGGAAAGAGGAGCAAAGGGATCCAACTGTGCGGGAAAGAGAGAGGAGCAAAGGGATCCAACTGTGCGGGAAAGAGAGAGGAGCAAAGGGACCCAACTGTGCGGGAAAGAGAGAGGAGCAAAGGATCCAACTGTGCACAAAAGAAAGAGGAGCAAAGGGATCCAACTGTGCGGGAAGGAGAGGAGCAAAGGATCCAACTGTGCGGGAAAGAGAGAGGAGCAAAGGGATCCAAGTGTGCGGGAAAGAGAGAGGAGCAAAGGATCCAAGTGTGCGGGAAAGAGAGAGGAGCAAAGGGATCCAACTGTGCGGGAAGGAGAGGAGCAAAGGGATCCAACTGTGCGGGAAAGAAAGAGGAGCAAAGGGATCCAAGTGTGCGGGAAAGAGAGAGGAGCAAAGGGATCCAACTGTGCGGGAAAGAGAGAGGAGCAAAGGGATCCAACTGTGCGGGAAAGAGAGAGGAGCAAAGGGATCCAACTGTGCGGGAAAGAAAGAGGAGCAAAGGGATCCAACTGTGCGGGAAAGAGAGAGGAGCAAAGGGATCCAACTGTGCGGGAAAGAGAGAGGAGCAAAGGGATCCAACTGTGCGGGAAAGAGAGAGGAGCAAAGGGATCCAACTGTGCGGGAAAGAAAGAGGAGCAAAGGGATCCAACTGTGCGGGAAGGAGAGAGGAGCAAAGGGATCCAACTGTGCGGGAAAGAGAGAGGAGCAAAGGGATCCAACTGTGCGGGAAGGAGAGGAGCAAAGGATCCACCTGTGCGGGAAAGAGAGAGGAGCAAAGGGATCCAACTGTGCGGGAAAGAGAGAGGAGCAAAGGGATCCACCTGTGCGGGAAAGAGAGAGGAGCAAAGGGATCCAACTGTGCGGGAAAGAGAGAGGAGCAAAGGGATCAAACTGTGCGGGAAAGAGAGAGAGCAAAGGGATCCAACTGTGCGGGAAAGAGAGAGGAGCAAAGGGATCCAACTGTGCGGGAAAGAGAGAGGAGCAAAGGGATCCAACTGTGCAGAAAAGAGAGAGGAGGGAAGGGATCCAACTGTGCGGGAAAGAAAGAGGAGCAAAGGGATCCAACTGTGCGGGAAGGAGAGGAGCAAAGGATCCAACTGTGCGGGAAAGAGAGAGGAGCAAAGGATCCAACTGTGCGGGAAGGAGAGGAGCAAAGGATCCAACTGTGCGGGAAAGAGAGAGGAGCAAAGGGATCCAACTGTGCGGGAAAGAGAGAGGAGCAAAGGGATCCAACTGTGCGGGAAGGAGAGGAGCAAAGGGATCCAACTGTGCAGAAAAGAGAGAGGAGGGAAGGGATCCAATTGTGCGGGAAAGAAAGAGGAGCAAAGGGATCCAACTGTGCGGGAAAGAGAGAGGAGGGAAGGGATCCAACTGTGCGGAAAAGAGAGAGGAGCAAAGGATCCAACTGTGCAGGAAAGAGAGAGGAGCAAAGAGATCCAACTGTGCGGGAAAGAGAGAGGAGCAAAGAGATCCAACTGTGCGGGAAAGAGGAGCAAAGGGATCCAACTGTGCAGGAAAGAGGAGCAAAGGGATCCAACTGTGCGGGAGAAGACAGGAAGAGGAGCAAAGGGATCCAACTGTGCGGGAAAGAGAGAGGAGCAAAGAGATCCAACTGTGCGGGAAAGAGAAAGGAGCAAAGGATCCAACTGTGCGGAAAAGAGAGAGGAGCAAAGGGATCCAACTGTGCGGGAAAGAGAGAGGAGCAAAGGGATCCAACTGTGCGGAAAGAGAGAGGAGCAAAGGGATCCAACTGTGCGGGAAAGAGAGAGGAGCAAAGGATCCAACTGTGCAGGAAAGAGAGAGGAGCAAAGGGATCCAACTGTGCAGGAAAGAAGAGGAGCAAAGGGATCCAACTGTGCGGGAAAGAGAGAGGAGCAAAGGATCCAACTGTGCGGGAAAGAGAGAGGAGCAAAGGGATCCAACTGTGCGGGAAAGAGAGAGGAGCAAAGGATCCAACTGTGCGGGAAAGAGAGAGGAGGAAGGGATCCAACTGTGCGGGAAAGAGAGAGGAGCAAAGGGATCCAACTGTGCAGGAAAGAGAGAGGAGCAAAGGATCCAACTGTGCGGGAAGGAGAGAGGAGCAAAGGATCCAACTGTGCGGGAAAGAGAGAGGAGCAAAGGATCCAACTGTGCAGGAAAGAGAGAGGAGCAAAGGATCCAACTGTGCGGGAAAGAGAGAGGAGCAAAGGATCCAACTGTGCGGGAAAGAGAGAGGAGCAAAGGATCCAACTGTGCGGGAAAGAAAGAGGAGCAAAGGGATCCAACTGTGCGGGAAGGAGAGGAGCAAAGGGATCCAACTGTGCAGAAAAGAGAGAGGAGGAAAGGGATCCAACTGTGCGGGAAAGAGAGAGGAGCAAAGGGATCCAACTGTGCGGGAAGGAGAGGAGCAAAGGGATCCAACTGTGCGGGAAAGAGAGGAGGAAAGGGATCCAACTGTGCGGGAAAGAGAGAGGAGCAAAGGGATCCAACTGTGCGGGAAAGGAAAGGAGCAAAGGGATCCAACTGTGCGGGAAAGAGAGAGGAGCAAAGGATCCAACTGTGCGGGAAAGAGAGAGGAGCAAAGGATCCAACTGTGCGGGAAAGAGAGAGGAGCAAAGGGATCCAACTGTGCGGGAAAGAGAGAGGAGCAAAGGATCCAACTGTGCGGGAAAGAGAGAGGAGCAAAGGGATCCAACTGTGCGGGAAAGAGAGAGGAGCAAAGGGATCCAACTGTGCGGGAAAGAGAGAGGCGCAAAGGGATCCGACTGTGCAGGAATAAGCGAGGACCAACCACAGGAACCAGGAGAGAACCACCTGATCCTGCCTAACATTGAGTCTTCACCTCCAGAGCTGCACTCACTATTCTGTTACATCGTGTCTTATCCTCCAGTCACTTCTAGAGCTGCACTCACATTCTGCTGTTCCATCGTGTCTTATCCTCCAGTCACCTTCAGAGCTGCCGTCACTATTCTGCTGTTACATCGTGTCTTATCCTCCAGTCACTTCCAGAGCTGCAGTCACTATTCTGCTGTTACATCGTGTCTTATTGTCCAGTCACCTCCAGAGCTGCACTCACTATTCTGCTGTTACATAGTGTCTTATCCTCCAGTCACCTCCAGAGCTGCAGTCACTATTCTGTTACATCGTGTCTTATCCTCAAGTCACCTCCAGAGCTGCAGTCACTATTCTGCTGTTACATGGTTTCTTATCCTTCAGAGCTGTACTCACTATTCTGCTGTTATATTGTGTCTTATCCTCAAGTCACCTCCAGAGCAGCAGTCACTATTCTGCTGTTACATCGTGTCTTATCCTTCAGAGCTGCACTCACTATTCTGCTGTAACATCGTGTCTTATCCTCCAGTCACCTCTAGAGCTGCAGTCACCATTCTGCTCATTTCCTATGAGCGCTGTTTCCCAGGCTCCCATAGTGCAGCAGCAGTGTGATTGCAGCTCTTGATGTGAACAGTCATTGCTGTGTTACCCGAGGTTCCAGCTGTTCAGGATGGCGTCCAGGTCACTGTGATCACGAGCGGCCGGCAGCCTCTTACCACGACCCCCCTAGAACCGAAAACAAGGAGCAGAGACCCAGTGAGCAGCGACAATGTATAAGGTCCCTCCCATCCGCTACATGTGGCGCCCCAGGGGTGTTGTAGTCTCATGTGTCCCCTGCTGATGAGGAGCTGACAATCTTATGTATCCTCTCCACTGATGGCAGCCCATCAACTATGAAGGCCCCATACAATGATGGGATGAGTAGTCCCTGAGCACGGTCACCCCACAGCCAGAACTTACAGAGCGGCAGGAGTCCTCAGAGAGGTCCGGGGGGCTCGGGGCCAGCGGACGGCTGTACGGATACCGGAGCCTGGAAAAGTAGAAGTCAGAGGATGGAAAACGAGAGCAATGCGGGGGTCAGAGGAGGGCGGCCGGGGTCAGAGGAGGGCGGCCGGGGTCAGAGGAGGGCGGCCGGGGTCGACCGGGTCAGAGGAAAATGACCGGGGTCAGAGGAGGGCGGCCGGGGTCAGAGGAGGACAGCCGGGGTCGACCGGGGTCAGAGGAGGGCGGCTAAGGTCAGAGGAGGGCTCCCGGGGTCAGAGGAAGACAGCCGGGGTCGACCGGGGTCAGAGGAGGGCGGCCGAGGTCAGAGGAGGGCTGCCGGGGTCAGGGGAGGGCGGCCGGGGTCAGGGGAGGATGGCCGGGGTCAGAGGAGGGCGGCCGGGGTCAGAGGAGGACAGCTGAGGTCGACCGGGGTCAGAGGAGGGCGGCTGAGGTCAGAGGAGGGCTCCCGGGGTCAGGGGAGGGCGGCCGGGTCGACCGGGGTCAGAGGAGGATGGCCGAGGTCAGAGGAGGGCGGCCGGGGTCAGAGGAGGACAGCCGGGGTCAGAGGAGGACAGCCGAGGTCGACCGGGGTCAGAGGAGGGCGGCCGAGGTCAGAGGAGGGCGGCCGGGGTCGACCGGGGTCAGAGGAGGGCGGCCGGGGTCAGAGGAGGGCGGCCGGGGTCAGAGGAGGGCGGCCGGGGTCAGAGGAGGGCGGCCGGGGTCAGAGGAGGGCGGCCGGGGTCGACAGGGGTCAGAGGAGGGCGGCCGGGGTCAACCGGGGTCAGAGGAGGGCGGCCGGGGTCAACCGGGGTCAGAGGAGGGTGGCCGGGGTCAACCGGGGTCAGAGGAGGGCGGCCGGGGTCAGCCGGGTTAGAGGAGGGCGGCCAAGGTCAGAGGAGGGCGGCCGGGGTTGACTGGGATCAGAGGAGGGCGGCCGGGGTTGACCGGGGTCAGAGAAGGGCGGCCGGGGTCAGAGGAGTGTGGCCGGGAGTCAGAAGGAGATCACCCGAAGTCAGGGAAGATCAGCCAGGGTCAGCAGAGAACAGCCAAAGTAAGCCGAGGTCAGAGGGCGCCAGTCGTGGTCAGAGGGTGCCAGCCGAGGTCAGAGGGCGCCAGCCGAGGTCAGAGGGCGCCAGCCGAGGTCAGAGGGGGTCAGCCGAAGTCAGAGGGCGCCAGCCGAGGTCAGAGGGGGTCAGCCGAAGTCAGAGGGGGTCAGCCGAAGTCAGAGGGGGTCAGCCGAAGTCAGAGGGGGTCAGCCGAGGTCAGAAGGGGTCAGCCGAGGTCAGAGGGGTTCAGCCGAGGTCAGAGGGCGCCAGTCGTGGTCAGAGGGTGCCAGCCGAGGTCAGAGGGCGCCAGCCGAGGTCAGAGGGGGTCAGCCGAAGTCAGAGGGGGTCAGCCGAAGTCAGAGGGGGTCAGCCGAGGTCAGAGGGGGTCAGCCGAGGTCAGAGGGGGTCAGCCGAAGTCAGAGGGGGTCAGCCGAGGTCAGAAGGGGTCAGCCGAAGTCAGAGGGGGTCAGCCGAGGTCAGAGGGCGCCAGTCGTGGTCAGAGGGTGCCAGCCGAGGTCAGAGGGCGCCAGCCGAGGTCAGAGGGGGTCAGCCGAAGTCAGAGGGGGTCAGCCGAAGTCAGAGGGGGTCAGCCGAGGTCAGAGGGGGTCAGCCGAGGTCAGAGGGGGTCAGCCGAGGTCAGAAGGGGTCAGCTGGCATACAGAAGACTACAGTGGGGTATACAGGGAGCTAAAATAAGGTTGCCAGGAGGTGGCAGTGACATTACGCACCTGTCCGATGACATCACAGATGTAGGCTCCGCCCTCGATGACTCCTCAGATTTGACCTCCAGCTCCACTTGCACCCAATCCGGTAACTCACCAGAACCGGCACCGGTAAACCGCGGAGTGACGGGCTCATCAAAGTATATAGACTGCGGGAGAGAGGGAGACTCCACGTCACTCATACTACAGGAGCTGTTTATATCCCCCATATACACAGCACCACACACACAGTACACAGGAGCTGTTTATATCCCCCATATACACAGCACCACACACACAGTACACAGGAGCTGTTTATGTCCCCCGTATACACAGCACCACACACAGTACACAGGAGCTGTTTATGTCCCCCGTATACACAGCACCACACACAGTATACAGGGGCTATTTATGTCCCCTGTATACACAGCACCACACACAGTATACAGGGGCTGTTTATATCCCCCGTATACACAGCACCACACACAGTACACAGGAGCTGTTTATGTCCCCCGTATACACAGCACCACACACAGTACACAGGAGCTGTTTATGTCCCCTGTATACACAGCACCACACACAGTATACAGGGGCTGTTTATGTCCCCTGTATACACAGCACCACACACAGTATACAGGGGCTGTTTATATCCCCTGTATACACAGCACCACACACAGTATACAGGGGCTGTTTATGTCCCCTGTATACACAGTACCACACACAGTACACAGGGGTTGTTTATATCCCCTGTATACACAGCACCACACACAGTATACAGGAGCTGTTTATGTCTCCTGTATACACAGCACCACACACAGTACACAGGGGTTGTTTATGTCTCCTGTATACACAGCACCACACACAGTACACAGGAGCTGTTTATGTCCCCTGTATACACAGCACCACATACAGTACACAGAAGCTGTTTATGTCCCCCGTATACACAGCACCACACACAGTATACAGGGGCTGTTTATGTCCCCTGTATACACAGCACCACACACAGTATACAGGGGCTGTTTATGTCCCCTGTATACACAGCACCACACACAGTATACAGGGGCTGTTTATGTCCCCTGTATACACAGCACCACACACAGTACACAGGGGTTGTTTATGTCTCCTGTATACACAGCACCACACACAGTATACAGGGGCTGTTTATGTCCCCTGTATACACAGCACCACACACAGTACACAGGAGCTGTTTATGTCCCCTGTATACACAGCACCACATACAGTATACAGGGGCTGTTTATGTCCCCCATATACACAGCACCACACACAGTACACAGGGGCTGTTTATGTCCCCCATATACACAGCACCACACACAGTATACAGGGGCTGTTTATGTCCCCCATATACACAGCACCACACACAGTACAGAGGGGCTGTTTATGTCCCCCATATACACAGCACCACACACAGTATACAGGGGCTGTTTATGTCCCCATATACACAGCACCACACACAGTATACAGGGGCTGTTTATGTCCCATACACAGAACCACACACAGTATACAGGAGCTGTTTGTCTCCTGTATACACAGCACCACACACAGTATACAGGGGCTGTTTATGTCCCCCATATACACAGCACCACACACAGTATACAGGAGCTGTTTGTCTCCTGTATACACAGCACCACACACAGTATACAGGGGCTGTTTATGTCCCCCATATACACAGCACCACACACAGTATACAGGGGCTATTTATGTCCCCTGTATACACAGCACCACACACAGTATACAGGGGCTGTTTATGTCCCCCATATACACAGCACCACACACAGTATACAGGGGCTGTTTATGTCCCCCGTATACACAGCACCACACACAGTAGGCAGAGTCCATACCATGTATGTGGGCAGAGTCTTCAGCGTGCCATCATCTGGTTTGTGGGTGAAGGGCCCCTCTAGGGCCCCGCGTTTCAGCATGTGGAGGAGGAGCTTGGCGTACAGGTTCCTGTTCTTCCTCCCGGTTATTCCGCTCCCGGCTCCTGATGGGTCGCACAGTTTTTTGATCCATAAGGCGCATCGATGGACCTCTGAAAAGAAGAGGATTATGGGCCGGGGCCACTAATGGCCGGACCTACCAGGGGCCACATGGTAACACACTGCACGGCCTGCAGGGTAGGGAGTGCTCTGCCCTCTGCTGGTGGATCTGTAATAGTGCACCATGAATGAGAGGGCAGAGGTCCTCTATACAGACCGGTTATCAGGCCTCCAGGGGGCGCTGTGTTACCGCCGGTGTAATGCTGGAGGAGGGGGAGTCACCATACAGAGCGCTGCAGTCATGTGACCTGCACACTCCGCCTCTTACCCAGTCTGTGCGAAAGCTTCAGGACGAGCGGCTTCATATCCACCAAGTAATGGTCAAACTCCGCGTCCAACGTCTCCCAGGCCTCCTCCTGAGCGCCAGCCATCCCGCCTGACAGGTAGAGAACGGTGGAGAGGTCAGGAGCATCATGGGGGGCAGGGGACAGCTCAGGGGCATCGTGGGGGGCGGGGGACAGCTTAGGGGCACCGTAGGGGGCTGGGGACAGCTAAGGGCACCGCGGGGGGGCGGGGGACAGCTCAGGGGCACCGCGGGGGGCGAGGGACAGCTCAGGGGCACCGCGGGGGGTGGGGGGCAGCTATGGGGCACTGCGGGGGACAGCTCAGGGGCAACACAGGGGGCAGGGGACAGCTCAGGGGCAACGAGGGGGGCGGGAGACAGCTCAGGGGCACCGCGGGGGGCGGGGACAGCTCAAGGGCACCATGGGGGGCGGGGGACAGCTCAGGGGCAACGAGGGGGCGGGGGACAGCTCAGGGGCAACGAGGGGGGCGGGGGACAGCTCAGGGGCACCGCAGGGGGCGGGGGACAGCTCAGGGGCAACGCGGGGGACAGCTCAGGGGCAACGCGGGGGGCGAGGGACAGATAAGGAGCATCACAGGGGGCGGGGGACAGATAAGGAGCATCACAGCAGCCGCAGGACAGCTCGGGAGCGCTGCGAGGAGGGGGACGGCTCAGTATGGTGTGTGTGCTGGGTTGTGGGTGTGTTGTGTATACTGTGATGGGCTGAGTGTGTGCTGTACTCAGGAGCGCCGCGGTAGGTGGTGCTGCACAGTACAAGACAGCACAGACCCCACACACAAAACACCACACACACACACACACACTTCAGTACACTGCAGAGATCAGCACACAACACTGCACCACAAACACACAACACACCCTCAGCCCATCACAGTATACACAGCACACCACAACATACCACACACACCATAGTGCACACAGCACAAATACCACACAATATATTCCACCCACAGCATCACTCAGCGCACACATCACAGACATACCACACACTGTACACACACACAGAGCGCACCTCACAGACATACACACACTGAGCACACAGAACACAAACTGTACACACACACACAGAGCACATACACACAGTGTACACACACTGAGCACACATACAGTTGTGGCCAAAAGTATTGCCACCCCTGCAATTCTGTCAGATAATCCTCAGTTTCTTCCTGATAATGATTGCAATCACAAATTCTTTGCTATTATTATCTTCATTTAATTTGTCTTCAATGAAAAAACACAAAAGAGAATGAAGCAAAAAGCAAAACATTGATCATTTCACACAAAACTCCAAAAATGGGCCGGACAAAAGTATTGGCACCCTCAGCCTAATACCTGGTTGCACAACCTTTAGCCAAAATAACTGCGATCAGCCGCTTCCGGTAACCATCAATGAGTTTCTTACAATGCTCTGCTGGAATTTTACACCATTCTTCTTTGGCAAACTGCTCCAGGTCCCTGATATGTGAAGGCGCCTTCTCCACACTGCCATTGTTAGATCTCTCCACAGGTGATCTATGGGATTCAGGTCTGGACTCATTGCTGCCACCTTACAAGTCTCCAGTGCTTTCTCTCACACCATTTTCTAGTGCTTTTTGAAGTGTGTTTTGGGTCATTGTCCTGCTGGAAGACCCATGACCTCTGAGGGAGACCCAGCTTTCTCACACTGGGCCCTACATTATGCTGCACAATGTGTTGGTAGTCTTCAGACTTCATAATGCCATGCACACGGTCAAGCAGTCCATTGCCAGAGGCAGCAAAGCAACCCCAAATCATCAGGGAGCCTCCGCCATGTCTGACTGTAGGGAGCGTGTTCTTTTCTTTGAATGCCTCTTTTTTCTCCTGTAAACTCTATGTTGATGCCTTTGCCCATAAATCTCTACTTATGTCTCATCTGACCAGAAAACATTCTTCCAAAATGGGTAAGAAGTGGGGTCTTCCTGGGTCTCCTACCATACAGTCCCTTTTCATTCAGACGCCGGTGGATAGTACGGGGTGACACTGTTGCACCCTCGGACTGCAGGGCAGCTTGAACTTGTTTGGATGTTAGTCGAGGTTCTTTATCCTCCATCCGCACAATCTTGCGTTGAAATCTCTCGTCAGTTTTTCTTTTCCGTCCACATCTAGGGAGGTTAGCCACAGTGCCATGGGCTTTACACTTCTTGATGACACTGCGCACGGTAGACACAGGAACATTCAGGTCTTTGGAGATGGACTTGTAGCCTTGAGATTGCTCATGCTTCCTCACAATTTGGTTTCTCAAGTCCTCAGACAGTTCTTTGGTCTTCTTTCTTTTCTCCATGCTCAATGTGGTAACACAAGGACACAGGACAGAGGTGGAGTCAACTTTAATCCATGTCAACTGGCTGCAAGTGTGATTTAGTTATTGCCAACACCTGTTAGGTGCCACAGGTAAGTTACAGGTGCTGTTAATTACACTAATTACAGAAGCATCACATGATTTTTCTAACAGCGCCAATACTTCTGTCCGGCCCATTTTTGGAGTTTTGTGTGAAATGATCAATGTTTTGCTTTTTGCTTCATTCTCTTTTTGTGTTTTTTTCATTGAAGACAAATTAAATGAAGATAATAATAGCAAAGAATGTGTGATTGCAATCATTACAGGAAGACACTGAGGATTATCTGACAGGATTGCAGGGGGGTCAATACTTTTGGCCAACACTGTACATATTATATACACATACATATATACACACACACACACATTATATATATATATAATGTACACACACACACTGTACACACACACACACTGTACACACACACACACTGCACACAGCACACACACTGCACACAGCACACACACTGCACACAGCACCACACACACACTGTACACACACACACTGTACACACACACACACTGTACACACACACACACTGTACACACACACTGCACACACACACACACTGCACACACACACACACTGTACACACCCCACACACTGTACACACACACACACTGTACACACACACACACTGTACACACACACACACTGCACACACACACACACTGCACACACACACACACTGCACACACACACACACTGCACACACACACACACTGCACACACACACACTGTACACACACACACTGTACACACACACACTGTACACACACACACTGTACACACACACACTGTACACACACACACCTGTACACACCAACCTACACCACTGTACACACACACACTGTCACACACACACTGTACACACACACTGTACACACACACACTGTACACACACACACTGTACACACACACACCTGTACACACACACACTGTACACACACACTGTACACACACTGTACACACACACAACTGTAACACACACACTGTACCACACACTGTACACACAACACACTGTACACACACACACTGTACACACACACATGTACACACACACATACACACACTGTACACACACAACACTGTACCACACACCACGTACACAACACACACCTGACACACACACACTGTACACACACACACACTGTACAACACAACACTACACACAACACTGTACACACACACACACTGTACACACCTGTACACACACACACTGTACACACACCACTGTACACACACACCTGTACACACAACACTGTACACACACACACTGTACACACACACTGTACACACACACACCTGTACACCACACTGTACACACACATGTACACACACTGTACACACACACTGTACCACACCACTAACACACAAACTGTACACACACACACTGTAACACACCTGTACCACACACACTGTACACACACACTGTACACACACACTGTACACCACTGTACACACACTGTACACACACACACTGTAACACACACACTGTAAAACACACCTGTACACACACACACTGTAACCACACTGTAACACACACTGTACACAACACAACTGTACACACACACTGTACACACACCCTGTACACAAATGTACACACTACGTACACACACACACACAACAACGTACACACACACACTGTACACACACCACACTTTACACACTTACACACAACTGTACACACACACAACGTACACACACATGTACACACACACTGTACACACACACACACTGTACACACACTGTACCAACACACTGTACACACACGTAACACACACTGTACACACACACACACACCGTACACAACACAACTGAACCACACTGTACACACAACCGCACACCCTGTACCACACCCTACACAACACCTGTACACCCACTGTACAACACATGTACCCCACACATCACACACACACACAACACACACCAGACCACAATTAACACACATGTACACCCTTACACACAACATTAACACAGACACACACACACACATTAAACACATGACACACAACTACCACCACACAACACAACTGCACACACATGACCCATGACACACTAAACTGTACACACACACTGTACACACTACACACACAATACACACACTGAACACACACTTACCAAATCCACCTGACACCACAACTACACACACACACACACTGTCAACAATACACACCAACACTGTACACACATTAACACACAACACACCACCACACTTAAACACACATAACATTAACAACTAACACACACTTAACCACTGTACACACACAACACACACTGTACACACACATGTACACACACTGTACACACACACGTACACACACACACTGTACACACACACTACACACACACACACACTGTACACACACACACTGTACACACACAGCACACACACTGTACACACACACACACTGTACACACACACGTACACACACACGACACACACTGTACCACAACACTACACACACCACTGTACCACACAACCACACACTGTACACACACTTACACACCACTGTACACACACACTGTACACCACACACTGTACCACACACTGTACCACACACCTGTACACACACACTGTACACACACACTGTACACCACACACTGTACACACACACACTGTACACACACACACACTGTACACACAACACACACTGTACACACACACTACCACACCACTGTAACACACACACACTGTACACACACTGTACACACACACTGTACACACACACACACTGTACACACACACACACTGTACACACACACACACTGTACAAACACACACGTACACACACCACTGTACACACACTGTACACACACACTGTACACACAACACTGTACACCACACATGTACACACACTGTACACACACACTGTACACACACACACTGTACAACACACACACTGTACACACACAACTGTACACACACACTGTACACACACACACACACTGTACACACACACTGTACACACACACACACACACTGTACACACACACTGTACACACACACTGTACACACACACACACTGTACACACACACTGTACACACACACACTGTACACACACACTGTACACACACACTGTACACACACACTGTACACACACACTGTACACACACACACACACTGTACACACACACACACACACTGTACACACACACTGTAACACACACACACACACTGTACACACACACACTGTACACACGTACACACACACTGTACACACACACTGTACACACACACTGTACACACACACTGTACACACTCTCTCTCTTGCTCTTTCTCTCCCCTTCGACTCTCTCACACGCTGTCTCTCTCTCTCACACGCTGTCTCTCTCTCTCACACGCTGTCTCTCACACAGTCTCTCTGTCACTCACTCAGTGTCTCTCACTATCTCTCTCTCACTGTCTCTCTCTCACACTCACTCAGTGTCTCTCGCTGTCTCTCTGTCACTGTCACTGTCACTGTCTCTCTGTCACTCACTCACTGTCTCTCTCTCACTGTCTCTCTCACTGTCTCTCTCACTGTCACTCACTCACTGTCTCTCTCACTGTCTCTCTCTGTCACTCACTCAGTGTCTCTCTCACTGTCTCTCTCACTGTCACTCACTCACTGTCTCTCTCACTGTCTCTCTCTGTCACTCACTCAGTGTCTCTCTCACTGTCTCTCTCTGTCACTCACTCACTGTCTCTCTCACTGTCTCTCTCTGTCACTCACTCACTGTCTCTCTCTCACTGTCTCTCTCACTGTCTCTCTCACTGTCACTCACTCAGTGTCTCTCTCACTGTCTCTCTCTGTCACTCACTCACTGTCTCTCTCACTGTCTCTCTCTGTCACTCACTCAGTGTCTCTCTCACTGTCTCTCTCACTGTCACTCACTCACTGTCTCTCTCACTGTCTCTCTCTGTCACTCACTCAGTGTCTCTCTCACTGTCTCTCTGTCACTCACTGTCTCTCTGTCACTGTCTCTCTGTCACTGTCTCTCTCTGTCTCTCTCTGTCTCTCTCTGTCTCTCTCACTGTCTCTCTGTCACTCACTGTCTCTCTATATCGCGATTCCTCGCCGTCTCCTCTCGCAGCTTTTGAACCCCCCACTCTCAGGAGGACGCGATGACGCACTTCCGGTAACTGCCGCCCGTCACCATGGCGACCACTGCTGTATATAGTCACCGCTTCCTCCCCACTGCTCTGCTGCCCCCAGTGGCCACTGATGTGTATGACACCTCATCACTGCATGAATATAATATTATTAGTATTATTATTATATTATTATTATATTATTATTATTAAATAATAAACAATAATAATAATGGTAATACAATATGAATTGTATTATCAATATATTGTTATAATATTATATGATATTATTAGTAGTAGTATTATGGAACATTATTATTTCAGTTATTGTATTGTGATGTTATCTCTTGTATTATATGACATATACAGCAGTTACACATCAGATCACTGTGCTGTGTACTGGCTGCAGGCTCATTAGTGTGTAGATCAGCACATGGTCACTGTAATGTAGTGGAGACCTCTAGCGACCCCTGCCTGCAGCTCCTCAGTCACAGGCCGCTCTATAACAAGACTTACTATGACCCAGGATTTGTGCCTCTGGAGATCATCCACTCCTTTACTGAGGTGACAATTTGCTGATTTCCCAGAGGAGCATTGTGGCTATAAGTCTCCTCATCACCTTATCTGTCTCCTGCAGGGAAACTCCTCTCCATAAGGCAGAAAGCTCCAGACCTGTGCAAATCACAGCGGTATTCACACTTGTCAGTCACAGGAGTGCTCTCCGTATGGTTGTACAAGTGTGGTGGGAGTGCAATGAGTGTAGTGCAAGTGAGATGAGTGTGGTGAGTGCGGTGAGAGTGTGGTGCGAGTGCAATGAGTGTGGTGAGAGTGTGGTGCGAGTGCAATGAGTGTGGTGAGTGTGGTGAGTGTGGTGAGTGTGGTGCGAGTGCAATGAGTGTGGTGAGTGTGGTGCGAGTGCAATGAGTGTGGTGAGTGTGGTGAGAGTGTGGTGCGAGTGCAATGAGTGTGGTGAGTGTGGTGAGAGTGTGGTGCGAGTGCAATGAGTGTAGTGAGTGTGGTGAGAGTGTGGTGCGAGTGCAATGAGTGTGGTGAGTGTGGTGAGTGTGGTGAGAGTGTGGTGCGAGTGCAATGAGTGTGGTGAGTGTGGTGAGTGCGGTGAGAGTGTGGTGCGAGTGCAATGAGTGTGGTGAGTGTGGTGAGTGCGGTGAGAGTGTGGTGCGAGTGCAATGAGTGTGGTGAGTGTGGTGAGTGTGGTGAGAGTGTGGTGCGAGTGCAATGAGTGTGGTGAGTGTGGTGAGTGTGGTGAAAGTGTGGTGCGAGTGGCAATGAATGTGGTGAGTGTGGTGAGAGTGTGGTGCGAGTGCAATGAGTGTGGTGAGTGTGGTGAGTGTGGTGAGAGTGTGGTGCGAGTGCAATGAGTGTGGTGAGTGTGGTGAGAGTGTGGTGCGAGTGCAATGAGTGTGGTGAGTGTGGTGAGAGTGTGGTGCGAGTGCAATGAGTGTAGTGCAAGTGAGATGAGTGTGGTGAGTGCGGTGAGTGTGGTGAGTGCGGTGAGAGTGTGGTGCAAGTGCAATGAGTGTGGTGAGTGTGGTGAGTTTGGTGAGAGTGTGGTGCGAGTGCAATGAGTGTGGTGAGTGTGGTGAGTGTGGTGAGAGTGTGGTGCGAGTGCAATGAGTGTAGTGCAAGTGAGATGAGTGTGGTGAGTGCGGTGAGTGTGGTGAGTGCGGTGAGAGTGTGGTGCGAGTGCAATGAGTGTGGTGAGTGTGGTGAGTGTGGTGAGAGTGTGGTGCGAGTGCAATGAGTGTGGTGAGTGTGGTGAGTGGGTGAGTGTGGTGAGAGTGTGGTGCGAGTGCAATGAGTGTGGTGAGTGTGGTGAGTGTGGTGAGAGTGTGGTGCGAGTGCAATGAGTGTGTGGTGAGTGGGTGAGTGGTGAGTGTGTGAGTGCGTAGAGTGAGGTGCGAGTGCAATGAGTGTGGGTGAGTGTGGTGAGATGAGTGTGGTGCGAGTGCAATGAGTGTGGTGAGTGTGGTGAGTGTGGTGAGAGTTGAGTGTGGAGTGCAATGAGTGTGTGCAAGTGGTGAGTGTGGTGGTGCGAGTGAGTGTGGTGAGTGGTGTGAGAGTGTGGTGCGAGTGCAATGAGTGTGGTGAGTGTGGTGAGTGTGGTGAGAGTGTGGTGCGAGTGCAATGAGTGTGGTGAGTGTGGTGAGTGTGGTGAGAGTGTGGTGCGAGTGCAATGAGTGTGGGCCAAGTGAGATGAGTGTGGTGAGTGGGGTGAGAGTGTGGTGCGAGTGCAATGAGTGTGGTGAGTGTGGTGAGTGTGGTGAGAGTGTGGTGCGAGTGCAATGATGTGGTGAGTGTGGTGAGAGTGTGGTGCGAGTGCAATGAGTGTGGTGAGTGTGGTGAGTGTGGTGAGAGTGTGGTGCGAGTGCAATGAGTGTGGTGAGTGTGGTGAGAGTGTGGTGCGAGTGCAATGAGTGTGGGCCAAGTGAGATGATGTGTGGTGAGTGCGGTGAGAGTGTGGTGCGAGTGCAATGAGTGTGGTGCAAGTGAGATGAGTGTGGTGAGTGTGGTGGAGTGCAATGAGTGTGGTGAGTGTGTGAGAGTGTGGTGCGAGTGCAATGAGTGTGGTGAGTGTGGTGAGTGTGGTGAGAGTGTGGTGCGAGTGCAATGAGTGTGGTGAGTGAGTGGTGAGTGTGGTGAGAGTGTGGTGCGAGTGCAATGAGTGTAGTGCAAGTGAGATGAGTGTGGTGAGTGCGGTGAGTGTGGTGAGTGCGGTGAGAGTGTGGTGCGAGTGCAATGAGTTGTGGTGAGTGTGGTGATGTGGTGAGAGTGTGGTGCGAGTGCAATGAGTGTGGTGAGTGTGGTGAGTGTGGTGAGAGTGTGGTGCGAGTGCAATGAGTGGTGCAAGTGAGATGAGTGTGGTGAGTGCGGTGAGAGTGTGGTGCGAGTGCAATGAGTGTGGTGCAAGTGAGATGAGTGTGGTGAGTGTGGTGCAAGTGCAGATGATGTGTGTGAGTGTGGTAGTGTGGGTGAGAGTGTGGTGCGAGTGCAATGAGTGTGGTGAGTGTGGTGAGTGTGGTGAGAGTGTGGTGCAGTGCAATGAGTGTGGTGGAGTGTGGTGAGTATGGTAGAGTAGTGGTGCGAGTGCAATGATGAGTGATTGGGAGTGTGGTGAGAGTGTGGTGCTGAGTGAATGATGTGGCGTGAGATAGTTGGTGAGTGACGGTGGAGTGTGTGTCGAGTTGCATGAGTGTGGGCAAGTAGATAGTGATGTGGTGAGTGTGGTGGAGTGCAATGAGTTGTGATGTGGTGAGGGAAGTGTGGCGCGAGTGCATGATGTGGTGAGTGGTGAGATGTATGAGAGTGTGGTGCGATGCAATGAGAGTGGTGTGGTAGTAGTCGATGAGCGTGGTGCGAGTGCAATGAGTGTGGCTGAGTTGTGCTTGGCGTGAGAGTGTGGTGCGAGTGCAATGATGTTAGTGTGGCCAAGTGAGATGAGTGTGGTGAGTGCGGTGAGAGTGTGGTGCGAGTGCAATGAGTGTGGGCCAAGTGAGATGAGTTGGTGAGTGCGGTGAGAGTGTGGTGAGAGTGCAATGAGTGTGGTGCAAGTGAGATGAGTGTGGTGAGTGTGGTGCAAGTGAGTGAGTGTGGTGCAAGTGAGATGAGTGGTGAGAGTGTGGTGCGAGTGCAATGAGTGTGGTGAGTGAGTGTTGGTGAGTGCGGTGAGAGTGTGGTGCGAGTGCAATGAGTGTGGTGCAAGTGAGATGAGTGTGGTGAGTGTGGTGCAATTGAGTAGGTGTGCAAGAGTGATGTGGTGAGAGTGTGGTGCGAGTGCAATGAGTGTGTGCAGTGAGATGTTTGGTGAGTGTGGTGAGAGTGTGGTGCGAGTGCAATGAGTGTGGTGCAAGTGAGATGAGTGTGGTGAAGTGTGGTGCAAGTGAATGTGAGTGTGGTGCAAGTGAGATATGTGAGTGTGGTATGTAATGAGTGGTGCGAGTGTGGTGGAGTGCAATTTGGCTGAAGTGCAATGAGTGTGGTGAGTGTGGCAATGCAATGAGTGGATGTGAGTGCAATGTGTGATATGATGTGGTGCGAGTGTGAGAGTGGTTGGAAAGGTAACAGCAGTGGACAGCTATCAGTCTACGCGTTACGATGGGCCGCTATAAGCTTTGCTATTCACGACTTTAGCAAACAGCCAATCAGAGGTAATTGTGATCTGTGTTGGCTGTTGCAGTCAGACTGCATTCCTCAGTTGGTACGGCGATTGTCATTGGTTGTTGTACACATTAGTTGTATAGAGACCACCCTGCTGTCATAGGGTGTTAAATCATAAAGATAAAAGCACAGGGGCTTCGCAGTATAAAGTCTACCCCAATGAACGCGGACGGCTGCGAGCTGCCACCCTCAGCCGCCTCATCTTCCCTTGGCCAGTTAAAAAATGCGTGAGCTCCAACTTATTTTTAATTGCCAGCCAAGCGGGCTGAGGGCTCATTGTTATAGGGCCAGTCAGGAACTTAGTCCGGACCTGCAGCTCTCTGGCGCCCTCTTATCCTGCTGGTTAAACCTGGTATTGCCAGAGGATAGGAAAAGGAGTGCCGCTGCTCTACTTTATGTCGTCTATTGTGGCACGCGATGTGACGGGATGTATATATACCACCAGTTCATGCCAGGAATGTGTATATACCTCATTCATAGATCATTCATAGAACATGAAGAACGAAACTAGTAATACATGCATAAACAGTTATTACAATAAGATAGACTAAACCTGAGCCACGCGGTGACAGTCGCAGGTTTAGGGGGGACGGCCCCCCGGTAATGGGTCAGGGTTCCGGCCTCACAGTGATAGAGGGCTGCAATGTTCTTCCATTAAGCTGGAATGAGGCACCAATATGGTCGTTCTGGTTTTACACTTTGAGCCATTAATCCGGGCTCTCCCCCTCTGCTGACCTCACATATACAAACATCCATCCCCACAATTATCAAATCCTCCATTGTTCCATATCTTTGTCCCGGAGGCTCCCAGGTCACAGATATGGGCCTCATGTTTTCCCTTGTGATATTAGGCGCTGTATGACTCCAGATATGATATGTCTGTGATGTGCTGGGGGTCAGAATTCATTCTCCAGAAAAAGTAAGAGGTACAGTCTGATCCCCAAAGATTCCAGCATGCCAAAAGTATGATTTATGTCATTGTGACATTAATGTGCATTATTAAATTTGACGCTAAAAGTCTGAAACTGCAAACAAAGGGATTCTTGGAGGGAAAGAAAACCAGAACCATCTAGCTGGCTTTTACCACTCGGCCGGGTCATAAATACCTGAGTGGGGGTAGCAGAGAGGGGTCATAAATACCTGAGTGGGGGTAGCAGAGAGGAGATCGACACGGTTCCACTACAAACCTACAAGGGGTGGAGATGTAAGCCAGCTCGGGCTATTATTATTATTAATCGTATGAGCAAATATTTTACATCATATCTGAGTATCAGACAGTCAGCAGTGATTGGAGGGTGCAGGGTACAGGAATCAGAGTTGGATATTAAGGTTTTGTATATATATCTCGCCCACCATGGCAGTGGAGTACTCTGAGCCGGGCCCTCTTATCGTGGTCTGAGGCTGCGGGGTGTCACAGTGACGTGACCCGGCTCCGTGGTCCCGGGCGAGGCAATAAATGGAGATGAAATTGGGGAAAACAAGGATAAAGTTTTCAATAGATAGTCTATCCCTAACATCATCCCTTTATTAAAATGACACCGCCAGGGTCACAGGACCGGGTCTCGGTCCCCATGAAGACGTGAGAACAGCTAGTAACTGCCCGGTACAGAGTCTTCCCCCACCCTGGAGTCACACTAACACACTCCGACTCTCACTTTGCTCCCTACATTGAAAGTGAACTCCTCTTTTAGTTGTCCCCCTCGGCCCTCCCCCAGGGTTTGTGCCTAGGTTCTGGACTGGGTGTTGTGAGGCATGGCAGTGCTATACCATGTGGCCGGTATGACTCACATGGCCTGCAGGAATCTGGGTGATTGCTGGACCTAGTGGTACACACAGGGTTAATGGCAGCTAGGTGTGTGCATGAGTGAGTGGTGCTGATTAGCACTGGGTTGCAGCTGTGGGTTTGTCAGGCGGGATATTCGCCTGCCCAGTGCTGTGTGGGACACAGCGCCTGGCTGTGAGACGTGGGCTCTGCTTGGTGAGCTGTAATACACCACAGGCTGGAGATCCTGGTCGTACGGGCGGTACAACCAGGAATAGTTAGTGGTACTCTACCCCCCCTCCCCCTAAAACACCGGGTATTACCCATTGAAGCACCCCTATATTGGAGCGCCCTCCCTGTCTCTTGTCTCGTTGCAGCTGGAGAAGCCTGGCAGCATGGAGGAGCTCCGGGAACACCACCTGCAGAGCCAGCAGCCCCTACAACATGTGGGGTGTCCCCGGACAATATCCCCTATAGACTGGGTGTCCCAAGAGGGGGGGGGGGTTGTCCCTGAAGGGGATAAAGGTCCACAATGGGGCGGAGTCCCAGGAATTAGTGGTTGCCCAATAGGGGGTGGAGCATTCCAACTCTGAGCTGATTGACTGGAGCCGGGACTCTGGGGCCCCTCTTACCGATGTTCAGTCTGCGGTATGGACTGTCCATCCAACTTAGGGTCACGGGAGAATGGACAATGTGTGTCTGGTATTCTAGACCTGGGAAGTCGGTTACCCTAGTGAGGGCCACACCGGAGGTCCATCTGATGACCGGACAGCGAATAGAAGGACACTGTATTCATGGGGTCACTAAAGATCACCCACTGGGCAGAGTGATCCTTCAGACGGACAGTGATCTGGAGCGACCCGATGTTGGCGTGGTCCCGGACTTAGCGTGTCCAGTCATAATAGGCCGGGACTACAAATAGTTTTGTGATTTGTGGGAACAAGGGCTCGTGTCTGGCCACTCCTGCAAGAGCCAGAATAGTCCTGAGGGGGCGCTGTCACTGCAACAGGCTAAAGGGGATTGCCTGTGGTATAGTCATGGGTGATACCGAGCCGGTACCTCAGAGAGGTGACAATCCGGAGGTGGGGGTGACCAACGAACCCTGTGGGAAGTCCCGAATTAGAAAAGTGACAGAGAACAAGAAGCGCCACCTGGTGACTGATGCAGATGGAGTAGACCCAGAAAAGAGAGTTGAGGGCAAGTTAGCTAGCGACCTGCGGGTCCACAAGGCCAGGGAAAGCGTTCATGACTCCCAGGGTGACTGGATCTCGGTGTTGACAGGTCCAGAGTGCAGTATTGAAGGGCCACAAAACCCTCCCGTCACCAGAAACACAAGGGAAAAAAGAAGCCGCGCCAGCTGAGCCCTCTGAAAGAGTGGGGGAGTCATCCCCTGATTCTGTTACTAATGTGAATTCCCTTCCAGATTCTGAGGAGATCAAGAAGGAAGATGGGGAGATGTTACCTGTAGGAACCTCCGGTAACTGACAGCCAACCAAGAGGACCAGGACAGAAAAGCAGCTTAGAAGTCGGAAGGGGTGTTGTTGTGGCGCCCCGCCAAACAGGTGTCACAGAGGGGTACTGCACCCGTAAAAGAGGTGCAGATGCTCCAGCTGCAGGTGGACCTCAGGATGGTGGGTGGCACCCATTAACCAGCACTCCCACACTAGATCACACGGTGGGAGGTCACCCGGGAGGGAATAAAACCACCTCTAGGGGGAACAAGGAGAGCTTTGACCGGGGAGCTGAGGAGTGAAAGAAAGCAGAAGGGTCTCTCGACTGAGGCACCAGGAGTTAAAGAGAGATCCCAGGAGCAGACAGCCAGAAGGGAGTAGGAAGACCTTGAGGAGGTTCAGCCCCAAAAGCTTACCGGGCACCGGAGCCCGCACCTGTGGGATACTATAGGACCACAGAGAATCCGGAGACCCCTGGAGTCTACACTTCTCCCGGGCACCTGAGCAACCGAAAGAGGGAGCCAGGCACCGCGTGATTGTCAGCCAGCAGAGGGTTGTCCGAAGGGAGCAATGGAGAGAGACAGCGACGTAACTTCAGGCCATGAGGCCCCGATGCGAAAGCTCCAATGTGGCCCCCAATTATTGGCCTTTTTCTATGGGCCAAAGGGGCTTTTGGGGCCCCCCTAGGCTCCAGGGCCCAGGTGCGATCACAACCCCTGCACCTGTTGTAGTTACGCCCGCTTTAAGGAACCAGACTTCACCGCCACTGGGAAGCAGGAAAGGAACAGACGAGGGTATAGCACAAAGGCACACACCGAGGGTCCACCATACCATCTAAGATCCGCCTGCAGCCACCCGTCCAGCTACCTGTCCTCACACCATCAGGAGTGCCGCACTGTAACTTTTGTATGAAACCAATACAGTTGCCAGTAAAGTACCCGGAGGAACCGTGACCTTGGACTCCACCTGCTTTCTTTCCATGAACTTGTTTCCTTCCAGGAACGCTGCCCCGGAGGTCCCAGTTCTACCTGTGCAGGACTACACCATCCTAGCCACATTACCATCTACCTCCCGTGGGCTGTGGCAGCGCTGGTGCAAATCACCAGAAACTACAGGTGGCGTCACGACAACAAACTGTATATAATCCCCTGTATATAAACCCCCCTTTTTTCAAAGAAGTCCCCCAGGACACTGGATCAGGTGCGGCCACTCCCCGTAACACAGTGAACCCCTTGGAGCCTGATACCCAAGTACCCCAAAGCCTGGGGCTGGACATTGTCTCCAGGGTCTGAACTGGTAACTGATGAACTATCAGCAGAGGACTTCATAGAAGTACATGGCACCATGGCCGAGAAGGTAGATGACTCCCGAGACTCTGAGGACGAAGAGATGGAGGGCATGAACCTTTCTGAAGCTGACACCCTGGAGACCCGAGAGAGGGATGAAGATGTGGCTGCCGATGACCAAGAGAGGGGTGACGTCACAGAGGTCGCAGGTGAAGCAGTGGAGACCCCAGGACAAGCACAAACTGATGCTGCCGAAGTTACCAGCGGTGCTGCAGGGCCCATAGAGGTCGAAAATGCAGATGTAGAAGAAGCCACTGGAGAAGGGAGGTGTGAAGGGAATACCACCTCGGGTGTTGTGAGCTTGCCTGGTCCGGTGTGTCGAGCCCACTGGGACGGGGGTACTCGGTACCAGACCGGGTCTGCTGCTGGGGAAGTCACGGGTGGTCCAGGTCCAGACCGTGTCCCGGGCCCTGGCAATAATAAGGGGTATTTACAGGGGATAATGTCAGTCGTGATGCCACCCACAGTGTGTGGTCAGTAGTGGGGCCACCGCTGCCGCAGAACCTCCGAGGATGATGTGATGGCAGCTAAGATGGGATAGTTCCCGTGGGCAGAACTGTATTCCTCAGGGCAGTGATGGTTACAGTCTATTGTGTAGTGTGCAGGCCTGGTGCTGAGTGTAGTACACTTACTGTCCAGATGCTGCAGGAATCCTCCTTCAGTGATGGAGCCTGCACGCTGTGGCTCTCCAGGCGGGATCTGCTGCAAACCTGTATGGAGGGAGTCGTGTTCAGGCAGAGAGATGCAAGGGAGTCAGATTCAGGGTTCACCGTGTTTACTTCTCAAAGTTCTCAAGCACAGTTCACAGTTCAGTTACAGTTCTTAGCTCAGTTCAGTATGTGGCGCCCCTGCATTCAGGAGGCCACAAAGGGAACTGCAGCCAGGCAGGTAGGACACTTGTTGCACACCAACACCCTCACAGCCCACACAACCCACGTGTAGGAGAAGGTAGCATCCAGCCCTGAGATTAGAGACTCTATGAGATTGAGGGGTGGTGGATTTAGAGGAGTGGGTTGGGCACACCCGAAGTCAGGTGACTTGAGAGTATATAGGAAGAGGGAGGAGTGAAGGAGTTCAGTAGGCCGAGGTAGGCTGAGAAGCAAAGACTGGAGCTCACACGTCCTGTGAGAGTAAGGCCTAGGAGCGCAGAATCTGTACTGAGCCAGTGTGAGCCGGAGGAGAGAGAAAGCCCGTCCCAAGCTGATACCACCAAGAGGGTGAGAGGACTGAGAAGGGACGATGTAACCCGGGGCCCTAGGAACGCAGCTGAAGCCACTGACTGCAGGCGGGGTAGCCCTCCTATGATACCGAGAGGAACAGAGAGAAAGGAGCCTGGTAGAGCCTCGTGCTGAGGACTGCTGGAGGCTGGGCTGAGTAGAGTGTCGGCTCTAGAGGGGACCGTAGTTTACCCGGCATCCCCAAACAACACGACGGGGGGTCTGAGTTTCAGATTGAGATCCCTACCCAAAGGACAGGCAGCTCAGTGACAAATTAGGACTCATTAGGTTCTGCAGCAGCGACGGCCCCCATCACTGGCCGCACACAGTGGGTGGCGTCACGAGTGACAATCCCCTGTAAATATCCCCCTTTTATTGCCAGGGCCCGGGACACGGACTGGACCAGGACCACCCGTGACTTCCCCAGCAGCCGACCGGTCCGGTACCGAGTACCCTCGTCCCAGTGGGCTCGACATTTGCTCCCACGCTATTAGATTCCTGAGATATCTGCAATAGTTATTGCAGGAGGTCACAGAGATACATAGAGGAAGGAGCAGGTCCCAGCTGCACAGAGGATTTCAGGAGAGGAGTCACAGAGATACATAGAGGAAGGAGCAGGTCCCAGCTGCACAGAGGATTTCAGGAGAGGAGTCACAGAGATACATAGAGGAAGGAGCAGGTCCCAGCAGTACAGAGGATGTCAGGAGAGGAGTCGCAGAGATACATAGAGGAAGGAGCAGGTCCCAGCTGCACAGAGGATTTCAGGAGAGGAGTCACAGAGATACATAGAGGAAGGAGCAGGTCCCAGCAGCACAGAGGATCTCAGGAGAGGAGTCACAGAGATACATAGAGGAAGGAGCAGGTCCCAGCAGCACAGAGGATTGCAGGAGAGGAGTCACAGAGATACATAGAGGAAGGAGCAGGTCCCAGCAGCACAGAGGATCTCAGGAGAGGAGTCACAGAGATACATAGAGGAAGGAGCAGGTCCCAGCTGCACAGAGGATTTCAGGAGAGGAGTCACAGAGATACATAGAGGAAGGAGCAGGTCCCAGCAGTACAGAGGATGTCAGGAGAGGAGTCGCAGAGATACATAGAGGAAGGAGCAGGTCCCAGCTGCACAGAGGATTTCAGGAGAGGAGTCACAGAGATACATAGAGGAAGGAGCAGGTCCCAGCAGCACAGAGGATCTCAGGAGAGGAGTCACAGAGATACATAGAGGAAGGAGCAGGTCCCAGCAGCACAGAGGATTTCAGGAGAGGAGTCACAGAGATACATAGAGGAAGGAGCTGGTTCCAGTAGAACAGAGGATTTCAGGGGAGGAGTCACAGAGATACATAGAGGAAGGAGCTGGTTCCAGCAGCACAGAGGATGTCAGGAGAGGAGTCACAGGGATACCTAGAGGAAGGAGCAGGTCCCAGCAGCACAGAGGATTTCAGGAGAGAAGTCACAGAGATACATAGAGGAAGGAGCTGGTTCCAGTAGAACAGAGGATTTCAGGGGAGGAGTCACAGAGATACATAGAGGAAGGAGCTGGTTCCAGCAGCACAGAGGATTTCAGGAGAGGAGTCACAGAGATACATAGAGGAAGGAGCAGGCCCCAGCAGCACAGAGGATGTCAGGAGAGGAGTCACACAGATACATAGAGGAAGGAGCAGGTCCCAGCAGCACAGAGGATTTCAGGAGAGGAGTCACAGAGATACATAGAGGAAGGAGCAGGTCCCAGTAGAACAGAGGATTTCAGGAGAGGAGTCACAGAGATACATAGAGAAAGGAGCTGGTTCCAGCAGCACAGAGGATGTCAGGAGAGGAGTCACAGAGATACATAGAGGAAGGAGCAGGTCCCAGCAGCACAGAGGATTTCAGGAGAGGAGTCACAGAGATACATAGAGGAAGGAGCAGGCCCCAGCAGCACAGAGGATGTCAGGAGAGGAATCACAGAGATACATAGAGGAAGGAGCAGGTCCCAGCAGCACAGAGGATGTCAGGAGAGGAGTCACAGAGATACATAGAGGAAGGAGCAGGTCCCAGCAGCACAGAGGATGTCAGGAGAGGAGTCACAGAGATACATAGAGGAAGGAGCAGGTCCCAGCAGCACAGAGGATTTCAGGAGAGGATTACAGAGATACATAGAGGAAGGAGCAGGTCCCAGCAGCACAGAGGATTTCAGGAGAGGAGTCACAGAGATACATAGAGGAAGGAGCAGGTCCCAGCAGCACAGAGGATGTCAGGAGAGGAGTCACAGAGATACATAGAGGAAGGAGCAGGTCCCAGCAGCACAGAGGATGTCAGGAGAGGAGTCACAGAGATACATAGAGGAAGGAGCAGGTCCCAGCAGCACAGAGGATGTCAGGAGAGGAGTCACAGAGATACATAGAGGAAGGAGCAGGTCTCAGCAGCACAGAGGATTTCAGGAGAGGAGTCACAGAGATACATAGAGGAAGGAGCAGGCCCAGCAGCACAGAGGATGTCAGGAGAGGAGTCACAGAGATAAATAGAGAAAGGAGAAGGTCCCAGCAGCACAGAGGATGTCAGGAGAGGAGCCACAGAGATACATAGAGGAAGGAGCAGGTCTCAGCAGCACAGAGGATTTCAGGAGAGGAGTCACAGAGATACATAGAGGAAGGAGCAGGTCCCCAGCAGCACAGAGGATGTCAGGAGAGAGTCACAGAGATACAAGAGGAAGGAGCAGGCCCCAGCAGCACAGAGGAGTGCCAGGAGGAGGAGTCCACAGAGATACATAGAGGAAGGAGCAGGTCCCAGCAGCACAGAGGATGTCAGGAGAGAGTGAGTCACAGGAGATACATAGAGGAAGGACAGGTCCCAGCAGCCAGCACAGAGGATGTCAGGAGAGGAGTCACAGAGATACATAGAGGAAGAAGCAGATCCCAGCAGCACAGAGGATGTCAGGAGAGGAGTCACAGAGGAAAATAGAGAAAGGAGAAGGTCCCAGCAGCACAAGAGGATTTCAGGAGAGGAGTCACAGAGATACATAGAGGAAGAGCAACGGTCCCAGCAGCACAGAGGATGTCAGGAGAGGAGTCACAGAGATACATAGAGGAAGGAGCAGGTCCCAGCAGCACAGAGGATGTCAGGAGAGGAGTCACAGAGATACATAGAGGAAGGAGCAGGTCCCAGCAGCACAGAGGATGTCAGGAGAGCAGTCACAGAGATACATAGAGGAAGGAGCAGGCCCCAGCAGCACAGAGGATGTCAGGAGAGGAGCCACAGAGATACATAGAGGAAGGAGCAGGTCCCAGCAGCACAGAGGATGTCAGGAGAGGAGTCACAGAGATACATAGAGGAAGGAGCAGGTCCCAGCAGCACAGAGGATTTCAGGAGAGGAGTCACAGAGATACATAGAGGAAGGAGCAGGTCCCAGCAGCACAGAGGATTTCAGAGAGGAGTCACAGTGATACATAGAGAAAGGAGCAGGTCCCAGCAGCACAGAGGATGTCAGGAGAGGAGCCACAGAGATACATAGAGGAAGGAGCAGGTCCCAGCAGCACAGAGGATGTCAGGAGAGGAGTCACAGAGATACATAGAGGAAGGAGCAGGTCTCAGCAGCACAGAGGATGGCAGGAGAGGAGTCACAGAGATACATAGAGGAAGGAGCAGGTCCCAGCAGCACAGAGGATTTCAGGATAATAATACAGACAGGTGGAGTATCTGGTTACACCTTTATTGGATAATTACAGACGTGTTATCACGGCTCAGTGGCGCTCGTCCTCCGTGTTGCGGTCAGCGTTGCTGTGTTCCTGCGGGCAGGGCGCCATCTTGGAGGGGTCTGTGTACAATACAGAGAGAAGTCCAGGCTCTGGAGAAGAAGCAAAGAGTAGAGTCCGGTGAAGTGTGGGGAGATGGCGGGGGACAGTGCTGTCATCATGGCAAAATTAGCAGCATCTGCAGATATGGCTAGAGGACGAGGATGGGGGTGATTGTCCTCTCCATCCAGCAGAACAGGTCAGGAGCAGCCCGGGCCACTGACAGAACAGGTCAGCGGCATCATGTGTCAGCGATTCATGGGTCAGCGGCTCATGGGTCAGTGGCATCATGGGTCAGCGGCATCATGGGTCAGTGGCATCATGGGTCAGTGGCATCATGGGTTAGCGGCATCATGGCTCAGCGGCTCATGGGTCAGTGGCATCATGGGTCAGCGGCATCATGGGTCAGTGGCATCATGGGTCAGCGGCTCATGGGTCAGTGGCATCATGGGTCAGTGGCATCATGGGTCAGCGGCAGCACGGGTCAGTGGCATCATGGGTCAGCGGCATCATGGGTCAGTGGCATCATGGGTCAGCGGCAGCACGGGTCAGCGGCTCATGGGTCAGCGGCTCATGGGTCAGCGGCATCATGGGTCAGCGGCTCATGGGTCAGTGGCATCATGTGTCAGCGATTCATGGGTCAGCGGCATCATGGGTCAGTGGCATCATGGGTCAGTGGCATCATGGGTCAGCGGCATCATGGGTCAGTGGCATCATGGGTCAGCGGCATCATGGGTCAGTGGCATCATGGGTCAGCGGCATCATGGGTCAGTGGCATCATGGGTCAGCGGCAGCACGGGTCAGCGGCTCATGGGTCAGCGGCTCATGGGTCAGCGGCATCATGGGTCAGTGGCATCATGGGTCAGCGGCATCATGGGTCAGCGGCTCATGGGTCAGTGGCATCATGTGTCAGCGATTCATGGGTCAGCGGCATCATGGGTCAGTGGCATCATGGGTCAGTGGCATCATGGGTCAGCGGCATCATGGGTCAGTGGCATCATGGGTCAGTGGCATCATGGGTTAGCGGCATCATGGCTCAGCGGCTCATGGGTCAGTGGCATCATGGGTCAGCGGCATCATGGGTCAGTGGCATCATGGGTCAGCGGCATCATGGGTCAGTGGCATCATGGGTCAGCGGCAGCACGGGTCAGTGGCATCATGGGTCAGCGGCATCATGGGTCAGTGGCATCATGGGTCAGCGGCAGCACGGGTCAGCGGCTCATGGGTCAGCGGCTCATGGGTCAGCGGCATCATGGGTCAGCGGCTCATGGGTCAGTGGCATCATGTGTCAGCGATTCATGGGTCAGCGGCATCATGGGTCAGTGGCATCATGGGTCAGTGGCATCATGGGTCAGCGGCATCATGGGTCAGTGGCATCATGGGTCAGCGGCATCATGGGTCAGTGGCATCATGGGTCAGCGGCATCATGGGTCAGTGGCATCATGGGTCAGCGGCAGCACGGGTCAGCGGCTCATGGGTCAGCGGCTCATGGGTCAGCGGCATCATGGGTCAGTGGCATCATGGGTCAGCGGCATCATGGGTCAGCGGCTCATGGGTCAGTGGCATCATGTGTCAGCGATTCATGGGTCAGCGGCATCATGGGTCAGTGGCATCATGGGTCAGTGGCATCATGGGTCAGCGGCATCATGGGTCAGTGGCATCATGGGTCAGCGGCATCATGGGTCAGTGGCATCATGGGTCAGCAGCAGAACAGGTCAGCGGCATCATGGGTCAGCAGCAGAACAGGTCAGTGGCATCATGGGTCAGTGGCATCATGGGTCAGCAATGAAATGGGTCAGTGGCATCATGGGTCAGCAGCAGAACAGGTCAGTGGCATCATGGGTCAGTGGCATCATGGGTCAGCGGCATCATGGGTCAGCAGCAGAACAGGTCAGCGGCATCATGGGTCAGCGGCAGAACAGGTCAGCGGCAGCACGGGTCAGCGCCTCATGGGTCAGTGGCATCATGGGTCAGCGGCATCATGGGTCAGCGGCTCATGGGTCAGTGGCATCATGGGTCAGCGGCATCATGGGTCAGCGGCTCATGGGTCAGTGGCATCATGGGTCAGCGGCATCATGGGTCAGTGGCATCATGGGTCAGCGGCTCATGGGTCAGTGGCATCATGGGTCAGCGGCATCATGGGTCAGTGGCATCATGGGTCAGCGGCATCATGGGTCAGCAGCAGAACAGGTCAGCGGCATCATGGGTCAGCGGCATCATGGGTCAGCGGCATCATGGGTCAGCAGCAGAACAGGTCAGCGGCATCATGGGTCAGCGGCAGAACAGGTCAGCGGCAGCACAGGTCAGCGGCTCATGGGTCAGTGGCTCATGGGTCAGTGGCATCACAGGTCAGCAGTGTGGTCATGGGGAGCCATGTTAGTTGTCACCCATAGGAAATCAGGGTGCACTTACTTTTGTAGCAGGCGGGCACAGTGAAGTTGCCGTCGTGGCAGCGGCTTTGCACGCTGTAGGCGCAGCTCTCTGTCTTGTTCTTGCAGTAATAGGTGATGACGTCTCCATGTTGGATCTGCTGCCGGGAGATCTCGTCCACCCGCGTCTTCCGCCCGTTGTGCAGAACATTGGCCTTTGGCGTTGGCACGTGACACGGAGCTGTAATCAGAGTGGCACCATGAAGTGAGCGGTCAGGGGTGGATCAGGAGACACAGACGAGGCTGTCGGGGTCACTCACAGAAAGTCGCAGCGTCTGGCCAAACAGCCAAAACTCTGATTTGTGGTTCTGTCCCTTTAAGAGGTATTTCTGTGCTTGGTGATAGCTGGAGGTCACTAGGACCCAGCTGGTCTCCTAATTGCCTGCCTTCAGCTGTCTCTATTTATACCTCTTAGCTCCCATGATGCATTGCTGGTGATAGCTTGTTTGGAGCTGGTGTTCCTACCTCTCCCTTTTGTTTGTTTCCCTGGTGTTTCCCTTTAGTTGTTAGCTGGGCTGACCAGTGTTCACCCTGTCTGATCCCTCAGTAGTCTTAGTTGAGGGACAGACAGGGATGAGGTCTCCTGCTCGGCGACAGTTGTTAAGACTGTATAGGGTTGTTAGGGGAGTCAGGTGTCAGCGCTAGTTGTTCTAGGGGTCACCATCTCTCTTTTGCCCTTAGCATCAGAGTCTCCTTTTCCCCTCTCACCATTATGTGTCCTACGCCCAGTGTGACAGCAGCACAGCGGTGCGGCAGATCGATGGCGGTTCTTACCCTGGCACAGCGGTTCGGCAGATCCATGGCGGTTCTTACCCTGGCACAGCGGTGCTGCAGAGCAATGGCGGGTCTTACCCTGGCACAGCGGTGCTGCAGAGCAATGGCGGTTCTTACCCTGGCACAGCGGTTCGGCAGAGCAATGGCGGGTCTTACCCTGGCACAGCGGTGATACAGATCGATGGCGGTTCTTACCCTGGCACAGCGGTGCTGCAGAGCAATGGCGGGTCTTACCCTGGCACAGCGGCTTCGGGGTCCAATCTCCATCTTTATCGCAGTGGGAGGAGCGAGAGCCCACCAGGGTATAGGGTGGGTTACACCCGTAAGTCACCACCTCCTTGTAGTTGTACTTGCGGTACGGGGCGTAGCTCATGTACCCATTGGCGATCTCCGTTGGGCGCGAACACTTCACATCTACAAAGAAAAGTCAGAATGATATCTGAGGAGCCCTGAGGGACACATTGGTGGACACCCTGCTGGCGGCCGTGTCGGTGGTCACCCAGTTGGCGGCCGTGTTGGTGGTCACCCTGCTGGCGGCCGTGTCGGTGGTCACCCAGCTGGCGGCCGTGTTGGTGGTCACCCTGCTGGCGGCTGTGTTGGTGGTCACCCTGCTGGCGGCCGTGTCGGTGGTCACCCTGCTGGCGGCCGTGTCGGTGGTCACCCAGCTGGCGGCCGTGTTGGTGGTCACCCTGCTGGTGGCTGTGTTGGTGGTCACCCTGCTGGCGGCTGTGTTGGTGGTCACCCTGCTGGTGTCCATGTTGGTGGTCACCCTGCTGGCAGCCGTGTTGGTGGTCAACCTGCTGGCGGCCGTGTTGGTGGTCAACCTGCTGGTGGCCGTGTTGGGGGTCACCCTGCTAACGGCCGTGTTGGTGGTCACCCAGCTGGCGGCCGTGTTAGTGGTCACCCAGCTGGCGGCCGTGTTAGTGGTCACCCTGCTGGTGGCCGTGTTGGTGGTCACCCAGCTGGCGGCCGTGTTGGTGGTCACCCTGCTGGCGGCCGTGTTGGTGGTCACCCAGCTGGCGGCCGTGTTGGTGGTCACCCTGCTGGGGGCCGTGTTGGTGGTCACCCAGTTGGCGGCTGGTCTTACCTCGACACTCAGGGACGTGGCTCCAGGTGCCATTGGCACGACACGTGGCGTTCTCATTTCCAATCAGGGCGTAGTTGAGGTCGCAGCTGTAGCGCACCACATCCTGGTAGGTGGAGACGTTCCCTTTCCGGGGCTCATAGAAGTCCACACGCCCCAATCTTGGGATCTCAGGATGGGCGCACATCACCTCTTAAAGGGGAAGCAACCAAGGGTGTAAGCGCTGCCAAGACTGCGGAACCCACCCCCCCCATATACACCAGGACTGCAGCGCCCCCATATAGGCCAGGACTTACTGCCGAGCTCCCCATATACACCAGGACTGCAGAGCCCCCATATAGGCCAGGACATACTGCCGAGCTCCCCATATACACCGGGACTGCAGAGCCCCCATATAGGCCAGGACTTACTCTCACAGACGGGGGATGGGGCGCTCCAGGCTCCACTTGCCAAACACTCGCTCTCATTACTGCCACTTAACCAATGCCTGGAGGAGGAAACAGCTGAGGGTTTGTTACAATGTGAGCGCTGCCGCCGTTGTGCCCCCTGTGCTGTGGACCGCACTAATTCACGACTTCTTACATAGTTTATAATAATGGCCAATGATAACGTCTCCATCCACACGGGAAGACACCGGCGCTCCATCACTGACCCGTAATCACATCTACCAACACTACATAGGGATAGCTGTAATCACCGAACCCCCCCCCCCCCAAAAGAGGAAAAGATCAGGGGATGTGAGGGGTCTGCAATGGAGGATGAGGCCAGGGGCTGAACGGGCTGCACCGGTCACGTAAAGAACCAGCCCCCTCCTCCATATCCTGCGGGGGCTCCTATATCATGCGGGGGGCTCCTATATCCTGTGGGGGGCTCCTATATCCTGCGGGGGGCTCCTATATCCTGTGGGGGCTCCTATATCCTGCGGGGGGCTCCTATATCCTGTGGGGGGCTCCTATATCCTGCGGTGGGCTCCTATATCCTGTGTGGGGGGCTTGTCAGGATTCTGGCTCATCTGATTACCTTTTATGTCTCCTTGCCCTTATCAAAGATGTCGTCTGCTACCTTGTTTTTGCCCATGTGCTCCAGCTTTCCTGCTTCTATAAGCTCCGATCCATCTTCCAGTCCTGGCTTGAGTATTTTGCTTGGATCTCAGGCTCTTGTGCTCCTCCAGCTGTTCGGCTCTTCCCAGCTCCTCTGCAGTCTAGCTATTCTCCACCTGCTCCCTTTTGGCCTGGTAGCAGCAAGTTGCTCTGTCTGGAGTTTGCTCCTGCATCAGGTTCTGCCAGCCTCCCCTGCGTCACATAAGCCTGCTTCTTCTAAAAGGTTCAGCTGCTGCCATTCAGATAAGTTTATACAAGTGCAGTTTCAGAGTTCTGGACTGTTCAGGACTTGTATTTTGCTGCTCTGCACAGCATCCAGTTGTGGACTGTTCTCAGAGACTCTACTGTTTCCAGGCCTCCCTGGATATGAACTGTTACTAATAGACAGTTCCATTATCGGCCTCTACCAGTGTGAACTTTCCTCCTGTGTTCACTGTTTAATCTTCCTTTGCTTCACGTGTGCAAATACAGACCTTCACTTTATACCTTGTGTCAATCGTGTCTTTGCTCTCACACCATTAGATTCCTGAGTTATTACAGGGCTCCTATATCCTGTGGGGAGCTATTATTTTCTGCGATGGGCTCCTGTGTACTGTGATGGGCTCCTGTGTACTGTGACGGGCTCCTGTGTACTGTGGTGGGCTCTGTATACTGTGGTGGGCTCTGTATACTGTGGTGGGCTCTGTACACTGTGGTGGGCTCTGTATACTGTGGTGGGCTCCTGTATACTGTGATGGGTTCCTGTGTACTGTGGTGGGCTCCAGTGTACTGTGATGGGCTCCTGTGTACTGTGATGGGCTCCTGTGTACTGTGATGGGCTCCTGTATACTGTGGTAGGCTCCTGTGTACTGTGGTGGGCTCTTGTGTACTGTGGTGGGCTCCAGTGTACTGTGAGGGGCTCCTGTGTACTGTGATGGGCTCCTGTGTACTGTGGTGGGCTCCTGTGTACTCTGATGGGCTCCTGTATACTGTGATGGGCTCCTGCGTACTGTGGTGGGCTCCAGTGCACTGTGATGGGCTACTTTGTACTGTGACGGGCTCCTGTATAATGTGATGGGTCCTGTGTACTGTGATGGGCTCCAGTGTACTGTGGTGGGCTCCTGTGTACTACGATGGGCTCCTGTGTACTGTGATGGGCTCCTGTGTACTGTGATGTGCTCCTGTGTACTGTGGTGGGCTCTGTATACTGTGTTGGGCTCTGTATACTGTGTTGGGCTCTGTATACTGTGATGGGCTCCTGTGTACTGTGATGTGCTCCTGTGTACTGTGGTGGGCTCTGTATACTGTGTTGGGCTCTGTATACTGTGTTGGGCTCCTGTGTACTGTGACGGGCTCCTGTGTACTGTGGTGGGCTCTGTATACTGTGTTGGACTCTGTATACTGTGGTGGGCTCCTGTGTACTGTGACGGGCTCCTGTGTACTGTGATGGGCTCTAGTGTACTGTGACGGGCTCCTGTGTACTGTGATGGGTTCCTTTGTACTGTGATGGGCTCCTTTGTACTGTGATGGGCTCCTGTGTACTGTAATGGGCTCCTGTGTACTGTGGTGGGCTCTAGTGTACTGTGACGGGCTCCTTTGTACTGTGACGGGCTCCTTTGTACTGTGATGGGCTCCAGTGTACTGTAGTGGGCTCCTGTGTACTGTGACGGGCTCCTGTGTACTGTGGTGGGCTCTAGTGTACTGTGACAGGCTCCTTTGTACTGTGATGGGCTCCTGTGTACTGTGATAGGCTCTAGTGTACTGTGACGGGCTCCTGTGTACTGCGGTGGGCTCCTGTGTACTGTGGTGGGCTCTGTATACTGTGGTGGGCTCTGTACACTGTGGTGGGCTCTGTATACTGTGGTGGGCTCCTGTATACTGTGATGGGTTCCTGTGTACTGTGGTGGGCTCCAGTGTACTGTGATGGGCTCCTGTGTACTGTGATGGGCTCCTGTGTACTGTGGTGGGCTCCTGTGTACTGTGATGGGCTCCTGTATACTGTGGTAGGCTCCTGTGTACTGTGGTGGGCTCTTGTGTACTGTGGTGGGCTCCAGTGTACTGTGAGGGGCTCCTGTGTACTGTTATGGGCTCCTGTGTACTGTGGTGGGCTCCTGTGTACTCTGATGGGCTCCTGTATACTGTGATGGGCTCCTGCATACTGTGGTGGGCTCCAGTGCACTGTGATGGGCTCCTTTGTACTGTGACGGGCTCCTGTATACTGTGATGGATCCTGTGTACTGTGATGGGCTCCAGTGTACTGTGGTGGGCTCCTGTGTACTACGATGGGCTCCTGTGTACTGTGATGGGCTCCTGTGTACTGTGATGTGCTCCTGTGTACTGTGATGGGCTCCTGTATACTGTGGTAGGCTCCTGTGTACTGTGATGGGCTCCTGTGTACTGTGGTGGGCTCCTGTGTACTGTGATGGGCTCCTGTGTACTGTGGTGGGCTCCTGTGTACTGTGATGGGCTCCTGTGTACTGTGATGGGCTCCTGTGTACTGTGGTGGGCTCTGTATACTGTGGTGGGCTCTGTACACTGTGGTGGGCTCTGTATACTGTGGTGGGCTCCTGTATACTGTGATGGGTTCCTGTGTACTGTGGTGGGCTCCAGTGTACTGTGATGGGCTCTTGTGTACTGTGGTGGGCTCCAGTGTACTGTGAGGGGCTCCTGTGTACTGTGATGGGCTCCTGTGTACTGTGGTGGGCTCCTGTGTACTCTGATGGGCTCCTGTATACTGTGATGGGCTCCTGCGTACTGTGGTGGGCTCCAGTGCACTGTGATGGGCTCCTTTGTACTGTGACGGGCTCCTGTATAATGTGATGGGTCCTGTGTACTGTGATGGGCTCCTGTGTACTGTGACGGGCTCCTGTGTACTGTGATGGGCTCCTGTGTACTGTGATGGGCTCCTGTATACTGTGACGCGCTCCTGTGTACTGTGATGGGCTCCTTTGTACTGTGACGGGCTCCTGTATAATGTGATGGGTCCTGTGTACTGTGATGGGCTCCAGTGTACTGTGGTGGGCTCCTGTGTACTACGATGGGCTCCTGTGTACTGTGATGGGCTCCTGTGTACTGTGATGTGCTCCTGTGTACTGTGGTGGGCTCTGTATACTGTGTTGGGCTCCTGTGTACTGTGATGGGCTCCTGTGTACTGTGACGGGCTCCTGTGTACTGTGATGGGCTCTAGTGTACTGTGACGGGCTCCTGTGTACTGTGATGGGTTCCTTTGTACTGTGATGGGCTCCTTTGTACTGTGATGGGCTCCTGTGTACTGTAATGGGCTCCTGTGCACTGTGGTGGGCTCCAGTGTACTGTGGTGGGCTCTAGTGTACTGTGACGGGCTCCTTTGTACTGTGACGGGCTCCTTTATACTGTGATCACTGATGGGCTCCAGTGTACTGTAGTGGGCTTCTGTGTACTGTGATGGGCTCCTGTGTACTGTGACGGGCTCCTGTGTACTGTGACGGGCTCCTGTGTACTGTGGTGGGCTCTAGTGTACTGTGACAGGCTCCTTTGTACTGTGATGGGCTCCTGTGTACTGTGGTGGGCTCTGTATACTGTGTTGGGCTCTGTATACTGTGTTGGGCTCCTGTGTACTGTGATGGGCTCCTGTGTACTGTGACGGGCTCCTGTGTACTGTGATGGGATCTAGTGTACTGTGACGGGCTCCTGTGTACTGTGATGGGTTCCTTTGTACTGTGATGGGCTCCTTTGTACTGTGATGAGCTCCTGTGTACTGTGGTGAGCTCCTGTGCACTGTGGTGGGCTCCAGTGTACTGTAGTGGGCTCCTGTGTACTGTGACGGGCTCCTGTGTTCTGTGATGGGTTCCTTTGTACTGTGACGGGCTCCTGTGTACTGTGATGGGCTCCTGTGTACTGTGATGGACTCCTGTGTACTGTGGTGGGCTCTAGTGTACTGTGACGGGCTCCTTTGTACTGTGACGGGCTCCTTTATACTGTGATCACTGATGGGCTCCAGTGTACTGTAGTGGGATCCTGTGTACTGTGATGGGCTCCTGTGTACTGTGACGGGCTCCTGTGTACTGTGACGGGCTCCTGTGTACTGTGGTGGGCTCTAGTGTACTGTGACAGGCTCCTTTGTACTGTGATGGGCTCCTGTGTACTGTGATAGGCTCTAGTGTACTGTGACGGGCTCCTGTGTACTGTGGTGGGCTCCAGTGTACTGTGACGGGCTCCTGTGTACTGTGATGGGCTCCTGTGTACTGTGGTGGGCTCCTGTGTACTGTGATGGGCTCCAGTGTACTGTGATGGGTTCCTTTGTACTGTGATGGGCTCCTGTATACTGTGATGGGCTCCTGCGTACTGTGGTGGGCTCCAGTGCACTGTGATGGGCTCCTTTGTACTGTGACGGGCTCCTGTATAATGTGATGGGTCCTGTGTACTGTGATGGGCTCCTGTGTACTGTGATGGGCTCCTGTATACTGTGACGCGCTCCTGTGTACTGTGATGGGCTCCTTTGTACTGTGACGGGCTCCTGTATAATGTGATGGGTCCTGTGTACTGTGATGGGCTCCAGTGTACTGTGGTGGGCTCCTGTGTACTACGATGGGCTCCTGTGTACTGTGATGGGCTCCTGTGTACTGTGATGTGCTCCTGTGTACTGTGGTGGGCTCTGTATACTGTGTTGGGCTCTGTATACTGTGTTGGGCTCCTGTGTACTGTGATGGGCTCCTGTGTACTGTGACGGGCTCCTGTGTACTGTGATGGGCTCTAGTGTACTGTGAGGGGCTCCTGTGTACTGTGATGGTTCCTTTGTACTGTGATGGGCTCCTTTGTACTGTGATGGGCTCCTGTGTACTGTAATGGGCTCCTGTGCACTGTGGTGGGCTCCAGTGTACTGTGACGGGCTCCTGTGTACTGTGACGGGCTCCTGTGTTCTGTGATGGGTTCCTTTGTACTGTGACGGGCTCCTGTGTACTGTGATGGGCTCCTGTGTACTGTGATGGACTCCTGTGTACTGTGGTGGGCTCTAGTGTACTGTGACGGGCTCCTTTGTACTGTGACGGGCTCCTTTATACTGTGATCACTGATGGGCTCCAGTGTACTGTAGTGGGCTCCTGTGTACTGTGATGGGCTCCTGTGTACTGTGACGGGCTCCTGTGTACTGTGACGGGCTCCTGTGTACTGTGGTGGGCTCTAGTGTACTGTGACAGGCTCCTTTGTACTGTGATGGGCTCCTGTGTACTGTGATAGGCTCCTGTGTACTGTGGTGGGCTCCTGTGTACTGTGGTGGGCTCCTGTGTGCTGTGATGGGCTCCTGTGTACTGTGGTGGGCTCCTGTGTACTGCGGTGGGCTTCTGTGTACTGTGGTGAGCTCCTGTGTACTGTGGTGGGCTCTGTATACTGTGGTGGGCTCTGTACACTGTGGTGGGCTCTGTATACTGTGGTGGGCTCCTGTATACTGTGATGGGTTCCTGTGTACTGTGGTGGGCTCCAGTGTACTGTGATGGGCTCCTGTGTACTGTGGTGGGCTCCTGTGTACTGTGGTGGGCTCCTGTGTGCTGTGATGGGCTCCTGTGTACTGTGGTGGGCTCCTGTGTACTGTGGTGGGCTCTAGTGTACTGTGACGGGCTCCTTTGTACTGTGACGGGCTCCTTTATACTGTGATCACTGATGGGCTCCAGTGTACTGTAGTGGGCTCCTGTGTACTGTGATGGGCTCCTGTGTACTGTGGTGGGCTCCTGTGTACTGTGGTGGGCTCTAGTGTACTGTGACAGGCTCCTTTGTACTGTGATGGGCTCCTGTGTACTGTGATAGGCTCTAGTGTACTGTGACGGGCTCCTGTGTACTGTGGTGAGCTCCTGTGTACTGTGGTGGGCTCTGTATACTGTGGTGGGCTCTGTACACTGTGGTGGGCTCTGTATACTGTGGTGGGCTCCTGTATACTGTGATGGGTTCCTGTGTACTGTGGTGGGCTCCAGTGTACTGTGATGGGCTCCTGTGTACTGTGGTGGGCTCCTGTGTACTGTGGTGGGCTCCTGTGTACTGTGATGGGCTCCTGTGTACTGTGGTGGGCTCCTGTGTACTGCGGTGGGCTTCTGTGTACTGTGGTGGGCTCCTGTGTACTGTGATGGGCTCCTGTGTACTGTGGTGGGCTCCAGTGTACTGTAGTGGGCTCCTGTGTACTGTGGTGGGCTCTAGTGTACTGTGACGGGCTCCTTTGTACTGTGACGGCTCCTGTGTACTGTGATGGGCTCCTGTGTACTGTGATGGGCTCCTGTGTACTGTGGTGGGCTCCTGTGTACTGTGATGGGCTCCTGTATACTGTGGTAGGCTCCTGTGTACTGTGATGGGCTCCAGTGTACTGTGATGGGCTCCTGTGTACTGTGACGGGCTCCTGTGTACTGTGATGGGCTCCTGTGTACTGTAATGGGCTCTAGTGTACTGTGACGGGCTCCTGTGTACTGTGATGGGCTCCTGTGTACTGTGATGGGCTCCTGTATACTGTGACGCGCTCTTGTGTACTGTGATGGGCTCCTGTGTACTGTGATGGGCTCCTGTGTACTGTGATGGGCTCCTGTGTACTGTGGGGCTCCTGTGTACTGTGGTGGGCTCCTGTGTACTATGATGGGCTTCTGTGTACTGTGATGGGCTCCTGTGTACTGTAATGGGCTCTAGTGTACTGTGACGGGCTCCTGTGTACTGTGATGGGCTCCTGTGTACTGTGATGGGCTCCTGTATACTGTGACGCGCTCCTGTGTACTGTGATGGGCTCCTGTGTACTGTGATGGGCTCCTGTGTACTGTGATGAGCTCCTGTGTACTGTGGTGGGCTCCTGTGTACTGTGATGGGCTTCTGTGTACTGTGACGGGCTCCTGTGTACTGTGATGGGTTCCTTTGTACTGTGATGGGCTCCTGTGTACTGTGATGGGCTCTAGTGTACTGTGATGGGCTCCTGTGTACTGTGACAGGCTTCTTTGTACTGTGACGCGCTCCTGTGTACTGTGATGGGCTCCTGTGTACTGTGATGGGCTCCTGTGTACTGTGGTGGGCTCCAGTGTACTGTGATGGGCTCCTGTGTACTGTGACGGGCTCCTGTATACTGTGATGGGCTCCTGTGTACTGTGATGGGCTCCTGTGTACTGTGATGGGCTCCTGTGTACTGTGGTGGGCTCTAGTGTACTGTGACGGGCTCCTTTGTACTGTGACGGGCTCCTTTGTACTGTGACGGGCTCCTGTGTACTGTGATGGGCTCCTGTGTACTGTGATGGGCTCCTGTGTACTGTGATGGGCTCCTGTGTACTGTGGTGGGCTCCTGTGTACTGTGGTGGGCTCCTGTGTACTGTGACGGGCTCCTGTGTACTGTGGTGGGCTCCTGTATACTGCGGTGGGATCCTGTATACTGTGATGGGCTCCTGTGTACTGTGATGGGCTCCTGTGTACTGTGATGGGCTCCTGTGTACTGTGATGGGCTCCTGTGTACTGTAGTGGGCTCCTGTGTACTGTGGTGGGCTCTAGTGTACTGTGACGGGCTCCTTTGTACTGTGACGGGCTCCTGTGTACTGTGATGGGCTCCTGTGTACTGTGATGGGCTCCTGTGTACTGTGGTGGGCTCCTGTGTACTGTGATGGGCTCCTGTATACTGTGGTAGGCTCCTGTGTACTGTGATGGGCTCCAGTGTACTGTGATGGGCTCCTGTGTACTGTGACGGGCTCCTGTGTACTGTGATGGGCTCCTGTGTACTGTAATGGGCTCTAGTGTACTGTGACGGGCTCCTGTGTACTGTGATGGGCTCCTGTGTACTGTGATGGGCTCCTGTATACTGTGACGCGCTCTTGTGTACTGTGATGGGCTCCTGTGTACTGTGATGGGCTCCTGTGTACTGTGATGGGCTCCTGTGTACTGTGGTGGGCTCCTGTGTACTGTGGTGGGCTCCTGTGTACTATGATGGGCTTCTGTGTACTGTGATGGGCTCCTGTGTACTGTAATGGGCTCTAGTGTACTGTGACGGGCTCCTGTGTACTGTGATGGGCTCCTGTGTACTGTGATGGGCTCCTGTATACTGTGACGCGCTCCTGTGTACTGTGATGGGCTCCTGTGTACTGTGATGGGCTCCTGTGTACTGTGATGAGCTCCTGTGTACTGTGGTGGGCTCCTGTGTACTGTGATGGGCTTCTGTGTACTGTGACGGGCTCCTGTGTACTGTGATGGGTTCCTTTGTACTGTGATGGGCTCCTGTGTACTGTGATGGGCTCTAGTGTACTGTGATGGGCTCCTGTGTACTGTGACAGGCTTCTTTGTACTGTGACGCGCTCCTGTGTACTGTGATGGGCTCCTGTGTACTGTGATGGGCTCCTGTGTACTGTGGTGGGCTCCAGTGTACTGTGATGGGCTCCTGTGTACTGTGACGGGCTCCTGTATACTGTGATGGCTCCTGTGTACTGTGACGGGCTCCTGTGTACTGTGATGGGCTCCTGTGTACTGTGGTGGGCTCTAGTGTACTGTGACGGGCTCCTTTGTACTGTGACGGGCTCCTTTGTACTGTGACGGGCTCCTGTGTACTGTGATGGGCTCCTGTGTACTGTGATGGGCTCCTGTGTACTGTGATGGGCTCCTGTGTACTGTGGTGGGCTCCTGTGTACTGTGGTGGGCTCCTGTGTACTGTGACGGGCTCCTGTGTACTGTGATGGGCTCCTGTGTACTGTGGTGGGCTCCTGTGTACTGTGGTGGGCTCCTGTGTACTGTGACGGGCTCCTGTATACTGCGGTGGGATCCTGTATACTGTGATGGGCTCCTGTGTACTGTGATGGGCTCCTGTGTACTGTGATGGGCTCCTGTGTACTGTGATGGGCTCCTGTGTACTGTGGTGGGCTCCAGTGTACTGTGGTGAGCTCCTGTATACTGTGGTGGGCTCCTGTGTACTGCAGTGGGGTCCTGTATTGTTTTACTGCGGTGGGATCCTGTATACTGCGGTGGGATCCTGTGTACTGTGATGGGCTCCTGTGTACTGTGGTGGGCTCCTGTGTACTGTGACGGGCTCCTGTGTACTGTGGTGGGCTCCTGTGTACTGCGGTGGGATCCTGTATACTGCGGTGGGATCCTGTATACTGTGATGGGCTCCTGTGTACTGTGATGGGCTCCTGTGTACTGTGTGGGCTCCTGTGTACTGTGACGGGCTCCTGTGTACTGTGGTGGGCTCCTGTATACTGCGGTGGGCTCCTGTGTACTGTGATGGGCTCCTGTGTACTGTGGTGGGCTCCTGTATACTGCGGTGGGATCCTGTGTACTGTGATGGGCTCCTGTGTACTGTGATGGGCTCCTGTGTACTGTGGTGGGCTCCTGTATACTGCGGTGGGATCCTGTGTACTGTGATGGGCTCCTGTGTACTGTGATGGGCTCCTGTGTACTGCGGTGGGCTCCTGTATACTGTGGTGAGCTCCTGTATACTGTGATGGGCTCCTGTGTACTGCGGTGGGCTCCTGTATACTGTGGTGGGCTCCTGTGTACTGTGACGGGCTCCTGTGTACTGTGGTGGGCTCCTGTATACTGCGGTGGGATCCTGTGTACTGTGATGGGCTCCTGTGTACTGTGGTGGGCTCCTGTGTACTGTGGTGGGCTCCTGTGTACTGTGATGGGCTCCTGTATACTGTGGTGAGCTCCTGTATACTGTGGTGGGCTCCTGTGTACTGTGACGGGCTCCTGTGTACTGTGATGGGCTCCTGTATACTGTGGTGAGCTCCTGTATACTGTGGTGGGCTCCTGTGTACTGCAGTGGGGTCCTGTATTGTATACTGCGGTGGGATCCTGTATACTGCAGGGGGGGCGCTCTCTATCACTTGACCCCAACCTCACCCTTCATCACATGTGAAGTGGGCGACGCTCTGATACGTGATCTTCTTATAGTGTGCGGTGCCATTCACCGGAGAATCGAGGGAGGGGCACTGCCGTCCTGTGTGATAAACAAAGGGTTAATAAGGGGAGGAGACAGAGAAAGAGCATGGGCTACATGAAAGGAGGGGAGGAGCCAGACAAGGAGCATGTGCTGTATGTAAATGAGGGGAGGAGTCATGTGCAGAGCAGGTTCTGTATGTAAATGAGGGGAGGAGTCATGTGCAGACAGGTCCTGTATGTAAATGAGGGGAGAGTCATGTGCAGACAGGTCCTGTATGTAAATGAGAGGAGGAGTCATGTGCAGACAGGTCCTGTATGCAAATGAGGGGAGGAGTCATGTGCAGAGCAGGTTCTATATGTAAATCAGGGGAGGAGTCATGTGCAGACAGGGCCTGTATGTAAATGAGGGAGGAGTCATGTGCAGACAGATTCTATATGTAAATGAGGGGAGGAGTCATGTGCAGAGCAGGTCCTGTATGTAAATGAGGGGAGGAGTCATGTGCAGAAAGGTTCTATATGTAAATGAGGGGAGGAGTCATGTGCAGACAGGTTCTATATGTAAATGAGGGGAGGAGTCATGTGCAGATAGGTCCTGTATGTAAATGAGGGGAGGAGTCATGTGCAGAGCAGGTTCTATATGTAAATGAGGGAGGAGTCATGTGCAGAGGTTTCATATGTAAATGAGGGGAGGAGTCATGTGCAGACAGTTTCTATATGTAAATGAGGGGAGAAGACATGTGCAGAGCAGGTCCTGTATGTAAATGAGGGGAGGAGTCATGTGCAGAGAGGTTCTATATGTAAATGAGAGGAGGAGTCATGTGCAGACATGTTCTATATGTAAATGAGGGGAGGAGTCATGTGCAGACAGGTCCTGTATGCAAATGAGGGGAGGAGTCATGTGCAGACAGATTCTATATATAAATGAGGGGAGGAGTCATGTGCAGAGCAGGTTCTATATGTAAATGAGGGGAGGAGTCATGCGCAGACAGGTAATGTATGTAAATGAGGGGAGGAGTCATGCGCAGAGGTTTTATATGTAAATGAGGGGAGGAGTCATGTGCGGATAGGTTCTATATGTAAATGAGGGAAGGAGTCATGCGCAGAGGTTTTATATGTAAATGAGGGGAGGAGTCATGTGCAGACAGGTCCTGTATGTAAATGAGGGGAGGAGTCATGTGCAGAGCAGGTTCTATATGTAAATGAAGGGAGGAGTCATGTGCAGAGCAGGTTCTATATGTAAATGAGGGGAGGAGTCATGTGCAGACAGGTTCTATATGTAAATGAGGGGAGGAGTCATGTGCAGATAGGTCCTGTATGTAAATGAGGGGAGGAGTCATGTGCAGAGCAGGTTCTATATGTAAATTAGGGAGGAGTCATGCGCAGACAGGTCCTGTATGTAAATGAGGGGAGGAGTCATGTGCAGACAGGTCCTGTATGTAAATGAGGGGAGGAGTCATGTGCAGAGCAGGTTCTATATGTAAATGAGGGGAGGAGTCATGTGCAGAGCAGGTTCTATATGTAAATGAGGGGAGGAGTCATGTGCAGATAGGTCCTGTATGTAAATGAGGGAGGAGTCATGTGCAGAGCAGGTTCTATATGTAAATTAGGGGAGGAGTCATGCGCAGAGGTTTCATATGTAAATGAGGGGAGAAGTCATGTGCAGACAGGTTCTATATGTAAATGAGGGAAGGAGTCATGCGCAGAGGTTTTATATGTAAATGAGGGGAGGAGTCATGTGCAGACAGGTCCTGTATGTAAATGAGGGAGGAGTCATGTGCAGAGCAGGTTCTATATGTAAATGAGGGAGGAGTCATGTGCAGGCAGGTTCTATATGTAAATGAGGGGAGGAGTCATGTGCAGATAGGTCCTGTATGTAAATGAGGGGAGGAGTCATGTGCAGAGCAGGTTCTATATGTAAATTAGGGGAGGAGTCATGCGCAGAGGTTTCATATGTAAATGAGGGGAGAAGTCATGTGCAGACAGTTTTCTATATGTAAATGAGGGGAGGAGTCATGTGCAGACAGGTTCTATATGTAAATGAGAGGAGGAGTCATGTGCAGACAGGTCCTGTATGCAAATGAGGGGAGGAGTCATGCACAGAGGTTTTATATGTAAATGAGGGGAGGAGTCATGTGCAGACAGGTCCTGTATGTAAATGAGGGGAGGAGTCATGCGCAGAGGTTTTATATGTAAATGAGGGGAGGAGTCATGTGCAGACAGGTACTGTATGTAAATGAGGGGAGGAGTCATGTGCAGAGCAGGTTCTATATGTAAATGAGGGGAGGAGTCATGTGCAGAGCAGGTTCTATATGTAAATGAGGGGAGGAGTCATGTGCAGACAGGTTCTATATGTAAATGAGGGGAGGAGTCATGTGCAGATAGGTCCTGTATGTAAATGAGGGGAGGAGTCATGTGCAGAGCAGGTTCTATATGTAAATTAGGGGAGGAGTCATGCGCAGACAGGTCCTGTATGTAAATGAGGGGAGGAGTCATGTGCAGACAGGTCCTGTATGTAAATGAGGGGAGGAGTCATGTGCAGAGCAGGTTCTATATGTAAATGAGGGAGGAGTCATGTGCAGAGCAGGTTCTATATGTAAATGAGGGGAGGAGTCATGTGCAGATAGGTCCTGTATGTAAATGAGGGGAGGAGTCATGTGCAGAGCAGGTTCTATATGTAAATTAGGGAGGAGTCATGCGCAGAGGTTTCATATGTAAATGAGGGGAGAAGTCATGTGCAGACAGGTTCTATATGTAAATGAGGGAAGGAGTCATGCGCAGAGGTTTTATATGTAAATGAGGGGAGGAGTCATGTGCAGACAGGTCCTGTATGTAAATGAGGGGAGGAGTCATGTGCAGACAGGTCCTGTATGTAAATGAGGGGAGGAGTCATATGCACAGCAGGTTTTATATGTAAATGAGGGGAGGAGTCATGTGCAGAGAAGGTTTTATATGTAAATGAGGGGAGGAGTCATGTGCAGAGCAGGTCCTGTATGTAAATGAGGGGAGGAGTCATTTGCAGACAGGTCCTGTATGTAAATGAGGGGAGGAGTCATGTGCAGAGCAGGTTCTATATGTAAATGAGGGGAGGAGTCATGTTCAGACAGGTTCTGTATGTAAATGAGGGAGGAGTCATGTGCACACAGGTTCTATATGTAAATGAGGGGAGGAGTCATGTGCAGACAGGTCCTGTATGTAAATGAGGGGAGGAGTTATGTTCAGAGCAGGTTCTATATGTAAATGAGGGGAGGAGTCATGTGCAGAGCAGGTTCTATATGTAAATGAGGGGAGGAATCATGTGCAGACAGGTCCTATATGTCACTTGGGTGTACTTACTTTGGCAGGTCAGGGTGGCGGGTTGCCAGTTCCCCAGTGTCTGGCACACGGCCCTGTCATTCCCAGAATCCTTCACAAATCCCGGAACACAGGAGTAAGTGACGACGTCCAGAGGGTCATAAACCACCCGACCCGGCCTGAAGGTGGCGCTCTCCACCTGAGGGGGCCGACCGCACACTGCGGAGAGAGGGAACCCACAGACGGTATCACACAGGAATAGATACAGTACAGCAGACAGTATCACACAGGATTAGATACAGCTCAGCAGACAGTATCACACAGGATAGGATTAGATACACAGCTCAGCAGACAGTATCACACAGGAGAGGATTAGATACACAGCTCAGCAGACAGTATCACACAGGACAGGATTAGATACACAGCTCAGCAGACAGTATCACACAGGATAGGATTAGATACACAGCTCAGCAGACAGTATCACACAGGATAGGATTACACAGCTCAGCAGACAGTATCACACAGGAGAGGATTAGATACACAGCTCAGCAGACAGTATCACACAGGATAGGATTAGATACACAGCTCAGCAGACAGTATCACACAGGAGAGGATTAGATACACAGCTCAGCAGACAGTATCACACAGGATAGGATTAGATACACAGCTCAGCAGACAGTATCACACAGGATAGGATTAGATACACAGCTCAGCAGACAGTATCACACAGGAGAGGATTACATACACAGCTCAGCAGACAGTATCACACAGGATAGGATTAGATACACAGCTCAGCAGACAGTATCACACAGGATAGGATTAGATACACAGCTCAGCAGACAGTATCACACAGAATAGGATTAGATACACAGCTCAGCAGACAGTATCACACAGGAGAGGATTAGATACACAGCTCAGCAGACAGTATCACACAGGAGAGGATTAGATACACAGCTCAGCAGACAGTATTACACAGGAGAGGATTAGATACACAGCTCAGCAGACAGTATCACACAGGATAGGATTAGATACACAGCTCAGCAGATAGTATCACACAGGATAGGATTAGATACACAGCTCAGCAGGCAGTATCACACAGGAGAGGATTAGATACACAGCTCAGCAGACAGTATCACACAGGATAGGATTAGATACACAGCTCAGCAGACAGTATCACACAGGAGAGGATTACATACACAGCTCAGCAGACAGTATCACACAGGATAGGATTAGATACACAGCTCAGCAGACAGTATCACACAGGATAGGATTAGATACACAGCTCAGCAGACAGTATCACACAGGATAGGATTAGATACACAGCTCAGCAGACAGTATCACACAGCATAGGATTAGATACAGCTCAGCAGAGGGTATCACAGAGGAGAGGATTAGATACACGCTCAGCAGACAGTATCACACAGGATAGGATTAGATGCACAGCTCAGCAGACAGTATCACACACGAGAGGATTAGATACACAGCTCAGCAGACAGTATCACACAGGAGAGGATTAGATACACAGCTCAGCACACAGTATCACACAGGAGAGGATTAGATACACAGCTCAGCACACAGTATCACACAGGATAGGATTAGATACACAGCTCAGCAGACAGTATCACACAGGAGAGGATTAGATGCACAGCTCAGCAGACAGTATCACACAGGAGAGGATTAGATACACAGCTCAGCAGACAGTATCACACAGGATAGGATTAGATACACCACTCAGCAGACAGTATCACACAGGAGAGGATTAGATACACAGCTCAGCACACAGTATCACACAGGATAGGATTAGATACACAGCTCAGCACAGTATCACACTGGATGGGGTTAGATACATAGTTTAGATGCCATATTATCAGCTATAACTTCTCATCTCGCCTGTATTTCCCTCCAGTTTGTGATATTGGCTCCATTTCTCGCCATTATTACACCCCCGTATCTGTGGACGGACGGGGACATTTATCACCACAAACCTTTTCTTGCTGCCGAGAAACTGATGAGGGAGAACGCAGCGGCCAAGAGCAGAAAGCGAGACATCGTCCCAAGAGCTGACGATCAGACACCGGACCACGGACCCAGGAAAAGTCCAATGTAATCATTAACCCGATGTCCAAGCGGTCAGCGGAGATCAGAAAGCAAAAGTCAACCTGTATAAGACACTACACCTCCGTACAGGGAGTGCAGTACCTGATCTCTCCAGCAGATGTCTCCTCTGTATAGGAGTAATAAAGTGAGTGCAGTACCTGATCTCTCCAGCAGATGTCTCCTATGTATATGGAGAAATATAGTGAGTGCAGTACAGAATCTCTCCAGCAGATGTCTCCTCTGTATATGAAGTAATATATTGAGTGCAGTACGATCTCTCCAGCAGGTGTCTTCTCTGTATATGGAGTAATATAGTGAGTGCAGATTCGGATCTCTCCAACAGGTGTCTCCTCTGTACAGTGAGTAATATAATAGGGCAGCACCTGATCTCTCCAGCAGGTGTCTCTTCTGTATATGGAGTAATATAGTGAGTGCAGCACCTGATCTCTCCAGCAGGTGTCTCCTCTGTATATGGAGTAATATAGTGAGTGCAGCACCTGATCTCTCCAGCAGGTGTCTCTGTATATGGAGTAATATAGTGAATGCAGCACCTGATCTCTCCAGCAGGTGTTCCTCTGTATATGGAGTAATATAGTAAGTGCAGCACCTGATCTCTCCCGCAGGTGTCTCTGTATATGGAGTAATATAGTGAGGGCAGCACCTCATCTCTCCAGTAGGTGTCTCTTCTGTATATGGAATAATATAGTGAGTGCAGTACCGAATCTCTCCAGCAGGTGTCTCTTCTGTATATGGAATAATATAGTGAGTGCCGTACCAAATCTATCCAGTAGGTGTCTCCTCTGTATATGGAGTAATATAGTAAGTGCAGCACCTGATCTCTCCATCAGGTGTCTTCTCTGTATATGGAGTAATATAGTGAGTGCAGTACCTGATCTCTCCAGCAGGTGTCTTCTCTGTATATGGAGTAATATAGTGAGTGCAGCACCTGATCTCTCCAGCAGGTGTCTCCTCTGTATATGGAGTAATATAGTGAGTGCATTACCGGATCTCTCCAGCAGGTGTCTTCTCTGTATATGGAGTAATATAGTGAGTGCAGCACCTGATCTCTCCAGCAGATGTCTCCTCTGTATATGGAGTAATATAGTGAGTGCAGACCGATCTCTCCAGCAGGTGTCTCCTCTGTATAGGAGTATTTGAGGGTCTGAGTTGTATATGAGTAAAAGTGGTCAGACCTGATCTCTCCAGAGTGTCTCCTCTGTATATGGAGTAATATAGTGAGTGCAGACCGATCTCTCCAGCAGTGTCTCTCTGTATATGGAGTAATATAGTGAGTGCAGACCTGATCTCCAGCAGTGTCTCCTCTGTATATGGAGTAATATAGTGAGTGCAGTACCTGATCTCTCCAGCAGTGTCTCCTCTGTATATGGAGTAATATAGTGAGTGCATACCTGATCTCTCAGCAGTGTTCCTCTGTATATGGAGTAATATAGTGAGTGCAGTACTCGATCTCTCCAGCAGTGTCTCCTCTGTATATGGAGTAATATAGTGAGTGCAGTACCGATCTCTCCAGCAGGTGTCTCCTCTGTATATGAGTAATATAGTGAGTGCAGACCGATCTCTCCAGCAGGTGTCTCCTCTGTATATGAGTAATATAGTGAGTGCAGCACCATCTCTCCAGAGGTGTCTCCTCTGTATATGGAGTAATATAGTGAGTGCGCACCGATCTCTCCAGCAGGTGTCTCCTCTGTATATGGAGTAATATAGTGAGTGCAGCACCTGATCTCTCCAGCAGGTGTCTCCTCTGTATATGGAGTAATATAGTGAGTCAGACCTGATCTCTCCAGCAGTGTCTCCTCTGTAATGGAGTAATATATAGTGAGTGCAGTACCTGATCTCTCCAGCAGATGTTCTCCTCTGTATATGGAGTAATATAGTGAGTGCAGTACCGATTTTTTTTTTTTTTTTTTTTTTTTTTTTTTTCAGTACCTGATCTCTCCAGCAGGTGTCTCTCTGTATATGGAGTAATATAGTGAGTGCAGCACCTGATCTCTCCAGCAGGTGTCTTCTCTGTATATGGAGTAATATAGTGATGTGCAGTATTGATCTCTCCAGCAGATATCTCCTCTGTATATGGAGTAATATAGTGAGTGCAGTACTGGATCTCTCCAGCAGGTGTCTCCTCTGTATATGGAGTAATATAGTGAGTGCAGTACCGATCTCTTCCAGCAGGTGTCTCCTCTGTATATGGAGTAATATAGTGAGTGCAGTACTGAATCTCTCCAGAGTGTCTCCTCTGTATATGGAGTAATATAGTGAGTGCAGACCTCGATCTCTCCAGCAGGTGTCTCTCTGTATATGGAGTAATATATGATGCAGCTGACCAGCAGTGTCCCTGTATCTCTCGCAGTAGGTTTCTCCTTCTGTATATGGAGTAATATAGTGAGTGCAGTACCGATCTCTCAGCAGGTGTTCCTCTGTATATGGATTAATATAGTGAGGCAGTACAGTAATCTCTCCAGAGTGTGTCTCTCTGTATATGGAGTAATATAGTGAGTGCAGTACCTGAATCTCTCCAGCAGGTGTCTCCTCTGTATATGGAGTAATATAGTGAGTGCAGTACCGATCTTCCAGCAGGTTGTTCTCTGTATATGGATAATATAGTGAGTGCAGCACCTGATCTCTCCAGCAGGTGTCTCTTCTGTATATGGAATAATATAGTGAGTGCAGTACGAATCTCTCCAGCAGGTGTCTCCTCTGTATATGGAGTAATATAGTGAGTGCAGACCTGATCTCTCCAGTAGGTGTCTCCTCTGTATATGGAGTAATATAGTGAGTGCAGTACCTGATCTCTCCAGCAGGTGTCTCCTCTGTATATGGAGTAATATAGTGAGTGCAGTACCGATCTCTCCAGCAGGTGTCTCCTCTGTATATGGAGTAATATAGTGAGTGCAGCACCGATCTCTCCAGCAGGTGTTCTTCTGTATATGGAATAATATAGTGAGACAGTACCTGATTCTCCAGCAGGTGTCTCTCTCTGTATATGGAATAATATAGTGAGTGCCGTACCAAATCTCTCCAGTAGGTGTCTCCTCTGTATATGGAGTAATATAGTGAGTGCAGTACCTGATCTCTCCAGCAGGTGTCTCCTCTGTATATGAGTAATATAGTGAGTGCAGCACCGATCTCTCCAGCAGGTGTCTCCTCTGTATATGAGTAATATAGTGAGTGCAGTACCTGATCTCTCCAGCAGGTGTCTCCTCTGTATATGGAGTAATATAGTGAGTGCAGCACCTGATCTCTCCAGCAGTGTCTCCTCTGTATATGGAGTAATATAGTGAGTGCAGTACCTGATCTCTCCAGCAGGTGTCTCCTCTGTATATGGAGTAATATAGTGAGTGCAGTACCTGATCTCTCCAGCAGGTGTCTCCTCTGTATATGGAGTAATATAGTGAGTGCAGCACCTGATCTCTCCAGCAGTGTCTCCTCTGTATATGGAGTAATATAGTGAGTGCAGCACCTGATCTCTCCAGCAGTGTCTCCTCTGTATATGGAGTAATATAGTGAGTGCAGTACCGATCTCTCCAGCAGATGTCTCCTCTCTGTATATGGAGTAATATAGTGAGTGCAGTACTAGATCTCTCCAGCAGGTGTCTGTGTCTGTTTTACTTTGTAGTTCTCTTTCTGTATCTGGTAGGTGTTTCAGTCTCCTCAGGCTTTCATCCTTAGGTGACGTTTGATGGGCGTGGTCCTGTGTCAGTTTCTCCTCCTCTGTGGTGACGTCTTCGGTGGGGCGTGTCCTGTCGCAGTCTCCTCCTCCTGCGTGACGTCCCTCGGTGGGGCGGTGTCCGTGCAGCCTCTCCGCGTGCTCCTCGTGGCGTGTAGTTCAGTCCCTCCCCCCTGCGGTGACGTCCCTTGGTGGGCGTGTCCTGTGTCAGTCCCCTCCTCCCGCGGTGACGTCCCTCGGTGGGGCGTGTCCAGTGTCAGTCGCTCCGCAGCGGCTCCCGGCGCGGTGTGTCCCCGCTCTTCCTCTCTCGCTCCTCGGTGATGGCGGACGTTTTCCCCCCTCAGGATTCCGTCTCGTCCTCCCCCGGAGATGTCGCCATTCGCTTCGCCCGGAAAGGAGCCCTGAGACAGAAGAACGTGCACGAGGTGAAAGATCACAAATTCATCGCCAGATTCTTCAAACAGCCGACATTCTGCAGCCACTGCACCGACTTCATCTGGTGAGAGACTGTATATACTATATATACTGTACACTGCCCCTATATCCTGTACATTCTGCAGCCACTGCACCGACTTATACTGTGAGAGACACCGACCCCCTATATACTGTACACTGCCCCTATATACTAATACACTGCCCCTATATACTATACACTGCCCCTATATACTGTTACATTCTGCAGCCACTGCACCGACTTCATCTGGTGAGAGACCGACCCTATATATACTGTATATACTGTACACTGCCCCTATATACTATACACTGCCCCTATATACTGTACATTCTGCAGCCACTGCACCGACTTCATCTGGTGAGACTGACCCCTTATATAACTATACACTGCCCCTATATACACTATTACACTGCCCCTATATACTATACTGCCATATACACTATACACTGCCCCTATATACTGTACACTGCCCTATATACACACTGCCCTTTACTGTACATTCTGCCAGCTACTGAGACCACCTATATACTGCCCTATATATACTACACTGCCCTATATTACTATACACTGCCCCATATATACTTACATCTATGACAGCCACTGCACCGACTTCATCTGGTGAAGACTGACCCCTATATACTATATCACTGCCCCCTATATACTATACACTGCCCCTATATACTATACACTGCCCCTATATACTATACACTGCCCCTATATACTATACACTGCCCCTATATACTATATACACTGCCCCTATATACTGTACATTCTGCAGCCACTGCACCGACTTCATCTGGTGAGACCCTATATATACTATACACTGCCCCTATATATACTATACACTGCCCCTAATATACTATACACTGCCCCTATATACTGTACATTCTGCAGCCACTGCACCGACTTCATCTGGTGAGAACTATATATACAAATATACATACACTGCCCCACTATACACTGTACACTGCCCCTATATACTATACACTGCCCCTATATACTGTACATTCTGCAGCCACTGCACCGACTTCATCTGGTGAGAGTACCCCTAATATACCTATATATACTATACACTGCCCTATATATATACCTATACTACACTGCCCCTATATACTGTACATTCTGCAGCCACTGCACCGACTTCATCTGGTGAGAGAGACCCCTATATAAATATACACTGCCCCTAAAAATCTATACACTGCCCCATATATATACTATACACTGCCCCTATATACTGTACACTATACACTGCCCCTATATATACTATACACTGCCCCATATATATACTATACACTGCCCCTATAATATACTTACACTGCCCCTATATATACTATACACTGCCCCTATATACTAGTACACTGCCCCTATATACTATACACTGCCCTATATACTATAACTGTCCCTATATATACTATACACTGCCCTATATATACTATACACTGCCCCTATATATACTATACACTGCCCCTATATACTGTACACATGCCCTATATTATACTATACACTGCCCTATATATACTATACACTGCCCCTATATACTGTATACACTGCCCCTATATACTGTATACACTGCCCCTTATATATACTGTACACTGCCCCTACTTACCGTATTACACTGCCCTATATTACTTATACACTGCCCCTATATATGTACATTCTGCAGCCACTGCACCGACTTCATCTGTGAGACCTATATACTGCCCATATATACTTATACACTGCCCTATATATACTATACACTGTCCCTATATATACTATACACTGCCCCTATATACTGTACATTCTGCAGCCACTGCACCGACTTCATCTGGTGAGAACTGACTATAACTGCCCCTATATACTGCCCCTATATACTATACACTGCCCCTATATACTGTACATTCTGCAGCCACTGCACCGACTTCATCTGGTGAGTACAACCCTATATACTATACACTGCCCTATATATACTATACACTGCCCTATATATAACTGTATACACTGCCCCTATATATACTATACACTGCCCCTATATATATACATACACTGCCCTATATACTGTACATTCTGCAGCCACTGCACCGACTTCATCTGGTGAGAGACTGACCCCTATATACTATACACTGCCCCTATATATACTATACACTGCCCCTATATACTGTTACTGATACACTGCCCCTATATACTGTATACACTGCCCTATATACTTATACACTGCCCCTATATACTATATACACTGCCCCTATATACTATACACTGCCCTATATTACTATACACTGCCCCTATATACTGTATACTATACACTGCCCTATATTACTGTATACACTGCCCCTATATACTGTAACACTGCCCCTATATACTGTACATTCTGCAGCCACTGCACCGACTTCATCTGGTGGAGAACCGACCCTATATACCTGCCCCTATATATACTGTATACACTGCCCCTATATATACTATACACTGTCCCTATATTACTATACACTGCCCCTTATATACTTACATCTGCCCCTGCACACTTATACTGTGATACACTGCCCCTATATACTCAACTATACACTGCCCCTATATTACTATACACTGCCCCTATATACTGTACATTCTGCACACTGCCCGTACTTATCTGGTGAACTGACCCTATATATACTATACACTGCCCTATATATACTATACACTGCCCTATATAAACTATACACTGCCCCTATATACTGTACTTCTGCAGCCACTGCCGACTTCATTGTGAGAGACACCTATACACTGCCCCTATATATACTATACACTGCCCCTATATATTCTATACACTGCCCTATATACTATACACTGCCCCTAATATACTGATACACTGCCCTATTATACTCGCCCCTACACTGTACACGTCCCTATATACTGTAAACTGCCCCTATGTACTTACATCTGCACCACTGCACGACTTCATCCTGGTGAGGATAGACCCTATATACTGCCCATATATATACTATACACTGCCCCTATATATACTATACACTGCCCCTATATATACTATACACTGCCCCTATATACTGTACATTCTGCAGCCACTGCACTGACTTCATCTGGTGAGTCCCTATGTATACTATACTATACACTGCCCGTATATACTATACACTGCCCCTATATACTGTACTTTGCCCGTATATACTATACACTGCCCCCTATATACTGTACATTCTGCAGCCACTGCACCGACTTCATCTGGTGAGATCCTGTATACTGTACACTGTACACTGCCCCTATATACACTGTACACTGCCCCTATATACTGTACTTTCTGCAGCCACTGCACCGACTTCATATGGCGAGACCCTATATATACTATATACACTGCCCCTATATACTATACACGGCCCCTATATGTTGTATACGCTGCCTCTACATACTGTACACTAATCCTATATATACTGCCCCTGTACACTGTTAACACTTCCCCTATATACTGTATACACTGCCCCTATATGTTGTATGCACTGCCCATGTATACTGTATACACTGCCCCTATACACTGTATACACTGCCCCTATATACTGTATACACTGCCCCTATATGTTGTATGCACTGCCCATGTATACTGTATACACTGCCCCTATACACTGTATACACTGCCCCTATATACTGTATACACTGCCCCTGTATACTGTATACACTGCCTCTACATATTTTATGCAATGTTCCTCTATATTTTACGCTGTGTCTATATTGTACACTCCCCCTATATACTGTCCATGCTGTGTTGTTCGGGGGGAGGTTTTGGTTGTTTCCCTGTTTTCTTTCTAATAGTTTGTTCTCCTCTTGTTCAGGGGCTTCGGGAAGCAGGGGTTCCAGTGTCAGGGTAAGAGACCTCCTGTGTGCGCTCTACTGTGATTCTCCGGGCATCAGGCGGCTTCAGCCTCATTGTCCACACGTGTTGTAGATCATGTGATTATCTGCTTCCTCTGGGGCTGGCACTCACTCTGCCCGCTCTGCCCACTCTGCCTGCACTGCCCGCACTGCCCACTCTGCCCTCTCTGCCCGCTCTGCCCTCTCTGCCCTTTTCTTTACACCTTTTTTCTCTTTAGCAACTTTTTTTAAAATTATTTCTCTATCTCTTTTGCTCTTCTTTTTCTCTCTTTCGCTCTTCTTCTCTCTTTCGCTCTTCTTCTCTGCTCTCTTCTCTCTCTTCTCTGCTTTCTCTCTCTCTTCTCTCTCGCTCTCTTCTCTCTCGCTCTTCTTCTCTCTCGCTCCTCTTCTCTCTCGCTCTTCTTCTCTCCTCGCTCCTTTCTCTCTCTCTTCTCCTCCTTCTTCTCTCTCGCTCCTCTTCTCTCTCGCCTCCTCTTCGTCTCCTCTCGCTCCTCTTCTCTCTCGCTCCTCTTCTCTCTCGCTCCTCTTCTCCTCCTCGCTCCTCTTTCTCTCTCGCTCCTCTTCTCTCTCGCTCTCTTCTCTCTCTCGCTCTTCTTCTCTCTCGCTCTTCTTCTCTCTCGCTCTTCTTCTCTCTCGTCTTTCTCTCTCTGCTCTCTTCCTCTCCTCCTTCTCTCTCGCCTCTTCTCTCTCTCTCGCTCTTCTTCTCTCTCGCTCTTCTTCTCTCTCGCTCTTCTTCTCTCTCGCTCTTCTTCTTCTCTCGCTCTTTTCTTCTCGTCTCTCTTCTTCGCTCTTTCTCTCTCTCTCGCTCTTCTTCTCTCTCTCGCTCTTTTCTCTCTCTCTCGCTCTTGTCTTCTTCTCTCTCGCTCTTGTTCTTCCTCTCTCTCGCTCTTGTTCTTCTCTCTCTCGCTCTTGTTCTCTCTCTCTCTCGCTCTTGTTCTTCTCTCTCTCTCGCTCTTGTTCTTTCTCTCTCTCGCTCTTGTTCTTCTCTCTCTCTCGCTCTTGTTCTTCTCTCTCTCTCCCTCTTGTTCTTCTCTCTCTCTCGCTCTTGTTCTTCTCTCTCTCTCGCTCTTGTTCTTCTCTCTCTCTCGCTCTTGTTCTTCTCTCTCTCTCGCTCTTGTTTCTTCTCTCTCTCTCGCTCTTGTTCTTCTCTCTCTCTCGCTCTTGTTCTTCTCTCTCTCTCCGCTCTTGTTTCTTCTCTCTCTCTCGCTCTTGTTCTTCTCTCTTCTATCGCTCTTGTTCTTCTCTCTCCTTCGCTCTTGTTCTTCCCTGTCTGTGCGCTTTGTTACTTTTTCTCTGTTTGTTGCTCTCTCTCTCTCGCTCTCGTTCCTCCGTCTGTCTCCTCGCTGATCTTGTTCTTTCTTCTCTCTCTCGCTCTTGTTCTTCTCTCTCCTCGCTCTGTCTTGTCCTCTGTATGATCTTGTTCTTTGTCTCTCTCATCCTCTGTTCTCCTCTCCTCTCCCTTTCTTGACTCTTGTATGTTTGTTCTCCTCTTCTCTCTCTCCTTGTTCCTCTCCTCGTCTTCCTGTCGTTTGTTCTTCTGCTCTCTCTCCGCTCTTGTCTTCTCTCTCCTCTCTTGATCTTGTTGTTTTTCCGCTCCTCACCTCTTCTCTGTTCTTCCGTCTTGATCCTGTAGATTTGTTCCTGTTGTGCCTCCTTCATCCTCTTTCTCTCTCTCTCCCTGTCTTGATCCTTGTAATTCTGTCTGTTCTTGCTCCTTCATCCTCTGTTCTCCTCTCCTCCTCCCTGTCTGTGATCCTTTACGATTTGTTCTTCTCTCTCTCTCCTCTATTCCTCTCTCTCTCGTCTTCCTCCTCTTCTTTGTCCTTGTACTGATTGTTCCTCTCTCTCTCCTCTTTCTCTCTCCTCCTCCCTGCTGTCTGTGATCGCTCTGTAATGATTTGTTCCTGGTTGTTGCCTCCTTCATCCTCTTCCTCTCTCCTCCTCCCTGTCTGTGATCCTTGTAATGATTGTTCCTGTTGTTGCCTCCTTCATCCTTTCTCCTCGTCCTCCTCCCTGTCTGTGATCCTTGTAATGATTTGTTCCTGGTTGTTGCCTCCTTCATCCTCTTCTCCTCGTCCTCCTCCCTGTCTGTGATCCTTGTAATGATTTGTTCCTGTGTTGCCTCCTTCATCCTCTTCTCCTCGTCCTCCTCCCTGTCTGTGATCCTTGTAATGATTTGTTCCTGCCTCCTTCATCCTCTTCTCCTCATCCTCCTCCCTGTCTGTGATCCTTGTAATGATTTGTTCCTGTTGTTGCCTCCTTCATCCTCTTCTCCTCGTCCTCCTCCCTGTCTGTGATCCTTGTAATGATTTGTTCCTGGTTGTTGCCTCCTTCATCCTCTTCTCCATTCCTCTTCCCTGTCTGTGATCCTTGTAATGATTTGTTCCTGTTGTTGCCTCCTTCATCCTCTTCTCCTCGTCCTCCTCCCTGTCTGTGATCCTTGTAATGATTTGTTCCGATTGTTGCCTCCTTCATCTCTTCTCCTCGTCCTCCTCCTGTCTGTGATCCTTGTAATGATTTGTTCCTGCCTCCTTCATCCTCTCCTCGTCCTCCTCCCTGTCTGTGATCCTTGTAATGATTTGTTCCTTTTCCTCCTTCATCCTCTTCTCCTCGTCCTCCTCCCTGTCTGTGATCCTTGTAATGATTTTCCTGGTTGTTGCCACCTTCATCCTCTTCTCCTCGTCCTCCTCCCTGTCTGTGATCCTTGTAATGATTTGTTCTCTCTGTTGCCTCCTTCATCCTCTTCTCCTCGTCCTCCTCCCTGTCTGTGATCCTTGTAATGATTTGTTCCGTTGTTGCCTCCTTCATCCTCTTCTCCTCGTCCTCCTCCCTGTCTGTGATCCTTGTAATGATTTGTTCCTGCCTCCTTCATTCTCTTCTCCTCGTCCTTCCTCCCTGTCTGTGATCCTTGTAATGATTTGTTCCTGTTGTTGCCTCCTTCATCCTCTTCTCCTCGTCTCCTCCCTCTGTGTATCCTTGTAATGATTTGTTCCTGGTTGTTGCCTCCTTCATCCTCTTTCTCCTCGTCCTCCTCCCTGTCTGTGATCCTTGTAATTATTTGTTCCTGGTTGTTGCCTCCTTCATCCTCTTCTCCTCGTTCCTCCTCCCTGTCTGTGATCCTTGTAATGATTTGTTCCTGATTGTTGCCTCCTTCATCCTCTTCTCCTCGTCCTCCTCCCTGTCTGTGTGATCCTTGTAATGATTTGTTCCTTGCCTCCTTCATCCTCTTCTCTCGTCCTCCTCCCTGTCTGTGATCCTTGTACTGATTTGTTCCTGTCTCCCTTCATCCTCTTCTCCTCGTCCTCCTCCCTGTCTGTGATCCTTGTAATGATTTGTTCCTGGTTGTTGCCCCTTCATCCTCTTCTCCTCGTCCTCCTCCCTGTCTGTGATCCTTGTAATGATTTGTTCCTGCCTCCTTCATCCTTTCTCCTCGTCCTCCTCCCTGTCTGTGATCCTTGTAATGATTTTTTCCAGGTTGTTGCCTCCTTCATCCTCTTCCTCTCCTCCTCCCTGTCTGTGATCCTTGTAATGATTTGTTCCTGGTTGTTGCCTCCTTCATCCTCTTCTCCTCGTCCTCCTCCCTGTCTCTGATCCTTGTAGTGATTTGTTCCTGGTTGTTGCCTCCTTCATCCTCTTCTCCTCGTCCTCCCTGTCTGTGATCCTTGTAATGATTTGTTCCTGGTTGTTGCCTGTTTCATCCTCTTCTCCTCGTCCTCCCTGTCTGTGATCTTTGTGCCTGATTTGTTCCTGGTTGTTGCCTCCTTCATCCTCTTCTCCTCGTCCTCCTCCCTGTCTGTGATCCTTGTAATGATTTTTTCCTGGATGTTGCCTCCTTCATCCTCTTCTCCTCGTCCTCCTCCCTGTCTGTGATCCTTGTAATGATTTGTTCCTGGTTGTTGCCTCCTTCATCCTCTTCTCCTCGTCCTCCTCCCTGTCTGTGATCCTTGTAATGATTTGTTCCTGCCTCCTTCATCCTCTTCTCCTCGTCCTCCTCCCTGTCTGTGATCCTTGTAATGATTTGTTCCTGGTTGTTGCCTCCTTCATCCTCTTCTCCTCGTCCTCCTCCCTGTCTGTGATCCTTGTAATGATTTGTTCCTGCCTCCTTCATCCTCTTCTCCTCGTCCTCCTCCCTATCTGTGATCCTTGTAATGATTTGTTCCTGCCTCCTTCATCCTCTTCTCCTCGTCCTCCTCCCTGTCTGTGATCCTTGTAATGATTTGTTCCTGCCTCCTTCATCCTCTTCTCCTCGTCCTCCTCCCTGTCTGTGATCCTTGTAATGATTTGTTCCTGCCTCCTTCATCCTCTTCTCCTCGTCCTCCTCCCTGTCTGTGATCCTTGTAATTATTTGTTCCTGGTTGTTGCCTCCTTCATCCTCTTCTCCTCGTCCTCCTCCCTGTCTGTGATCCTTGTAATTATTTGTTCCTGGTTGTTGCCTCCTTCATCCTCTTCTCCTCATCCTCCTCCCTGTCTGTGATCCTTGTAATAATTTGTTCCTGGTTGTTGCCTCCTTCATCCTCTTATCCTCGTCCTCCTCCCTGTCTGTGGTGATCATTGTAATGATTTGTTCCTGCCTCCTTCATCCTTTTCTTCTCATCCTCCTCCCTGTCTGTGATCATTGTAATGATTTGTTCCTGCCTCCTTCATCCTCTTCTCCTCGTCCTCCTCCCTGTCTGTGATCCTTGTAATGAGTGTCAGCTTCTGGGGTGATTGTGGTTGCGCTCTCAGGTGTTGCGGTTGTTGTCTCCCGCCCTCTCTCGCTCACATTCTAGGACAATGCCCAGTGTGTCCTCCACACAGCGGCCCACGTTCTCCGCAGGACGCCGCGGCTGCGATGGAATTCATTGTTTTGTGACTGTAAATGTTCCAGGATGGGGACAAATAGCGAATTGTGCGGCTCCGCTCTGCTGTTCTGCTGCGCTTTTAACTCCTTTTTAACTGTCCACAACAAAGTGTTTCTTCCTCAACAGCGCCCCCCTATCCTCAGGTGAGATGTGGTATTGCAGCCGATTCCTTTATGTAGCACTGCAGTACCAGCCTCATCCTTCACTCCGGGGAGGCGCTGTTCCTGGCAGGAGGCGGCCATCTTTCTCTACCCTCTCCCTTGGATTTTGACATCTCTTGGATGACGGACGCTGATCACACCTGACAGATAATTACTGAATTTAATTACTGAATTAATTGGGCGCGGCGCCGAAGCACAGAGGATATGAAGGGCCGGCACCCTGTGCGAGCCGGGCCCCCGGGAAGAGCAATATGGCCGCCATGTGGGGGAGGGGAACACTGCCGGCCCCGGGGATGAAGGGGTTACTGCCTGGGATTACTCACATACCGTCTATTTGATCTGGGATTTCCCCGGTGAATATCGATATGAATGTGGCTGTTTACCATATCAAACGGCGAGACGAGGGGGTGCTAACATCGGGGGGTCCCCCATCACTGAGAGCGGGGGGGAGGCTTCATCATAGGGGGGCGCCATCATGAGGGGGGGGAGAGACACGTCTTTGCTTTTATTAAGATCTGCAGAATTTGGGATTTATGGTGCAATAATTACACAGGATCCAATCCAAAAAGAGATGAGCTGCAGTGTAAAGTATAGGGGAGAGAGGAGCTGCAGTGTAAAGTATAGGGAGAGATGAGCTGCAGTGTAAAGTATAGGGGAGAGATGAGCTGCAGTGTAAAGTATAGGGGAGATGAGCTGCAGTGTAAAGTATAGGGGAGAGATGAGCTGCAGTGTAAAGTATAGGGGAGAGATGAGCTGCAGTGTAAAGTATAGGGGAGATGAGCTGCAGTGTAAAGTATAGGGGAGAGATGAGCTGCAGTGTAAAGTATAGGGGAGATGAGCTGCAATGTAAAGTATAGGAGAGATGAGCTGCAATGTAAAGTATAGGGGAGAGATGAGCTGCAGTGTAAAGTATAGGGGAGAGATGAGCTGCAGTGTAAAGTATAGGGGAGATGAGCTGCAGTGTAAAGTATAGGGGAGAGATGAGCTGCAGTGTAAAGTATAGGGGAGATGAGCTGCAGTGTAAAGTATAGGAGAGATGAGCTGCAGTGTAAAGTATAGGGGAGAGATGAGCTGCGGTGTAAAGTATAGGGGAGAGAGATGAGCTGCAGTGTAAAGTATAGGGGAGAGATGAGCTGCAGTGTAAAGTATAGGAGAGAGATGAGCTGCAGTGTAAAGTATAGAGGAGAGAGATGAGCTGCAGTGTAAAGTATAGGGAGAGATCAGCTGCAGTGTAAAGTATAGGGGAGAGATGAGCTGCAGTGTAAAGTATAGGGAGAGAGGAGCTGCAGTGTAAAGTATAGGGATAGATGAGCTGCAGTGTAAAGTATACGGAGAGAGATGAGCTGCAGTGTAAAGTATAGGGGAGAGATGAGCTGCAGTGTAAAGTATAGGGGAGAGATGAGCTGCAGTGTAAAGTATAGGGGAGAGATGACCTTCAATGTAAAGTATAGGGGAGAGATGAGCTGTAGTGTAAAGTATAGGGGAGAGATGACCTTCAATGTAAAGTATAGGAGAGAGATGAGCTGCAGTGTAAAGTATAGGGGAGAGATGAGCTGCAGTGTAAAGTATAGGGAGAGTAGTAATGTTATTGGTTGTACCCGGCCTCTTCTGGCCTCTTTTCCTTGTTGTATTGGGTTCTTGCCTGTGAAGATTATGGCGTGTCCTCCCTCTACGCCCTGCTGATCTCAGGATGTTAGTGTTACAGGTGTCCCTGTCCCTCTCTGTCTCTGCGTCGGCCCTCTGCTCCCTCTGCCTCAGAGATGATATAGGTAACCAAGCGGGAGCCGTGCAGAGCTCCCTGTCGGCGCTCTGTCTCGGCGCTCTCTGCTCGCGCTCTCTGTCTCGGCGCTCTCTGCGTCTTGTCTCGGCGCTCTCTGTCTCGGCGCTCTCTCGGCGCTCTGTCGTCCGGCGCTCTCTGTCTCGGCGTCCTCTCTGTCTCGGCGCTCTCTGTCTCGGCGCTCTCTGTCTCGGCCTCTCTGTCCTCGGCGCTCTCTGTCTCGGCGCTCTCTGTCTCGGCGCTCTCTGTCTCGGCGCTCTCTGTCTCGGCGCTCTCTGTCTCGGCGCTCTCTGTCTCGGCGCTCTCTGTCTCGGCGCTCTCTGTCTCGCGCGCTCTCTGTCTCGGCGTCTCTGTCTCGCGCTCTCTGTCTCGGCGCTCTGTCTCGCGCTCTCTGTCTCGGCGCTCTCTGTCTCGGCGCTCTCTGTCTCGGCGCTCTCTGTCTCGGCGCTCTCTGTCTCGGCGCTCTCTGTCTGCGCTCCGTCTCGCCTCTCTGTCTCGGCGCTCTCTGTCTCGGCGCTCTCTGTCTCGGCGCTCTCTGTCTCGGCGCTCTCTGTCTCGGCGCTCTCTGTCTGCCCGGCGCTCCCTCTCTGTCTCGGCGCTCTCTCTGTCTCGGCGCTCTCTGTCTGCTCTCGGCGCTCTCTTCTGTCCTCGGCGCTCTCTCTGTCTCGGCGCTCTCTCTGTCTCGGCGCTCTCTCTGTCTCGGCGCTCTCTGTCTGCCCCGGCGCTCTCTGTCTGCTCGGCGCTCTCTGTCTGGCCCGGCGCTCTCTGTCTGGCCCGGCGCTCTCTGTCTAGCCCGGCGCTCTCTGTCTGGCCCGGCGCTCTCTGTCTGCCCGGCGCTCTCTGTCTGGCCCGCGCTCTCTGTCGTCCCCGGCGCTCTCTGTCTGGCCCGGCGCTCTCTGTCTGGCCCGGCGCTCTCTGTCTGTCTCGGCGCTCTCTGTCTGTCCCCGGCGCTCTCTGTCTGTCTCGGCGCTCTCTCTGTCTGTCTCGGCGCTCTCTGTCTGTCTCGGCGCTCTCTGTCTGTCTCGGCGCTCTCTGTCTGTCTCGGCGCTCTCTGTCTCGGCGCTCTCTGTCTGTCGGTGTTGGCAGCTCTTCTCTGACCTTTCTCAGGTTTTGGTCTTCTATATTTATATCTCCGCTGCGCTCTGACTCTGGTCACTCGGTGTCCTGACTAGTCGTGCGGGGGGGGGGGGCCCCCATACTGGGTCTATATATATACATTTACTCTGGTGACCCCGCCAGTCTGCGGTTCTGCAGGTTAGTTATAATGTATCATTCTGGATTTATCCTCTTCACTGACACATTGTAATAAATGTATGTTGGTTCTCGGTTGCTGACCACAGGGGGCGCTGCAGAGCTTCTGTTTCTGCCAGATCTCCCCACTTCTTCACCGTGAGAACATTCAGTGATCGCCTTCCTCCACCGTACAGTGAACCCAAGTGTAGAACATAAAGGGCAACAGGCCAGAAATAGCCACAACGTGGGGAAGAGATTCCATACATAACATCATACCGAGAGAGAAGCCGCAATGTACTCCAGAGCTGCACTCACTGTGTACATACATTACATTACTGATCCTGAGTTATCTCCTGTATTATACTCCAGAGCTGCACTCACTATTCTGCTGGTGCAGTCACTGTGTACATACATTACATTACTGATCCTGAGTTACCTCCTGTATTATACTCCAGAGCTGCACTCACTATTCTGCTGGTGCAGTCACTGTGTACATACATTACATTACTGATCCTGAGTTACCTCCTGTATTATCCTCCAGAGCTGCACTCACTATTCTGCTGGTGCAGTCACTGTGTACATACATTACATTACTGATCCTGAGTTACCTCCTGTATTATACTCCAGAGCTGCACTCACTATTCTGCTGGTGCAGTCACTGGTACATACATTACATTACTGATCCTGAGTTACCTCCTGTATTATCCTCCAGAGCTGCACTCACTATTCTGCTGGTTGCAGTCACTGTGTACATACATTACATTACTGATCCTGAGTTACCTCCTGTATTATACTCCAGAGCTGCACTCACTATTCTGCTGGTGCATGTCACTGTGTACATACATTACATTACTGATCCTGAGTTACCTCCTGTATTATCCTCCAGAGCTGCACTCACTATTCTGCTGGTGCAGTCACTGTGTACATACATTACTGATCCTGAGTTACCTCCTGTATATACTCCAGAGCTGCACTCACTATTCTGCTGGTGCAGTCACTGTGTACATTACATACATTACTGATCCTGAGTTACCTCCTGTATTATACTCCAGAGCTGCACACACTATTCTGCTGGTGCAGTCACTGTGTACATACATTACATTACTGATCCTGAGTTACCTCCTGTATTATACTCCAGAGCTGCACTCACTATTCTGCTGGTGCAGTCACTGTGTACATACATTACATTACTGATCCTGAGTTATCTCCAGTATTATCCTCCAGAGCTGCACTCACTATTCTGCTGGTGCAGTCACTGTGTATATACATTACATTACTGATCCTGAGTTACCTCCTGTATTATACTCCAGAGCTGCACTCACTATTCTGCTGTGCAGTCACTGTGTACATACATTACTTACTGATCCTGAGTTACCCCCTGTATTATCCTCCAGACTGCACTCACTAATTCTGCTGGTGCACTCACTGGTACATACATTACATTACTGATCCTGAGTTACATCCTGTATTATCCTCCAGAGCTGCACATCACTATTCTGCTGGTGCAGTCACTGTGTACATACATTACATTACTGATCCTGAGTTACCTCCTGTATTATACCCAAGCTGCACTCACTATTCTGCTTGTGCATCACTGTGTACATACATTACTGATCCTGAGTTACCTCCTGTATTATACTCCAGAGCTGCACTCACTATTCTGCTGGTGCAGTCACTGTGTACATACTTACATTACTGATCCTGAGTTACCCCTGTATTATACTCCAGAGCTGCCTCACTATTCTGCTGGTGCAGTCACTGTGTACATACATTACATTACTGATCCTGAGTTACCTCCTGTATTATACTCCAGAGCTGCACTCACTATTCTGCTGGTGCAGTCACTGTGTACATACATTACATTACTGATCCTGAGTTACCTCCTGTATTATACTCCAGAGCTGCACTCACTATTCTGCTGGTGCAGTCACTGTGTACATACATTACATTACTGATCCTGAGTTACCTCCTGTATTATACTCCAGAGCTGCACTCACTATTCTGCTGGTGCAGTCACTGTGTACATACATTCACATTACTGATCCTGAGTTACCTCCTGTATTATACTCCAGAGCTGCACTCACTATTCTGCGGTGCAGTCACTGTGTACATACATTACATTACTGATCCTGAGTTACCTCCTGTATTATACTCCAGAGCTGCACTCACTATTCTGCTGGTGCAGTCACTGTGTACATACTTACATTACTGATCCTGATTACCTCCTGTATTATACCCAGAGCTGCACTCCTATTCTGCTGGTGCAGTCACTATGTACATACATTACATTACTGATCCTGAGTTACCTCCTGTATTATACTCCAGAGCTGCACTCACTATTCTGCTGGTGCAGTCACTGTGTACATACATTACATTACTGATCCTGAGTTACCTCCTGTATTATCTCCAGAGCTGCACTCACTATTCTGCTGGTGCAGTCACTGTGTACATACATTACATTACTGATCCTGAGTTTACTCCTGTATTATACTCCAGAGCTGCACTCACTATTCTGCTGGTGCAGTCACTGTGTACATACATTACATTACTGATCCTGAGTTACCTCCTGTATTATCCTCCAGAGCTGCACTCACTATTCTGCTGGTGCAGTCACTGTGTACATACATTACATTACTGATCCTGAGTTACCTCCCTGTATTATACTCCAGAGCTGCACTCACTATTCTGCTGGTGACTCACTGTGTACATACATTACATTACTGATCCTGAGTTACATCCTGTATTATCCTCCAGAGCTGCACTCACTATTCTGCTGGTGCAGTCACTGTGTACATACATTACATTACTGATCCTGAGTTACCTCCTGTATTATACTCAGAGCTGCACTCACTATTCTGCTGGTGCAGTCACTGTGTACATTACATTACTGATCCTGAGTTACCTCCTGTATTATACCCCAGAGCTGCACTCACTATTCTGCTGGTGCAGTCACTGTGTACATACATTACATTACTGATCCTGAGTTACCCCTGTATTATACTCCAGAGCTGCCTCACTATTCTGCTGGTGCAGTCACTGTGTACATACATTACTGATCCTGAGTTACCTCCTGTATTATACTCCAGACTGCACTCACTATTCTGCTGGTGAGTCACTGTGTACATACATTACATTACTGATCCTGAGTTACCTCCTGTATTATACTCCAGAGCTGCACTCACTATTCTGCTGGTGCAGTCACTGTGTCACATTACATTACTGATCCTGAGTTACCTCCTGTATTATACTCCAGACTGCACTCACTATTCTGCTGTGCAGTCACTGTGTACATACATTACATTACTGATCCTGAGTTACCTCCTGTATTATACTCCAGAGCTGCACTCACTATTCTGCGGTGCAGTCACTGTGTACATACATTACATTACTGATCCTGAGTTACCTCCTGTATTATACCCAGAGCTGCACTCCTATTCTGCTGGTGCAGTCACTTGTACATACATTACATTACTGATCCTGAGTTACCTCCTGTATTATACCCAGAGCTGCACTCCTATTCTGCTGGTGGAGTCACTTGTACATACATTACATTACTGATCCTGAGTTACCTCCTGTATTATCCTCCAGAGCTGCACTCACTATTCTGCTGGTGCAGTCACTGTGTACATACATTACATTACTGATCCTGAGTTACCTCCTGTATTATCTCCAGAGCTGCACTCACTATTCTGCTGGTGCAGTCACTGTGTCACATTACATTACTGATCCTGAGTTACCTCCTGTATTATACTCCAGAGCTGCACTCACTATTCTGCTGGTGCAGTCACTGTGTACATACATTACATTACTGATCCTGAGTTACCTCCTGTATTATCTCCAGAGCTGCACTCACTATTCTGCTGGTGCAGTCACTGTGTACATACATTACATTACTGATCCTGAGTTACCTCCTTATTATCCTCCAGAGCTGCACTCACTATTCTGCTGGTGAGTCACTGTGTACATACATTACATTACTGATCCTGAGTTACCTCCTGTATTATCTCCAGAGCTGCACTCACTATTCTGCTGGTGCAGTCACTGTGTACATACATTACATTACTGATCCTGAGTTACCTCCTGTATTATACTCCAGAGCTGCACTCACTATTCTGCTGGTGCAGTCATTACATTACTGATCCTGAGTTACCTCCTGTATTATACCCCAGAGCTGCACTCCCTATTCTGCTGGTGCAGTCACTATGTACATACATTACATTACTGATCCTGAGTTACCTCCTGTATTATACTCCAGAGCTGCACTCACTATTCTGCTGGTGGAGTCACTGTGTACATACATTACATTACTGATCCTGAGTTACCTCCTGTATTATCCTCCAGAGCTGCACTCACTATTCTGCTGGTGCAGTCACTGTGTACATACATTACATTACTGATCCTGAGTTACCTCCTGTATTATACTCCAGAGCTGCACTCACTATTCTGCTGGTGCAGTCACTGTGTACATACATTACATTACTGATCCTGAGTCACCTCCTGTATTATCCTCCAGAGCTGCACTCACTATTCTGCTGGTGCAGTCACTGTGTGCATACATTACATTACTGATCCTGAGTTACCTCCTGTATTATACTCCAGAGCTGCACTCACTATTCTGCTGGTGCAGTCACTGTGTACATACATTACATTACTGATCCTGAGTTACCTCCTGTGTTATACCCAGAGCTGCACTCACTATTCTGCTGGTGCAGTCACTGTGTACATACATTACATTACTGATCCTGAGTATAGCCTGTATTATACTCCAGAGCTGCACTCACTATTCTGCTGGTGCAGTCACTGTGTACATACATTACATTACTGATCCTGAGTTACCTCCTGTATTATACTCCAGAGCTGCACTCACTATTCTGCTGGTGCAGTCACTGTGTACATACATTACATTACTGATCCTGAGTTACCGCCTGTATTATACTCCAGAGCTGCACTCACTATTCTGCTGGTGCAGTCACTGTGTACATACATTACATTACTGATCCTGAGTTACCTCCTGTATTATACTCCAGAGCTGCACTCACTATTCTGCTGGTGCAGTCACTGTGTACATACATTACATTACTGATCCTGAGTTACCTCCTGTATTATACTCCAGAGCTGCACTCACTATTCTGCTGGTGGAGTCACTGTGTACATACATAACATTACTGATCCTGAGTTACCTCCTGTATTATACTCCAGAGCTGCACTCACTATTCTGCTGGTGGAGTCACTGTGTACATACATTACTGATCCTGAGTTACCTCCTGTATTATACTCCAGAGCTGCACTCACTATTCTGCTGGTGCAGTCACTGTGTACATACATTACATTACTGATCCTGAGTTACCTCCTGTATTATACTCCAGAGCTGCACTCACTATTCTGCTGGTGGAGTCACTGTGTACATACATTACATTACTGATCCTGAGTTACCTCCTGTATTATACTGCAGAGCTGCACTCACTATTCTGCTGGTGCAGTCCCTGTGTATATGATGGGGGTAGTAGTGGTTGTCTCTTGCTGTGTGATTTCAGCTCTTGGAGCGGTTCCCGGCCTCTGGAGGGATTTTCTGATTACCGGGGATCGATTAAGGGGATTTCTGTGCTGTAATTAATCCTCCTGTTAATGAGGGGATAATCGCTGCTCTTAGTCCGGGCATTGTGGGCTCTGAGCGTGGAGTGAGCCGTGATGATGTCACCAGCAGTCGATGATGTCATAGTTGGGGGGGGGCAGTGGGCTTAGTATCTCGCTCTTAGCTGTAACAGTCGCTATTTGTTGCCCCCGCGTGTCCCGGGCACGGGGCCAGGTATGGGGCAGGGGTCCGCACCGCCGCCCCCTCGTATTGTCCTGTGTTCTCTGCGGTCGGTGAGTTCACAGCTGAGGTTTTGTTACAGTTGTATCCACCATTCTTGTATTCTATGAACGGACACATTGTACCCTCGAAGCAGCAGCTGTCGTCGCAGTGTGTCAGGCCGGTCAGGCTGGATTCCTGTGCTCGGTCTTTCTGGTTTGGGGGGGGTCAGTGGAGATGAAAGGTCTCTTCCTTATCACAGGTAGCAGTGAGGAGCGCCGCTCTGCAGGTGGCAGATTACACCTGGACTCCGGCCCCTCCTGATTGTGTGACTGTCGGAGGCTTCCCCAAAGCCATAAACCACCGGGACCCCTCCCCTGCCAGAAGACGGGGCCCCTCCTGGGGCAGAGCGGACGGGTCTGGGGTCCACTGAGCCCCCCGGGGCAGAGCAGACGGGTCTGGGGTCCACTGAGCCCCCCAGGGCAGAGCAGACGGGTCTGGGGTCCACTGAGCCCTCGGGGCAGAGCAGACGGGTCTGGGATCCACTGAGCCCCCCAGGGCAGAGCAGACGGGTCTGGGGTCCACTGAGCCCCCGGGGCAGAGCAGACGGGTCTGGGGTCCACTGAGCCCCCAGGGCAGAGCAGACGGGTCTGGGGTCCACTGAGCCCTCGGGGCAGAGCGGACGGGTCTGGGGTCCACTGAGCCCCCAGGGCAGAGCAGACGGGTCTGGGGTCCACTGAGCCCCCAGGGCAGAGCAGACGGGTCTGGGGTCCACTGAGCCCCCAGGGCAGAGCAGACGGGTCTGGGATCCACTGAGCCCCCGGGCAGAGCGAGACGGGTCTGGGGTCCACTGAGCCCCCAGGGCAGAGCAGACGGGTCTGGGGTCCACTGAGCCCCAGGGCAGAGCAGACGGGTCTGGGGTCCACTGAGCCCCCAGGGCAGAGCAGACGGGTCTGGGATCCACTGAGCCCCCCAGGGCAGAGCAGACGGGTCTGGGGTCCACTGAGCCCCCAGGGCAGAGCAGACGGTCTGGGGTCCACTGAGCCCCCAGGGCAGAGCAGAGGGGTCTGGGGTCCACTGAGCCCCCAGGGCAGAGCAGACGGGTCTGGGTCCACTGAGCCCCCCAGGCAGAGCAGACGGGTCTGGGTCCACTGAGCCCCCAGGGCAGAGCAGACGGGTCTGGGTCCACTGAGCCCCCCAGGGCAGAGCAGACGGGTCTGGGGTCCACTGAGCCCCCAGGGCAGAGCAGACGGGTCTGGGGTCCACTGAGCCCCCAGAGGCAGAGCAGACGGGTCTGGGTCCACTGAGCCCCCAGGGCAGAGCAGACGGGTCTGGGGATCCACTGAGCCCCCAGGGCAGAGCAGACGGGTCTGGGGTCCACTGAGCCCCCGGGGCAGAGCAGACGGGTCTGGGGTCCACTGAGCCCCCAGGGCAGAGCAGACGGGTCTGGGGTCCACTGAGCCCCCCAGGGCAGAGCAGACGGGTCTGGGATCCACTGAGCCCCCCAGGGCAGAGCAGACGGGTCTGGGATCCACTGAGCCCCGGGGCAGAGCAGACGGGTCTGGGGTCCACTGAGCCCCCAGGGCAGAGCAGACGGGTCTGGGGTCCACTGAGCCCCCAGGGCAGAGCAGAGGGTCTGGGGTCCACTGAGCCCCCAGGGCAGAGCAGACGGGTCTGGGATCCACTGAGCCCCCCAGGGCAGAGCAGACGGGTCTGGGGTCCACTGAGCCCTCAGGGCAGAGCAGACGGGTCTGGGGTCCACTGAGCCCCCCAGGGAGAGCAGACGGGTCTGGGGTCCACTGAGCCCCCCAGGGCAGAGCAGACGGGTCTGGGATCCACTGAGCCCCCCAGGGCAGAGCAGACGGGTCTGGGATCCACTGAGCCCCCAGGGCAGAGCAGACGGTCTGGGGTCCACTGAGCCCCCAGGGCAGCAGACGGGTCTGGGGTCCACTGAGCCCCAGGGCAGAGCAGACGGGTCTGGGGTCCACTGAGCCCCCAGGCAGAGCAGACGGGTCTGGGTCCACTGAGCCCCCCAGGGCAGAGCAGACGGGTCTGGGTCCACTGAGCCCCCAGGGCAGAGCAGACGGGTCTGGGGTCCACTGAGCCCCCCAGGGCAGAGCAGACGGGTCTGGGGTCCACTGAGCCCCCGGGCAGAGCAGACGGGTCTGGGGTCCACTGAGCCCCCCAAGGCAGAGCAGACGGGTCTGGGGTCCACTGAGCCCCCCGGGGCAGAGCAGACGGGTCTGGGGTCCACTGAGCCCCCCGGGCAGAGCAGACGGGTCTGGGGTCCACTGAGCCCCCGGGGCAGAGCAGACGGGTCTGGGGTCCACTGAGCCCCCGGGGCAGAGCAGACGGGTCTGGGGTCCACTGAGCCCCCGGGGCAGAGCAACGGTCTGGGTCCACTGAGCCCCGGGCAACAGACGGGTCTGGGTCCACTGAGCCCTCGGGCAGAGCAGACGGGTCTGGGGTCCACTGAGCCCTCGGGCAGAGCAGACGGGTCTGGGGTCCACTGAGCCCTCCGGGAGCAACTTCTGAGCGAAGATGGGTCTGGGGTCCACTGAGCCCTCGGGGCAGAGCAGACGGGTCTGGGGTCCGTCCGGATCTCTTGGCTCCATTATCTTGTCCTCTGCCCGGAATGTCGCCTCCTGTTTATCTTCTGGATCAATAAACTTTAATAGCAGAGAAACACTCCCTCCTTATCACTGAGCCGCACCCCCCCCTCCCCCCATATACAGGACCTGTCCGCACCCCCCCCATATACAGGTCCTGACCACTTCCCGCCCTCGTTATTACTGATCCCCCCCCCCCCCCCCATATACAGGACCCTCGTTATCACTGATCCCCCCCCCCCCCCCCCATATACAGACCTGTCCCACCCCCCCCCCATATACAGGACCTGTCCGCACCCCCCCCCATATACAGGACCTGTCCGCACCCCCCCCTCCCCCCCATATACAGGACCTCCCCAGACCCCCTATACAGGACCTGTCCGCTCCCCGCCCATCGCTATCCTGAGTACCACCCCCCCACCCCATATCAGGACCCTCCTTATCATGGACCCCCCATATACGGGCTCTTGTCATCACTGTGACCCCATATCACGGACCCCTTACATGAGCCCCCATTAACAGACCCTCATATCACTGATCCCCCCCTTATACAGGACCCTCGTTATCACTAATCCTGACCCCCCATATACAGGACCCTCGTTATCACTAATCCAGACCCCCCCATAAGGACCTGTCGCTCCCGCCCTCGTATCACTGAGCCCCCCCCCCCCATATAAGGACCCTCCTTATCACTGAGCCCCCCATATACAGGTCCTCGTTATCACTGATCCCCCCCCCCCATACAGGACCCCGTTATCATGATCCCCCCCTATACAGGACCCTCTTACACTGAGCCCCCCCCATATACAGGTCCCTCGTTATCACTGATCCCCCCCCCCCATATACAGGTCTCTCATTATCACTGATCCCCCCCATATACAGGACCCTCGTTATCACTGAGCCCCCCCCATATACAGGACCCTCGTTATCACTGATCCCCCCCCCATATACAGGACCTCGTTATCACTGATCCCCCCCATATACAGGACCCTCGTTATCACTGATCCCCCCATATACAGGACCCTCGTTATCACTGATCCCCCCCATATACAGACTCGTTATCATGATCCCCCCCTATACAGGACCCTCGTTACATGATCCCCATTACAGGACCCCTGTTATCACTGATCCCCCATATACAGGACCCTCGTTATCACTGATCCCCCCCCCCATATACGGACCCTCGTTACACTGATCCCCCCCATATACAGGACCTCGTTATCACTGATCCCTCCAATCGGACCCGTTATCATGATCCCTCCTCATATACCCGCCCCACTCGTTATCACTGATCCCCCCATTACAGGACCCTCGTTATCACTGAGCCCCACCATATACAGGCACCCTTTAAACTCGTTATCCCCCCCCCCATACAGGACCCTCGTTATCACTGATCCCCCCTATCAGGACCCTCGTTATCACTGATCCCCCCATTACAGGACCTCGTTATCACTGATCCCCCCCATATACAGACCCTCGTTATACTAGTCCCCCCCATTATCAGATCCCTATCACTGATACCCCCCCTCCCCTATATACGGGCCCTCTTATACGACCCCCCTTATCGGATCCTCGTTACACTATCGACCCCCCCCATATACAGACCCCTACCATAACCGCCCCCTTATACAGACCCCTTATCACTGATCCCCCATTATACGACCCCCTTATCACATGATCCCCTCTTATCACTGTTATCACGCCTCCCCATAACAGGACCCTCGTTATCACTGATCCCCCCCCATATCAGACCTGTTATCAGACCCTCTATACATGATCCCCTCCTGATCCCCCCTATACGAGCCTCTATCACGACCCCCATACAGGCCTCTTCACTGACCCCCCCATATACAGGACCCTCTTATCACTGACCCCCATTAGCCCTCGTATCATGACCCCATTACAGGACCTCGTTATCACTGACCCCCATATACAGGCCCTCGTTATCACTGACCCCCATATACAGGACTCGTATCACTGACCCCCATATACAGGACCTCGTTAACTGACCCCCCCATATAAGGCCTCGTTTCATGACCCCCCATACAGACCCTCTTATCACTGACCCCCCCATAACAGACCTCGTATCATGCCCCCATATCAGGACCTCGTTATCACTGATCCCCCATACAGGCCTCGTTATCATGCCCCCCATATACAGACCCTGTTATCATGACCCCCATATACAGGCCCTCGTATCACTGACCCCCATATACGACCTGTATCACTGCCCCCCTATACAGACCTCGTTATCACTGATCCCCCCATACAGGACCCGTTATCACTGATCCCCCCCATATAAGGACTCGTATCACTGCCCCCCCATTACGGCCTCGTTTCACTGTCCCCATATACAGACCCTGTTATCACTGACCCCCATACAGACCCTCTTATCATGACCCCCATATACAGGCCCTCTTCACTGACCCCCTATACAGACCTCTTATCACTGACCCCCATATACAGACCTCGTTATCACTGACCCCCATATACAGACCTCTTATCACTGATCCCCCATATAAGACCGTATCCTGTCCCCCCAAACAGGACTCGTTATCACTGATCCCCCCTTACAGGACCTCGTTATCACTGATCCCCCCATATACGACCTCGTCGACTGATCCGCCCCCCTAACAGACCCACCCCATACAGGCCTGTTATACTGTCCCCAATACAGGACCGTTCCTGCCCCATTACAGACTCTTTCAGATCCCCCCATAACGGCCTTCACTCCCCCATATAGCCTCGTTCATCCCCCAAACGCCTCGTATCATCCCCCATATAGCTCGTTCGCCCCCATATACACCTGTATACTGATCCCCCATTACAGGACTCGTTATCACCCCCATTACAGACTGTATCATGCCCCCATATACAGCCTTATCTGTCCCCATATCAGGCTTTTCACTGTCCCCCATATCGCTCGTACCTGCCCTTAGACCTTTATCATCCCCCCTCAGACCCGTTTATGTCCCCCCTACAGCTGTTTCATGATCCCCATTACAGACTCGTATCATGATCCCCAATCAGGCCGTTACTGACCCCCATAGCCTCGTTAACTGATCCCCCCCATCAGACCTACATGATCCCCCCATATCGGCGTTATCCTGCCCCCTATGGCCCTATCATGTCCCCCCATTAAGCCTCTATCTGTCCCCCATATAGCCTCTTATCATATCCCCCATACAGCCGTTACATGCCCCCCCCCCCATCCCTATCATGATCCCCCCTTTTCACCCAGTTTCACTACCCATACCCTCTTATCACTGATCCCCCCCATATACAGGACCCTCGTTATCACTGAGCCCCCCCCATATACAGGACCTCGTTATCACTGATCCCCCCCCATATACAGGACCCTCGTTATCACTGATCCCCCCATATACAGGACCCTCGTTATCACTGATCCCCCCCATATACAGGACCCTTGTTATCACTGATCCCCCCCATATACAGGATCCTCGTTATCACTGATCCCCCCCCCATATACAGGACCCTCGTTATCACTGATTCCCCCCCCATATACAGGACCCTCGTTATCACTGATCCCCCCCATATACAGGATCCTCGTTATCACTGATCCCCCCCCCCCCATATACAGGGCCCTCGTTATCACTGACCCCCCCCATATACAGGACCCTCGTTATCACTGATCCCCCCCATATACAGGAACCTCGTTATCACTGAGCCCCCCCCATATACAGGACCCTCGTTATCACTGAGCCCCCCCCATATACAGGACCCTCGTTATCACTGATCCCCCCCCATATACAGGACCCTCGTTATCACTGATCCCCCCCCCCCATATACAGGACCCTCGTTATCACTGATCCCCCCCCATATACAGGACCCTCGTTATCACTGATCCCCCCCCATATACAGGACCCTCGTTATCACTGATCCCCCCCATATACAGGACCCTCGTTATCACTGATCCCCCCCCATATACAGGATCCTCGTTATCACTGATCCCCCCCCATATACAGGACCCTCGTTATCACTGATCCCCCCCCATATACAGGACCCTCGTTATCACTGATCCCCCCCCATATACAGGACCCTCGTTATCACTGATCCCCCCCATATACAGGACCCTCGTTATCACTGATCCCCCCCCCATATACAGGAACCTCGTTATCACTGAGCCCCCCCCATATACAGGACCCTCGTTATCACTGATCCCCCCCCATATACAGGACCCTCGTTATCACTGAGCCCCCCCATATACAGGACCCTCGTTATCACTGATCCCCCCATATACAGGACCCTCGTTATCACTGAGGCTGGCAGTACGGTTGGTTCGCTGTGCGGTCGGTTCGGAGTCTTCCTGTTACTGAGCTGCAGCAATGTTCTGTTACATTGTGTCAGTGCAGACAATCCTCTCCGCTGATACATTGTAACAGCCCCTCAGCTGTGTGATGATCCAGGTGGTCTATGTGAGGGCAGGGTCTCCTCTCGTTACCCGGGGTGCGGTGTGTGAGCAGATATCGGCCCCTCGTCCCCGGGGCCCCGGAGTTTACGTCTCTTCAGTTCTCTGGAATCCGACAAACATCATCATTTCCCTTTTATGGCGACAAAGCAGCTGTAGAAAGAAAACATCCAGCGGACAGTGTGCGCTGCCGAGTGTGGGGCGGTCAGTGTGCGCTGCCGAGTGTGGGGCGGTCAGTGTGCGCTGCCGAGTGTGGGGCGGTCAGTGTGCGCTGCCGAGTGTGGGGGCGGTCAGTGTGCGCTGCCGAGTGTGGGGCGGTCAGTGTGCGCCGCCGAGTGTGGGGCGGTCAGTGTGCGCCGCCGAGTGTGGGGCGGTCAGTGTGCGCCGCCGAGTGTGGGGCGGTCAGTGTGCGCCGCCGAGTGTGGGGCGGTCAGTGTGCGCCGGCGAGTGTGGGGCGGTCAGTGTGCGCTGCCGAGTGTGGGGCGGTCAGTGTGCGCCGGCGAGTGTGGGGCGGTCAGTGTGCGCTGCCGAGTGTGGGGCGGTCAGTGTGCGCCGCCGAGTGTGGGGCGGTCAGTGTGCGCCGCCGAGTGTGGGGCGGTCAGTGTGCGCCGGCGAGTGTGGGGCGGTCAGTGTGCGCTGCCGAGTGTGGGGCGGTCAGTGTGCGCCGCCGAGTGTGGGGCGGTCAGTGTGCGCCGCCGAGTGTGGGGCGGTCAGTGTGCGCCGCCGAGTGTGGGGCGGTCAGTGTGCGCCGCCGAGTGTGGGGAGGTCAGTGTGCGCCGCCGAGTGTGGGGAGGTCAGTGTGCGCCGCCGAGTGTGGGGAGGTCAGTGTGCGCCGCCGAGTGTGGGGAGGTCAGTGTGCGCCGCCGAGTGTGGGGAGGTCAGTGTGCGCCGCCGAGTGTGGGGAGGTCAGTGTGCGCCGCCGAGTGTGGGGAGGTCAGTGTGCGCCGCCGAGTGTGGGGAGGTCAGTGTGCGCCGCCGAGTGTGGGGCGGTCAGTGTGCGCCGCCGAGTGTGGGGCGGTCAGTGTGCGCCGCCGAGGTGGGGGAGGTCAGTGTGCGCCGCCGAGTGTGGGGAGGTCAGTGTGCGCCGCCGAGTGTGGGGAGGTCAGTGTGCGCCGCCGAGTGTGGGGAGGTCAGTGTGCGCCGCCGAGTGTGGGGAGGTCAGTGTGCGCCGCCGAGTGTGGGGAGGTCAGTGTGCGCCGCCGAGTGTGGGGAGGTCAGTGTGCGCCGCCGAGTGTGGGGCGGTCAGTGTGCGCCGCCGAGTGTGGGGCGCGGTCAGTGTGCGCCGCCGAGTGTGGGGCGGTCAGTGTGCGCCGGCAGAGTGTGGGGCGGTCAGTGTGCGCCGCAGAGAGTGTGGCATCGGTCAGTGTGCGCCGCGAGTGTGGGGAGGTCAGTGTGCGCCGCAGAGAGTGGCATCGGTCAGTGTGCGCTGCTGTGATGTTCTGCAGCAGCTCAGCCTCTCTGCTCTGGTCGGTTCTCACCCATTTTTGCTGTTTGGGAAATGAGTTGCAAAATCCATTTCCTACATTTTAGGTCTTCGCTCTTAAAGGGGAAGTGTCCTAAATAGCAGAAGCCTGAAGCAGCAGCGCCCCCGGGGGTCAGATCAGACACTGCACTTATCTACACAGCGCAGTATCGGGGTCCCACGGCGTGTCCCTGAGGAGCTGCTCCTGTGGGCCCGCGGTGTGTGCCGTACAGGGTTGGGCACATCTGGCAGCCGCTGATCTCATGTTTGCTTTTATCCGCGTGTCTCTTCTTGCCAAGTCCTCGTTGTGTCCCTCGGAGCAGCGCTCATTGTTTTCACACACTGGGAGTTAATGACAGGTTGTTACCGATTTCACAACGTGTGATAACAAGCGGCCTCTGATCCTCCAATGTGTGGAGAGGGTGGGAGTTGTAGTCCTACAACAGCGGGAAAGTCACAAGATCTCCCCAGTGCGGCATTCCCCCCGTCCCCGTGGCGGCGCGTCGTTCCCCCCCCGTGCCGCCGTGTCGGCCGCGTTCCCCCGTCCCCGTGGCGGCGCGTCGTTCCCCCCCGTCCCCGTGGCGGCGGGTCGTTCCCCCGTCCCCGTGGCGGCGGGTCGTTCCCCTCCCGTCCCCGTGGCGGCGCGTCGTTCCCCCGCTCTCTGCCACCTCTTCCTGGGGGAGTCTTGGCGGCGCTCCCCCAGCATCGCTCTCTGCCACTCCTTACCCCCAGTACAGGTGGCGCCATCCTCCCCTGCCCCGTGCTGTGTTTGTTTGTCTGTTGGGGGTGGTTGTTCCCTCCCCGCTCCGGGTTTTCTGACTGTGGCATTTCAGGACACCATTATGTCCCTCAGGATTAAGGGATCGGTGTGCGGCTCAGGGACCACCATAATGCGCCGTCCTCTGTGGGGGGATTAACCCTTCACACTGAGGTATGATAATAGCGGGCGACAGACAATGGCATCGGCAATGTGGGTCACATGATCAGCTCGGACGATGTGAGAGTGAAGTCCACCATGCTTTACACTGCAACCACCAGAGAGCAAGAAACAAGGCTAGACATGGGGGAGCCGGACCTCAGGAGGAGGATGATGATGATAAGTGACTGATATGGGGGAGCCGGACCTCAGGAGGAGGAGGATGATGGAGAGTGACTGATATGGGGGAGCCGGACCTCAGGAGGAGGAGGAGGATGATGATGATGGAGAGTGACTGATATGGGGGAGCCGGACCTCAGGAGGAGGAGGAGGATGATGATGATGGAGAGTGACTGATATGAGGGAGCCGGACCTCAGGAGGAGGAGGAGAAGGAGGAGGAGGATGATGGAGAGTGACTGATATGGGGGAGCCGGACCTCAGGAGGAGGAGGAGGAGGATGATGGAGAGTGACTGATATGGGGAGCCGGACCTCAGGAGGAGGAGGAGGAGGAGGAGGATGGAGAGTGACTGATATGGGGAGCCGGACCTCAGGAGGAGGAGGAGGAGGATGATGGAGAGTGACTGATATGGGGAGCCGGACCTCAGGAGGAGGAGGAGGAGGAGGAGGATGGAGAGTGACTGATATGGGGGAGCCGGACCTCAGGAGGAGGAGGAGGATGGAGAGTGACTGATATGGGGAGCCGGACCTCAGGAGGAGGAGGAGGAGGAGGAGGAGGATGATGGAGAGTGACTGATATGGGGGAGCCGGACCTCAGGAGGAGGAGGAGGAGGAGGAGGATGATGGAGAGTGACTGATATGAGGGAGCCGGACCTCAGGAGGAGGAGGAGGAGGAGGATGATGGAGAGTGACTGATATGGGGGAGCGGACCTCAGGAGGAGGAGGAGGAGGATGATGGAGAGTGACTGATATGGGGGAGCCGGACCTGAGGAGGAGAGGAGAGGATGATGGAGAGTGACTGATATGAGGGAGCCGGACCTCAGGAGGAGGAGGAGGAGGAGGATGATGGAGAGTGACTGATAGGGGGAGCCGGACCTCAGGAGGAGGAGGAGGAGGATGGAGAGTGACTGATATGGGGAGCCGGACCTCAGGAGGAGGAGGAGGAGGAGGAGGATGGAGAGTGAGGAGGAGGAGGAGGAGGATGATGGAGAGTGACTGATATGGGGGAGCCGGACCTCAGGAGGAGGAGGAGGAGGAGGAGGATGATGGAGAGTGACTGATATGGGGGAGCCGGACCTCAGGAGGAGGAGGAGGAGGATGATGGAGAGTGACTGATATGGGGGAGCCGGACCTCAGGAGGAGGAGGAGGATGATGGAGAGTGACTGATATGAGGGAGCCGGACCTCAGGAGGAGGAGGAGGATGATGATGATGGAGAGTGACTGATATGAGGGAGCCGGACCTCAGGAGGAGGAGGAGGAGGAGGATGATGGAGAGTGACTGATATGGGGGAGCCGGACCTCAGGAGGAGGAGGAGGAGGATGATGATGGAGAGTGACTGATATGGGGGAGCCGGACCTCAGGAGGAGAGGAGGAGGAGGATGATGATGGAGAGTGACTGATATGGGGGAGCCGGACCTCAGGAGGAGGAGGAGGAGGATGATGGAGAGTGACTGATATGAGGAGCGAGCCAGGGAGGACTAGGATGGGAGTGCTGATATGGGGGAGCGGACTCAGGAGGAGGATGATGGAGAGTGACTGATATGGGGAGCGGACCTCAGGAGGAGGAGAGATGAGGATGATGGAGAGTGACTGATATGAGGGAGCCGGACCTCAGGAGGAGGAGGAGGAGGATGATGGAGAGTGACTGATATGAGGGAGCCGGACCTCAGGAGGAGGGAGAGGAGGGAGGATGATGGAGAGTGACTGATATGGGGGAGCCGGACCTCAGAGGAGGAGGAGGAGGAGGGGATGATGGAGAGTGACTGATATGGGGGAGCCGGACCTCAGGAGGAGGAGGAGGAGGGATGATGGAGAGTGACTGATATGGGGGAGCCGGACCTCAGGAGGAGGAGGAGGATGATGGAGAGTGACTGATATGGGGAGCCGGACCTCAGGAGGAGGAGGAGGATGATGAGGATGGAGAGTGACTGATATGGGGAGCCGGACCTCAGGAGGGAGGAGGAGGATGTGGAGAGTGACTGATATGGGGGAGCCGGACCTCGGAGGAGGAGGAGGAGGAGGATGATGATGGAGAGTGACTGATATGGGGGAGCCGGACCTCAGGAGGAGGAGGAGAGGAGGATGATGATGGAGAGTGACTGATATGGGGAGCCGGACCTCAGGAGGAGGAGGAGGAGGAGGATGGAGAGTGACTGATATGAGGGAGCCGGAGCCTCAGGAGGAGGAGGAGATGATGGAGAGTGACTGATATGGGGGAGCCGGACCTCGGGAGGAGGAGAGGAGGATGATGGAGAGTGACTGATATGGGGAGCCGGACCTCAGGAGGAGGAGGAGGAGATGAGATGGAGAGTGACTGATATGGGGAGCCGGACCTCAAGGAGGAGGAGGAGGATGATGATGATGGAGAGTGACTGATATGAGGGAGCCGGACTCGGAGGAGGAGGAGAGAGGAGGAGGATGATGGAGAGTGACTGATATGGGGGAGCCGGACCTCAGGAGGAGGAGGAGGAGGAATGGATGGAGAGTGACTGATATGGGGGAGCCGGACCTCAGAGAGGAGGAGATGAGAGATGATAGGGAGCGGACCTCAAGGAGGAGGGAGGATGAATGACTGATATGGGGGAGCCGGACCTCAGGAGGAGGAGGAGGAGGATGATGGAGAGTGACTGATATGGGGGAGCCGGACCTCAGGAGGAGGAGGAGGGAGGAGGATGATGGAGAGTGACTGATATGAGGGAGCTGGACCTCAGGAGGAGGAGGAGGATGATGGAGAGTGACTGATATGAGGGAGCCGGACCTCAGGAGGAGGAGGAGGAGGATGATGGAGAGTGACTGATATGAGGGAGCCGGACCTCAGGAGGAGGAGGAGGAGGATGATGGAGAGTGACTGATATGGGGGAGCCGGACCTCAGGAGGAGGAGGAGGAGGAGGAGGATGATGGAGAGTGACTGATATGGGGGAGCCGGACCTCAGGAGGAGGAGGAGGAGGATGATGGAGAGTGACTGATATGGGGGAGCCGGACCTCAGGAGGAGGAGGAGGATGATGGAGAGTGACTGATATGAGGGAGCCGGACCTCAGGAGGAGGAGGAGGATGATGATGATGGAGAGTGACTGATATGAGGGAGCCTGACCTCAGGAGGAGGAGGAGGAGGAGGATGATGGAGAGTGACTGATATGGGGGAGCCGGACCTCAGGAGGAGGAGGAGGAGGATGATGATGGAGAGTGACTGATATGGGGGAGCCGGACCTCAGGAGGAGGAGGAGGAGGATGATGATGGAGAGTGACTGATATGGGGGAGCCGGACCTCAGGAGGAGGAGGAGGATGATGATGGAGAGTGACTGATATGAGGGAGCCGGAGCTCAGGAGGAGGAGGAGGATGGAGAGTGACTGATATGGGGGAGCCGGACCTCAGGAGGAGGAGGATGATGATGATGATGGAGAGTGACTGATATGAGGGAGCCGGACCTCAGGAGGAGGAGGATGATGGAGAGTGACTGATATGAGGGAGCCGGACCTCAGGAGGAGGAGGATGATGGAGAGTGACTGATATGGGGGAGCCGGACCTCAGGAGGAGGAGGAGGATGAAGATGATGATAAGTGACTGATATGGGGGAGCCGGACCTCAGGAGGAGGAGGAGGATGATGGAGAGTGACTGATATGGGGGAGCCGGACCTCAGGAGGAGGAGGAGGATGATGATGATGGAGAGTGACTGATATGGGGGAGCCGGACCTGAGGAGGAGGAGGAGGAGGATGATGATGGAGAGTGACTGATATGAGGGAGCCGGACCTCAGGAGGAGGAGGATGATGATGGAGAGTGACTGATATGGGGGAGCCGGACCTGAGGAGGAGGAGGAGGAGGAGGATGAGGATGATGGAGAGTGACTGATATGAGGGAGCCGGACCTCAGGAGGAGGAGGAGGAGGATGATGGAGAGTGACTGATATGGGGGAGCCGGACCTGAGGAGGAGGAGGAGGAGGAGGATGATGGAGAGTGACTGATATGAGGGAGCCGGACCTCAGGAGGAGGAGGAGGAGGATGATGGAGAGTGACTGATATGGGGGAGCCGGACCTCAGGAGGAGGAGGAGGATGATGATGATGGAGAGTGACTGATATGAGGGAGCCGGACCTCAGGAGGAGGAGGAGGAGGATGATGGAGAGTGACTGATATGGGGGAGCCGGACCTCAGGAGGAGGAGGATGATGATGATGGAGAGTGACTGATATGGGGGAGCCGGACCTCAGGAGGAGGAGGAGGAGGAGGAGGAGGATGATGATGATGGTGGTGGTGGTTGTAGCTGTTCAGGCTGTGTTCCTAGAAGACGTCTCCTCCTGCAGATTGGAAGGAATGACCTCATCACTCGGGGTGGCATGTGCCCAGCTCTGACCAGAGGGGAGGACGGATGGAAATGGTGGGGGTGGTAGTGGTGCTGCCTCTGATGAGTGGAAACAAGGACTCATGTGGCCCCAGCAGGGTGCGGCCGGCTCTGTGGTCGGAGGTGTACTGGGGCGATCAGTATGAGGACACATTGTTGATCTTGGTGTCTCCTGACATCGGCACATTCTCAGGATCTCAGGGTTGTTTCATACATTGAATCTATTCTACAGCTCAGAATAACTGACACAAGAACCGCCACATGATCACCTAGATCACATCGTGTCTGAGAAATCAAGTGATCACACAGTGATCTCCAGTGTGTGTCCCCGGAGAGAAGAGCTGACACTTCTCCATGTTTAACAACCTAGAGCCGCAATCAGCAGCAACAAGTACCAACCGTACTGGTGACATGACCGCTCCCCAGATCTCAGTTATATTATACAGGAGGTGACATGACCGCTCCCCAGATCTCAGTTATATTATACAGGAGGTGACATCACCGCTCCCCAGATCTCAGTTATATTATACAGCAGTGACATCACCGCTCTCCAGATCTCAGTTATATTATACAGGAGGTGACATCACCGCTCTCCAGATCTCAGTTATATTATACAGGACGTGACATCACCGCTCCCCAGATATCAGTTATATTATACAGGACGTGACATCACCGCTCCCCAGATCTCAGTTATATTATACAGGAGGTGACATGACCGCTCTCCAGATCTCAGTTATATTATACAGGAGGTGACATCACCGCTCTCCAGATCTCAGTTATATTATACAGCAGTGACATCACCGCTCTCCAGATCTCAGTTATATTATACAGGAGGTGACATCACCGCTCCCCAGATCTCAGTTATATTATACAGCAGTGACATCACCACTCTCCAGATCTCAGTTATATTATACAGGACGTGACATCACCGCTCCCCAGATATCAGTTATATTATACAGGAGGTGACATCACCACTCTCCAGATCTCAGTTATATTATACAGGAGGTGACATCACCACTCTCCAGATCTCAGTTATATTATACAGGAGGTGACATCACTGCTCCCAGATCTCAGTTATATTATACAGCAGTGACATCACCGCTCTCCAGATCTCAGTTATATTATACAGGAGGTGACATCACCACTCTCCAGATCTCAGTTTATATTATACAGAAGGTGACATCACCGCTCCCCAGATTCAGTTATTATTATACAGGAGGTGACATCACCGCTCTCCAGATCTCAGTTATATTATACAGGAGGTGACATCACCGCTCCCAGATCTCAGTTATATTATACAGGAGGTGACATCACCGCTCTCCAGATCTCAGTTATATTATACAGCAGTGACATGACCGCTCTCCAGATCTCAGTTATATTATACAGCAGTGACATCACCGCTCCCAGATCTCAGTTATATTATACAGCAGTGACATCACCGCTCCCCAGATCTCAGTTATATTATACAGGAGGTGACATCACCGCTCTCCAGATCTCAGTTATATTATACAGAAGGTGACATCACCGCTCCCCAGATCTCAGTTATATTATACAGGAGGTGACATCACCGCTCTCCAGATCTCAGTTATATTATACAGGAGGTGACATCACCGCTCCCAGATCTCAGTTATATTATACAGGAGGTGACATCACCGCTCTCCAGATCTCAGTTATATTATACAGCAGTGACATGACCGCTCTCCAGATCTCAGTTATATTATACAGCAGTGACATGACCGCTCCCCAGATCTCAGTTATATTATACAGGAGGTGACATCACCGCTCTCCAGATCTCAGTTATATTATACAGGAGGTGACATCACCGCTCCCAGATCTCAGTTATATTATACAGGAGGTGACATCACCGCTCTCCAGATCTCAGTTATATTATACAGCAGTGACATCACCGCTCTCCAGATCTCAGTTATATTATACAGGAGGTGACATCACCGCTCTCCAGATCTCAGTTATATTATACAGGCAGTGACATGACCGCTCTCCAGATCTCAGTTATATTATACAGCAGTGACATGACCGCTCCCCAGATCTCAGTTATATTATACAGGAGGTGACATCACCGCTCTCCAGATCTCAGTTATATTATACAGGAGGTGACATCACCGCTCCCAGATCTCAGTTATATTATACAGGAGGTGACATCACCGCTCTCCAGATCTCAGTTATATTATACAGCAGTGACATCACCGCTCTCCAGATCTCAGTTATATTATACAGGAGGTGACATCACCGCTCTCCAGATCTCAGTTATATTATACAGCAGTGACATCACCGCTCTCCAGATCTCAGTTATATTATACAGGAAGTGACATCACCGCTCCCAGATCTCAGTTATATTCTACAGGAGGTGACATCACCGCTCTCCAGATCTCAGTTATATTATACAGGAGGTGACATCACCGCTCTCCAGATCTCAGTTATATTATACAGGAGGTGACATCACCGCTCTCCAGATCTCAGTTATATTATACAGGAGGTGACATCACCGCTCTCCAGATCTCAGTTATATTATACAGCAGTGACATCACCGCTCTCCAGATCTCAGTTATATTATACAGCAGTGACATGACCGCTCCCCAGATCTCAGTTATATTATACAGCAGTAACATCACCGCTCTCCAGATCTCAGTTTATATTATACTAGGAGGTGACATCACCGCTCTCCAGATCTCAGTTATATTATACAGCAGTGACATCACCGCTCTCCAGATCTCAGTTATATTATACAGCAGTGACATCACCGCTCTCCAGATTCAGTTATATTATACAGGAGGTGACATCACCGCTCCCAGATCTCAGTTATATTATACAGGAAGTGACATCACCGCTCCCAGATCTCAGTTATATTATACAGGAAGTGACATCACCGCTCCAGATCTCAGTTATATTATACAAGTGACATCACCACTCTCCAGATCTCAGTTATATATACAGCAGTGACATCACCACTCTCCAGATCTCAGTTATATATTATACAGGACGTGACATCACCGCTCCCAGATATCAGTTATATTATACAGGAGGTGACATCACCACTCTCCAGATCTCAGTTATATTATACAGAAGGTGACATCACGCTCCCAGATCTCAGTTATATTATTCAGGAGGTGATATCACCACTCTCCAGATCTCAGTTATATTATACAGGAGGTGACATCACGCTCTCCAGATCTCAGTTATATTATCAGGAGTGACTCACCTCTCCAATCTCAGTTATATTACAGGAGTGAATCACGTCTCCAGATTGTTAATTATCGAGGTGACAACGCTTCCATTCAGTTATATTATACGAGGTGACATCACCGCTCTCCAGATCTCATTAATTATACAGCAGTGACATCACGCTTCACTCAGTTATATTATACAGGAGGTGACATCACGCTCCCAGATCTCAGTTATATTATACAGCGTGACATCACCCTCCTAGATCTCAGTTATATTATACAGGGGTGACATCACGCTCTCCAGATTCAGTTATATTATACAGGAGGTGACATCACCGCTCCCAGATCTCAGTTATATTATACAGGAGGTGACATCACCGCTCTCCAGATTCAGTTATATTATACAGGAGGTGACATCACCGCTCCCAGATCTCAGTTATATTATACAGGAGGTGACATCACCGCTCCCAGATCTCAGTTATATTATACAGCAGTGACATCACCGCTCTCCAGATCTCAGTTATATTATACAGCAGTGACATCACCCTCTCCAGATCTCATTATATTATACAGGAGGTGACATCACCGCTCCCAGATATCAGTTATATTATACAGGAGGTGACATCACCATCTCCAGATCTCAGTTTTATTATACAGAGTGACATCACCGCTCCCAGATCTCAGTTATATTATCAGGAGGTGACATCACCACTCTCAGATCTCAGTTATATTATACAGGAGGTGACATCACCGCTCTCCAGATCTCAGTTATTTATACAGGAGTGACATCACCGCTCCCAGATCTCAGTTATATTATACAGGAGGTGACATCACCCTCCCAGATCTCAGTTATATTATCAGAGTGACTCACCGCTCTCCAGATCAGTTATATTTACAGGAGGTGACATCACCGCTCCCAGATCTCAGTTATATTATACAGAGTGACATCACCGCTCCAGATCTCAGTTATATTATACAGGAGGTGACATCACCGCTCCCCAGATCTCAGTTATATATATACAGGACTAGGTGACATTCATGACATCCGCTCTCCAGATCTCAGTTATATTATACAGGAGGTGACATCACCGCTCTCCAGATCTCAGTTATATTATACAGGAGGTGACATCACCGCTCCCCAGATCTCAGTTATATTATACAGGAGGTGACATCACCGCTCTCCAGATCTCAGTTATATTATACAGAGTGACATCTCACCAGACTCTTATCAGATACTCAGTCATTCATTATATACAGAGTGACATCACCCTCTCCAGATCTCAGTTTATTATACAGAGTGACATCACCGCTCTCCAGATATCAGTTATATTATACAGGAGGTGACATCACCACTCTCCAGATCTCAGTTATATTATACAGAAGGTGACATCACCGCTCCCAGATCTCAGTTATATTATTCAGGAGGTGAATCACCACTCTCCAGATCTCAGTTATATTATACAGGAGGTGACATCACCGCTCTCCAGATCTCAGTTATATTATACAGGAGGTGACATCACCGCTCTCCAGATCTCAGTTATATTATACAGGAGGTGACATCACCGCTCTCCAGATCTCAGTTATATTATACAGGAGGTGACATCACCGCTCTCCAGATCTCAGTTATATTATACAGGAGGTGACATCACCGCTCTCCAGATCTCAGTTATATTATACAGCAGGTGACATCACCGCTCTCCAGATCTCAGTTATATTATACAGGAGGTGACATCACGCTCGCTCCCAGATCCTCAGTTATATTATACAGGAGGTGACATCACCGCTCTCCAGATCTCAGTTATATTATACAGGAGGTGACATCACCGCTCTCCAGATCTCAGTTATATTATACAGGAGGTGACATCACCGCTCCCAGATCTCAGTTATATTATACAGGAGGTGACATCACCGCTCTCCAGATCTCAGTTATATTATACAGGAGGTGACATCACCGCTCTCCAGATCTCAGTTATATTATACAGGAGTGACATCACCGCTCTCCAGATCTCAGTTATATTATACAGGACGTGACATCACCGCTCTCCAGATCTCAGTTATATTATACAGCAGTGACATACCGCTCTCCAGATCTCAGTTATATTATACAGAGGTGACATCACCGCTCTCCAGATCTCAGTTATATTATCAGGAGGTGACATCACCGCTCTCCAGATCTCAGTTATATTATACAGCAGTGACATCACCGCTCTCCAGATCTCAGTTATATTATACAGGAGGTGACATCACCACTCTCCAGATCTCAGTTATATTATACAGGAGGTGACATCACCGCTCTCCAGATCTCAGTTATATTATACAGGAGGTGACATCACCGCTCTCCAGATCTCAGTTATATTATACAGGAGGTGACATCACGCTCTCCAGATCTCAGTTATATTATACAGCAGTGACATCACCGCTCTCCAGATCTCAGTTATATTATACAGGAGGTGACATCACGCTCCCCAGATCTCAGTTATATTATACAGGCAGGGGACATCACCCCACTCCAGATCTCAGTTATATTATACAGGAGGTGACATCACGCTCCAGATCTCAGTTATTTATACGAGTGACATACCTCCAGATTCATTATATATACAGGAGGTGACATCACCGCTCTCCAGATTCAGTTATATTATACAGGAGGTGACATCACCGACTCTCCAGATTCAGTTATATTATACAGGAGGTGACATCACCGCTCTCCAGATCTCAGTTATATTATACAGGAGGTGACATCACCGCTCTCCAGATCTCAGTTATATTATACAGGCGGTGACATCACCGCTCTCCAGATCTCAGTTATATTATACAGCAGGTGACATCACCGCTCTCCAGATCTCAGTTATATTATACAGCAGTGACATGACCGCTCTCCAGATCTCAGTTATATTATACAGCAGTGACATCACCACTCTCCAGATCTCAGTTATATTATACAGGAGGTGACATCACCGCTCTCCAGATCTCAGTTATATTATACAGGAGGTGACATCACCGCTCTCCAGATCTCAGTTATATTATACAGCAGTGACATCACCGCTCTCCAGATCTCAGTTATATTATACAGGAGGTGACATCACCGCTCTCCAGATCTCAGTTATATTATACAGGAAGTGACATCACCGCTCTCCAGATCTCAGTTATATTATACAGGAGGTGACATCACCACTCTCCAGATCTCAGTTATATTATACAGCAGTGACATCACTGCTCTCCAGATCTCAGTTATATTATACAGGAGGTGACATTACCGCTCTCCAGATCTCAGTTATAATAGGTGTCGTCCCCTGTGTTATGCTAGGGGTTGTAGTTTGTGTAGGTATGACTCTTAGTCGTGTGTTCTCTGGTGTCAGTGTCTCACATCTCTATTTCTGTCAGTTTCATTGGTTGTGTCCTCCTCTCTTCATGCAGGCGGGGGGGGGGGGGATCCCTGTGATTCAGGGATGATTGTGGGGTAATCCCCGTCCGGCCCTGCTGCTCTTCTGTCAGGTTGAGTTTCATCTTTTTTGGCGTTTCCACATTAGATTTTTTCTTCCCGTGTCTGAATTCCTGCGCTCCTCACTATGGATTCGGCCGGTCCCTCTGTAGCTCCTCTGGGCAGCCGTCCTCAGGTCGCCCCTGCAGTACTGGCCAAAACATTTTGGTGTTCCCCATTTTGCTCTTCAGTGTTTGTCCTCTTTTCCTCTGCGTTTCTATGGTTACTGACGGACAATTGTAAACATTCCATAAGTTGTTACATTTTATTTAGGATCAGAATCCGATATCTCTGATGTCCGGGGCCGGACAGAGGTCTGGGGATATCGGGGTCAGTGCCGAAATATTCAGTCTGTACACAAACTTCATGGATTTGTCAATAAAATGTAACAAATTCTGGAATGTTTACAATTATCCGTCCGTTACCATAGAAACGAGGGAAAAAAACACTGAAAAATGGGAAAAAAAACGAAATGTGTGAAGATTCTACAAGTTTTGTGTATAAAGCGCCGGACGTGTGCCTGTGTGCCCCCCGTGTGCCTGTGTGCCCCCCGTGTGCCTGTGTGCCCCCCGTGTGCCTGTGTGCCCCCCGTGTGCCTGTGTGCCCCCGTGTGCCTGTGTGCCCCCCGTGTGTTTGTGTGCCCCACGTGTGTCTGTGTGCCCCCCGTGTGCCTGTGTGCCCCCCGTGTGCCTGTGTGCCCCCCGTGTGCCTGTGTGCCCCCCGTGTGCCTGTGTGCCCCCCGTGTGCCTGTGTGCCCCCCGTGTGCCTGTGTGCCCCCCGTGTGTCTGTGTGCCCCCGTGTGTTCTGTGTGCCCCCCGTGTGTCTGTGTGCCCCCCGTGTGTCTGTGTGCCCCCCGTGTGTCTGTGTGCCCCCCGTGTGTCTGTGTGCCCCCCGTGTGTCTGTGTGCCCCCCGTGTGTCTGTGTGCCCCCCGTGTGTCTGTGTGCCCCCCGTGTGTCTGTGTGCCCCCCGTGTGTCTGTGTGCCCCCCGTGTGCCTGTGTGCCCCCCGTGTGCCTGTGTGCCCCCCGTCTGTCTGTGTGCCCCCCGTCTGTCTGTGCCCCCCGTCTGTCTGTGTGCCCCCCGTGTGCCTGTGTGCCCCCGTGTGCCTGTGTGCCCCCCGTGTGCCTGTGTGCCCCCCGTGTGCCTGTGTGCCCCCGTGTGCCTGTGTGCCCCCCGTGTGCCTGTGTGCCCCCCGTGTGCCTGTGTGCCCCCCGTGTGCCTGTGTGCCCCCCGTGTGCCTGTGTGCCCCCCGTGTGCCTGTGTGCCCCCCGTGTGCCTGTGTGCCCCCCGTGTGCCTGTGTGCCCCCCGTGTGCCTGTGTGCCCCCCGTGTGCCTGTGTGCCCCCCGTGTGCCTGTGTGCCCCCGTGTGCCTGTGTGCCCCCGTGTGCCTGTGTGCCCCCCCGTGTGCCTGTGTGCACCCCGTGTGCCTGTGTGCCCCCCGTTGTGCCTGTGTGCCCCCCGTGTGTCTGTGTGCCCCCCGTGTGTCTGTGTGCCCCCCGTGTGTCTGTGTGCCCCCCGTGTGCCTGTGTGCCCCCCGTGTGTCTGTGTGCCCCCCGTGTGTCTGTGTGCCCCCCGTGTGCCTGTGTGCCCCCCGTGTGCCTGTGTGCCCCCCCGTGTGCCTGTGTGCCCCCCGTGTGCCTGTGTGCCCCCCGTGTGCCTGTGTGCCCCCCGTTGTCTGTGTGCCCCCCGTGTGCCTGTGTGCCCCCCGTGTGCCTGTGTGCCCCCCGTGTGCCTGTGTGCCCCCCGTGTGCCTGTGTGCCCCCGTGTGTCTGTGTGCCCCCGTGTGTCTGTGTGCCCCCCGTGTTGCCTGTTGTGCCCCCCGTGTGCCTGTGTGCCCCCCGTGTGCCTGTGTGCCCCCGTGTGCCTGTGTGCCCCCCGTGTGCCCGTGTGTTGTGTGCCCCCGTGTGCCTGTGTGCCCCCCGTGTGTGCCTGTGTGTGCCCCCCGTGTGCCTGTGTTGGCCCCCCGTGTCTGTGTGCCTGTGTGTGCCCCCCGTGTGGCCTGTGGTCCCGTGTGCCCCCCGTGTGCCTGTGTGCCCCCCGTGTGCCTGTGTGCCCCCCGTTGTGGCCCGTGTGCTGCCCCCCGTTGCTGTGTGCCCCCGTTGCTGTGTCCTCTACTATTAATGGCGCTGAGCGGAGATTTCTACAAACTATTTGGAAGTTGTGTTTGTTTCCATTACAAGAGCCGCAATCTGTCACCTTCACTACAGGGGAGAGGAGTAGGGTTACTCAGGTCTCATCCTTCAGTCACCTCCAGAGCTGCAGTCACTATTCTGCTGTTACATCATGTCTTATCCTCCAGTCACCTCAGAGCTGCACTCACTATTCGCGTGTACATCAGGTCGTCCCCCAGTCACCCCAGAGCTGCAGTCACTGTTCTGCTGTTACATCAGGTCTCATCCTCCAGTCACCTCCAGAGCTGCATGTCACTATTCTGCTGTTACATCGGTCTCATCCTCAGTCACCTCCAGAGCTGCAGTCACTGTTTTGCTGTTACATAAGGTCTATCCTCCAGTCCTCCAGAGCTGCAGTCATATTTGCTGTTACATCTGTCTTATCCTCCAGTCACCTCCAGAGCTGCACCACTATCTGCTGTTACGTCAGTCTATCCTCCAGTCACCTTCAGAGCTGCAGTCACTATTCTGTGTTACATTGTGTCTGATCCTCCAGTCACCTCCAGAGCTGCAGTCACTATTCTGCTGTTATATTGTCTTATCCTCCAGTCACATCCAGAGCTGCAGTCACTATTCTGCTGTTACTTCGTGTCTTATCCACCAGTCACCTCCAGAGCTGCAGTCACTATTCTGCTGTTACATCGTGTCTTATCCTCCAGTCACCTCCAGAGCTGCATCACTATTCTGCTGTTACATCGTGTCTTATCCTCCAGTCACCTCCAGAGCTGCACTCACTATTCTGCTGTTACATCATGTCCTCTCCTCCAGTCACCTCCAGAGCTGCATCCACTATTCTGCTGTTACATCGTGTCTTATCCTCCAGTCACCTCCAGAGCTGCACTCACTATTCTGCTGTTACATCATGTCTTATCCTCCAGTCACCTCCAGAGCTGCACTCACTATTCTGCTGTTACATCGTGTCTTATCCTCCAGTCACCTCCAGAGCTGCACTCACTATTCTGCTGTTACATCATGTCTTATCCTCCAGTCACCTCCAGAGCTGCACTCACTATTCTGCTGTTACATCATGTCTAATCCTCCAGTCACCTCCAGAGCTGCACTCACATTACTGCTGTTCCATCGTGTCTTATCCTCCAGGCTGCACTCACTTTCTGCTGTTCCATCGTGTCTTTCCTCCAGTCACTCCAGGCTGCACTCACTATTCTGCTGTTACATCATTCTATACCCGTCACCTCCAGAGCTGCAGTCATGTTCCGTTACATCGTGTCTTATACTCAGTCACCTCCAGAGCTGCAGTCACTATTCTGCTGTTACATCGTGTCTTATACTCAGTCACCTCCAGAGCTGCAGTCACTATTCTGCTGTTACATCGTGTCTTATCCTCCAGTCACCTCCAGAGCTGCAGTCACTATTTTGCTGTTACATCGTGTCTTATCCTCCAGTCACCTCCAGAGCTGCACTCACTATTCTGCTGTTACATCCTGTCTTATCCTCCAGTCACCTCCAGAGCTGCAGTCACTATTCCCGTTACATCGTGTCTTATCCTCTGGCTCGGGTACGTGTTGTACGGTTTCTTTTCTGCGTGGGTTCTCGTCCTTTGTGCGCTGTCGGCAGGGGCCCTGTGTGGAGCGGAGGTCGGGGCCCCCTCACATCATGGCGCCTCCTCTCCGCCGTCACTGGAACACGAAGGGTTTATTTTAGGCTCATTTATTCCAAAATTATCCCGGAAAGTTTTCATCAGAGGAAAGAGAGGATTAGATACAGCTCAGCAGACAGTATCACACAGGAGAGGATTAGATACAGCTCAGCAGACAGTATCACACAGGAGAGGATTAGATACAGCTCAGCAGACAGTATCACACAGGAGAGGATTAGATACACAGCTCAGCAGACAGTATCACACAGGATAGGATTAGATACACAGCTCAGCAGACAGTATCACACAGGATAGGATTAGATACACAGCTCAGCAGACAGTATCACACAGGATAGGATTAGATACACTCAGCAGACAGTATCACAAGGAAGATTAGATACAAGCTCAGCAGACAGTATCACACAGGAGAGGATTAGATACACAGCTCAGCAGACAGTATCACACAGGAGAGATTAGATACACAGCTCAGCAGACAGTATCACACAGGATAGGATTAGATACACAGCTCAGCAGACAGTATCACACAGGATAGGATTAGATACACAGCTCAGCAGACAGTATCACACAGGATAGGATTAGATACACAGCTCAGCAACAGTATCACACAGGATAGGATTAGATACACAGCTCAGCAGACAGTATCACACAGGATAGGATTAGATACACAGCTCAGCAGACAGTATCACACAGGAGAGGATTAGATACACAGCTCAGCAGACAGTATCACACAGGATAGGATTAGATACAGCTCAGCAGACAGTATCACACAGGATAGGATTAATACACAGCTCAGCGACAGTACACACAGGAGAGGATTAGATACACACTCAGCATCAGATCACACAGGATAGGATTAGATACACAGCTCAGCACACAGTATCACACAGGATAGGATTAGATAACAGCTCAGCAGACAGTATCACACAGGACAGGATTAGATACACAGCTCAGCAGACAGTATCACACAGGAGAGGATTAGATACACAGCTCAGCAGACAGTATCACACAGGAAGGATTAGATACACACTCAGCAGACAGTATCACACAGAAGGATAGATACAGCTCAGCAACAGTATCACAGGATAGGATTAGATACACAGCTCAGCAGACAGTATCACACAGGATAGGATTAGATACACAGCTCAGCAGACAGTATCACACAGGATAGGATTAGATACACAGCTCAGCAGACGTATCACACAGGATAGGATTAGATACACAGCTCAGCAGACAGTATCACACAGGATAGGATTAGATACACAGCTCAGCGACAGTACACACAGGAGGATTAATACACTCACAGACAGATAGGATTAGATACACAGCTCAGCAGACAGTATCACACAGGAGTAGGTTAGATACAGCTCAGCAGACAGTATCACACAGGACGAGGATTAGATACACAGCTCAGCAACAGTATCACACAGGAGAGGATTAGATACACAGCTCAGGAGACAGTATCACACAGGAAGGATTAGATACACAGCTCAGCGACAGTATCACACAGGATAGGATTAGATACATAGCTCAGCACACAGTATCACACAGGATAGGATTAGATACACAGCTCAGCAACAGTATCACACAGGAGGATTAGATACCAGCTCAGCAGACAGTATCACACAGGATAGGATTAGATACACAGCTCAGCAGACAGTGTCACACAGGATAGGATTAGATACACAGCTCAGCAGACAGTATCACACAGGAGAGGATTAGATACACACTTCAGCAGTACAAGTGAATTCAGATACACGGTCAGTGCACAGTATCACACGTTCGATACGGTGGTACTACTGGTCAGTGCACAGTATCACACTGCTCGGATACGGCGGTACTTCTGTCAGTCACAGTATCACACTGCTCGATACGGCGGTACTTCTGGTCAGTGCACAGTATCACAGTGCTCGGATACGGCGGTACTTCTGGTCAGTGCACAGTATCACACGTGCTCGATACGGCGGTACTTCTGGTCAGTGCACAGTATCACACGTGCTCAGATACGGCGTACTTCTGGTCAGTGCACAGTATCACACTGCTCGGATACAGCGGTACTTCTGGTCAGTGCACAGTATCACACCTGCTCGGATACGGCGGTACTTCTGGTCAGTGCACAGTATCACACGTGCTCGGATACGGCGGTACTTCTGGTCAGTGCACAGTATCACACGTGCTCGGATACGGCGGTACTTCTGGTCAGTGCACAGTATCACACGTGCTCGATACGGCGGTACTTCTGGTCAGTGCACAGTATCACACGTGCTCGGATATCGGCGTACTTCTGGTCAGTGCACAGTATCACACTGCTCGGATACGGCGGTACTTCTGGTCAGTGCACAGTATCACACGTGCTCGGATACGGCGGTACTTCTGGTCATGCACAGTATCACACGTGCTCGGATACGGCGGTACTTCTGGTCAGTGCACAGTATCACACTGCTCGGATACGGCGGTACTTCTGGTCAGTGCACAGTATCACACGTGCTCGGATACGGCGGTACTTCTGGTCAGTGCACAGTATCACACGTGCTCGGATACGGCGGTACTTCTGGTCAGTGCACAGTATCACACGTGCTCGGATACGGCGGTACTTCTGGTCAGTGCACAGTATCACACTGCTCGGATACGGCGGTACTTCTGGTCAGTGCACAGTATCACACGTGCTCGGATACGGCGGTACTTCTGGTCAGCACAGTATCACACGTGCTCGGATACGGCGGTACTTCTGGTCAGTGCACAGTATCACACGTGCTCGGATACGGCGGTACTTCTGGTCAGTGCACAGTATCACACGTGCTCGGATACGGCGGACTTTGGTCAGCACGTATCACCTGTCGGATACGGCGGTATTCTGGCAGGCACAGTATCACACGTGCTCGGATATCGGTACTTCTGGTCAGTGCACAGTATCACACGTGCTCGGATACGGCGGTACTTCTGGTCAGTGCACAGTATCACACGTGCTCGGATACGGCGGTACTTCTGGTCAGTGCACAGTATCACACGTGCTCGGATACGGCGGTACTTCTGGTCAGTGCACAGTATCACACTGTGCTCGGATACGGCGGTACTTCTGGTCAGTGCACAGTATCACACTGCTCGGATACGGCGGTACTTCTGGTCAGTGCACAGTATCACACGTGCTCGGATACGGCGGTACTTCGGTCAGTGCACAGTATCACACTGCTCGGATACGGCGGTACTTCTGGTCAGCACAGTATCACACGTGCCTCGAGATACGGCGGTACTTCTGGTCAGTGCACAGTATCACACGTGCTCGGATACGGCGGTACTTCTGGTCATGCACAGTATCACAGTGCTCGTGATACGGCGGGTACTTCTGGTCAGTGCACAGTATCCACCTGCCGGATACGGCGGTACTTCTGGCACATTTCCAGTGCTGGATCGGCGGTACTTCTGGCAGTGCCTATCACACTGTCGGATAGGTGGTATTAGCGGTCGGCCTGTATCACACTGCTCGATAGGGTACTTCGGTCACACAGTATACACTTGTGGATACGGCGTGTAACTTCCTAGGTCATCACAGATCATGGTCGGAGGATTAGCGCTGGCTTTCTCCTCTTTATCCGCGGGGCATTCATACGTGGGAGGGGGGATTCCGCTCTTGGATACTCCATAATAAGTCCGTTAATCAGTTAATTTATGTCGTCCCTAATCCCAGAACTGAACTCGCCACCCTGCGGCTCCTGACATGTGGACAGTCGAGGGGGGGTCTGTAACCGCCCTCGCTGGCTCCAATAACGACATTGTGATTAGGGCCGCCCGGTTAAGCTGCCCCCGCGTGTCATCACTGACATTGTGGAGTGTAGGGGTGCGGCGCTGTAACCTGCCCCCGCGTTCATCACTGACATTGTGGAGTGTAGGGGTGCGGCGCTGTAACCTGCCCCCGCGGTCTCATCACTGACATTGTGGAGTGTAGGGGTGCGGCGCTGTAACCTGCTCCCCGCGGTCTCATCACTGACATTGTGGAGTGTAGGGGTGCGGCGCTGTAACCTGCTCCCGCGGTCTCATCACTGACATTGTGGAGTGTAGGGGTGCGGCGCTGTAACCTGCCCCCGCGGTCTCATCACTGACATTGTGGAGTGTAGGGGTGCGGCGCTGTAACCTGCCCCCGCGGTCTCATCACTGACATTGTGGAGTGTAGGGGTGCGGCGCTGTAACCTGCCCCCGCGGTCTCATCTCTGACATTGTGGGTGTAGGGGTGCGGCGCTGTAACCTGCCCCCGCGGTCTCATCACTGACATTGTGGAGTGTAGGGGTGCGGTGCTGTAACCTGCCCCCGCGGTCTCATCACTGACATTGTGGAGTGTAGGGGTGCGGTGCTGTAACCTGCCCCCGCGGTCTCATCACTGACATTGTGGAGTGTAGGGGTGCGGCTGCTGTAACCTGCCCCCGCGGTCTCATCCTGACATTGTGGAGTGTAGGGGTGCGGCGCTGTAACCTGCCCCCGCGGTCTCATCTCTGACATTGTGGAGTGTAGGGGTGCGGTGCTGTAACCTGCCCCCGCGGTCTCATCTCTGACATTGTGGAGTGTAGGGGTGCGGCTGTAACCTGCCCCCGGTCTCATCACTGACATTGTGGAGTGTAGGGTGCGGTGCTGTAACCTGCCCCCGCGGTCTCATCACTGACATTGTGGAGTGTAGGGGTGCGGTGCTGTAACCTGCCCCCGCGGTCTCATCACTGACATTGTGGAGTGTAGGGGTGCGGCGCTGTAACCTGCCCCCGGGTCTCATCACTGACATTGTGGAGTGTAGGGGTGCGGCGCTGTAACCTGCCCCCGTGTCTCATCACTGACATTGTGGAGTGTAGGGGTGCGGCGCTGTAACCTGCCCCCGCGGTCTCATCACTGACATTGTGGAGTGTAGGGGTGCGGCCTGTAACCTGCCCCCGGTTCATACTGACATTGTGGAGTGTAGGGGTGCGGCGCTGTAACCTGCCCCCGAGGTCTCATCACTGACATTGTGGAGTGTAGGGGTGCGGCGCTGTAACCTGCCCCCGCGGTCTCATCACTGACATTGTGGAGTGTAGGGGTGCGGCGCTGTAACCTGCCCCCGGTCTCATCTACTGACATTGTGGAGTGTAGGGGTGCGGCGCTGTAACCTGCCCCCGCGGTCTCATCACTGACATTGTGGAGTGTAGGGGTGCGGCGCTGTAACCTGCCCCCGAGGTCTCATCACTGACATTGTGGAGTGTAGGGGTGCGGCGCTGTAACCTGCCCCCTCTGTGACATCACTGACATTGTGGAGTGTAGGGGTGCGGCGCTGTAACCTGCCCCCGAGGTCTCATCACTGACATTGTGGAGTGTAGGGGTGCGGCACTGTAACCTGCCCCCGCGGTCTCATCACTGACATTGTGGAGTGTAGGGGTCTCTCTCACGTTGCATGCGCGGTCTGTCACTGCTCCGCGCGGTCTCTCTCTCACGTTGCTGCGCTGACCTGCCCCGCGGTTCCTCTCACGTTGCGGCGCTGGTACCTCCCCGCGGTCTCATCTCACGTAGCGGCGCTGGTACCTACCCGCAGTCTCCCTCTCACGTTGCGGCGCTGGTACCTCTCGCCTCACCTCGCGGTCTCTCCTTCACGTTGCGGTGCTGTACCTGCCCCCGCGGTCTCATCTCTCACGTTGCGGTGCGTGCTGTACCTGCCCCCGCGGTCTCATCTCTCATGTGAGTTAGTGCGCTGTACCTGCCCCGCGGTCTCTCCTGTACGTTGCGGCGCTGTAACCTGCCCCCGCAGGTCTCATCTCATTGGGAGTTAGGGGTGCGGCTGTAACCTGCCCCCTGCGTGCATCACTGCATTGTGGGTGTAGGGTGCGTGTTAACCTGCCCCCGCGGTCTCATCACTGACATTGTGAGTAGGGTGCGGCGCTGTAACCTGCCCCCGGGTCTCATCACTGACATTGTGGAGTGTAGGGGTGCGGCGCTGTAACCTGCCCCTCTGTGACTCACTGACTTGAGGGTGTAGGGGCGTGCTGTAACCTGCCCCCGGGTCTCTTACTGACATTGTGGAGTTTCGGCGCTGTACCTGCCCCCGCGGTCTCTTCACTGGGTCAGTGTCACCTGCCCCCGCGGTCTCTCTCTCTACGTTGTGGCGCTGTACTGCCCCCGCGGTCTCTCCTCTCACGTTGCGGCGCTGTACCTGCCCCCGCGGTCTCCTCTCACGTTGCGGCGTGGTACTCCCCCGCGGTCTCCTCTCACGTTGCGGCGCTGGTACCTCACCCGCAGTCTCCCTCTCACGTTGCGGCGCTGTACCTCCCTCGCAGTCTCATCTCTCACGTTGCGGCGCTGGTACCTCCCTCGCAGTCTCATCTCTCACGTTGCGGCGCTGTACCTCCCCGCGGTCTCATCTCTCACGTTGCTGGCGCTGGTACCTGCCCCCGCGGTCTCTCCTCTCACGTTGCGGCGCTGGTACCTCCCCGCGTCTCTCTCATGTCTCATGTTGCGGCGCTGGTACCTCCCCGCGGTCTCCCTTCACGTTGCGGCGCTGTCACCTGCCCCCGCGGTCTCTTCTCTCACGTTGCGGCGCTGTCACCTGCCCCCGCGGTCTCTCTCTCACGTTGCGGCGCTGTCACTGCCCCCGCGGTCTCTCTCACGTTGCGGCGCTGACACCTGCCCCGCGGTCTTCTCACGTTGCGGCGCTGTCACCTCCCCGCGGTCTCTCTCACGTTGCGGCGCTGGTCACCTGCCCCTGCGGTCTCCTCTCACGTTGCGGCGCTGTCACCTGCCCCGCGGTCTCTCTCTCACGTTGCGGCGCTGTCACCTGCCCCCGCGGTCTCTCTCTCACGTTGCGGCGCTGTCACCTGCCCCCGCGGTCTCCTTCTCACGTTGCGGCGCTGTACCTGCCCCCGCGGTCTCCTCTCACGTTGCGGCGCTGTCACCTGCCCCCGCGGTCTTCTCTCACGTTGCGGCGCTGCACCTGCCCCGCGGTCTTCCTCACGTTGCGGCGCTGTCACCTGCCCCCGCGGTCTCTCTTCACGTTGCGGCGCTGTCACCTGCCCTCGCGGTCCTTCTTCTCACGTTGCGGCGCTGTCACTCTGCCCCCGCGGTCTCTCTCTCACGTTGCGGCGCTGTCACCTGCCCCGCGGTCTCTCTCAGTTGCGGCGCTGTCACCTGCCCCGCGGTCTCTCTCTCACGTTGCGGCGCTGTCACCTGCCCCGCGGTCTCTCTCTCACGTTGCGGCGCTGTCACCTGCCCCCGCGGTCTCTCTCACGTTGCGGCGCTGTCACCTGCCCCCGCGGTCTCCTCTCACGTTGCGGCGCTGTCACCTGCCCCCGCAGTCTCCTCTCTCACGTTGCGGCGCTGTACCTGCCCCCGCGGTCTCATCTCTCACGTTGCGGCGCTGTACCTGCCCCCGCGGTCTCCTCTCTCACGTTGCGGCGCTGTACCTGCCCCCGCGGTCTCTCCTCTCACGTTGCGGCGCTGTCACCTGCCCCCGCGGTCTCTCTCACGTTGCGGCGCTGTCACCTGCCCCCGCGGTCTCTCTCTCTCACGTTGCGGCGCTGTCACCTGCCCCCGCGGTCTCCTCTCTTCACGTTGCGGCGCTGTCACCTCCCCGCGGTCTCCTCTCACGTTGCGGCGCTGTCACCTGCCCCGCGGTCTCCTCTCACGTTGCGGTGCTGTCACCTCCCCCGCGGTCTCTCTCTCACGTTGCGGCGCTGTCACCTCCCCCGCGGTCTCCTCCTCTCACGTTGCGGCGCTGTCACCTGCCCCCGCGGTCTCCTTCTCACGTTGCGGCGCTGTCACCTCCCCCGCGGTCTCCTCTCACGTTGCGGCGCTGTCACCTGCCCCCGCGGTCTCCTCTCACGTTGCGGCGCTGTCACCTGCCCCCGCGGTCTCTCCTCTCACGTTGCGGCGCTGTCACCTGCCCCCGCGGTCTCCTCTCACGTTGCGGCGCTGTCACCTGCCCCCGCGGTCTCCTCTCACGTTGCGGTGCTGTCACCTGCCCCCGCTGTCTCCTCACGTTGCGGCGCTGTCACCTCCTCCGCGGTCTCTCCTCTCACGTTGCGGCGCTGTCACCTGCCCCCGCGGTCTCCTCTCACGTTGCGGTGCTGTCACCTGCCCCCGCGGTCTCTCCTCTCACGTTGCGGCGCTGTCACCTGCCCCCGCTGTCTCCTCATGTTGCGGCGCTGTCACCTCCCCGCGGTCTCCTCTCACGTTGCGGCGCTGTCACCTGCCCCCGCGGTCTCCTCTCTCACGTTGCGGCGCTGTCACCTGCCCCCGCGGTCTCTTCTCTCACGTTGCGGCGCTGTCACCTGCCCCCGCGGTCTCCTCTCACGTTGCGGTGCTGTCACCTGCCCCCGCTGTCTCCTCACGTTGCGGCGCTGTCACCTCCCCCCGGTCTCTTCTCTCACGTTGCGGCGCTGTCACCTGCCCCCGCGGTCTCCTCTCACGTTGCGGTGCTGTCACCTGCCCCCGCTGTCTCCTCACGTTGCGGTGCTGTCACCTGCCCCCGCGGTCTCCTCTCACGTTGCGGTGCTGTCACCTGTCCCCGCGGTCTCTTCTCACGTTGCGGCGCTGTCACCTCCCCCGCGGTCTCCTCTCACGTTGCGGCGCTGTCACCTGCCCCCGCGGTCTCCTCTCACGTTGCGGTGCTGTCACCTGCCCCCGCTGTCTCCTCACGTTGCGGTGCTGTCACCTGCCCCCGCGGTCTCCTCTCACGTTGCGGTGCTGTCACCTGTCCCCGCGGTCTCTTCTCACGTTGCGGCGCTGTCACCTCCCCCGCGGTCTCCTCTCACGTTGCGGCGCTGTCACCTGCCCTCGCTGACTTTCTTGCTGTTTCCCGCCTCCGTCCTCCTGGATTTGCCGCGTTGCGGTCAGATCCTGACGTCGGCGGCTTCTTCTCGCTCGCGGCTTTCACCATTAAGGCTAATTTCATTTTCCGCCATCTCTTTCCGGCATCCGATGATCTGAGGAGGGAAAAAGCTTTTTGCTTTCTGTAAATAGATGAAAAGTTACTTCAGAGATCGGAAAAAAGGCCCAAAACGCGATTATGGAGCGCGGCGAGCGCTGCTCTGAGGGGTCATTACACTGCATTAAGTACAGGAGACGGCGCTCAGAGGCTCCACACACTGACTGCGCTCCATTTCTCTCCCCCCAGAGCTGCACTCACTGTTCTGCAATCTGCAGTGGAGGCTGTCAGGCTGCAGGGATGTCACAGTCTATGAATGTTCCTCTCCGGCGCCCCCCACTGGGCTGCCTGACTCACTACATGGCGGAACAGCAGCATGTGACCAAGGAATAACGCCTGACACCTCCACCCTGTGCGGCTCCTGGTGTCCCCCGCCGTCCTCCACCCTGTGCGGCTCCTGGTGTCCCCCACCGTCCTCCACCCTGTGCGGCTCCTGGTGTCCCCCACCGTCCTCCACCTGAGACCTCTCACCCTGTGCGGCTCCTGGTGTCCCCCACCGTCCTCCACCTGTGAGACCGTCCACCCTGTGCACCGGCCCTGGTGTCCTCCGCCGTCCTCCACCTGACACCTCCACCCTGTGCGGCTCCTGGTGTCCCTCCGCCGTCCTCCACCTGAGACCTCCACCCTGTGCTGGCTCCTGGTGTCCTCCGCCGTCCTCCACCTGAGACCTCCACCCTATGCGGCTCCTGGTGTCCCCCGCAGTCCTCCACCCTGTGCGGCTCCTGGTGTCCCCCACCGTCCTCCACCTGAGACCTCCACCCTGTGCGGCTCCTGGTGTCCCCGCCAGTCCTCCACCCTGTGCGGCTCCTGGTGTCCCCCGCCATCCTCCACCTGAGACCTCCACCCTTGGCTCGGCTCACCTGGTCCTTCCCCCGCCGTCCTCCACCCTGTTCGGCTCCTGGTGTCCCCCGCCATCCTCCACCCTGTGCGGCTCCTGGTGTCCCCCGCCGTCCTCCACCCTGTGCGGCTCCCGGTGTCCCTCGCCGTCCTCCACCTGAGACCTCCACCCTGTGCGGTTCCTGGTGTCCCCCGCCGTCCTCCACCCTGTGCGGCTCCCGGTGTCCCTCGCCGTCCTCCACCTGAGACCTCCACCCTGTGCGGCTCCTGGTGTCCCCCGCCGTCTTCCACCCTGTGCGGCTCCTGGTGTCCCCCGCGTCTTCCACCCTGTGCGGCTCCTGGTGTCCCCCGCCGTCCTCCACCTGAGACCTCCACCCTGTGCGGCTCCTGGTGTCCCCCGCCGTCCTCCACCCTGTGCGGCTCCTGGTGTCCCCCGCCGTCCTCCACCTGAGACCTCCACCCTGTGCGGCTCCTGGTGTCCCCCGCCGTCTTCCACCCTGTGCGGCTCCTGGTGTCCCCCGCCGTCCTCCACCTGAGACCTCCACCCTGTGCGGCTCCTGGTGTCCCCCGCCATCCTCCACCCTGTGCGGCTCCTGGTGTCCCCCGCCGTCCTCCACCCTGTGCGGCTCCCGGTGTCCCTCGCCGTCCTCCACCTGAGACCTCCACCCTGTGCGGTTCCTGGTGTCCCCCGCCGTCCTCCACCCTGTGCGGCTCCCGGTGTCCCTCGCCGTCCTCCACCTGAGACCTCCACCCTGTGCGGCTCCTGGTGTCCCCCGCCGTCCTCCACCCTGTGCGGCTCCTGGTGTCCCCCGCCGTCCTCCACCCTGTGCGGCTCCCGGTGTCCCTCGCCGTCCTCCACCTGAGACCTCCACCCTGTGCGGTTCCTGGTGTCCCCCGCCGTCCTCCACCCTGTGCGGCTCCTGGTGTCCCCCGCCGTCCTCCACCCTGTGCGGCTCCTGGTGTCCCCCGCCGTCCTCCACCCTGTGCGGCTCCTGGTGTCCCCCGCTGTCCTCCACCTGTGACACGTAGATACGACCAGCGATAAGTCGGCTGATGGTTGATCGTAGGTTTATGAACACGTCCATAAATCGGTCGTTGGATTAACCTGCTGCATCGTTATGTGTGACACCTTTCCAACGATCTCGTTTATGACTTCGCCGGCAGGCACCAAACCACCGCGAGTCTGGATCACTGGTGGCAGAATCACCATATCTGTATGTGACACCTCAGCAGCCATCATTACACCATGTCCCAGCCATCTCACCAAGGTCAGATTGTTGGGGGATCGCTGGCACATTGAAGCGTGTAATGGGGCCTTTATAACCGAGTGAGCACTTACTATCAGGGGGTGGATACTTTCTGTACCCACTGTAGGAGACTTATGCCCGAGTGAGCACTTACTATCAGGGGGGTGGATACTTTCTGTACCTACTGTAGGAGACTTATGACCGAGTGAGCACTTACTATCAGGGGGTGGATACTTTCTGTACCCACTGTAGGAGATTTATGACCGAGTGAGCACTTACTATCAGGGGGTGGATACTTTCTGTACCCACTGTAGGAGACTTATGACCAAGTGAGCACTGACTATCAGGGGTGTGGATACTTTATGTACCCACTGTAGGAGACTTATGACCCAGTGAGCACTTACTATCAGGGGTGTGGATAGTTTCTGTACCCACTGTAGGAGACTTATGACCGAGTGAGCACTTACTATCAGGGGGTGGATACTTTCTGTACCCACTGTAGGAGACTTATGACCGAGTGAGCACTTACTATCAGGGGGTGGATACTTTCTGTACCCACTGTAGGAGACTTATGACCGAGTGAGCACTTACTATCAGGGGTGTGGATACTTTCTGTACCCACTGTAGGAGACTTATGACCGAGTGAGCACTTACTATCAGGGGTGTGATACTTTCTGTTCTCGCTGTATTTTCTTTTCCTTTTTTCTAGATTCAGATTATTGTTCTTTTATTCTTTGAGAGTTTCCGGAGTTCTGTGAGCGTTGGAGATTTCTGCTCATAAAGAGGCCGCGATGTTCTGTCCTATGCTAAAATGTGCAAGTGCTCATCCTCAGGGATCTGGACGCTTTCTCGCTCTTGGAGGGATTGGTGTTGGGGGTACGGGTGTTTTCTCGCTCTTGGAGGGAGTGGTGTTGGGGGTCCGGGTGTTTTCTCTCTCTTGGAGGGGTGGTGTTGGGGTCCGGGTGTTTTCTCGCTCTTGGAGGGAGTGGTGTTGTGGGTCCGGGTGTTTTCTCGCTCTTGGAGGGATTGGTGTTGGGGGTACGGGTGTTTTCTCGCTCTTGGAGGGGCGGTGTTGGGGGTCCGGGTGTTTTCTCGCTCTTGGAGGGATTGGTGTTGGGGTCCGGGTGTTTTCTCACTCTTGAGGAGTGGTGTTGTGGGTCCGGTGTTTTCTCGCTCTTGGAGGGAGTGGTGTTGGGGGTCCGGGTGTTTTCTCGCTCTTGGAGGGCCGGTGTTGTGGGTCCGGGTGTTTTCTCACTCTTGGAGGGATTGGTGTTAGGGATCCAGGTGTTTTCTCGCTCTTGGAGGGGGTGGTGTTGTGGGTCCGGGTGTTTTCTCGCTCTTGGAGGGGCCGGTGTTGGGGGTCCGGGTGTTTTCCCTCGCTCTTGGAGGGGCCGGTGTTGGGGGTCCGGGTGTTTTCTTGCTCTTGGAGGGGGTGGTGTTGGGGGTCCGGGTGTTTTCTTGCTCTTGGAGGGGGTGGTGTTGGGGGTCCGGGTGTTTTCTCACTCTTGGAGGGGGTGGTGTTGGGGGTCCAGGTGTTTTCTCTCTCTTGGAGGGGGTGGTGTTGGGGGTCCAGGTGTTTTCTCACTCTTGGAGGGGGTGGTGTTGGGGGTCCGGGTGTTTTCTCTCTCTGGAGGGGGTGGTGTTGAGGGTCCGGGTGTTTTCTCGCTCTTGGAGGTGCCGGTGTTGGGGGTCCGGGTGTTTTCTCGCTCTTGGAGGTGCCGGTGTTGGGGGTCCGGGTGTTTTCTCACTCTTGGAGGTGCCGGTGTTGGGGGTCCGGATGTTTTCTCGCTCTTGGAGGGAGTGGTGTTGGGGGTCCAGGTGTTTTCTCTCTCTTGTAGGGGTCGTGTTGGGGGTCCGGGTGTTTTCTCGCTCTTGGAGGTGCCGGTGTTGGGGGTCCGGTGTTTTTCTCGCTCTTGGAGGTGCCGGTGTTGGGGGTCCGGGTGTTTTCTCACTCTTGGAGGTGCCGGTGTTGGGGGTCCGGGTGTTTTCTCGCTCTTGGAGGGGGCGGTGTTGGGGGTCCGGGTGTTTTCTCGCTCTTGGAGGTGCCGGTGTTGGGGGTCTGGGTGTTTTCTCTCTCTTGTAGGGGTGGTGTTGGGGGTCCGGGTGTTTTCTCACTCTTGGAGGTGCCGGTGTTGGGGTCCGGATGTTTTCTCGCTCTTGGAGGGAGTGGTGTTGGGGGTCCGGTTGTTTTCTCTCTTGTAGGGGGTGGTGTTGGGGGTCCGGGTGTTTTCTCTCACTCTTGGAGGGGGCGGTGTTGGGGTCCGGGCGTTTTCTCGCTCTTGGAGGGGGTGGTGTTGGGGGTCCGGTTGTTTTCTCTCTCTTGTAGGGGTGGTGTTGGGGGTCCGGGTGTTTTCTCGCTCTTGGAGGGATTGGTGTTGGGGGTCCGGTTGTTTTCTCTCTCTTGTAGGGGTGGTGTTGGAGGTCCGGGTGTTTTCTCACTCTTGGAGGTGCCGGTGTTGGGGTTCGGGTGTTTTCTCACTCTTGGAGGTGCCGGTGTTGGGGGTCCGGGTGTTTTCTCGCTCTTGGAGGTGCCGGTGTTGGGGGTCCGGTAACTTTCTCTCTTGCACAGGTCGTTTTCGCCATCTGCCGGTCTTGTGGTCCGGGGACTTGTCAATTTTTCTCTTGTTTTTCTCTCGTTGTTTTGCTTCTCATCTGTTTTGTGTTTTGTGGTCAGAGTTTTATCTCACGAGCCGGAAAGAAGAGGCCAAATGTGTCCCCGGGGGTTCTCTCCATTAACAGTGCTGATATGTGGAGGCGGCTCCAGGCGCAGGTTGGTGGGGGGCCCTGCCTGGTTGTGATCTCCATCCTCGCCGCTCTGTCCGCGCTGCACCATGATCTGGGCTGCGTTTCCCACACTGTCCTCCATACAACCACCGTCCACTATCGGCCCCAGGGCCGCCTTGCCATGTGGTCTGTGGCCTCCGGTGTCTAGGTCATGTGACCCACGTCCACCAATCGGGGCCAAATTCTGTAGAGGAGCACATGTGGGTGTGACGGGTGGAGGTGGATCCCACCACCGCGGTATTGAGCTGTTTGCTCGTCAGCGGGATTGTGGGGCTTTTACTTACTGATTCCAGAGTGTCAAGGCCTCCGCCGGTGTGCGACCAACTGAGTATAGTGTGTGCCGAAGGAGCCGGGGTCTACAAGGGTAGAAATAGAACCACACATAGGGAGGCAAGAGCCACCATAGGGTCGCTTCACCATCATGTGTCTTCTGGAGGGTTAGCTGTGGTGACTGTCTTCTGGAGAATTGGCTGGTGCCTTCTGGAGGGTTAGCTGTGGGGATGGTTCCTTTAGGAGGATTGGCCGGAGCCTTGTGGAGGGTCAGCCGTGGTGACGGTGCCTTCTGGAGGATTGGCCGGAGCCTTGTGGAGGGTCAGCTGTGGGGATGGTTCCTTCTGGACGATTGTCCGGAGCCTTGTGGAGGGTCAGCTGTGGTGACGGTGCCTTCTGGAGGATTGTCCGGAGCCTTGTGGAGGGTCAGCTGTGGTGACGGTGCCTTCTGGAGGATTGGCCGGAGCCTTGTGGAGGGTCAGCTGTGGGGATGGTTCCTTCTGGAGGATTGTCCGGAGCCTTGTGGAGGGTCAGCTGTGGTGACGGTGCCTTCTGGAGGATTGGCCGGAGCCTTGTGGAGGGTCAGCTGTGGGGTGGTTCCTTCTGGAGGATTGTCCGGAGCCTTGTGAAGGGTCAGCTGTGGTGACGGTGCCTTCTGGAGGATTGTCCGGAGCCTTGTGGAGGGTCAGCTGTGGTGACGGTGCCTTCTGGAGGATTGGCCGGAGCCTTGTGGAGGGTTAGCTGTGGTGAAGGTGCCTTCTGGAGGATTGGCCGGAGCCTTGTGGAGGGTTAGCTGTGGTGACGGTGCCTTCTGGGATTGGCCAGTGTAGCCTACTTCTTGCAATGTTGTGTCCACACCAGAATAGTTGAGATCTTGGTCCTCCAGGTTGGACCTCCTCTGGACGTCTGTGCTCGCTCTGTATGATCAGGATCGTCTCTCCACTCCATGTGATCATTGTGGTATATTGTGAGCGGTGACTACCCTGTGCTCCTTGTTGCCATAGTTTGGGGGGGCATTCTCGGACAGCAGTGGTAGGTGGGGTGGCTGAGCCGTGGAGTGGGCGCTCCATCCAGGATTAATCCTCTGGAAACATTGGTGCAGGAACTGCTTGTTCTTGTGGAAAACTTAATGACAGCGCCGGGTAATTCTCCTCATTAGCGCTGCTGATGAACGGCATTAATAACCTTCCTGGACGGCTGCTCCAACCCGTACCGCCAGTGCGCCTTGCTCCTCGTCTTCCTCCATCACTAGGTTTGTTCCCTCATCTTCCTCTATCATTACATTGCGCCCCTCATCTTCCCGTCACTATAGGTTTTCCTCCGTCTTCCCCCATCACTCGGTTTCTCCCTTCGTCTTCCCCCGTCACTCGGTTGCGCCCTTCGTCTTCCCCGTCACTCGTTGTGCCCTCATCTTCCCGGTCACTCGGTTGCTCCCTTCTTCCTCCCCGTCACTTGGTTGCGCCTTCGTCTTCCCCAACACTCGGTTGCTCCTTCATCTTCCCCCGTCACTTGGTTGTGCCCTCATCTTCCCTCATTACTATGTTGTGCCCCTCATCTTCCCCTGTCACTTGGTTGCTCCCTTCGTCTTCCCCGTCACTTGGTTGCGCCTTCATCTTCCCCCGTCACTCGGTTGCGCCCTTCTCTCCCCGTCACTCGGTTGCGCCCTTCGTCTTCCCCCGTCACTCGGTTGCGCCCTTCGTCTTCCCCGTCACTCGGTTGCGCCTTCGTCTTCCCCCGTCACTCGGTTGCGCCCTTCGTCTTCCCCCGTCACTCGGTTGCGCCCTTCGTCTTCCCCCGTCACTCGGTTGCGCCCTTCGTCTTCCCCCGTCACTCGGTTGCGCCCTTCGTCTTCCCCCGTCACTCGGTTGCGCCCTTCGTCTTCCCCCGTCACTCGGTTGCGCCCTTCGTCTTCCCCCGTCACTCGGTTGCGCCCTTCGTCTTCCCCCGTCACTCGGTTGCGCCCTTCGTCTTCCCCCGTCACTCGGTTGCGCCCTTCGTCTTCCCCCGTCACTCGGTTGCGCCCTTCATCTTCCCCCGTCACTCGGTTGCGCCCTTTGTCTTCCCCTGTCACTCGGTTGCGCCCTTCGTCTTCCCCCGTCACTCGGTTGCTCCCTTCGTTTTCCCCCGTCACTCGGTTGCTCCCTTCTTCTTCCCCTTCACTCGGTTGCTCCCTTCGTCTTCCCCTGTCACTCGGTTGCTCCCTTCGTCTTCCCCTGTCACTCGGTTGCTCCCTTCGTCTTCCCCTGTCACTCGGTTGCTCCCTTCGTCTTCCCCTGTCACTCGGTTGCTCCCTTCGTCTTCCCTGTCACTCGGTTGCTCCCTTCGTCTTCCCCTGTCACTCGGTTGCTCCCTTCGTCTTCCCCTGTCACTTGGTTGCGCCCTTGGTCTTCCCCTGTCACTTGGTTGAGCCCTTGTCTTCCCCTGTCACTCGGTTTCTCCCTTCGTCTTCCCCCGTCACTCGGTTGCGCCCCTCTCTCCCGGTCACTCGGTTGCTCCCTTCTTCCTCCCGTCACTCGGTTGCTCCCTTCTTCCTCCCCGTCACTTGGTTGCGCCCTTCGTCTTCCCCCAACACTCGGTTGCTCCCTTCATCTTCCCCGTCACTTGGTTGTGCCCTCTCTTCCCTCATTACTATGTTGTGCCCCTCATCTTCCCCTGTCACTTGGTTGCTCCCTTCGTCTTCCCCGTCACTTGGTTGCGCCCTTCGTCTTCCCCGTCACTCGGTTGCGCCCTTCGTCTTCCCCCGTCACTCGGTTGCGCCCTTCGTCTTCCCCCGTCACTCGGTTGCGCCCTTCGTCTTCCCCCGTCACTCGGTTGCGCCCTTCGTCTTCCCCGTCACTCGGTTGCGCCCTTCGTCTTCCCCCGTCACTCGGTTGCGCCCTTCGTCTTCCCCCGTCACTCGGTTGCGCCCTTCGTCTTCCCCGTCACTCGGTTGCGCCCTTCGTCTTCCCCCGTCACTCGGTTGCGCCCTTCGTTTCCCCGTCACTCGGTTGCGCCCTTCGTCTTCCCCCGTCACTCGGTTGCGCCCTTCGTCTTCCCCCGTCACTCGGTTGCGCCCTTCGTCTTCCCCCGTCACTCGGTTGCGCCTTCGTCTTCCCCGTCACTCGGTTGCGCCCTTCGTCTTCCCCCGTCACTCGGTTGCGCCCTTCGTCTTCCCCCGTCACTCGGTTGCGCCCTTCGTCTTCCCCCGTCACTCGGTTGCGCCCTTCGTCTTCCCCCGTCACTCGGTTGCGCCCTTCGTTTTCCCCCGTCACTCGGTTGCGCCCTTCGTCTTCCCCCGTCACTCGGTTGCGCCCTTCGTCTTCCCCCGTCACTCGGTTGCGCCCTTTGTCTTCCCCCGTCACTCGGTTGCGCCCTTCGTCTTCCCCCGTCACTCGGTTGCGCCCTTCGTCTTCCCCTGTCACTCGTTGCCCCTTCGTCTTCCCCGTCACTCGTTGCTCCCTTCGTTTTCCCCGTCACTCGGTTGCTCCCTTCTTCTTCCCTTCACTCGGTTGCTCCCTTCGTCTTCCCTGTCACTCGGTTGCTCCCTTCGTCTTCCCCTGTCACTCGGTTGCTCCCTTCGTCTTCCCCTGTCACTCGGTTGCTCCCTTCGTCTTCCCCTGTCCCTCGGTTGCTCCTTCGTCTTCCCCTGTCACTCGGTTGCTCCCTTCGTCTTCCCCTGTCACTTGGTTGCGCCTTGGTCTTCCCCTGTCACTTGTTGAGCCCCTTGTCTTCCCCTGTCACTCGGTTGAGCCCCTTGTCTTCCCCTGTCACTCGGTTGAGCCCCTTGTCTTCCCTGTCACTCGGTTGAGCCCCTTGTCTTCCCCTGTCACTCGGTTGAGCCCCTTGTCTTCCCCTGTCACTCGGTTGAGCCCCTTGTCTTCCCCTGTCACTCGGTTGAGCCCCTTGTCTCCCCCTGTCACTCGGTTCAGCCCCTCTTTGTCTTTGGGTACCCAGCGCCATTTTTTTTTGCCCTTTTGGCTCTGCCGTGTCTCCTCTTCTGGATTGCATGACATATATTCTTCACATTTAAAGGGACATATGACCCATTTTTGCTTTGGGTGGCGTCCAGTTTGGGTCTTTATGCGGCAGATTGGGGATCAGCGTCCGTCGGAGTGATTGGGGTCATTGATAATGCCAGCGCCCGTCCTGCAGATGTTACACGTGGGGCGAGCGGGGCGACATGTGGCCGCTCTGCAGATCCCAGCTGATTAGTGGCAGCCGCTCACTTCATTTCCCTTTAATTCGTTATGTTTTGCCTTTTTCTCTCATCACATGGAGGCATTTAGAGCCATCTGTCCCTCCGCCGTCCGTTGCTCTGCGCTCAGCCCGCAGATTATCGGATTTTAGACGTCAGCGCCTGTGGGGAGGAGGCGCGGGGGTCCGCTGTGCCCCCATTACTCTGCAGACAGTGAGAGGCGATATCTGATCTCCTAGGAATCATTGTCTGACACCATAGACAGTCTACTGGGTGCGACCTGCAGTGTAAAGCATGGGGGGTTACAATCTAATTACATTCCCTCTCCCTTGTCAGCAAGTGAACCCCACTGTGGATGGTGGAAAACGTGCTGAGACGTTCCTTCAGGGCAGAGCCAGCAGCATTTTATTACCATCAAGAGGCGTCATTACCAACAAGGACAGGGCAGCAGTCATCTCATTACCAACAAGGGCGGGGCAGCAGCTATGTCATTACCAACAAGGGCGGGGCCAGCAGTCATCTCATTACCAACAAGGGCGGGCAGAGCTATGTCATTACCAACAAGGGCGGGGCCAGCAGCTATGTCATTACCAACAAGGGCGGGGCCAGCAGTCATCTCATTACCAACAAGGGCGGGCAGCAGCTATTCATTACCAACAAGGGCGGGGCCAGCAGCTATGTCATTACCAACAAGGGCGGGCCAGCAGCTATCTCATTACCAACAAGGGCGGGGCCAGCAGCTATGTCATTACCAACAAGGGCGGGGCCAGCAGCTATGTCATTACCAACAAGGGCGGGGCCAGCAGCTATGTCATTACCAACAAGGGCGGGGCCAGCAGCTATGTCATTACCAACAAGGGCGGGGCCAGCAGCTATGTCATTACCAACAAGGGCGGGGCCAGCAGCTATGTCATTACCAACAAGGGCGGGGCCAGCAGCTATGTCATTACCAACAAGGCGGGGCCAGACTATGTCATTACCAACAAGGGCGGGGCCAGCAGCTATGTCATTACCAACAAGGGCGGGGCCAGCAGCTATCTCATTACCAACAAGGGCGGAGCCAGCAGCTATGTCATTACCAACAAGGGCGGGGCCAGTAGCTATGTCATTACCAACAAGGGCGGGGCCAGCAGCTATGTCATTACCAACAAGGGCGGGGCCAGCAGCTATGTCATTACCAACAAGGGCGGGGCCAGCAGCTATGTCATTACCAACAAGGGCGGGGCCAGCAGCTATGTCATTACCAACAAGGGCGGAGCCAGCAGCTATGTCATTACCAACAAGGGCGGGGCCAGCAGCTATGTCATTACCAACAAGGACGGGGCCAGCAGCTATCTCATTACCAACAAGGGCGGAGCCAGCAGCTATGTCATTACCAACAAGGGCGGGGCCAGCAGCTATGTCATTACCAACAAGGGCGGGGCCAGCAGCTATGTCATTACCAACAAGGGCGGGGCCAGCAGCTATGTCATTACCAACAAGGGCGGGGCCAGCAGCTATGTCATTACCAACAAGGGCGGAGCCAGCAGCTATGTCATTACCAACAAGGGCAGGGCCAGCAGCTATGTCATTACCAACAAGGGCGGGGCCAACAGCTATGTCATTACCAACAAGGGCGGGGCCAACAGCTATCTCATTACCAACAAGGGCGGGGCCAACAGCTATGTCATTACCAACAAGGACAGGGCCAGCAGCTATGTCATTACCAACAAGGGCGGGGCCAGCAGCTATCTCATTACCAACAAGGACAGGGCCAGCAGCTGTCTCATTACCAACAAGGACAGGGCCAGCAGCTATGTCATTACCAACAAGGGCGGGGCCAACAGCTATGTCATTACCAACAAGGGCGGGGCCAACAGATATGTCATTACCAACAAGGGCGGGGCCAGCAGCTATGTCATTACCAACAAGGACAGGGCCAACAGCTATGTCATTACCAACAAGGACAGGGCCAGCAGCTGTCTCATTACCAACAAGGCCTGGGCCAGCAGCTGTGTCATTACTAACAAGGACAGGGCCAGCAGCTATCTCATTACCAACAAGGACAGGGACAGCAGCTATGTCATTACCAACAAGGGCGGGGCCAGCAGCTATGTCATTACCAACAAGGGCGGGGCCAGCAGCTATGTCATCACCAACAAGGGCGGGGCCAGCAGCTATGTCATTACCAACAAGGGCGGGGCCAGCAGCTATGTCATTACCAACAAGGGCGGGGCCAGCAGCTGTCTCATTACCAACAAGGGCGGGGCCAGCAGCTATGTCATTACCAACAAGGGCGGGGCCAGCAGCTATGTCATCACCAAAAAGGGCGGGGCCAGCAGCTATGTCATTACCAACAAGGGCGGGGCCAGCAGCTATGTCATCACCAACAAGGGCGGGGCCAGCAGCTATGTCATCACCAACAAGGGCGGGGCCAGCAGCTATCTCATTACCAACAAGGACAGGGCCAGCAGCTATGTCATTACCAACAAGGACAGGGCCAGCAGCTATGTCATTACCAACAAGGGCGGGGTCAACAGCTATGTCATTACCAACAAGGGTGGGGCCAGCAGCTATGTCATTACCAACAAGGGTGGGGCCAGCAGCTATGTCATTACCAACAAGGGCGGGGCCAACAGCTATGTCATTACCAACAAGGGCGGGGCCAGCAGCTATCTCATTACCAACAAGGGCGGGGCCAACAGCTATGTCATTACCAACAAGGGTGGGGCCAACAGCTATGTCATTACCAACAAGGGGGGGCCACAGCTATGTCATTACCAACAAGGGCGGGGCCCAAGCTATGTCATTACCAACAAGGTGGGCCAGCAGCTATGTCATTACCAACAAGGGCGAGGCCAGCAGCTATGTCATCACCAACAAGGGCGGGGCCAGCAGCTATGTCCATTACCAACAAGGGCGGGGCCAGCAGCTGTCTCATTACCAACAAGGGCGGGGCCAGCAGCTATGTCATTACCAACAAGGGCGGGGCCAGTAGCCATGTCATTTCCAACAAGGGCGGGGCCAGTAGCCATGTCATTTCCAACAAGGGCGGGCCAGCAGTCATCTCATTACCAACAAGGACAGGGCCAGCAGCTATGTCATTACCATCAAGGGCAGGGCCAGCATAATCTAATTACCAAAAAGCGGGGCCCTTCTCCGCCTCTTGTTGTTTTGTAAGGAAACAGTATCTATCTTCTCTCTGCTACCCCCTCTCAGGTATTTATGACCCTCTTTGCTTCCCCCAGTCAGGTATTTATGACCCGGCCGAGTGGTAAAAGCCAGCTAGATGGTTCTGGTTTTCTTTCCCTCCAAGAATCCCTTTGTTTGCAGTTTCAGACTTTTAACGTCACATTTAATAATGCACATTAATGTCACAGTTACATAAATCATATTTTTGTCATGCTGGAATCTTTGGGGATCAGACTGTACCTCTTACTTTTTCTGGAGAATGAATTCTGACCCCCAGCACATCACAGACATATCATATCTGGAGTCATACAGCGCCTAATATCACAAGGGAAAACATGAGGCCCATATCTGTGACCTGGGAGCCTCCGGGACAAAGATATGGAACAATGGAGGATTTGATAATTGTGGGGATGGATGTTTGTATATGTGAGGTCAGCGGAGGGGGAGAGCCCGGATTAATGGCTCAAAGTGTAAAACCAGAACGACCATATTGGTGCCTCATTCCAGCTTAATGGAAGAACTTAGCAGCCCTCTATCACTGTGAGGCCGGAACCCTGACCCATTACCGGGGGGCCGTCCCCCCTAAACCTGCGACTGTCACCGCGAGGCTCAGGCTTAGTCTTTCTTTTGTAATAGCGGTTTATGCCTATATGTAAATTGTCTCTTCTATAATATCTTTGTATCTTTTTGTAAACACGGCCATTTCTTTGGAGTAAAAACGTATAAAATTTGCTAGTTTCGTTCTTCATGTTCTATGAGTGAGGGACGCCCCTCCCGCAATTCACATTACAATCACCTGATAGAGATCGCTGGTGGCGGCAGAATCTTTGTATTTATGTGATATTGTGGCCTGAGGGTGGCTGGATCGAGGTATATACACATCCTGTCACCTCACATGTCACAATAGACGACATTAATTAGAGCAGCGGTGCTCCTTTGCGTATCCTTTGGCAATACCATGTTTGGCCAGCAGGATAAGGGGGCGCCAGAGAGCTGCAGGTCCTGACTAAGTTCGTGGCAGGTGGGGCGTGGGGCCATCAGCATTCCACTACTATCAGGGCGGGACCATCAGCTATCTCATTACCAACAAGGACAGGGCCAGCAGCTATCTCATTACCAACAAGGACAGGGCCAGCAGCTGTCTCATTACCAACAAGGACAGGGCCAGCAGCTATGTCATTACCAACAAGGATAGGACCAGCAGCTGTCTCATTACCAACAAGGACAGGGCCAGCAGCTGTCTCATTACCAACAAGGACAGGGCCAGCAGCTGTCTCATTACCAACAAGGACAGGGCCAGCAGCTATCTCATTACCAACAAGGACAGGGCCAGCAGCTGTCTCATTACCAACAAGGACAGGGCCAGCAGCTATGTCATTACCAACAAGGACAGGGCCAGCAGCTATGTCATTATCAACAAGGACAGGGTCAGCAGCTGTCTCATTACCAACAAGGACAGGGTCAGCAGCTGTCTCATTACCAACAAGGGCGGGGCCAGCAGCTATCTCATTACCAACAAGGACAGGGCCGGCAGCTTTCTCATTACCAACAAGGACAGGGCCAGCAGCTATATCATTACCAACAAGGACAGGGCCAGCAGCTGTCTCATTACCAACAAGGGCGGGGCCGGCAGCTATCTCATTACCAACAAGGACAGGGCCGGCAGCTATCTCATTACCAACAAGGACAGGGCCGGCAGCTATCTCATTACCAACAAGGACAGGGCCGGCAGCTATGTAATTACCAACAAGGACAGGGCCAGCAGCTATCTCATTACCAACAAGGGCGGGGCCAGCAGCTATCTCATTACCAACAAGGGCGGGGCCAACAGCTATCTCATTACCAACAAGGACAGGGCCAGCAGCTATGTCATTACCAACAAGGGCGGGGCCAGCAGCTGTCTCATTACCAACAAGGGTGGGGCCAGCAGCTGTCTCATTACCAACAAGGACAGGGCCGGCAGCTATCTCATTACCAACAAGGACAGGGCCGGCAGCTATGTCATTACCAACAAGGACAGGGCCAGCAGCTGTCTCATTACCAACAAGGGCGGGGCCAGCAGCTATCTCATTACCAACAAGGACAGGGCCAGCAGCTATGTCATTACCAACAAGGGCGGGGCCAGCAGCTGTCTCATTACCAACAAGGGCGGGGCCAGCAGCTGTCTCATTACCAACAAGGGTGGGGCCAGCAGCTGTCTCATTACCAACAAGGACAGGGCCAGCAGCTATGTCATTACCAACAAGGGCAGAGCCAGCAGCTATGTCATTACCAACAAGGGCAGGGCCAGCAGCTATGTCATTACCAACAAGGGTGGGGCCAGCAGCTGTCTCATTACCAACAAGGACAGGGCCAGCAGCTGTCTCATTACCAACAAGGACAGGGCCAGCAGCTGTCTCATTACCAACAAGGACAGGGCCAGCAGCTGTCTCATTACCAACAAGGACAGGGCCAGCAGCTGTCTCATTACCAACAAGGACAAGACCAGCAGCTATGTCATTACCAACAAGGACAGGGCCAGCAGCTATCTCATTACCAACAAGGACAGGGCCAGCAGCTATGTCATTACCAACAAGGACAGGGCCAGCAGCTGTCTCATTACCAACAAGGACAGGGCCAGCAGCTGTCTCATTACCAACAAGGACAGGGCCAGCAGCTATCTCATTACCAACAAGGACAGGGCCAGCAGTCATATCATTGTCTCTGGGGGCCCCTGGGGACTTATTAGCTCTCTCTGGCTGTCACCGGCTCTTCTCGCGGAGCCTCCATCGCTGCTGTGTCACGTTTATTAATTATAGCGAATCTGGCAGCGAACGCCGTGAGGAGACGATGATTCACAGAAAAGGAGCCGCTGCCATCTGTCTCCTCACAGCGTGAAGTGTGAGGGGGCCGCACCCAGACACTAACAGGGATCACACTGAGTGCAGCTCTGGAGTATAATACAGGAGGTAACTCAGGATCAGTAATGTATGTACACAGTGACTGCACCAGCAGAATAGTGAGTGCAGCTCTGGAGGATAATACAGGAGGTAACTCAGGATCAGTAATGTATGTACACAGTGACTGCACCAGCAGAATAGTGAGTGCAGCTCTGGAGGATAATACAGGAGGTAACTCAGGATCAGTAATGTAATGTATGTACACAGTGACTGCACCAGCAGAATAGTGAGTGCAGCTCTGGAGTATAATACAGGAGGTAACTCAGGATCAGTAATGTAATGTATGTACACAGTGACTGCACCAGCAGAATAGTGAGTGCAGCTCTGGAGTATAATACAGGAGGTAACTCAGGATCAGTAATGTAATGTATGTACACAGTGACTGCACCAGCAGAATAGTGAGTGCAGCTCTGGAGTATAATACAGGGGGTAACTCAGGATCAGTAATGTAATGTATGTACACAGTGACTGCACCAGCAGAATAGTGAGTGCAGCTCTGGAGTATAATACAGGAGGTAACTCAGGATCAGTAATGTAATGTATGTACACAGTGACTGCACCAGCAGAATAGTGAGTGCAGCTCTGGAGTATAATACAGGAGGTAACTCAGGATCAGTAATGTAATGTATGTACACAGTGACTGCACCAGCAGAATAGTGAGTGCAGCTCTGGGGTATAATACAGGAGGTAACTCAGGATCAGTAATGTAATGTATGTACACAGTGACTGCACCAGCAGAATAGTGAGTGCAGCTCTGGAGTATAATACAGGAGGTAACTCAGGATCAGTAATGTAATGTATGTACACAGTGACTGCACCAGCAGAATAGTGAGTGCAGCTCTGGAGTATAATACAGGAGGTAACTCAGGATCAGTAATGTAATGTATGTACACAGTGACTGCACCAGCAGAATAGTGAGTGCAGCTCTGGAGTATAATACAGGAGGTAACTCAGGATCAGTAATGTAATGTATGTACACAGTGACTGCACCAGCAGAATAGTGAGTGCAGCTCTGGAGTATAATACAGGAGGTAACTCAGGATCAGTAATGTAATGTATGTACACAGTGAGTGCAGCTCTGGAGTATAATACAGGAGGTAACTCAGGATCAGTAATGTAATGTATGTACACAGTGACTGCACCAGCAGAATAGTGAGTGCAGCTCTGGAGGATAATACAGGAGGTAACTCAGGATCAGTAATGTAATGTATGTACACAGTGAGCGCTGCTCTGGGGTATAATGCAGCCTCCTGACCTCTCTCTTTCTCTTGCAGTTTGCTGTTTCGTGGTCCACAAGCGCTGTCATGAGTTCGTCACGTTCTCCTGCCCCGGGGCAGATAAAGGTCCGGACACAGATGTAAGTGTCGCCCTTGATGTGATTGTGTTGTTTGGGGTTTCTATGTTTTCTTGCTCTTTGGGTCCTTCCCTCTTCTCGGCTGTACTGGCCCTTTAAGTGATTGTGGCCCCTGGTGGCCGATGCTGCGGTCAGTGAGATGTTTTTTGATGTTGTGGCCCCCCCTGTATAGCGCTGGGGCGGGTGTACATCTCCGGGGCCCATCCTGACTCGTCTCATAATGAAATCCGGAGTGTAATCATTATTATCGCTCATAAAGATTAATAACCTGGAGTTTATGGCTCAGGGATCTCCCGCCCTGCCGCTGCACGGTAATCCTGCTCCAGTGCCGGATCTCTGCCAGGAATCCTCCGCTCTCTATACACATTACACCGTCCGTCCTCCGGGAGGCTTTGCTCTCTGTACACATTACACCGTCCGTCCTCCGGGGGGCGCCGCTCTCTATACACATTAACACCGTCCGTCCTCCGGGGGGCCCCGCTCTCTATACACATTACACCGTCCGTCCTCCGGGGGGCTCCGCTCTCTATACACATTACACCGTCCGTCCTCCGGGGGGCCCCGCTCTCTATACACATTACACCGTCCGTCCTCCGGGAGGCTTTGCTCTCTGTACACATTACACCGTCCGTCCTCCGGGGGGCCCCGCTCTCTATACACATTACACCGTCCGTCCTCCGGGGGGCCCCGCTCTCTATACACATTACACCGTCCGTCCTCCGGGGGGCCCCGCTCTCTATACACATTACACCGTCCGTCCTCCGGGGGGCGCCGCTCTCTATACACATTACACCTTCCGTCCTCCGGGGGGCCCCGCTCTCTATACACATTACCCCGTCCGTCCTCCGGGGGGCCCCGCTCTCTATACACATTACACCGTCCGTCCTCCGGGGGGCCCCGCTCTCTATACACATTACACCGTCCGTCCTCCGGGGGGCCCCTCTCTCTATACACATTACACCGTCCGTCCTCCGGGGGGCCCCGCTCTCTATACACATTACACCGTCCGTCCTCCGGGGGGCCCCGCTCTCTATACACATTACACCGTCCGTCCTCCGGGGGGGCCCCGCTCTCTATACACATTACACCGTCCGTCCTCCGGGGGGCCCCGCTCTCTATACACATTACACCGTCCGTCCTCCGGGGGGCCCCGCTCTCTATACACATTACACCGTCCGTCCTCCGGGGGGCCCCGCTCTCTATACACATTACACCGTCCGTCCTCCGGGGGGCCCCGCTCTCTATACACATTACACCGTCCGTCCTCCGGGGGGCCCCGCTCTCTATACGCATTACACCGTCCGTCCTCCGGGGGGCCCCGCTCTCTATACGCATTACACCGTCCGTCCTCCGGGGGGCCCCGCTCTCTATACGCATTACACCGTCCGTCCTCCGGGGGGCCCCGCTCTCTATACACATTACACCGTCCGTCCTCCGGGGGGCCCCGCTCTCTATTCTCATTACACCGTCCGTCCTCTGGGGGGCCCCGCTCTCTATACACATTACACCATCCGTCCTCCGGGGGGCCCCGCTCTCTATTCTCATTACACCGTCCGTCCTCTGGGGGGCCCCGCTCTCTATACACATTACACCGTCCGTCCTCCGGGGGGCCCCGCTCTCTATACACATTACACCGGCCGTCCTCCGGGGGGCCCCGCTCTCTATACACATTACACCGTCCGTCCTCCGGGGGGCCCCGCTCTCTATACACATTACACCGTCCGTCCTCCGGGGGGCCCCGCTCTCTATACACATTACACCGTCCGTCCTCCGGGGGGCCCCGCTCTCTATACACATTACACCGTCCGTCCTCCGGGGGGCCCCGCTCTCTATACACATTACACCTTCCGTCCTCCGGGGGGCCCGCTCTCTATACACATTACACGTCCGTCCTCCGGGGGGCCCGCTCTCTATACACATTACACCGTCCGTCCTCCGGGGGGCCCGCTCTCTATACACATTACACCGTCCGTCCTCCGGGGGGCCCCGCTCTCTATACACATTACACGTCCGTCCTCCGGGGGGCCCGCTCTCTATACACATTACACCGTCCGTCCTCCGGGGGGCCCCGCTCTCTATACACATTACACCGTCCGTCCTCCGGGGGGCCCCGCTCTCTATACACATTACACCGTCCGTCCTCGGGGGGCCCGCTCTCTATACACATTACACCGTCCGTCCTCGGGGGGCCCCGCTCTCTATACACATTACACGTCCGTCCTCCGGGGGGCCCGCTCTCTATACACATTACACCGTCCGTCCTCCCGGGGGGCCCGCTCTCTATACACATTACACCGTCCGTCTCCGGGGGGCCCCGCTCTCTATACACATTACACCGTCCGTCCTCGGGGGGCCCCGCTCTCTATACACATTACACCGTCCGTCCTCCGGGGGGCCCGCTCTCTATACACATTACACCGTCCCTCCTCCGGGGGGCCCCGCTCTCTATACACATTACACCGTCCGTCCTCCGGGGGGCCCCGCTCTCTATACACATTACACCGTCGTCCTCGGGGGGCCCCGCTCTCTATACACATTACACGTCCGTCCTCCGGGGGGCCCGCTCTCTATACACATTACACCGTCCGTCCTCGGGGGGCCCCGCTCTCTATACACATTACACGTCCGTCCTCCGGGGGGCCCGCTCTCTATACACATTACACCGTCCGTCCTCCGGGGGGCCCCGCTCTCTATACACATTACACCGTCCGTCCTCCGGGGGGCCCCGCTCTCTATACACATTACACCGTCCGTCCTCCGGGGGGCCCCGCTCTCTATACACATTACACCGTCCGTCCTCCGGGGGGCCCCGCTCTCTATACACATTACACCGTCCGTCCTCCGGGGGGCCCCGCTCTCTATACACATTACACCGTCCGTCCTCCGGGGGGCTCCGCTCTCTATACACATTACACCGTCCGTCCTCCGGGGGGCTCCGCTCTCTATACACATTACACCGTCCGTCCTCCGGGGGGCGCCGCTCTCTATACACATTACACCGTCCGTCCTCCGGGGGGCGCCGCTCTCTATACACATTACACCGTCCGTCCTCCGGGGGGGCCCCGCTCTCTATACACATTACACCGTCCGTCCTCCGGGGGGCCCCGCTCTCTATACACATTACACCGTCCGTCCTCCGGGGGGCGCTGTACTGCAGACCCCATTGTCGCAGCTTACCCTGTGGACAGTAATTAGGTTGGTGTAGGATCTGCTCTAAGTCTCGTGTGTCTAGAGGCCATTAGTGGCGGTTCATGCAGATGTCATGGCTTCCTGCCAGGCCGGCACTGGCACACAGACCCCCGGACACCGCCGGGATCTCCTATAGATGAACATCATCCATCTCCGTCCATACTGGAGCAATAATCCAGAGAGTCAGATTACTGTGATGATGACCCTGGACGGTCGCCCCTGGGGGATGGCCCTGGACGGTCGCCCCTGGGTGATGGCGACCCTGGACGGTCGCCCCTGGGTGATGGTCCTGGACGGCCGCCCCTTGATGGTGATGACCCTGGACGGCCGCCCCTGGGTGATGATGGCCCTGGACGGCCGCCCCTGGGTGATGATGGCCCTGGACGGCCGCCCCTGGGTGATGATGACCCTGGACGGCCGCCCCTGGGTGATGATGATGACCCTGGACTGCCGCCCCTGGGTGATGATGATGACCCTGGACGGCCGCCCCTGGGTGATGATGATGACCCTGGACTGCCGCCCCTGGGTGATGATGACCCTGGACGGTCGCCCCTGGGTGATGATGACCCTGGACGGTCGCCCCTGGGTGATGATGACCCTGGACGGTCGCCCTGGGTGATGATGACCCTGGACGGTCGCCCTGGGTGATGGTCCTGGACGGCCGCCCCTTGATGGTGATGACCCTGGACTGGCCGCCCCTGGGTGATGATGGCCCTGGACGGCCGCCCCTGGGTGATGATGGCCCTGGACGGCCGCCCCTGGGTGATGATGGCCCTGGACGGCCGCCCCTGGGTGATGATGACCCTGGACGGTCGCCCCTGGGTGATGGTCCTGGACGGCCGCCCCTTGATGGTGATGACCCTGGACGGCCGCCCCTGGGTGATGATGGCCCTGGACGGCCGCCCCTGGGTGATGATTGGCCCTGGACGGCCGCCCCTGGGTGATGATGACCCTGGACGGCCGCCCCTGGGTGATGATGATGACCCTGGACTGCCGCCCCTGGGTGATGATGATGACCCTGGACGGCCGCCCTGGGTGATGATGATGACCCTGGACTGCCGCCCCTGGGTGATGATGGCCCTGGATGGCTGTCCCTGGGTGATGATGACCCTGGACGGCCGCCCCTGGGTGATGATGATGACCCTGGACGGCCGCCCCTGGGTGGATGGCCCTGGACGGCCGCCCCTTGGTGATGGCCCTGATCGGCCGCCCCTTGGTGATGATGATGACCCTGGACGGCCGCCCCTGGGTGATGATGATGACCCTGGACGGCCGCCCCTGGGTGATGATGATGACCCTGGACTGCCGCCCCTGGGTGATGATGGCCCTGGACGGCCGCCCCTGGGTGATGATGACCCTGGACGGCCGCCCCTGGGTGATGATGACCCTGGACGGCCGCCCCTGGGTGATGATGACCCTGGACGGCCGCCCCTGGGTGATGATGACCCTGGACGGCCGCCCCTGGGTGATGATGACCCTGGACGGCCGCCCCTGGGTGATGATGATGACCCTGGACGGCCGTCCCTGGGTGATGATGACCCTGGACGGCCGCCCCTGGGTGATGATGATGACCCTGGACGGCTGCCCCTGGGTGATGATGGCCCTGGACGGCCGCCCCTGGGTGATGATGATGACCCTGGACGGCCGTCCCTGGGTGATGATGACCCTGGACGGCCGCCCCTTGGTGATGATGACCCTGGACGGCCGCCCCTGGGTGATGGTCCTGGACGGCCGCCCCTGGGTGATGATGATGACCCTGGACGGCCGCCCCTGGGTGATGATGATGACCCTGGACGGCCGCCCCTGGGTGATGATGATGACCCTGGACGGCCGCCCCTGGGTGATGATGATGACCCTGGACGGCCGCCCCTGGGTGATGATGACCCTGGACGGCCGCCCCTGGGTGATGATGACCCTGGACGGCCGCCCCTGGGGTGATGATGATGACCCTGGACGGCCGCCCCTGGGTGATGATGATGACCCTGGACGGCCGCCCCTGGGTGATGATGATGACCCTGGACGGCTGCCCCTGGGTGATGATGATGACCCTGGACGGCCGCCCCTGGGTGATGATGATGACCCTGGACGGCTGCCCCTGGGTGATGATGGCCCTGGATGGCCGCCCCTGGGTGATGATGACCCTGGACGGCGCGCCCTTGGTGATGGCCCTGGACGGCCGCCCCTTGGTGATGGTCCTGGACGGCCGCCCCTTGGTGATGGCCCTGGACGGCCGCCCCTTGGTGATGGCCCTGGACGGCCGCCCCTTGGTGATGATGGCCCTGGACGGCCGCCCCCTGAGTGATGATGGCCCTGGACGGCCGCCCTTGGTGATGGCCCTGGACGGCCGCCCCCTGAGTGATGATGGCCCTGGACGGCCGCCCCTTGATGGTGATGACCCTGGGCGGCCGCCCCTTGATGGTGATGACCCTGGCACGGCCGCCCCTTGTTGATGACCCTGGACGGCCGCCCCTTGGTGATGGCCCTGGACGGCCGCCCCTTGGTGATGATGGCCCTGGACGGCCGCCCCCTGAGTGATGATGGCCCTGGACGGCCGCCCCTTGGTGATGGCCCTGGACGGCCGCCCCCTGAGTGATGATGGCCCTGGACGGCCGCCCCTTGATGGTGATGACCCTGGGCGGCCGCCCCTTGATGGTGATGACCCTGGACGGCCGCCCCTTGTTGATGACCCTGGACGGCCGCCCCTTGGTGATGGCCCTGGACGGCCGCCCCTTGGTGATGGCCCTGGACGGCCGCCCCTTGGTGATGGCCCTGGACGGCCGCCCCTTGGTGATGGCCCTGGACGGCCGCCCCTTGGTGATGGCCCTGGACGGCCGCCCCTTGGTGATGGCCCTGGACGGCCGCCCCCTGAGTGATGATGGCCCTGGACGGCCCCCTCTGGGTGATGGCCCTGGACGGCCGCCCCTTGGTGATGGCCCTGGACGGCCGCCCCTTGGTGATGGCCCTGGACGGCCGCCCCTTGATGGTGATGACCCTGGACGGCCGCCCCTTGATGTTGATGACCCTGGACGGCCGCCCCTTGGTGATGGCCCTGGACGGCCGCCCCTTGATGGTGATGACCCTGGACGGCCGCCCCTTGATGGTGATGGCCCTGGACGGCCGCCCCTTGATGGTGATGACCCTGGGCGGCCGCCCCTTGATGGTGATGGCCCTGGACGGCCGCCCCTTGATGGTGATGACCCTGGGCGGCCGCCCCTTGATGGTGATGACCCTGGACGGCCGCCCCTTGTTGATGACCCTGGACGGCCGCCTCCTCCCAGACTGTGATATTCCTGATGATTGACAGCTCCCCCCTCCGCTGTTGAGGAGAATCCTCCGGAGGTCTCGCTCAGAATTACACAGCAAAAAATGTCGATTCGGCATAAGCCGTTTCCGTGGTAACCTCGGGGTTTCCATGGTAAACAGGTTTAGATTGTTCTCCTGGCCGGGAGTTAATCATTCTGTTTTGTGGCGTTTCCCGGGGTCAGAGTCTCATTAAACGCGACTGGTGAGCTCTGACGACATAACACATGAAAAGAGGCGCCGCAGCAGCACAAGGGTATCTCCCTCCTCCCTCCCCTGTCATTACCCTTGTATTGAGCATTTATAAGTCTATATCACTGGATACTTTGTATCCATCCATGTGATACTCCGGTCACAGCAGGAGCGCCATCTATAGGGCGACAGGCACGAAGCGCGTCCAGGCTGCAGAGAGTAAAGGACCTTGGCTTGGACTGACGGCTCAAGTGGAGAAATGGTCAATGCCAACTAATAGTGATCACCCGAGGTCTCCTGTCTGCAGGGGGAATCACCCGAGGTCTCCTGTCTGCAGGGGGAATCACCCGAGGTCTCCTGTCTGCAGGGGGAATCACCCGAGGTCTCCTGTCTGCAGGGGGAATCACCCGAGGTCTCCTGTCTGCAGGGGGAATCACCCGAGGTCTCCTGTCTGCAGGGGGAATCACCCGAGGTCTCCTGTCTGCAGGGGGAATCACCCGAGCTCTCCTGTCTGCAGGGGGGAATCACCCGAGGTCTCCTGTCTGCAGGGGGGAATCACCCGAGGTCTCCTGTCTGCGGGGGGAATCACCCGAGGTCTCCTGTCTGCGGGGGGAATCACCCGAGGTCTCCTGTCTGCAGGAATCACCCGAGGTCTCCTGTCTGCAGGGGGAATCACCCGAGGTCTCCTGTCTGCAGGGGGAATCACCCGAGGTCTCCTGTCTGCGGGGGGAATCACCCGAGGTCTCCTGTCTGCAGGGGGAATCACCCGAGGTCTCCTGTCTGCGGGGGGAATCACCCGAGGTCTCCTGTCTGCGGGGGGAATCACCCGAGGTCTCCTGTCTGCAGGGGGAATCACCCGAGGTCTCCTGTCTGCAGGGGGAATCACCCGAGGTCTCCTGTCTGCAGGGGGAATCACCCGAGGTCTCCTGTCTGCAGGGGGAATCACCCGAGGTCTCCTGTCTGCAGGGGGAATCACCCGAGGTCTCCTGTCTGCAGGGGGAATCACCCGAGGTCTCCTGTCTGCAGGGGGAATCACCCGAGGTCTCCTGTCTACAGGGGGAATCACCCGAGGTCTCCTGTCTGTAGGGGGAATCACCCGAGGTCTCCTGTCTGCAGAGGGAATCACCCGAGGTCTCCTGTCTGCAGGGGGAATCACCCGAGGTCTCCTGTCTGCAGGGGGAATCACCCGAGGTCTCCTGTCTGCAGGGGGAATCACCCGAGGTCTCCTGTCTGCAGGGGAAATCACCCGAGGTCTCCTGTCTGCAGGGGGAATCACCCGAGGTCTCCTGTCTGCAGGGGGAATCACCCGGGATCTCCTGTCTGCAGGGGGAATCACCCGAGGTCTCCTGTCTGCAGGGGGAATCACCCGAGGTCTCCTGTCTGCAGGGGGAATCACCCGAGGTCTCCTGTCTGCAGGGGGAATCACCGCGGTCTCCTGTCTGTAGGGGGAGTCACCCGAGGTCTCCTGTCTGTAGGGGGAATCACCCGAGGTCTCCTGTCTGTAGGGGGAATCACCCGAGGTCTCCTGTCTGCAGGAATCACCCGAGGTCTCCTGTCTGCAGGAATCACCCGAGGTCTCCTGTCTGCAGGGGGAATCACCCGAGGTCTCCTGTCTGCAGGGGAATCACCCGAGGTCTCCTGTCTGCGGGGGGAATCACCCGAGGTCTCCTGTCTGCGGGGGAATCACCCGAGGTCTCCTGTCTGCAGGGGAATCACCCGAGGTCTCCTGTCTCGGGAATCACCCGAGGTCTCCTGTCTGCAGGGGAATCACCCGAGGTCTCCTGTCTGCAGGGGGAATCACACCGAGCGGATCTCCGTTCCTGCGAGGGGAATCACCCGAGGTCTCCTGTCTGCAGGAATCACCCGAGGATCTCCTGTCTGCGGGGGAATCACCCGAGGTCTCCTGTCTGCGGGGGAATCACCCGAGGTCTCCTGTCTGCAGGGAATCACCCGAGGTCTCCTGTCTGCAGGGGGAATCACCCGAGGTCTCCTGTCTGCAGGGAATCACCCGAGGTCTCCTGTCTGCAGGGGGAATCACCCGAGGTCTCCTGTCTGCAGGGGGAATCACCCGAGGTCTCCTGTCTGCAGGGGAATCACCCGAGGTCTCCTGTCTGCAGGGGGAATCACCGAGGTCTCCTGTCTGCAGGGGAATCACCCGAGGTCTCCTGTCTGCAGGGGGAATCACCGAGGTCTCTGTCGCGAATCCCCGAGGTCTCCTGTCTGCAGGGGGAATCACCCGAGGTCTCCTGTCTGCAGGGGGAATCACCCGAGGTCTCCTGTCTGCAGGGGAATCACCCGAGGTCTCCTGTCTGCAGGGGGAAATCACCCGAGGTCTCCTGTCTGAGGGGGAATCACCCGAGGTCTCCTGTCTGCAGGGGGAATCACCCGAGGTCTCCTGTCTGCAGGGGGAATCACCCGAGGTCTCCTGTCTGCAGGGGGAATCACCCGAGGTCTCCTGTCTGCAGGGGAATCACCCGAGGTCTCCTGTCTGCAGGGGGAAATCACCCGAGGTCTCCTGTCTGCAGGGGGAATCACCCGGGTTCACCTGTCTGAGGGGGGATCACCGAGGTCTCCTGTCTGCGGGGGAATCACCCGAGGTCTCCTGTCTGAGGGGGAATCACCCGAGGTCTCCTGTCTGCGGGTGGAATCACCCGAGGTCTCCTGTCTGCAGGGGAATCACCCGAGGTCTCCTGTCTGCAGGGGGAATCACCCGAGGTCTCCTGTCTGCGGGGGGAATCACCCGAGGTCTCCTGTCTGCGGGGGGAATCACCCGAGGTCTCCTGTCTGCAGGGGGAATCACCCGAGGTCTCCTGTCTGCAGGGGGAATCACCCGAGGTCTCCTGTCTGCAGGGGGAATCACCCGAGGTCTCCTGTCTGCAGGGGGAATCACCCGAGGTCTCCTGTCTGCGGGGGAATCACCCGAGGTCTCCTGTCTGCGGGGGAATCACCCGAGGTCTCCTGTCTGCAGGGGAATCACCCGAGGTCTCCTGTCTGCAGGGGGAATTCACCCGAGGTCTCCTGTCTGCAGGGGGAATCACCCGAGGTCTCCTGTCTGCAGGGGAATCACCCGAGGTCTCCTGTCTGCGGGGGAATCACCCGAGGTCTCCTGTCTGCAGGGGGAATCACCCGAGGTCTCCTGTCTGCAGGAATCACCCGAGGTCTCCTGTCTGCAGGGGGAATCACCCGAGGTCTCCTGTCTGCAGGGGGAATCACCCGAGGTCTCCTGTCTGCAGGGGGAATCACCCGAGGTCTCCTGTCTGCAGGGGAATCACCCGAGGTCTCCTGTCTGCGGGGGAATCACCCGAGGTCTCCTGTCTGCAGGGGAATCACCCGAGGTCTCCTGTCTGCGGGGGAATCACCCGAGGTCTCCTGTCTGCAGGAATCACCGAGGTTCCTGTCTGCAGGAATCACCCGAGGTCTCCTGTCTGCGGGGGAATCACCCGAGGTCTCCTGTCTGCGGGAATCACCCGAGGTCTCCTGTCTGCAGGGAATCACCCGAGGTCTCCTGTCTGCAGGGGGAATCACCCGAGGTCTCCTGTCTGCGGAATCACCCGAGGTCTCCTGTCTGCAGGGGAATCACCCGAGGTCTCCTGTCTGCAGGGGGAATCACCCGGGTCTCCTGTCTGCGGGGGGAATCACCCGAGGTCTCCTGTCTGCGGGGGGAATCACCCGAGGTCTCCTGTCTGCGGGGAATCACCCGAGGTCTCCTGTCTGCAGGGGGGAATCACCCGAGGTCTCCTGTCTGCGGGGGAATCACCCGAGGTCTCCTGTCTGCAGGGGGAATCACCCGAGGTCTCCTGTCTGCAGGGGGAATCACCCGAGGTCTCCTGAGGGGAATCACCCGAGGGCTCTGTCTGGGGGGGAATCACCCGAGGTCTCCTGTCTGCGGAATCACCCGAGGTCTCCTGTCTGCGGGAATCACCCGAGGTCTCCTGTCTGCGGGGGAATCACCGAGTCTCCTGTCTGCGGGGGAATCACCCGAGGTCTCCTGTCTGCAGGGGGAATCACCCGAGGTCTCCTGTCTGCGGGGAATCACCGAGGTCTCCTGTTGCGGGGGAATCACCCGAGGTCTCCTGTCTGCGGGAATCCACCCGAAGGTCTCCTGTCTGCAGGGGAAAATCACCCGAGGTCTCTGGCAGGGGGTCACCGGTCTGTCGCGGGAATCACCCGAGGTCTCCTGTCTGCGGGGAATCACCCGAGGTCTCCTTCCGGTGTCCGGGGTGTCTCTGCGATCCCGAGGTCTCCTGTCTGCAGGGGAATCACCCGAGGTCTCCTGTCTGCAGGAATCACCCGAGGTCTCCTGTCTTGCGGGGGAATCACCCGAGGTCTCCTGTCTGCGGGAATCACCCGAAGGTCCCGTCTGCAGGGAATCACCGAGGTCTCCTGTCTGCAGGGGGAATCCACCCGAGGTCTCCTGTCTGCGGGGGAATCACCCGAGGTCTCCTGTCTGCGGGGGAATCACCCGAGGTCTCCTGTCTGCAGGAATCACCCGAGGTCTCCTGTCTGCAGGAATCACCCGAGGTCTCTGTCTGCAGGAATCACCCGGGTCTCCTGTCTGCGGGGGAATCACCCGAGGTCTCCTGTCTGCGGGGGAATCACCCGAGGTCTCCTGTCTGCCGGAATCACCGAGGTCTCCTGTCTGCAGGGGAATCACCGAGGTCTCCTGTCTGCAGGGGATCACCCGAGGTCTCCTGTCTGCAGGGGGAATCACCCGAGGTCTCCTGTCTGCAGGGGGAATCACCCGAGGTCTCCTGTCTGCAGGGGAATCACCCGAGGTCTCCTGTCTGCGGGGGAATCACCCGAGGTCTCCTGTCTGCGGGGGGAATCACCCGAGGTCTCCTGTCTGCAGGGGGAATCACCCGAGGTCTCCTGTCTGCAGGGGGAATCACCCGAGGTCTCCTGTCTGCAGGGGAATCACCCGAGGTCTCCTGTCTGCGGGAATCACCCGAGGTCTCCTGTCTGCAGGGGGAATCACCCGAGGTCTCCTGTCTGCAGGGGGAATCACCCGAGGTCTCCTGTCTGCAGGGGGGAATCACCCGAGGTCTCCTGTCTGCGGGGGAATCACCCGAGGTCTCCTGTCTGCGGGGGGAATCACCCGAGGTCTCCTGTCTGCAGGAATCACCGAGGTCTCCTGTCGCGGGGGGAATCACCCGAGGTCTCCTGTCTGCAGGGGGGAATCACCCGAGGTCTCCTGTCTGCACGGGGAATCACCCGAGGTCTCCTGTCTGCAGGGGAATCACCCGAGGTCTCCTGTCTGCAGGACAGGGAGTCTCTATCTCAGGGAATCACCCGAGGTCTCCTGTCTGCAGGGGGAATCACCCGAGGTCTCCTGTCTGCAGGGGAATCACCCGAGGTCTCCTGTCTGCACGGGGAATCACCCGAGGTCTCCTGTCTGCAGGGGGAATCACCCGAGGTCTCCTGTCTGCAGGGGGAATCACCCGAGGTCTCCTGTCTGCAGAGGGAATCACCCGAGGTCTCCTGTCTGCAGGGGAATCACCCGAGGTCTCCTGTCTGCAGGGGGAATCACCCGAGGTCTCCTGTCTGTGGGACCTGACCTACCTCCTATCGCTCAGACCTCTTGATTGTAGACCCATAATTCCCCTGGAATAACCGAGGACGGTCGTGTCCTGTAGATTTGGAGATCGTGATGGTTTATCGATGACTGACGTGATTTTAGCTCCTTGTTTTTGTGCTGTGGAAAATTGCAGTGGCTGATGAATCTGGGGGTCGTGCTGTGTAAAAGTGGGGCCCCGGGGCCCCGGAGGACGGTGGCTTAGCGTTTTGGCTCTGTCAGAGCCCATTGTGTGGGTACAGGTGGTGATCTGTCAGCGCTCGTTGTCTCGGCGGGGCGCTCTCTTCATCCGCCTCTGGAGTGCACTTACCTGCAGCTGTAAAGGGATGACGGCTTTTGCACTGCGTGGGTCTTATCCTCAATACACCAAGCAGATGGTTGAGTATCTTCACCGCCCCGGAGCAGAAATCATAGCGCAGCTCACAACCCCCCTATCTGCACAATGCTCTTAGTGCTTTTGTATAATTGTCAGTATTTCTACGTGAAAGGAGCTGTGAAGAATTTGCCAAGACCCTGGCAGCTCTCTAGCGCCTCCTCTATACTCAGGTCAGTCAGGGAACTGTCCGAGGATAAAGAAGGGCCGCAGCTGCCCTGCCTGTGCTGGTTTATTAAGGCTCCTCAGTGAGTGTGGTATATGCCTTCCAGACCAGAAGCACATATAATAACCACCACCCCGTCACTGATAGAGACCCAGAATAACACAAGCACTAATGGCTGCCACCAGCTTCTCGTTTAATGTAAGTCCGGTCCGTGGTCGGGCTTATATTGGGTCACATGATATAATGGGGTCCACCTCAAAGTAATACACTGATGAGATATAGCGGGGGCCTTCTGAGAATCTACCCCCCTGTGGTGACCTCATGTGGGCCGGTTATAAAATGGCTATGACAAGCTGCAGCCTTTCCCATAACTCTGCCTGGGAGCGTCGTAAGTGGAGGATAACGCTCTCTTATATTTGGTTATGATTTTAGCTTTCCTATGGTAGGACACACGACGTGTCTGCGGTCGTCCCTCTGGCCGATATTAATTTTGGGGTAGTTAGGAAGGTTCCACAGTTAGACAGAAATATGTGTTATTGTCCTCTACGTCTCCTGGTGCCATACTTAGAATTGTCATATTTTAGAGGAGTGAAGTGTAGTGTAATATCAATACTTTTTTTTTTCCCTGGCTCTGGTGTGTCTGACATAATTCTATGAAATCTCCTGACAGAATGACTTCTCACCTCTCTGCAGGTTCATGGGGGGGTCTTCCCTTTGTATAATTGTCTCTGGTCCCAATGTATCGCCTAGCTCCATTTGTTATGTATCTTTCTTTGTGTGGCCACAGTTGGCCAGGAACAGATCCAGGAGATGAAATAACCCTCAAGGCAAATGGAGGGGGCTGTCTCCTGGGAGTGAGGAAAATATGGTGACACCTGAACAATATGGCTGCTATAGGAATATGGCTTAATAGGTCAGAATATATCCCTTCTTCCTATACAGAAATGTACCTGCAGTCCCATGTAAGAGCACTGCTTACACAGGACTGCTGAGTGTGGAGCGTATCTGGTTAGCTGGGATGGGGTAGGCTGGTGGATCTGTTTGATGGTGGGGATTTGTGTGTTGCGCCTCCTCGTCCGGGCCGCTAACGCTCCACATGACATTCGCAATCAAAGCTCTTCCCTAACATTCCGTCATTAAAGCGCCCCCGCCGCGGCCGGAGGATAATTATGTGCGAGGCCTCAGCCGCTTTCATCTTTCTTGTGCTGGAGAACGTTCGGTGTTGCGATCTCCGGGGACAGCGCTCCATCGCTGCTGTTCTCAGAGGAGCGGGCACAAATCTCCCCCCGTCACCTGTGTGAAATGGAAGGAATCGCCACAACTCGGAGACCCTGTAAGATTAGAGAGCGGGGGGCCGAGGGCAGAAAAGTCCACACCGCTCTGCTGACCCCATAGCGGGAGCTTCAGTCGTACACCACCAAGCAAAATATTGAGTGTTAGATAAAGCGGTGTAAAACCGCCACCACTGGACTCTAGAGGAGACGTGTGCGGTGCAGCTGTACATCACCAAGCACAATGCCAAGCATCAGATAGAGCGGTATAAAGTCACCACCACTGAACTCTACAGGAGACATGTGCGGTGCAGCCGTACATCACCAAGCACAATGCCAAGCATCAGATAGAGCGGTGTAAAGCCACCACCACTGGACTCTAGAGGAGACATGTGCAGTGCAGCCGTACATCACCAAGCACAATGCCGGCATCAGATGGAGCCGGTGTAAAGCCACCCCCACTGGACTCTGGAGGAGATGTGTGCAGTGCAGCCGTACATCACCAAGCACAATGCCAAGCATCAGATAGAGCGGTATAAAGCCACCACCACTGGACTCTAGAACGTGTGCAGTGCAGCCGTACATCACCAAGCACAATGCCAAGCATCAGATGGAGCGGTGTAAAGCCACCACCACTGGACTCTAGAGGAGACGTGTGTGGAGCAGCCGTACATCACCAAGCACATGCCAAGCATCAGAGCGGTGTAAAGCCACCACCACTGGACTCTGGAGGAGACGTGTGCGGTGCAGCTGTACATCACCAAGCACAATGCTGAGCATCAGATGGAGCGGTATAAAGCCACCACCACTGGACTCTAGAGGAGACGTGTGTGGAGCAGCCGTACATCACCAAGCACATGCCAAGCATCAGAGCGGTGTAAAGCCACCACCACTGGACTCTGGAGGAGACGTGTGCGGTGCAGCTGTATATCACCAAGCACAATGCTGAGCATCAGATGGAGCGGTATAAAGCCACCACCACTGGACTCTAGAGGAGACGTGTGCGGTGCAGCTGTACATCACCAAGCACAATGCCAAGCATCAGAGCGGTGTAAAGTCACCACCACTGGACTCTAGAGGAGACGTGTGCGGTGCAGCTGTACATCACCAAGCAAAATGCCGGCACCAGATGGAGCGGTGTAAAGCCACCACCACTGGACTCTAGAGGAGATGTGTGCGGTGCAGCCGTACATCACCAAGCACAATGCCGGCATCAGAGCGGTGTAATGCCACCACCACTGGACTCTAGAGGAGACGTGTGCGGTGCAGCTGTACATCACCAAGCACAATGCCGGGCATCAGAGCGGTATAAAACCACCACCACTGGACTCTAGAGGAGACATGTGCAGTGCAGCTGTACATCACCAAGCACAATGCCAAGCATCAGATAGAGCGGTGTAAAGCCACCACCACTGGACTCTAGAGGAGACGTGTGTGGAGCAGCCGTACATCACCAAGCACATGCCAAGCATCAGAGCGGTGTAAAGCCACCACCACTGGACTCTAGAGGAGACGTGCAGTGCAGCCGTACATCACCAAGCACAATGCCGGCATCAGATGGAGCCGGTGTAAAGCCACCCCCACTGGACTCTGGAGGAGATGTGTGCAGTGCAGCCGTACATCACCAAGCACAATGCCAAGCATCAGATAGAGCGGTATAAAGCCACCACCACTGGACTCTAGAACGTGTGCAGTGCAGCCGTACATCACCAAGCACAATGCCAAGCATCAGATGGAGCGGTGTAAAGCCACCACCACTGGACTCTAGAGGAGACGTGTGTGGAGCAGCCGTACATCACCAAGCACAATGCCAAGCATCAGAGCGGTGTAAAGCCACCACCACTGGACTCTAGAGGAGACGTGTGCGGTGCAGCTGTACATCACCAAGCACAATGCTGAGCATCAGATGGAGCGGTATAAAGCCACCACCACTGGACTCTAGAGGAGACGTGTGTGGAGCAGCCGTACATCACCAAGCACATGCCAAGCATCAGAGCGGTGTAAAGCCACCACCACTGGACTCTGGAGGAGACGTGTGCGGTGCAGCTGTACATCACCAAGCACAATGCCGGGCATCAGAGCGGTATAAAACCACCACCACTGGACTCTAGAGGAGACATGTGCAGTGCAGCTGTACATCACCAAGCACAATGCCAAGCATCAGATAGAGCGGTGTAAAGCCACCACCACTGGACTCTAGAGGAGACGTGTGTGGAGCAGCCGTACATCACCAAGCACATGCCAAGCATCAGAGCGGTGTAAAGCCACCACCACTGGACTCTGGAGGAGACGTGTGCGGTGCAGCTGTACATCACCAAGCACAATGCCAAGCATCAGAGCGGTGTAAAGTCACCACCACTGGACTCTAGAGGAGACGTGTGCAGTGCAGCTGTACATCACCAAGCACAATGCCAAGCATCAGAGCGGTGTAAAGTCACCACCACTGGACTCTGGAGGAGACGTGTGCAGTGCAGCTGTACATCACCAAGCACAATGCCAAGCATCAGAGCGGTGTAAAGTCACCACCACTGGACTCTAGAGGAGACGTGTGCGGTGCAGCTGTACATCACCAAGCAAAATGCCGGCACCAGATGGAACGGTGTAAAGTCACCACCACTGGACTCTAGAGGAGACATGTGCAGTGCAGCCGTACATCACCAAGCACAATGCCGGCATCAGATGGAGCCGGTGTAAAGCCACCCCCACTGGACTCTGGAGGAGACGTGTGCGGTGCAGCCGTACATCACCAAGCACAATGCCAAGCATCAGAGCGGTGTAAAGCCACCACCACTGGACTCTAGAGGAGACGTGTGCGGTGCAGCTGTACATCACCAAGCACAATGCCAAGCATCAGAGCGGTGTAAAGCCACCACCACTGGACTCTAGAGGAGACGTGTGCGGTGCAGCTGTACATCACCAAGCACAATGCCAATCATTGAATGGATGAGTTTGGGATTGGTGAATGCACAAGGTTCCCCCTGACTGTACAGATACCTTGTGCACAGTATGAGGTCACCCTGGCATCGGACTCTATATATATCCCCCGTCCTCGCTGCTGGCAACGATGGAATCTTCTGCCTTCGATACTTAATTGCTGCTTAAAATACCTGTGAGCCTGCGGCTGCCCCGGGGCAGGAGGGAACGGGAGGGGACGGGAGGGGGCAGGAGGGGGCAGGAGGGGACAGGAGGGGACAGGAGGGGACAGGAGGGGACAGGAGGGGACAGGAGGGACAGGGGGGCAGGAGGGGGCAGGAGGGGGCAGGAGGGGACAGGAGGGGGCGCCGGGGGCCGGAGATCTATCTGATGACTGCGGGGTTCTGGGGGCTCTGAATATTGGGAGTATAATTGTATATAACGAGGCGGCGCAGACACACGGAAGCCGTTATCCCTGACACAGAGCCTTGTCTCATGGAGGGGCGGCTCCTCTGCGTCACCAGGGAACAGCCGCTACTTTGTGTTACTCCGGGGTCTGTGTGTACCTGGTGGAAATGTCAATATACGAGGCCTCACCTGAACCCCGAACCCCAGACAGCGCCCGGAGTGTGAGTGACCGGAGCCTGGAACACGGAGGACGAGAGGATCTGTTCCTTTATATAGTCAGGATAAACCTCTGTGGTCCCCCTCTGCCCCACTTGGAGGAGCACCCCTTTTATTATCCTGCCACGCCTCTACAGGGGTTAATCACACCCCTGCTTTACCCTGCCACCCCCTGCTTAACTGATAATCATGACTTATGTCTTCCGGAGTCTCCTGCTCTTCATATGTAGCTCCTGCACATTGATAAATCTGACCGCCTCATTGCCCCTTGTGAGGCTTCCTGTAGTTTCATCAGAGGGGCGCCCCCTTCAGCACAGGCCAGGATCTGCAGCAGAGTCGTCTTTCTTTCCTTATCTCGGTGTTGTTGACTTTGAGGGAGCCACGGCCCAATGTAAACCAGACTGTATGTACCGGAAGGAGTGAAGAGCAGAGCAGCCGAGTGTTTATAGCATTCCTCAGCGTTATATAGGGGGATTATATCCTGAGGATGTCATCTGAGGGCTGGGAACTCCTCTATAGCGCCCATCCCATGTATAGTCACTAGGAGGCTAGTCAGGCAACCATTGAGTGGCCCATAGGCAGACAGATCAATACACCTTCTATAATTATAACAGGTTTGGGTCCCGCTATAGTCTTTACACTCAGGGCCTATGGTGCCATAGATGAGTGTCTTGTGATTATGGTCCCGCTATGGGGTTTACAACCAGGCCTATAGTGTCAAGCTTGTAGTAGATATACCTATAGAGGTCTTATGGGGTTTACATCCAGGCCTTTAGTGTCAGGCCTGTAGTAGATGTACCTATAGAGGTCTTATGGGGTTTACATCCAGGCCTATAGTGTCAGGCCTGTAGTAGATGTACCTATAGAGGTCTTATGGGGTTTACATCCAGGCCCATCCCACTGTGATAAGTCATCATATTCGTGTCTTGTAATGTGGCTTACACCTAAGCTCAGTGATGTCAGGCATTCTCCGCTGTCTGATAGATGTAGGATTCTTGTCACTTAGGTTTTGCATTGAGGTTTACATCCAGGCCCTGTGATTGTAGGTGTGCTCAATTGTATGGGAGTTATCAATGACTTGTTGTTCTTGTTCCACTATGAGGTTTACATCTAGTCCCATATTGTCAGGCCTGTAGTAGATGTACATATAGAGGTGTTATGGGGTTTATGCCCAGGTCCTGTATTGTCAGGTCTGTAGTAGATATAGAGCTCCTGTGACTTGGGTCCCGCAGTGGGGTTCACTCCCAAGCCCCGTATTTTCAGGCCTGTAGTAGATATAGAGCTCCTGTGACTCTGGTCCCACTGTGGGGTTTGACCTCAGGTCCCATATTGTCAGGCCTGTAGTAGATATAGAGCTCCAATATCTCCGGTCCCGCTGTAGGGTTCACCCTCAGGTCCTGTATTGTCAGGCCTGTAGTAGATAAAGAGCTCCTGAGACTCCGGTGCCGCTGTGGGGTTTACACCCAGGCCCTGTATTGGCAGGCCTGTAGTAGATATAGAGCTCCTGTGACTCAGATCCCTCTGTGGGGTTTGCCCTCAGATCACATATTGTCAGGCCTGTAGTAGATATAGAGCTCCTGTGACTCGTGTCCCACTGTGGGGTTCACCATGAGGCCCTGTATTGTCAGGCCTGTAGTAGATATAGAGCTGTGACTCGGGTCCCGCTGTGGGGTTCACCCTCAGACCCCTTATTGTCAGGCCTGTAGTAGACATAGAGCTCCTGTGACTCCAGTCCCGCTGTGGGGTTTACGCCCAGACCCCATATTGACAGGCCTGTAGTAGATATAGAGCTCCTGTTACTCGGGTCCCGCTGTGGGGTTCACCCTCAGACCCCTTATTGTCAGGCCTGTAGTAGACATAGAGCTCCTGTGACTCCAGTCCCGCTGTGGGGTTTACGCCCAGACCCCATATTGGCAGGCCTGTAGTAGATATAGAGCTCCTGTGACTCGGGTCCCGCTGTGGGGTTCACCCTCAGACCCCTTATTGTCAGGCCTGTAGTAGACATAGAGCTCCTGTGACTCCAGTCCCGCTGTGGGGTTTACGCCCAGACCCCATATTGGCAGGCCTGTAGTAGATATAGAGCTTCTGTGACTCCGATCCCGCTGTGGGGTTCACCCTCAGGTCCTGTATTGTCAGGCCTGTAGTAGATATAGAGCTCCATTGACTCGGGTCCCGCTATGGGGTTCACCCTCAGGTCCCATATTGTCAGACCTGTGGTAGATATAGAGCTCCTGTGACTCGGGTCCCGCTGTGGGGTTCACCCTCAGGCCCTGTATTGTCAGGCCTGTAGTAGACATAGAGCTCCTGTGACTATAGTCCCGCTGTGGGGTTTACGCCCAGACCCCATATTGGCAGGCCTGTAGTAGATATAGAGCTTCTGTGACTCTGGTCCCGCTGTGGGGTTCACCCTCAGGTCCCGTATTGTCAGGCCTGTAGTAGATATAGAGCTCCTGTGACTCAGATCCCTCTGTGGGGTTTGCCCTCAGATCACATATTGTCAGGCCTGTAGTAGATATAGAGCTCCTGTGACTCGTGTCCCACTGTGGGGTTCACCATGAGGCCCTGTATTGTCAGGCCTGTAGTAGATATAGAGCTGTGACTCGGGTCCCGCTGTGGGGTTCACCCTCAGACCCCTTATTGTCAGGCCTGTAGTAGACATAGAGCTCCTGTGATTCCAGTCCCGCTGTGGGGTTTACGCCCAGACCCCATATTGGCAGGCCTGTAGTAGATATAGAGCTCCTGTGACTCGGGTCCCGCTGTGGGGTTCACCCTCAGACCCCTTATTGTCAGGCCTGTAGTAGACATAGAGCTCCTGTGACTCCAGTCCCGCTGTGGGGTTTACGCCCAGACCCCATATTGGCAGGCCTGTAGTAGATATAGAGCTTCTGTGACTCCGATCCTGCTGTGGGGTTCACCCTCAGGTCCTGTATTGTCAGGCCTGTAGTAGATATAGAGCTCCATTGACTCGGGTCCCGCTATGGGGTTCACCCTCAGGTCCCATATTGTCAGACCTGTAGTAGATATAGAGCTCCTGTGACTCGGGTCCCGCTGTGGGGTTCACCATGAGGCCCTGTATTGTCAGGCCTGTAGTAGATATAGAGCTGTGACTCGGGTCCCGCTGTGGGGTTCACCCTCAGGCCCCGTATTGTCAGGCCTGTAGTAGACATAGAGCTCCTGTGACTCCAGTCCCGCTGTGGGGTTTACGCCCAGACCCCATATTGGCAGGCCTGTAGTAGATATAGAGCTTCTGTGACTCCGATCCTGCTGTGGGGTTCACCCTCAGGTCCTGTATTGTCAGGCCTGTAGTAGATATAGAGCTCCATTGACTCGGGTCCCGCTATGGGGTTCACCCTCAGGTCCCATATTGTCAGACCTGTAGTAGATATAGAGCTCCTGTGACTCGGGTCCCGCTGTGGGGTTCACCATGAGGCCCTGTATTGTCAGGCCTGTAGTAGATATAGAGCTGTGACTTGGGTCCCGCTGTGGGGTTCACCCTCAGGCCCCGTATTGTCAGGCCTGTAGTAGACATAGAGCTCCTGTGACTCCAGTCCCGCTGTGGGGTTTACGCCCAGACCCCATATTGGCAGGCCTGTAGTAGATATAGAGCTTCTGTGACTCTGGTCCCGCTGTGGGGTTCACCCTCAGGTCCCGTATTGTCAGGCCTGTAGTAGATATAGAGCTCCTGTGACTCGGGTCCCGCTATGGGGTTCACCCTCAGGTCCCATATTGTCAGGCCTGTAGTAGATATAGAGCTCCTGTGACTCGGGTCCCACTGTGTGGTTCACCCTCAGGTCCCATATTGTCAGGCCTGTAGTAGATACAGAGCTCCTGTGACTCGGGTCCCGCTGTGGGGTTCACCCTCAGGTCCCATATTGTCAGGCCTGTAGTATATATAATGCTCCTGTGACTCGGGTCCCGCTGTGGGGTTCACCCTCAGGCCCCATATTATCAGGTATGGGGCTTTCCTGTCTGCTCCGTCATGCCGCGCTGTGTCCGCCTTCTGCAGGTGTCTATGTCTTCTCACCATTAAGTTGTGTTCCCCTGTGATATTTGCATTCCCCTCCTCAGTAATTCACTTTGTGTTTGTGCCCTAATGAGCGGCGGCCGTCACTGACGCCTCCTGTGTGGAGGTAGGAAAAACATGCACCGAACAATGAAATTGCCGTAACTTGGCCCCGAGGCGAATGGCTGAGAATACAAACATTGTGCAAACTTCCCTGAGTGGAAGAGTGAGAGCCGTGTCTGCCATCAACCGAGAAATAAGTGCAAGATATTGTGAATAGGGGGCGCCAGTGAGTGGCACTGTGATATAGGGGGCACCAGTGAGCGGCACTGTGATATAGGGGGCGCCAGTGAGCGGCGCTGTGATATAGGGGGCGCCAGTGAGCGGCACTGTGATATAGGGGGCGCCAGTGAGCGGCACTGAGATATAAGGGGCGCCAGTGAGAGGCACTGTGATATAGGGGGCGCCAGTGAGCGGCACTGTGATATAGGGGGCGCCAGTGAGCGGCACTGTGATATAGGGGGAGCCAGTGAGCGGCACTGTGATATAGGGGGCGCCAGTGAGCGGCACTGTGATATAGGGGGCGCCAGTGAGCGGCACTGTGATATAGGGGGCGCCAGTGAGCGGCACTGTGATATAGGGGGCGCCAGTGAGCGGCGCTGTGACATAGGGGGTGCCAGTGAGCGGCACTGTGATATAGGGGGCGCCAGTGAGCGGCGTTGTGATATAGGGGGCGCCAGTGAGCGGCACTGTGACTTCTGTAATTAGTGTAATTAACAGCACCTGCAACTTACCTGTGGCACCTAACAGGGGTTGGCAATAACTAAATCACACTTGCAGCCAGTTGACATGGATTAAAGTTGACTCAACCTCTGTCCTGTGTCCTTGTGTGTACCACATTGAGCATGGAGAAAAGAAAGAAGACCAAAGAACTGTCTGAGGACTGGAGAAACCAAATAGTGAGGAAGCATGAGCAATCTCAAGGCTACAAGTCCATCTCCAAAGACCTGAATGTTCCTGTGTCTACCGTGCGCAGTGTCATCAAGAAGTGTAAAGCCCATGGCACTGCGGCTAACCTCCCTAGATGTGGACGGAAAAGAAACATTAACGAGAGATTTCAACGCAAGATTGTGCGGATGGTGGATAAAGAACCTCGACTAACATCCAAACAAGTTCAAGCTGCCCTGCAGTCCGAGGGTACAACAGTGTCACCCCGTACTATCCGCCAGCGTCTGAATGAAAAGGGACTGTATGGTAGGAGACCCAGGAAGACCCCACTTCTTACCCCGAGACATAAAAAAGCCAAGACTTACCTGAGAGCCTAAAACGTTTTGGAGGAATGTTCTCTGGTCAGATGAGACAAAAGTAGAGATTTATGGGCAAAGGCATCAACATAGAGTTTACAGGAGAAAAAAAGAGGCATTCAAAGAAAAGAACACGCTCCCTACAGTCAGACATGGCGGAGGCTCCCTGATGGTTTGGGGTTGCTTTGCTGCCTCTGGCACTGGACTGCTTGACCGTGTGCATGGCATTATGAAGTCTGAAGACTACCAACACATTGTGCAGCATAATGTAGGGCCCAGTGTGAGAAAGCTGGGTCTCCCTCAGAGGTCAGGGGTCTTCCAGCAGGACAATGACCCAAAACACACTTCAAAAAGAGAAAGCACTGGAGACTTGTAAGGTGGCAGCAATGAGTCCAGACCTGAATCCCATAGACACCTGTGGAGAGATGTAACAATGGCAGTTTGGAGAAGGCGCCTTCACATATCAGGGACCTGGAGCAGTTTGCCAAAGAAGAATGGTGTAAAATTCCAGCAGAGCATTGTAAGAAACTCATTGATGGTTACCGGAAGCGGGTGATCGCAGTTATTTTGGCTAAAGGTTGTGCAACCAAGTATTAGGCTGAGGGTGCCAATACTTTTGGCCATGACTGTACGGTGTCAGTGATCAGTGATGATGAATATATATATACACGGTGTGCTGTATCCTCCTGTCACCTCCAGCACTGATTAGACATTATTTTCCTCCTGTGCTCTGCTGCCCCCTGCTGGTCCTGGCTGCACACTGCGCTGCATTAATTCCTAACTTTCTCTTAATCCTGTAAATCCTGATGGTGGATTAGGGCGGGGGCCTGCGGGGGGTCATGTGTCTGCAATGCCAGACGCCGTGCTCCTCGCTGATATTACAGGACCTCGTATCACTTGGTTTTCCCTTTTCTCACTATCTCTTGCTGTCGGGAGTATTCGGTGCCTGAGACCTTCAGCGTCCTGCAGTCATTGGTCTGATCCTGAGGCTGCTCTGAGGAGGGTTTGTTAGCCCCGCCCCCGAGGAGCCAATCAGACTCTATCGGCAGGGGATTTCTGTAATGACCTTGTGCTCCAGGATGTGGACAGTGATGACAGCGCGGCTCCTCCTGACTCACGGTCTATTGTGTCTCTCCCTGATCCTCGGATTATGCCCCCGTTTGCCCCCTGGCAGCTCCACATTGTGTCTCCCAGAGATAATGAGATCGGATTATACAGATCCGGAGCGCTGTCCTGGAGGCAACGAGGACAGACCACAATCCACACTGACACACTGTCACAGATCCTCCGCTGTGCTCAGTCCAGACAATCCTCTGTGTGTTCCACACTGACACACTGTCACAGATCCTCAGCTGTGCTCAGTCCAGACAATCCTCTGTGTGCTCCACACTGACACAGATCCTCAGTTGTGCTCAGTCCAGACAATCCTCTGTGTGCTCCACACTGACACACTGTCACAGATCCTCAGATGTGCTCAGCCCAGACAATCCTCTGTGTGCTCCACACTGACACATTGTCACAGATCCTCAGCTGTGCTCAGCCCAGACAATCCTCTGTGTGCTCCACACTGACACACTGTCACAGATCATCAGCTGTGCTCAGTCCAGACAATCCTCTGTGTGCTCCACACTGACACACTGTCACAGATCCTCCGCTGTGCTCAGCCCAGACAATCCTCTGTGCTCCACACTGACACACTGTCACAGATCCTCTACTGTTCTCTGTCCAGACAATCCTCTGTGTGCTCCACACTGACACACTGTCACAGATCCTCAGCTGTGCTTAGCCCAGACAATCTTCTGTGTGCTCCACACTGACACACTGTCACAGATCCTCCGCTGTGCTTAGCCCAGACAATCTTCTGTGTGCTCCACACTGACACACTGTCACAGATCCTCAGATGTGCTCAGCCCAGACAATCCTCTGTGTGCTCCACACTGACATATTGTCACAGATCCTCAGCTGTGCTCAGCCCAGACTATCCTCTGTGTGCTCCACACTGACACACTGTCACAGATCCTCCGCTGTGCTCAGCCCAGACTATCCTCTGTGTGCTCCACACTGACACATTGTCACAGATCCTCAGCTGTGCTCAGTCCAGACTATCCTCTGTGTGCTCCACACTGACACACTGTCACAGATCCTCAGCTGTGCTCAGCCCAGACAATCCTCTGTGTGCTCCACACTGACACACTGTCACAGATCCTCCGCTGTGCTCAGCCCAGACTATCCTCTGTGTGCTCCACACTGACACATTGTCACAGATCCTCAGCTGTGCTCAGTCCAGACTATCCTCTGTGTGCTCTACACTGACACACTGTCACAGATCCTCCGCTGTGCTCAGCCCAGACTATCCTCTGTGTGCTCCACACTGACACATTGTCACAGATCCTCAGCTGTGCTCAGTCCAGACTATCCTCTGTGTGCTCTACACTGACACTCTGTCACAGATCCTCAGCTGTGCTCAGCCCAGACAATCCTCTGTGAGCTCCACACTGACACACTGTCACAGATCCTCCGCTGTGCTCAGTCCAGACTATCCTCTGTGTGCTCCACACTGACACACTGTCACAGATCCTCAGCTGTGCTCAGCCCAGACAATCCTCTGTGTGCTCCACACTGACACACTGTCACAGATCCTCCGCTGTGCTCAGCCCAGACAATCCTCTGTGTGCTCCACACTGACACACTGTCACAGATCCTCCGCTGTGCTCAGTCCAGACAATCCTCTGTGTGCTCCACACTGATACACTGTCACAGATCCTCAGCTGTGCTCAGCCCAGACTATCCTCTGTGTGCTCTACACTGACACTCTGTCACAGATCCTCAGCTGTGCTCAGCCCAGACAATCCTCTGTGAGCTCCACACTGACACACTGTCACAGATCCTCTGCTGTGCTCAGCCCAGACAATCCTCTGTGTGCTCCACACTGATACACTGTCACAGATCCTCAGCTGTGCTCAGCCCAGACTATCCTCTGTGTGCTCCACACTGACACACTGTCACAGATCCTCCGCTGTGCTCAGCCCAGACTATCCTCTGTGAGCTCCACACTGACACACTGTCACAGATCCCCAGCTGTGCTCAGCCCAGACAATCCTCTGTGTGCTCCACACTGACACACTGTCACAGATCCTCAGCTGTGCTCAGTCCAGACAATCCTATGTGTGCTCCACACTGACACATTGTGACAGATGCTCAGCTGTGCTCAGCCCAGACAATCCTCTGTGTGCTCCACACTGACACACTGTCACAGATCCTCCACTGTGCTCAGTCCAGACAATCCTCTGTGTGCTCCACACTGACACACTGTCACAGATCCTTCGCTGTGCTCAGCCCAGACAATCCTCTGTGTGCTCCACACTGACACACTGTCACAGATCCTCCACTGTGCTCAGTCCAGACAATCCTCTGTGTGCTCCACACTGACACACTGTCACAGATCCTTCGCTGTGCTCAGCCCAGACTATCCTCTGTGTGCTCCACCCTGACACACTGTCACAGATCCTCCACTGTGCTCAGTCCAGACAATCCTCTGTGTGCTCCACACTGACACATTGTCACAGATCCTCAGCTGTGCTCAGTCCAGACAATCCTCTGTGTGCTCCACACTGACACAATGTCACAGATCCTCAGCTGTGCTCAGCCCAGAAATCCTCTGTGTGCTCCTCACTGACACACTGTCACAGATCCTCAGCTGTGCTCAGCCCAGACAATCCTCTGTGTGCTCCACACTGACACATTGTCACAGATCCTCCGCTGTGCTCAGCCCAGACAATCCTCTGTGTGCTCCACACTGACACACTGTCACAGATCCTCCGCTGTGCTCAGCCCAGACAATCCTCTGTGTGTTCCACACTGACACACTGTCACAGATCCTCCGCTGTGCTCAGTCCAGACAATCCTCTGTGTGCTCCACACTGACACATTGTCACAGATGCTCAGCTGTGCTCAGTCCAGACAATCCTCTGTGTGCTCCACACTGACACACTGTCACAGATCCTCCGCTGTGCTCAGTCCAGACAATCCTCTGTGTGCTCCACACTGACACACTGTCACAGATCCTCCGCTGTGCTCTGTACTGGGGACTCTCACCTGCTGGAGGAATCTCCTGCAATCTACATTCGACCACCAGGGGCAGCAGGGAGTTCTCTTCCTCCAGATCCATGGGTCTGACGCTCGGGGTCACATGATCCGCGGTACGGAAGGGGTTAAGCAGCTCAGCTATGTGTAAATATTATTACTGATCCGGAACAGAACATGACTGTAAAAGGAGACGATCCGAGACCCCCCGGCCTGAGCCCCCCACTGTACCCAGAGCCTGACCCCCCCTGTACCCAGAGCCCGAGACCCCCGGCCTGAGACCCCCCACTGTACACAGAGCCTGAGACCCCCGGCCTGAGACCCCCCACTGTACCCACAGCCTGAGCCCCCCCACTGTACACAGAGCCTGAGACCCCCGGCCTGACCCCCCCACTGTACACAGAGCCTGAGACCCCCACTGTACACTGAGCCTGAGACCCCCGGCCTGACCCCCCCACTGTACACAGAGCCTGAGACCCCCCACTGTACACAGAGCCTGAGACCCCCGGCCTGACCCCCCCCACTGTACACAGAGCCTGAGACCCCCGGCCTGAGACCCCCCACTGTACCCACAGCCTGAGACCCCCCACTGTACACAGTGCCTGAGACCCCCGGCCTGAGCCCCCCACTGTACACAGAGCCCGAGACCCCCATCCTGAGCCCCCCCACTGTACACCCAGAGCCCGAGACCCCCAGCCTGAGCCCCCCCACTGTACACAGAACCCGAGACCCCCGGCCTGAGCCCCCCCACTGTACATAGAGCCTGAGACCCCCGGCCTGAGCCCCCCCACTGTACACAGAGCCTGAGACCCCCGGCCTGAGCCCCCCCACTGTACACAGAGCCTGAGACCCCCGGCCTGAGCCCCCCACTGTACACAGAGCCCGAGACCCCCGGCCTGAGCCCCCCCACTGTACACAGAGCCCGAGACCCCCGGCCTGAGCCCCCCCACTGTACACAGAGCCCGAGACCCCCGGCCTGAGCCCCCCCACTGTACACAGAGCCTGAGACCCCCGGCCTGACCCCCCCACTGTACACAGAGCCTGAGACCCCCCACTGTACACAGAGCCTGAGACCCCCCACTGTACCCAGAGCCTGAGACCCCCGGCCTGAGACCCCCCACTGTACACAGAGCCTGAGACCCCTGGCCTGAGACCCCCCACTGTACCCACAGCCTGAGCCCCCCCACTGTACACAGAGCCTGAGACCCCCGGCCTGACCCCCCCCACTGTACACAGAGCCTGAGACCCCCGGCCTGAGCCCCCCCACTGTACACAGAGCCTGAGACCCCCGGCCTGAGCCCCCCACTGTACACAGAGCCCGAGACCCCCGGCCTGAGCCCCCCCACTGTACACAGAGCCCGAGACCCCCGGCCTGAGCCCCCCCACTGTACACAGAGCCTGAGACCCCCGGCCTGAGCCCCCCACTGTACACAGAGCCTGAGACCCCCGGCCTGAGCCCCCCCACTGTACACAGAGCCCGAGACCCCCGGCCTGAGCCCCCCCACTGTACACAGAGCCCGAGACCCCCCACTGTACACAGAGCCTGAGACCCCCGGCCTGAGCCCCCCCACTGTACACAGAGCCTGAGACCCCCGGCCTGAGCCCCCCCACTGTACACAGAGCCCGAGACCCCCCACTGTACACAGAGCCCGAGACCCCCGGCCTGAGCCCCCCCACTGTACACAGAGCCCGAGACCCCCGGCCTGAGCCCCCCCACTGTACACAGAGCCCGAGACCCCCGGCCTGAGCCCCCCCACTGTACACAGAGCCTGAGACCCCCGGCCTGAGCCCCCCCACTGTACACAGAGCTTGAGACCCCCAGCCTGAGCCCCCCCACTGTACACAGAGCCCGAGACCCCCCACTGTACACAGAGCCTGAGACCCCCGGCCTGAGCCCCCCCACTGTACACAGAGCCCGAGACCCCCGGCCTGAGCCCCCCCACTGTACACAGAGCCTGAGACCCCCCACTGTACCCAGAGCCTGAGACCCCGGCCTGAGCCCCCCACTGTACCCAGAGCCTGAGACCCCCATCCTGAGCCCCCCACTGTACACAGAACCCGAGACCCCCATCCTGAGCCCCCCCACTGTACACCCAAAGACCGAGACCCCCCCACTATACATCGAGAGTCTAAGCCCCCCAGTCTGACCCCCCCTGCTGTACACCGAGGGCCCGAGACCCACGACCAGACCCCCCCACACACCGCTGAGCTGTACCTAATCTGCCCTGTGTGATACTATCTGCTGTATCCTGTGCAGCTGCTCATGGGCGGTCCTTTATGGCTGGGCGGAGCCTCGCTCGTCCCTGGAGGAGCCTCTTCTTCCTCTCTACAGAGTCTGCAGGGGATTCTGGGAGATTGCAGCTCTGGAGGATAATTCTGCATGTCTCAAGTCCTGGCATCAGACACTGCTGTGGAGCGGGAAGGGTTAAGCTGGCGTATTGGGGCCCTGCTGACTCCTCTCGCCCATCGGTCACCGCGTCTATATTTGGAGCGCGGCGTCTGTGGGTCATTGTTTCCATGATGTTGATGAGCGCATTAATCCGATTCATCCCGGTGAGGGGCACCAAAAGCCCCCGTGTGTCAGGGCCACACTCTGCTGTGTCTGGAGGGGCCCCGCTCTGCTGTGTCTGGAGGGGCCCCCGCTCTGATGTGTCTGGAGGGGCCCCCCGCTCTGATGTGTCTGGAGGGGCCCCCCGCTCTGATGTGTCTGGAGGGGCCCCCCGCTCTGATGTATCTGGAGGGGCCCCGCTCTGATGTGTCTGGAGGGGCCCCGCTCTGCTGTGTCTGGACGGGACCCGCTCTGCTGTGTCTGGAGGGGACCCGCTCTGCTGTGTCTGGAGGGGCCCCGCTGTCTCTGGTCCCTGAAGACTCTCATTGACTCTTCCTTTATTCTGTGTTCTCAGGATCCCCGGAGCAAACACAAGTTCAAGATCCACACATACGGGAGCCCGACGTTCTGTGATCACTGCGGATCCCTGCTGTACGGGCTGATCCACCAGGGCATGAAGTGTGAAAGTAAGTACACCCCTGCAATACAGCCTGCAGAGGGAGCTCCCTGTATACAGAGATACATGATAAGATCCTGTCTGCAGTCACCACTAGGGGGAGCTCCCTGTATACAGAGATACATGATAAGATCCTGTCTGCAGTCACCACTAGGGGGAGCTCCCTGTATACAGAGATACATGATAAGATCCTGTCTGCAGTCACCACCAGGGGGAGCTCCCTGTATACAGAGATACATGATAAGATCCTGTCTGCAGTCACCACTAGGGGGAGCTCCCTGTATACAGAGATACATAATAAGATTCTGTCTGCAGTCACCACTAGGGGAGCTCCCTGTATATAGAGATACATGATAAGATCCTGTCTGCAGTCACCACTAGGAGGAGCTCCCTGTACACAGACATACATGATAAGATCCTGTGTGCAGTCACCACTAGGAGGAGCTCCCTGTATACAGAGATACATGATAAGATCCTGTCTGCAGTCACCACTAGGAGGAGCTCCCTGTACACAGACATACATGATAAGATCCTGTGTGCAGTCACCACTAGGGGAGCTCCCTGTATACAGAGATACATGATAAGATCCTGTTTGCAGTCACCACTAGGGGAGCTCCCTGTATACAGAGATACAAGATAAGATCCTGTCTGCAGTCACCACTAGGGGACTCCCTGTATACAGAGATACATGATAAGATCCTGTCTGCAGTCACCACTAGGGAGAGCTCCCTGTATAAGAGATACATGATAAGATCCTATCTGCAGTCACCACTAGGAGGAGCTTCCTGTATACAGAGATACATGATAAGATCCTGTCTGCAGTCACCACTAGGGGGAGCTCCCTGTATACAGAGATACATGATAAGATCCTGTCTGCTGTCACCACTAGGGGAGCTCCCTGTATACAGAGATACATGATAAGATCCTGTCTGCAGTCACCACTAGGGGAGCTCCCTGTATACAGAGATACATGATAAGATCCTGTCTGCAGCCACCACTAGGGGGAGCTCCCTGTATACAGAGATACATGATAAGATCCTGTCTGCAGTCACCACTAGGGGGAGCTCCCTGTATACAGAGATACATGATAAGATCCTGTCTGCAGCCACCACTAGGGGAGCTCCCTGTATACAGAGATACATGATAAGATCCTGTCTGCAGTCACCACTAGGGGGAGCTTCCTGTATACAGAGATACATGATAAGATCCTGTCTGCAGTCACCACTAGGGGAGCTCCCTGTATACAGAGATACATGATAAGATCCTGTCTGCAGTCACCACTAGGGGAGCTCCCTGTATACAGAGATACATGATAAGATTCTGTCTGCAGTCACCACTAGGGGAGCTCCCTGTATACAGAGATACATGATAAGATCCTGTCTGCAGTCACCACTAGTGGGAGCTCCCTGTATACAGAGATACATGATAAGATCCTGTCTGCAGTCACCACTAGAGGGAGCTCCCTGTATACAGAGATACATGATAAGATCCTGTCTGCAGTTACCACTAGGGGAGCCCCTATATACAGAGATACATAAGATCCTGTCTGCAGTCACCACTAGGGGGAGCTTCCTGTATACAGAGACATGATAAGATCCTGTCTGCAGTCACCACTAGGGGGAGCTCCCTGTATACAGAGATACATGATAACATCCTGTCTGCAGTCACCACTAGGGGGAGCTCCCTGTATACAGAGATACATGATAAGATCCTGTCTGCACCACCACTAGTGGAGCTCCCTGTATACAGAGATACATGATAAGATCCTGTCTGCAGTCACCACTAGAGGGAGCTCCCTGTATACAGAGATACATGATAAGATCCTGTCTGCAGTCACCACTAGGGGGAGCTCCCTGTATACAGAGATACATGATAAGATCCTGTCTGCAGTTACCACTAGGGGAGCTCCCTATATACAGAGATACATAAGATCCTGTCTGCAGTCACCACTAGGGGGAGCTCCCTGTATACAGAGACATAAGATCCTGTCTGCAGTCACCACTAGGGGAGCTCCCTGTATACAGAGATACATGATAAGATCCTGTCTGCAGTCACCACTAGGGGGAGCTCCCTGTATACAGAGATACATGATAAGATCCTGTCTGCAGTCACCACTAGGGGGACTCCCTGTATACAGAGATACATGATAAGATCCTGTCTGCAGCCACCACTAGGGGAGCTCCCTGTATACAGAGATACATGATAAGATCCTGTCTGCAGTCACCACTAGGGGAGCTCCCTGTATACAGAGATACATGATAAGATCCTGTCTGCAGTCACCACTAGGGGAGCTCCCTGTATACAGAGACTGATAAGATCCTGTCTGCAGTCACCACTAGGGGGAGCTCCCTGTATACAGAGATACATGATAACATCCTGTCTGCAGTCACCACTAGGGGGAGCTCCCTGTATACAGAGATACATGATAAGATCCTGTCTGCAGTCACCACTAGGGGAGCTCCCTGTATACAGAGATACATGATAAGATCCTGTCTGCAGTCACCACTAGGGGGAGCTCCCTGTATACAGAGATACATGATAAGATCCTGTCTGCATCACCACTAGGGGGCGCTCCCTGTATACAGAATACATGATAAGATCCTGTCTGCAGTCACCACTAGGGGGAGCTCTCTGTATACAGAGATACATAAGATCCTGTCTGCAGTGACCACTAGGGGAGCTCCCTGTATACAGAGATACATGATAAGATCCTGTCTGCAGTTACCACTAGGGGAGCTCCCTGTATACAGAGATACATGATAAGATCCTGTCTGCAGTCACCACTAGGGGAGCTCCCTGTATACAGAGATACATGATAAGATCCTGTCTGCAGTCACCACTAGGGGAGCTCCCTGTATACAGAGATACATGATAAGATCCTGTCTGCAGTCACCACTAGGGGAGCTCCCTGTATACAGAGATACATGATAAGATCCTGTCTGCAGTCACCACTAGGGGAGCTCCCTGTATACAGAGATACATGATAACATCCTGTCTGCAGTCACCACTAGGGGGAGCTCCCTGTATACAGAATACATGATAAGATCCTGTCTGCAGTCACCACTAGGGGAGCTCCCTATATACAGAGATACATGATAAGATCCTGTCTGCAGTCACCACTAGGGAGCTCCCTGTATACAGAGATACATGATAAGATCCTGTCTGCAGTCACCACTAGGGGAGCTCCCTGTATACAGAGATACATGATAAGATCCTGTCTGCAGCCACCACTAGGGGAGCTCCCTGTATACAGAGATACATGATAAGATCCTGTCTGCAGTCACCACTAGGGGGAGCTCCCTGTATACAGAGATACATGATAAGATCCTGTCTGCAGCCACCACTAGGGGAGCTCCCTGTATACAGAGATACATGATAAGATCCTGTCTGCAGTCACCACTAGGGGAGCTTCCTGTATACAGAGATACATGATAAGATCCTGTCTGCAGTCACCACTAGGGGGAGCTCCCTGTATACAGAGATACATGATAAGATCCTGTCTGCAGTCACCACTAGAGGGAGCTCCCTGTATACAGAGATACATGATAAGATCCTGTCTGCAGTTACCACTAGGGGGAGCTCCCTTATACAGAGATACATAAGATCCTGTCTGCAGTCACCACTAGGGGAGCTTCCTGTATACAGAGACATGATAAGATCCTGTCTGCAGTCACCACTAGGGGGAGCTCCCTGTATACAGAGATACATGATAACATCCTGTCTGCAGTCACCACTAGGGGGAGCTCCCTGTATACAGAGATACATGATAAGATCCTGTCTGCAGCACCACTATTTTTTTTTTTTTTTACAGAGATACATGATAAGATCCTGTCTGCAGTCACCACTAGGGGAGCTCCCTGTATACAAGATACATGATAAGATCCTTCTGCATCACCACTAGAGGAGCTCCGTATACAGAGATACATATAAGATCCTGTCTGCATCACCACTAGGGGAGCTCCCTGTATACAGAGAACATAAGATCCTGTCTGCGTCACCACTAGGGGAGCTCCCTGTATACAGAGAACATGATAAGATCCTGTCTGCAGTCACCACTAGGGGAGCTCCCTGTATACAGAGATACATATAAGATCCTGTCTGCAGCCACCACTAGGGAGCTCCCTGTATACAGAGATACATGATAAGATCCTGTCTTGCAGCACCACTAGGGGAGCTCCCTGTTACAGATACATGATAAGATCCTTCTGCAGTCACCACTAGGGGGAGCTCCCTGTATACAGAGATACATGATAAGATCCTGTCTGCAGTCACCACTAGGGGAGCTCCTGTATACAGAGATACATGATAAGATCCTGTCTGCAGTCACCACTAGGGGAGCTCCCTTATACAAGATACTTAAGATCCTGTCTGCAGTCACCACTAGGGGAGCTCCCTGTATACAGAGTACATAAGATCTGTCTGCAGTCACCACTAGGGAGCTCCCTGTATACAGAGATACATGATAAGATCCTGTCTGCAGTCACCACTAGGGACCCCTGTATACAGAGATACATGATAAGATCCTGTCTGCAGTCACCACTAGGGGAGCTCCTGTATACAGAGATACATGATAAGATCCTGTCTGCAGTACCACTGGGGGAGCTCCTTATACAGAGATACAATAAGATCCTGTCTGCAGTCACCACTAGGGGGACTTCCTGTATACAGAGACATGATAGAATCCTGTCTGCAGTCACCACTAGGGAGCTCCCTGTATACAGAGTACATGATAAATCCTGTCTGCATCACCACTAGGGGAGCTCCCTGTATACAGAGATACATGATAAATCCTGTCTGCAGCACCACTAGGGAGCCCCTGTATACAGAGATACATGATAAATCCTGTCTGCATCACCACTAGGGAGCTCCCTGTATACAGAGATACATGATAAGATCCTGTCTGCATCACCACTAGGGAGCTCCCTGTATACAGAGATACATGATAAGATCCTGTCTGCAGTCACCACTAGGGGGGCTCCCTATATACAGAGATACAAAGATCCTGTCTGCAGTCACCACTAGGGGAGCTCCTGTATACAAGACATAAGATCCTGTCTGCAGTACCACTAGGGGGAGCTCCCGTATACAGAGATACATGATAAATCCTGTCTGCAGTCACCACTAGGGGGAGCTCCCTGTATACAGAGATACATGATAAGATCCTGTCTGCAGTCACCACTAGGGGAGCTCCTGTATACAGAGATACATGATAGATCCTGTCTGCAGCCACCACTAGGGGGAGCTCCCTGTATACAGAGATACATGATAAGATCCTGTCTGCAGTCACCACTAGGGGAGCTCCCTGTATACAGAGATACATGATTTAAAATCCTGTCTGCAGTCACCACTAGGGGGAGCTCCCTGTATACAGAACATGATAAATCCTGTCTGCAGTCACCACTAGGGAGCTCCTGTATACAAGATACATGATAAACCTGTCTGCAGTCACCACTAGGGGAGCTCCTGATACAGAGATACATGATAAGATCCTGTCTGCAGTCACCACTAGGGGAGCTCCCTGTATACAGAGATACATGATAAGATCCTGTCTGCAGTCACCACTAGGGGGAGCTCCCTGTATACAGAGATACATGATAAGATCCTGTCTGCAGCCACCACTAGTGGGAGCTCCCTGTATACAGAGATACATGATAAGATCCTGTCTGCAGTCACCACTAGAGGGAGCTCCCTGTATACAGAGATACATGATAAGATCCTGTCTGCAGTCACCACTAGGGGAGCTCCCTGTATACAGAGATACATGATAAGATCCTGTCTGCAGTTACCACTAGGGGAGCTCCCTATATACAGAGATACATAAGATCCTGTCTGCAGTCACCACTAGGGGGAGCTCCCTGTATACAGAGACATAAGATCCTGTCTGCAGTCACCACTAGGGGAGCTCCCTGTATACAGAGATACATGATAAGATCCTGTCTGCAGTCACCACTAGGGGGAGCTCCCTGTATACAGAGATACATGATAAGATCCTGTCTGCAGTCACCACTAGGGGAGCTCCCTGTATACAGAGATACATGATAAGATCCTGTCTGCAGCCACCACTAGGGGGAGCTCCCTGTATACAGAGATACATGATAAGATCCTGTCTGCAGTCACCACTAGGGGGAGCTCCCTGTATACAGAGATACATGATAAGATCCTGTCTGCAGTCACCACTAGGGGAGCTCCCTGTATACAGAGACATGATAAGATCCTGTCTGCAGTCACCACTAGGGGAGCTCCCTGTATACAGAGATACATGATAACATCCTGTCTGCAGTCACCACTAGGGGGAGCTCCCTGTATACAGAGATACATGATAAGATCCTGTCTGCAGTCACCACTAGGGGGAGCTCCCTGTATACAGAGATACATGATAAGATCCTGTCTGCAGTCACCACTAGGGGGAGCTCCCTGTATACAGAGATACATGATAAGATCCTGTCTGCAGTCACCACTAGGGGGCGCTCCCTGTATACAGAGATACATGATAAGATCCTGTCTGCAGTCACCACTAGGGGGAGCTCTCTGTATACAGAGATACATAAGATCCTGTCTGCAGTGACCACTAGGGGGAGCTCCCTGTATACAGAGATACATGATAAGATCCTGTCTGCAGTTACCACTAGGGGGAGCTCCCTGTATACAGAGATACATGATAAGATCCTGTCTGCAGTCACCACTAGGGGAGCTCCCTGTATACAGAGATACATGATAAGATCCTGTCTGCAGTCACCACTAGGGGGAGCTCCCTGTATACAGAGATACATGATAAGATCCTGTCTGCAGTCACCACTAGGGGAGCTCCCTGTATACAGAGATACATGATAACATCCTGTCTGCAGTCACCACTAGGGGAGCTCCCTGTATACAGAGATACATGATAACATCCTGTCTGCAGTCACCACTAGGGGAGCTCCCTGTATACAGAGATACATGATAAGATCCTGTCTGCAGTCACCACTAGGGGGAGCTCCCTATATACAGAGATACATGATAAGATCCTGTCTGCAGTCACCACTAGGGGGAGCTCCCTGTATACAGAGATACATGATAAGATCCTGTCTGCAGTCACCACTAGGGGGAGCTCCCTGTATACAGAGATATGTTATGTTATATATGGGTTTCTCTCTTTTGCAGCCTGTGATATGAATGTACATAAAGTCGTGTCATCAATGTGCCCAGTCTGTGTGGAATGGATCATACTGAGAAGAGGGGAGGATCCTGCTGAAGGCGGAGGTGGCCAACGACAAACTGAATGTCCTGGGTAAGACTGACGCTGTCCTATCCATGAGTAAAATCTGTCTATTACTCTCTGTTATCAGCCCCGCTGTCTGTAGATATACTCTGGCTGTTCTCTGTTATCAGCCCCGGTGTCTGTAGATATACTCTGGCTGTCCTCGGGCCCCGGGGGCGATTGCTGTTCTCCATCATCTTTTTGTGCCTCCTGTTATACAGAACAGCGGCTGCAATGTGACGAATGCTCTGCTGTGACACAGAAATGAGAATGAGCCCCACTGTCATTCACTCCCCGACCACCGGGGGAGCTCTGCTGATGACAGTCCAGGGACTCTGTACTGTATACAATCACAGAGGAGCCTGGAGGGAGGAGGAGGACAGAGGAGTCTGGAGGAGGAGGACAGAGGAGCCTGGAGGGAGGAGGAGGACAGAGGAGCCTGGAGGGAGGAGGAGGACAGAGGAGTCTGGAGGAGGAGGACAGAGGAGCCTGGAGGGAGGAGGAGGACAGAGGAGTCTGGAGGGAGGAGGAGGACAGAGGAGTCTGGAGGGAGGAGGAGGACAGAGGAGTCTGGAGGAGGAGGACAGAGGAGTCTGGAGGAGGAGGACAGAGGAGTCTGGAGGAGGAGGACAGAGGAGTCTGGAGGGAGAGGAGGACAGAGGAGTCTGGAGGGAGGAGGAGGACAGAGGAGTCTGGAGGAGGAGGAGGACAGAGGAGTCTGGAGGAGGAGGAGGACAGAGGAGTCTGGAGGAGGAGGAGGACAGAGGAGTCTGGAGGAGGAGGAGGACAGAGGAGTCTGGAGGAGGAGGACAGAGGAGCCTGGAGGGAGGAGGAGGACAGAGGAGTCTGGAGGGAGGAGGAGGACAGAGGAGTCTGGAGGGAGGAGGAGGACAGAGGAGTCTGGAGGGAGAAGGAGGACAGAGGAGTCTGGAGGAGGAGGACAGAGAAGTCTGGAGGAGGAGGATAGAGAAGTCTGGAGGGAGGAGGAGGAGAGAGGAGTCTGGAGGGAGGAGGAGGAGAGAGGAGTCTGGAGGAGGAGGAGGAGAGAGGAGTCTGGAGGGAGGAGGAGGAGAGAGGAGTCTGGAGGGAGGAGGAGGAGAGAGGAGTCTGGAGGGAGGAGGAGGACAGAGGAGTCTGGAGGAGGAGGGAAGAGAAGTCTGGAGGAGGAGGACAGAGGAGTCTGGAGGAGGAGGAGGACAGAGGAGTCTGGAGGAGGAGGAGGACAGAGGATTCTGGAGGAGGAGGAGGGCAGAGAAGTCTGGAGGGAGGAGGAGGACAGAGAAGTCTGGAGGAGGAGGACAGAGAAGTCTGGAGGAGGAGGACAGAGGAGTCTGAGGGAGGAGGAGGACAGAGGAGTCTGGAGGAGGAGGAGGGCAGAGAAGTCTGGAGGGAGGAGGACGACAGAGGAGTCTGGAGGGAGGAGGAGGACAGAGGAGTCTGGAGGGAGAAGGACAGAGGAGTCTGGAGGAGGACAGAGAAGTCTGGAGGGAGGAGGAGGACAGAGAAGTCTGGAGGGAGAGGAGGAGAGAGGAGTCTGGAGGGAGGAGGAGGAGAGAGGAGTCTGGAGGGAGGAGGAGGAGAGAGGAGTCTGGAGGGAGGAGGAGAAGAGAGGAGTCTGGAGGGAGGAGGAGGACAGAGGAGTCTGGAGGGAGGAGGAGGACAGAGGAGTCTGGATGGAGGAGGAGGACAGAGGAGTCTGGATGGAGGAGGAGGACAGAGGAGTCTGGAGGGAGAAGGAGGACAGAGAAGTCTGGAGGGAGGAGGAGGAGAGAGGAGTCTGGAGGGAGGAGGAGGAGAGAGGAGTCTGGAGGGAGGATGAGGACAGCAGAGTCTGGAGGGAGGAGGAGGACAGCAGAGTCTGGAGGGAGGAGGAGGACAGAGAAGTCTGGAGGAGGAGGAGGACAGAGAAGTCTGGAGGAGGAGGAGGAGGACAGAGAAGTCTGGAGGAGGGGGAGGAGGACAGAGAAGTCTGGAGGAGGAGGAGGACAGAGAAGTCTGGAGGAGGAGGAGGACAGAGAAGTCTGGAGGAGGAGGAGGACAGAGAAGTCTGGAGGGAGGAGGAGGACAGAGGGTTTTTTCTGTGGTTGATTCCTGCTCTGGCCTGTAGGGGCGCTCTTCTCTGCAGGGATCATCTAGTCGGTGCAGTGTCTCCTCTCTTCCTCTAGGGGAGCTGTTCTGTAATATTATTGCTCCTCTGCTGGGACTTGTGGTGCTCCTGGATCCGGCTCTTATCTCTGTGTCTCCTGCAGGGCGTTCCTCTATTTCCTCTATGTACTGAGATAATCTGCGGCAATAACCTGCTGCGCCCAATCAATACGGCTTGTTTGCTAAAGGCAGAACATTGCACCGCCCGGTGATGTCAGCACCGACAGCCGCAGCTCTGACCCCTCACATGTCAGTGACGTCACTCTGCACAGTACCACTAGTCTTTTCTTTTGTCGTGCAGTTCCACACTAGGCCACCGGTCTGTGCTGTCTCCCTGCTTTCCCTTCACTGTTCTCTGGTCTCGGTGCTCCCTCCGGTGGCCGCTCTGTGCACTGCAGTCTCAGCTCTGTTCTCTGGTCTCGGTGCTCCCTCCGGTGGCCGCTCTGTGCACTGCAGTCTCAGCTCTGTTCTCTGGTCTCGGTGCTCCCTCTGGTGGCCGCTCTGTGTACTGCAGCTGCTCTGTTCTCTGGTCTCTGTGCTCCCTCTGGTGGCCGCTCTGTGTACTGCAGCTGCTCTGTTCTCTGATCTCGGTGCTCCCTCCGGTGGCCGCTCTGTGCACTGCAGCTCATCTGTTCTCTGGTCTCGGTGCTCCCTCTGGTGGCCGCTCTTTGTACTGCAGCTGCTCTGTTCTCTGGTCTCGGTGCTCCCTCCGGTGGCTGCTCTGTGTACTGCAGCTGCTCTGTTCTCTGGTCTCAGTGTTCTCTCCGGTGGCCGCTCTGTGTACTGCAGCTGCTCTGTTCTTTGTTCTCGGTGCTTCCTCCGGTGGCCACTCTGTGCACTGCAGCTGCTCTGTTCACTGGTCTCGGTGCTCCCTCCGGTGGCTGCTCTGTGTACTGCAGCTGCTCTGTTCACTGGTCTCGGTGCTCCCTCCGGTGGCCGCTCTGTGTACTGCAGCTGCTCTGTTCACTGGTCTCGGTGCTCCCTCCGGTGGCTGCTCTGTGTACTGCAGCTGCTCTGGTCTCGGTGCTCCCTCCGGTGGCCACTCTGTGCACTGCAGCTGCTCTGTTCTCTGGTCTCGGTGCTCCCTCCGGTGGCCACTCTGTGTACTGCAGCTGCTCTGTTCTCTGGTCTCGGTGCTCCCTCTGGTGGCCGCTCTGTGCACTGCAGCTGCTCTGTTCACTGGTCTCAGTTTTTCTCTCCGGTGGCCGCTCTGTGTACTGCAGCTGCTTTGTTCTCTGGTCTCGGTGCTCCCTCCGGTGGCCGCTCTGTGTACTGCAGCTGCTCTGTTCTCTTGTCTTGGTGCTTCCTCCAGTGGCTGCTCTGAGTACTGCAGCTGCTCTGTTCACTGGTCTCGGTGCTCCCTCTGGTGGCCGCTCTGTGCACTGCAGCTCATCTGTTCTCTGGTCTCGGTGCTCCCTCCAGTGGCCACTCTGTGCACTGCAGCTCATCTGTTCTCTGGTCTCGGTGCTTCCTCCGGTGGCCGCTCTGTGTACTGCAGCTGCTCTGTTCTCTGGTCTCGGTGCTTCCTCCGGTGGCCGCTCTGTGTACTGCAGCTGCTCTGTTCACTGGTCTCGGTGCTCCCTCCGGTAACCGCTCTGTGCACTGCAGCTGGTCTGTTCTCTGGTCCCGGTTCTCCCTCCGGTGGCCGCTCTGGGTACTGCAGTCTCAGCTCTGTTCTCTGGTCTCAGGTGCTCCCTCTGGTGGCCGCTCTGTGTACTGCAGCTGCTCTGTTCTCTGGTCTCGGTGCTCCCTCCGGTGGCCGCTCTGTGTACTGCAGCTGCTCTGTTCTCTGGTGTCGGTGCTCCCTCTGGTGGCCGCTCTGTGTACTGCAGTCTCAGCTCTGTTCTCGGTGCTTCCTCCGGTGGCCACTCTGTGCACTGCAGCTGCTCTGTTCACTGGTCTCAGTGCTCCCTCCGGTGGCCACTCTGTGCACTGCAGCTGCTCTGTTCTTTGGTCTCTCGGTCCTCCCTCCGGTGGCCGCTCTGTGCACTGCAGCTGCTCTGTTCTCTGGTCTCAGTGATCTCTCCGGTGGCCGCTCTGTGTACTGCAGCTGCTCTGTTCTCTGGTATCTATGCTCCCTCTGGTGGCCGCTCTGTGCACTGCAGCTGCTCTGTTCACTGGTCTCTGTGCTCCCTCCGGTGGCCGCTCTGTGTACTGCAGCTGCTTTGTTCACTGGTCTCGGTGCTCCCTCCAGTGGCCGCTCTGTGTACTGCAGCTGCTCTGTTCTCTGGTCTCAGTGTTCTCTCCGGTGGCCGCTCTGTGTACTGCAGCTGCTCTGTTCTCGGTGCTTCCTCCGGTGGCCACTCTGTGCACTGCAGCTGCTCTGGTCTCGGTGCTTCCTCCAGTGGCCGCTCTGTGCACTGCAGCTGCTCTGTTCTCTGGTCTCGGTGCTCCCTCCGGTGGCCGCTCTGTGTACTGCAGCTGCTCTGTTCTCTGGTCTCGGTGCTTCCTCCGGTGGCCGCTCTGTGCACTGCAGCTGCTCTGGTCTCGGTGCTTCCTCCGGTGGCCGCTCTGTGCACTGCAGCTGCTCTGGTCTCGGTGCTTCCTCCGGTGGCCACTCTGTGCACTGCAGCTGCTCTGGTCTCGGTGCTTCCTCCGGTGGCCGCTCTGTGTACTGCAGCTGCTCTGTTCTCTGGTCTCGGTGCTTCCTCCGGTGGCCGCTCTGTGTACTGCAGCTGCTCTGTTCACTGGTCTCGGTGCTCCCTCCGGTGGCCGCTCTGTGCACTGCAGCCGCTCTGTTCTCTGGTCTCGGTGCTCCCTCCGGTGGCCGCTCTGTGCACTGCAGCCGCTCTGTTCACTGGTCTCGGTGCTTCCTCCGGTGGCCGCTCTGTGTACTGCAGCTGCTCTTTTCTCTGGTGTCTATGCTCCCTCTGGTGGCCGCTCTGTGCACTGCAGTCGCTCTGTTCTCTGATCTCAGTGATCCCTCCGGTGGCCGCTCTGTGCACTGCAGCTGCTCTGTTCACTGGTCTCTGTGCTCCCTCCGGTGGCCGCTCTGTGTACTGCAGCTGCTCTATTCACGGGTGTCTGTGCTCCCTCCGGTGGCCGCTCTGTGTACTGCAGCTGCTCTGTTCTCTGTTCTCGGTGCTTCCTCCGGTGGCCGCTCTGTGTACTGCAGCTGGTCTGTTCTCTGGTCCCGGTTCTCCCTCCGGTGGCCGCTCTGGTACTGCAGTCTCAGCTCTGTTCTCTGGTCTCGGTGCTCCCTCTGGTGGCCGCTCTGTGTACTGTAGCTTCTCTGGTGTCGGTGCTCCCTCCGGAGGGCGCTCTGTGCACTGCAGCTGCTCTGTTCTCTTGTCTCGGTGCTCCCTCTTGTGGCCGCTCTGTGCACTGCAGCTGCTCTGTTCACTGGTCTCGGTGCTCCCTCCGGTGGCCGCTCTGTGTACTGCAGCTGCTCTGTTCTCTGATCTCGGTGCTCCCTCTGGTGGCCGCTCTGTGTACTGCAGCTGCTCTGTTCTCTGATCTCGGTGCTCCCTCCAGTGGCCGCTCTGTGTACTGAAGCTGCTCTGGTCTCGGTGCTCCCTCCGGTGGCCGCTCTGTGTACTGCAGTCTCAGCTCTGTTCTATGGTGTCGGTGCTCCCACTGGTGGCCGCTCTGTGCACTGCAGCTGCTCTGTTCTCTGATCTCAGTGCTCCCTCCGGTGGCCGCACTGTGCACTGCAGCTGCTCTGTTCTCTGGTCTCGGTGCTCCTCTGGTGGCCGCTCTGTGTACTGCAGTCTCAGCTCTGTTCTCTGGTGTCGGTGCTCCCTCCGGTGGCCGCTCTGTGCACTGCAGCTGCTCTGTTCTCTGGTCTCAGTGATCCCTCCGGTGGCCGCTCTGGGTACTGCAGTCTCAGCTCTGTTCTCTGGTCTCGGTGCTCCCTCCGGTGGCCGCTCTGGGTACTGCAGTCTCAGCTCTGTTCTCTGGTGTCGGTGCTCCCTCTGGTGGCCGCTCTGTGCAATGCAGCTGCTCTGTTCTCTGGTCTCGGTGCTCCCTCCGGTGGCCGCTCTGGGTACTGCAGTCTCAGCTCTGTTCTCTGGTGTCGGTGCTCCCTCCAGTGGCCGCTCTGTGCACTGCAGCTGCTCTGTTCTCTGTTCTGGTCTCTCCGTGGCCGCTCTGTGTACTGCAGCTGCTCTGTTCTCGGTGTTCCTCGGTGGCCCTCTGTCACTGCCTGCTCTGGTCTCGTGCTCCTCCGTGGCCGCTCTGTGACTGCAGCTGCTCTGTTCTCTGGTTCGGTGCTCCTCCGGTGCCGCTCTGTGACTGCAGCTGCTCTGTTCCTGGTCTCGGTGCTTCCTCCGTGTGCTGCTCTGTTCACTGGTCTGGTGCTCCCTCGGTGGCCGCTCTGTGACTGCAGCCGCTCTGTTCTCTGGTTCAGTGCTCCCTCTGTGGCCGCTCTGTGACTGCAGCTGCTTGTTCTTGGTCTCAGTGTTCTCCGTGGCCGCTCTGTGACTGCAGCTGCTCTGTTCTCGTGCTTCCTCCGTGGCCACTCTGTGCACTGCAGCTGCTCTTCGTCTCGGTGCTCCTCCGGTGTGTCTCGGCTCCTCTGTGGCCGCTCTGTGTACTGCAGCTGCTCTTTTCCTGGTTCTATGCTCCCTCTGGTGGCCGCTCTGTGCACTGCAGTCGCTCTGTTCTCTGATCTCAGTGATCCCTCCGGTGGCCGCTCTGTGCACTGCAGCTGCTCTGTTCACTGGTCTCTGTGCTCCCTCCGGTGGCCGCTCTGTGTACTGCAGCTGCTCTATTCACGGGTGTCTTCCCTCCGGTGGCCGCTCTGTGTACTGCAGCTGCTCTTTCTCTGTTTCGGTGCTTCCTCCGGTGGCCGCTCTGTGTACTGCAGCTGCTCTGTTCTCTGTCCGGTTCTCCCTCCGGTGGCCGCTCTGTACTGCAGTCTCAGCTCTGTTCTCTGGTCTCGGTGCTCCCCCTGGTGGCCGCTCTGTGTACTGTAGCTTCTCGTCTGGTGTCGGTGCTCCCTCCGGAGGCGCTCTGTGCACTGCAGCTGCTCTGTTCTCTTGTCTCGGTGCTCCCTCTTGTGGCCGCTCTGGTACTGCAGTCTCAGCTCTGTTCTCTGGTGTCGGTGCTCCCTGGTGGCCGCTCTGTGCACTGCAGTCTCTCTGTTCTCTGATCTCAGTGCTCCTCTCTGGTGGCCGCACTGTGCACTGCAGCTGCTCTGTTCTCTGGTCTCGGTGCTCCTCGGTGGCCGCTCTGTGTACTGCAGTCTCAGCTCTGTTCTCTGGTGTCGGTGCTCCCTCCGTGGCCGCTCTGTGCACTGCAGCTGCTCTGTTCTCTGGTGTCTGTGCTCCCTCCGTGGCCGCTCTGTGTACTGCAGCTGCTCTGTTCTCTGTTCTCGGTGCTCCCTCTGGTGGCCTGCTCTGTGACTGCACCTGCTCTATTCTCTGGTCTCGGTGCTCCCTCCGGTGGCCGCTCTGGGTACTGCAGTCTCAGCTCTGTTCTCTGGTGTCGGTGCTCCCTCTGGTGGCCGCTCTGTGCAATGCAGCTGCTCTGTTCTCTGGTCTCGGTGCTCCCTCCGGTGGCCCTCTGGGACTGCAGTCTCAGCTCTGTTCTCTGGTCGTCGGTGCTCCCTCCAGTGGCCGCTCTGTGCACTGCAGCTGCTCTGTTCTCTGTTCTCGGTGCTCCCTCTGGTGGCCGCTCTGTGCACTGCAGCTGCTCTGTTCTCTGGTCTCGGTGCTCCCTTGGTGGCTGCTCTGTGTACTGCACCTGCTCTGTTCTCTGGTCTCGGTGCTCCCTCCGGTGGCCCTCTGGTACTGCAGTCTCAGCTCTGTTCTCTGGTGTCGGTGCTCCCTCTGGTGGCCGCTCTGTGCACTGCAGCTGCTCTGTTCTCTGGTCTCGGTGCTCCCTCCGGTGGCTGCTCTGTGTACTGCACCTGCTCTGTTCCTGGTCTCGGTGCTCCTCCGGTGGCCGCTCTGGTACTGCAGTCTCAGCTTGTTCTCTGGTGTCGGTGCTCCCTCCGGTGGCCGCTCTGTGTACTGCAGTCTCAGCTCTGTTCTCTGGTTTGGTGCTTCCTCCGGTGGCCGCTCTGTGTACTGCAGTCTCAGCTCTGTTCTCTGGTGTCGGTGCTCCCCCGGTGGCCGCTTCGTGTCTGCAGCTGCTCTGTTCTCTGGTTTCGGTGCTCCCTCCGGTGGCCGCTCTGTGTACTGCAGCTGCTCTGTTCTCTGGTGTCGGTGCTCCCTCCGGTGGCCGCTCTGTGCACTGCAGCTGCTCTGTTCACTGGTCTCGGTGCTTCCTCTGGTGGCCGCTCTGTGCACTGCAGTCTCAGCTCTGTTCTCTGGTGTCGGTGCTCCCTCCGGTGGCCGCTTCGTGTTCTGCAGCTGCTCTGTTCTCTGGTCTCTGTGCTCTCCCCGGTGGCCGCTCTGGGTACTGCAGTCTCAGCTCTGTTCTCTGGTCTCGGTGCTCCCTCCGGTGGCCGCTTCGTGTTCTGCAGCTGCTCTGTTCTCTGTTCTTGGTGCTTCCTCCGGTGGCCGCTCTGTGTACTGCAGCTGCTCTGTTCTCTGGTGTCGGTGCTCCCTCTGGTGGCCGCTTCGTGCTCTGCAGTCTCTGCTCAGTGGATTTCTCTCATTTTCTCACAAAAGTTATGGAAAATTTAATTCAAAAGGAAAACTGGGGAGAGAAAGAGACTAACGAGTCCAGAGAGCAGAGACCCTGCTGCTACTGCTCCATGTTATCAGCCAGGTCAAGCAAATCATTATTACCAATCAGATATTTGCTCTCAGTCTTGTGTCTTGTGATGTCTGATGGGAAATAAAAGCAGGGATCTGATTGGTTGTTTATTCGCTCCCACCTGTAAGTCAGTGGAATGCGGTGCAGTAGGTTCCGCGTGGGCGGGGCTTGTGCCTGTATAATGAGGTTTACTGTTTTGTTTTTTTCATTTAGTCCGAGAAGCCAAGAACTTGATCCCAATGGATCCCAACGGATTGTCAGATCCCTACGTGAAGCTGAAACTCATCCCCGACCCGAAGAATGAAAGCAAACAGAAAACCAAAACCATCCGCTCCTCGCTGAACCCGCACTGGAACGAGCTGTTCACCTTGTAGGTGGTCCGAACATGGAGGGGCACTGGCATGGGGGGCAGGGGAGTGGGGTAAGGGGCACAGATGTGGGGGGGCAGGGAAGTGGGGTAAGGGGCACAGATGTGGGGGGGCAGGGGAGTGGGGTAAGGGGCACTGGCATGGGGGGCAGGGGAGTGGGGTAAGGGGCACAGATGTGGGGGGGCAGGGGAGTGGGGTAAGGGGCACAGATGTGGGGGGGCAGGGGAGTGGGGTAAGGGGCACAGATGTGGGGGGGCAGGGGAGTGGGGTCAGGAGCACAGATGTGGGGGGGCAGGGGCACAGGCATGGGGGGGCAGGGGAGCGGGGTAAGGGGCACTGGCATGGGGGCAGGGGAGTGGGGTAAGGGGCACAGATGTGGGGGGGCAGGGGAGTGGGGTAAGGGGCACAGATGTGGGGGGGCAGGGGAGTGGGGTCAGGGGCACAGATGTGGGGGGGCAGGGGAGTGGGGTCAGGAGCACTGGCATGGGGGGCAGGGGAGGGGGGTCAGGGGCACAGATGTGGGGGAGCAGGGCACAGGCGTGGGGGGGCAGGAGTGTGGGGGGGCATGGGGCAGCTCACACTCACTCTCTGCTTCTCGTTATGTCCTAGTAAATTAAAGCCATCGGACAAGGACCGGCGCCTCTCCATAGAGATCTGGGACTGGGACCGAACCACCAGGAACGACTTCATGGGCTCCTTCTCCTTCGGGGTCTCTGAACTGATGAAGATGCCGGCGTGCGGCTGGTGAGTCCTGACTACAGCGACCCCCTCTGCTCTATACACTGAGCTACAGCCAATCCCTGCATCAAACCTTTACATGTGGCACTTTTATCCTCTTCTCCTCTTCTCCCCTCGTCTCTCTCTCTTTCTCCTCTCCTCTTCTCCTCTTCTCTCCTCTTTTCTCCTCTTCCCCCCTCTTTTCCACTCTTTTCCCCTTATCTCCCCTTTTCTCTCCTCTTCTCTCCTCTTTTCCCCTCTTCTCTCCTCTTTTCTTCTCTCCTCTCTTCCTCTTCTCCTCTTCTCTCCACCTCTTCTGACGTCTTCCCTCTTCTCCTCTTCCTTCGTTCCTCCAGGTACAAGCTGCTGAATCAGGAGGAGGGCGAGTATTACAACGTCCCCATCCCAGAGGACGATGATGGTAACGTGGAGCTGCGGCAAAAGTTTGAGGTGAGGAGGGTCGGGGGCCCCTCCAGTGTGACCTCGTCGGGGGCCCCTCCAGTGTGACCTCGTCGGGGGCCCCTCCAGTGTGACCTTGTTGGGGCCCCTCCAGTGTGACCTCGTCGGGGGCCCCTCCAATGTGACCTCGTCGGGGGCCCCTCCAATGTGACCTCGTCGGGGGCCCCTCCAATGTGACCTCGTCGGGGGCCCGTCTCGTGACCACACTCCTCTTTCTCACCGGATTTCTAGACCTTCGATAACGATGATTCTAGGATTGTCGTGATTTCATATGTCCACAAGATGGCGCACGTTTACTGCAGCAGATGTAGTGCATGAAGTGTCCTCTAGATGGCCTCGGGCTGTGAATCCGGTGTAATGCTATCTGTGTCCACCAGGTGGCGAGTGCTGTTATAATCACCCTGTGTTGTCCTTTCTGCTCTCCCTGTTCTGGGGCCCCTGTGGTTCGGGCGGGGTCCTCCCTGGCAGTCTCTAGGGGGCGCTCTTTCCTGCCATCTATGTCCGGCTTATGTCCGTCTGTCGCTGACTAACATTGCAGTTTTTTCTGTTTTCCAGGGCTGTCATATAAAACATTTCCACTTCTTAAAGGTAGCCCCCCCCCCCCATCACTGAGTGTTTCTTATACTTGTATCACTCCCTGTCACTGTGATGGACGGTGCACAAAACCGAGCCCAGGAGATCTGTAGCCAGAAGGTTATAGGGTTCTCCTGACATCCTCTGTGCTGCTGGGACCTGCTCCTTCCTCTATGTATCTCTGTGACTCCTCTCCTGACATCCTCTGTGCTGCGGGGACCTGCTCCTTCCTCTATGTATCTCTGTGACTCCTCTCCTGACATCCTCTGTGCTGCTGGGACCTGCTCCTTCCTCTATGTATCTGTGTGACTCCTCTCCTGACATCCTCTGTGCTGCTGGGACCTTCTCCTTCCTCTATGTATCTCTGTGACTCCTCTCCTGACATCCTCTGTGCTGCTGGGACCTGCTCCTTCCTCTTTGTATCTCTGTGACTCCTCTCCTGACATCCTCTGTGCTGCTGGGACCTTCTCCTTCCTCTATGTATCTCTGTGACTCCTCTCCTGACATCCTCTGTGCTGCTGGGACCTGCTCCTTCCTCTTTGTATCTCTGTGACTCCTCTCCTGACATCCTCTGTGCTGTGGGACCTGCTCCTTCCTCTATATATCTCTGTGACTCCTCTCCTGACATCCTCTGTGCTGCTGGGACCTGCTCCTTCCTCTATGTATCTGTGTGACTCCTCTCCTGACATCCTCTGTGCTGCTGGGACCTTCTCCTTCCTCTATGTATCTCTGTGACTCCTCTCCTGACATCCTCTGTGCTGCTGGGACCTGCTCCTCCCTCTATTTATCTCTATGATTCCTCTCCTGACATCCTCTGTGCTGCTGGGACCTGCTCCTTCCTCTATGTATCTCTGTGACTCCTTTCCTGACATCCTCTGTGCTGCTGGGACCTGCTCCTTCCTCTATGTATCTCTGTGACTCCTCTCCTGACATCCTCTGTGCTGCTGGGACCTGCTCCTTCCTCTATGTATCTCTGTGACTCCTCTCCTGAAATCCTCTGTGCTGCGGGACCTGCTCTTTCCTCTATGTATCCTGTGACGCCTCTCCTGACATCCTCTGTGCTGCTGGGACCTGCTCCTTCCACTATGTATCTCTGTGACTCCTCTCCTGAAATCCTCTGTGCTGCTGGACCTGCTCCTTCCTCTATGTATCTCTGTGATTCCTCTCCTGATATCCTCTGTGCTGCTGGGACCTGCTCCTTCCTCTATGTATCGTGTGACTCCTCTCCTGACATCCTCTGTGCTGCTGGGCCTGCTCCTTCCTCTATGTATTCTGTGACTTCTCTCCTGAAATCTCTGTGCTGCTGGGATCTCTCTTCCTTATGTATCTCTGTGACTCCTCTCCTGACATCCTCTGTGCTGCTGGGACCTGCTCCTTCCTCTATGTATCTCTGTGACTCCTCTCCTGAAATCCTCTGTGCTGCTGGGACCTGCTCCTTCCTCTATGTATCTCTGTGACTCCTCTCCTGACATCCTCTGTGCTGCTGGGACCTGCTCCTTCCTCTATGTATCTCTGTGACTCCTCTCCTGAAATCCTCTGTGCTGCTGGGACCTGCTCCTCTATGTATCTCTGTGACTCCTCTCCTGAATCCTCTGTGCTGCTGGGACCTCTCCTTCCTCTATGTATCTCTGTGACTCCTCTCCTGACATCCTCTGTGCTGCTGGGACCTGCTCCTTCCTCTATGTATCTCTGTGACCCTCTCCTGACATCCTCTGTGCTGCTGGGACCTGCTCCTTCCTCTATGTATCTCTGTGATTCCTCTCCTGACATCCTCTGTGCTGCTGGGACCTGCTCCTTCCTCTATGTATCTCTGTGACTCCTCTCCTGAATCCTCTGTGCTGCTGGGACCTGCTCCTTCCTCTATGTATCTCTGTGACTCCTCTCCTGAATCCTCTGTGCTGCTGGGACCTGCTCCTTCCTCTATGTATCTCTGTGACTCCTCTCCTGACATCCTCTGTGCTGCTGGGACCTGCTCCTTCCTCTATGTATCTCTGTGATCCTCTCCTGATATCCTCTGTGCTGCTGGGACCTGCTCCTTCCTCTATGTATCTGTGTGACTCCTCTCCTGACATCCTCTGTGCTGCTGGGACCTGCTCCTTCCTCTATGTATCTGTGTGACTCCTCTCCTGACATCCTCTGTGCTGCTGGGACCTGCTCCTTCCTCTATGTATCTCTGTGACTCCTCTCCTGACATCCTCTGTGCTGCTGGGACCTGCTCCTTCCTCTATGTATCTCTGTGACTCCTCTCCTGACATCCTCTGTGCTGCTGGGACCTGCTCCTTCCTCTATGTATCTCTGTGACTCCTCACCTGACATCCTCTGTGCTGCTGGATCTGCTCTTCCTCTATGTATCTGTGTCTCTCCTCTTCTGACATCCTCTGTGCTGCTGGGACCTGCTCCTTCCTCTATGTATCTCTGTGACTTCTCTCCTGAAATCCTCTGTGCTGCTGGGACCTGCTCCTTCCTCTATGTATCTCTGTGACTCCTCTCCTGACATCCTCTGTGCTGCTGGGACCTGCTCCTTCCTCTATGTATCTCTGTGACTCCTCACCTGACATCCTCTGTGCTGCTGGGATCTGCTTCTTCCTCTATGTATCTCTGTGCTCCCTCTCTGACATCCTCTGTGCTGCTGGGACCTGCTCCTTCCTCTATGTATCTCTGTGACTTCCTCTCCTGAATCCTCTGTGCTGCTGGGACCTGCTCCTTCCTCTATGTATCTCTGTGACTCCTCACCTGACATCCTCTGTGCTGCTGGGAGCCTGCTCCTTCCTCTATGTATCTCTGTGACTCCTCTCCTGACATCCTCTGTGCTGCTGGGACCTGCTCCTTCCTCTATGTATCTCTGTGACTCCTCTCCTGACATCCTCTGTGCTGCTGGGATCTGCTTCTTCCTCTATGTATCTCTGTGACTCCTCTCCTGAATCCTCTGTGCTGCTGGGACCTGCTCCTTCCTCTATGTATCTCTGTGACTCCTCTCCTGAAATCCTCTGTGCTGCTGGGACCTGCTCCTTCCTCTATGTATCTCTGTGACTCCTCTCCTGAAATCCTCTGTGCTGCTGGGACCTGCTCCTTCCTCTATGTATCTCTGTGACTCCTCTCCTGAATCCTCTGTGCTGCTGGGACCTGCTCCTTCCTCTATGTATCTCTGTGACTCCTCTCCTGAAATCCTCTGTGCTTGCTTGGACCTGCTCCTTCCTCTATGTATCTCTGTGACTCCTCTCCTGAAATCCTCTGTGCTGCTGGGACCTGCTCCTTCCTCTATGTATCTCTGTGACTCCTCTCCTGAATCCTCTGTGCTGCTGGGACCTGCTCCTTCCTCTATGTTATCTCTGTGACTCTCTTCCTGAATCCTCTGTGCTGCTGGGACCTGCTCCTTCCTCTATGTATCTCTGTGACTCCTCTCCTGAAATCCTCTGTGCTGCTGGGACCTGCTCCTTCCTCTATGTATCTCTGTGACTCCTCTCCTGAATCCTCTGTGCTGCTGGACCTGCTCCTTCCTCTATGTATCTCTGTGACTCCTCTCCTGAAATCCTCTGTGCTGCTGGGACCTGCTCCTTCCTCTATGTATCTCTGTGATCCTCTCTCCTGAAATCCTCTGTGCTGCTGGGACCTGCTCCTTCCTCTATGTATCTCTGTGACTCCTCTCCTGAAATCCTCTGTGCTGCTGGACCTGCCTTCCTTCCTCTATGTATCTCTGTCGTGACTCCTCTCCTGAAATCCTCTGTGCTGCTGGGACCTGCTCCTTCCTCTATGTATCTCTGTGACTCCTCTCCTGAAATCCTCTGTGCTGCTGGGACCTGCTCCTTCCTCTATGTATCTCTGTGACTCCTCTCCTGAATCCTCTGTGCTGCTGGGACCTGCTCCTTCCTCTATGTATCTCTGTGACTCCTCTCCTGAAATCCTCTGTGCTGCTGGGACCTGCTCCTTCCTCTATGTATCTCTGTGACTCCTCTCCTGAATCCTCTGTGCTGCTGGGACCTGCTCCTTCCTCTATGTATCTCTGTGACTCCTCTCCTGAAATCCTCTGTGCTGCTGGGACCTGCTCCTTCCTCTATGTATCTCTGTGACTCCTCTCCTGAAATCCTCTGTGCTGCTGGGACCTGCTCCTTCCTCTATGTATCTCTGTGACTCCTCTCCTGAAATCCTCTGTGCTGCTGGGACCTGCTCCTTCCTCTATGTATCTCTGTGACTCCTCTCCTGAATCCTCTGTGCTGCTGGGACCTGCTCCTTCCTCTATGTATCTCTGTGACTCCTCTCCTGACATCCTCTGTGCTGCTGGGACCTGCTCCTTCCTCTATGTATCTCTGTGACTCCTCTCCTGAAATCCTCTGTGCTGCTGGGACCTGCTCCTTCCTCTATGTATCTCTGTGACTCCTCTCCTGAATCTCTGTCTGTGGGACTGCTCTTCCTCTATGTATCTTGGACTCTCTCCTGATCCTTGTGTGCTATGGACATCTCTTCCTCTATGTATCTCTGGACTCTCCCTGACATCCTCTGTGCTGCTGGGACCTGCTCCTTCCTCTATGTATCTCTGTGACTCCTCTCCTGACATCCTCTTGCTGCTGGGACCTGCTCCTTCCTCTATGTATCTCTGTGACTCCTCTCCTGAATCCTCTGTGCTGCTGGGACCTGCTCCTTCCTCTATGTATCTCTGTGACTCCTCTCCTGAAATCCTCTGTGCTGCTGGGACCTGCTCCTTCCTCTATGTATCTCTGTGACTCCTCTCCTGAAATCCTCTGTGCTGCTGGGACCTGCTCCTTCCTCTATGTATCTCTGTGACTCCTCTCCTGAAATCCTCTGTGCTGCTGGGACCTGCTCCTTCCTCTATGTACTCTGTGACTCCTCTCCTGAATCCTCTGTGCTGCTGGGACCTGCTCTTCTCTATGTATCTCTGTGACTCCCTCCTGAAATCCTCTGTGCTGCTGGGACCTGCTCCTTCCTCTATGTATCTCTGTGACTCCTCTCCTGAAATCCTCTGTGCTGCTGGGACCTGCTCCTTCCTCTATGTATCTCTGTGACTCCTCTCCTGAAATCCTCTGTGCTGCTGGGACCTGCTCCTTCCTCTATGTATCTCTGTGACTCCTCTCCTGAATCCTCTGTGCTGCTGGGACCTGCTCCTTCCTCTATGTATCTCTGTGACTCCTCTCCTGAATCCTCTGTGCTGCTGGGACCTGCTCCTTCCTCTATGTATCTCTGTGACTCCTCTCCTGACATCCTCTGTGCTGCTGGGACATCCTCTGTGCTGCTGGGACCTGCTCCTTCCTCTATGTATCTCTGTGACTCCTCTCCTGACATCCTCTGTGCTGCTGGGACCTGCTCCTTCCTCTATGTATCTCTGTGACTCCTCTCCTGACATCCTCTGTGCTGCTGGGACCTGCTCCTTCCTCTATGTATCTCTGTGACTCCTCTCCTGACATCCTCTGTGCTGCTGGGACCTGCTCCTTCCTCTATGTATCTCTGTGACTCCTCTCCTGACATCCTCTGTGCTGCTGGGACCTGCTCCTTCCTCTATGTGTATCTGTGACTCCTCTCCTGACATCCTCTGTGCTGCTGGGACCTGCTCCTTCCTCTATGTTATCTGTGACTCCTCTCCTGACATCCTCTGTGCTGCTGGGACCTGCTCCTTCCTCTATGTATCTCTGTGACTCCTCTCCTGACATCCTCTGTGCTGCTGGGACCTGCTCCTTCCTCTATGTATCTCTGTGATTCCTCTCCTGACTCCTCTGTGCTGCTGGACCTGCTCCTTCCTCTATGTATCTCTGTGACTTCTCTCCTGAGATCCATCTTGCTGCTGGGCCTGCTCCTTCCTCTATGTATTTCTGTGACTCCTCTCCTGACATCCTCTTCTGCTGCTGGGACCTGCTCCTTCCTCTGTGTATCTCTGTGACTCCTCTCCTGAATCCTCTGTGCTGCTGGGACCTGCTCCTTCCTCGTGTATCTCTGTGATCCTCTCTGATATCTCTGTGCTGACCTCTCCTCCCTATGTACTCTGTGACCTCTCCTGACATCCTCTGTGCTGCTGGGACCTGCTCCTTCCTCTATGTATCTCTGTGACTCCTCTCCTGACATCCTCTGTGCTGCTGGGACCTGCTCCTTCCTCTATGTATCCCTGTGACTCCTCTCCTGAAACCCTCTGTGCTGCTGGGACCTGCTCCTTCCTCTATGTATCTCTGTGACTCCTCTCCTGAAATCCTCTGTGCTGCTGGGACCAGCTCCTTCCTCTATGTATCTCTGTGACTCCTCTCCTGACATCCTCTGTGCTGCTGGGACCTGCTCCTTCCTCTATGTATCTCTGTGACTCCTCTCCTGACATCCTCTGTGCTGCTGGGACCTGCTCCTTCCTCTATGTATCTCTGTGACTCCTCTCCTGACATCCTCTGTGCTGCTTTCTGACCTATGAACCTTCTTGCCTACTGATCGGTCTGGTATCATTCATCCCCGCTGTGTCTCGCTGTCCTGCCTGGGATGGGGGGGTGGCAGTGTGGGCGTCACATCCCGTCCTCTCCGTCCTCTATTTTGTCTGATGGGGGTGATGTTCTGACAAAATAGCGGCTCCCCCTGATGGCGCCTGACACCTCTATACACCTATATACTGTGCGCTGCGTATATATGGTCTCCACTCCCTGCATGAGACGTGGAATGTGCATGACGGAGGATGATGGGGGTGATGGTCAGACACACGGACGTCACACGGCGGCTCAGACACACGGACGTTACATGGCTCAGACACACGGACGACACACGGCGGCTCAGACACACGGACGTCACACAGCGGCTCAGACACACGGACGTCACACAGCTGCTCAGACACACGGACGTCACACGGCGGCTCAGACACACGGACGTCACAACGGCGGCTCAGACACACGGACGTCACACAGCTGCTCAGACACACGGACGTCACACAGCGGCTCAGGCACACGGATGTCACACGGCGGCTCAGACACACGGACGTCACACGGCTCAGACACACGGACGTCACACGGCTCAGACACACGGACGTCACACGGCTCAGACACACGGACGTCACACAGCGGCTCAGACACACGGACGTCACATGGCTCAGACACACGGACATCACACGGCGGCTCAGACACACGGACGTCACATGGCTCAGACACACGGACGTCACACGGCGGCTCAGACACACGGACGTACACACGGCGGCTCAGACACACGGACGTCACACGGCGGCTCAGACACACGGACGTCACACAGCGGCTCAGACACACGGACGTCAAACAGCAGCTCAGACACACGGACGTCACACGGCGGCTCAGACACACGGACGTCACACGGCGGCTCAGACACACGGACGTCACACGGCAGCTCAGACACACGGACATCACACGGCAGCTCAGACACACGACGTCACACGGCGGCTCAGACACACGGACGTCACACGGGGCTGAGACACACGGACGTCACACGGCGGCTCAGACACACGGACGTCACACAGCGGCTCAGACACACGGACGTCACAACGGCGGCTCAGACACACGGACGTCACACGGCGGCTCAGACACACGGACGTCACACAGCGGCTCAGACACACGGACGTCACACGGCGGCTCAGACACACGGACGTCACACGGCGGCTCAGACACACGGACGTCAAACAGCAGCTCAGACACACGGACGTCACACGGCGGCTCAGACACACGGACGTCACACGGCGGCTCAGACACACGGACGTCACACGGCGGCTCAGACACACGGACGTCACACGGCGGCTCAGACACACGGACGACACACGGCGGCTCAGACACACGGACGACACACGGCGGCTCAGACACACGGACGTCCACACGGCTCAGACACAACGGACGTCACACGGCGGCTCAGACACACGGACGTCACACGGCGGCTCAGACACACGGACGTCACACACGGCTCAGACACACGGACGACACACGGCGGCTCAGACACACGGACGTCACACGGCGGCTCAGACACACGGACGTCACACGGCTCCTCAGACACACGGATGTCACACGGCAGCTCAGACACACGGACGTCACACGGCGGCTCAGACACACGGACGTCACACAGCGGCTCAGACACACGGATGTCACACGGCTCAGACACACGGACGTCACACAGCTCAGACACACGGACGTCACACGGCGGCTCAGACACACGGACGTCACACGGCGGCTCAGACACACGGACGTCACACGGCGGCTCAGACACACGGACGTCACACGGCTCAGACACACGGACGTCACACGGCTCAGACACACGGACGTCACATTGCAGCTCAGACACACAGAGGCTCAGACACACGGGTGCTGCAGTTCTCTAATTTCACCACCAGAGGGAGGACGGAGCTGATTCTGGAGTCGGTGGTGCCCGGGGCCCCTCCTCTGTCTTCCGGGGGCCATGATGATTGTCCTCCGCTCTCCTCATTGCGGCTCCAACAAGTTACAGAATTTTTGACATGTCTATAATCTATTGTTTAATCCAGTGATAGTGCAGGGGCCCCTTTATTATAGGTGCCGGTGGTGGAGGGCAGTGATAGTGCGGGGGCCCCTTTATTATAGGGGCCGGGGGTGGGGGGCAGTGATAGTGCAGGGGCCCCTTTATTATAGGGGCTGGGGGTGGGGGCAGTGATAGTGCAGGGGCCCCTTTATTATAGGGGCAGTGATAGTGCGGGGGCCCCTTTATTATAGGGGCTGGGGGTGGGGGGCAGTGATAGTGCAGGGGCCCCTTTATTATAGGGGCTGGGGGTTGGGGGCAGTGATAGTGCGGGGGCCCCTTTATTATAGGGGCCGGGGGTGGGGGGCAGTGATAGTGCAGGGGCCCCTTTATTATAGGGGCTGGGGGTGTTGGGCAGTGATAGTGCGGGGGCCCCTTTATTATAGGGGGCAGTGATAGTGCAGGGGCCCCTTCATTATAGGGGCTGATGGTGTGGGGGCAGTGATAGTGCAGGGGCCCCTTTATTATAGGGGCCGGTGGTGTTGGGCAGTGATAGTGCGGGGGCCCCTTTATTATAGGGGGCAGTGATAGTGCAGGGGCCCCTTCATTATAGGGGCTGATGGTGGGGGGCAGTGATAGTGTGGGGGCCCCTTTATTATAGGTGCCGGTGGTGGAGGGCAGTGATAGTGCGGGGCTCCTTTATTATAGGTGCCGGTGGTGGGGGGCAGTGATAGTGCGGGGGCCCCTTTATTATAGGGGCTGGTGATGGGGGGCAGTGATAGTGCGGGGGCACCTTTATTATAGGTGCCGGTGATGGGGGGCAGTGATAGTGCGGGGGCTCCTTTATTATAGGTGCCGGTGGTGGGGGGCAGTGATAGTGCGGGGGCTCCTTTATTATAGGTGCCGGTGGTGGGGGGCAGTGATAGTGCGGGGGCCCCTTTATTATAGGGGCTGGTGGTGGGGGGCAGTGATAGTGCGGGGGCACCTTTATTATAGGGGCTGGGGGTGGGGGGCAGTGATAGTGCAGGGGCCCCTTTATTATAGGGGCTGGGGGTGGGGGGCAGTGATAGTGCAGGGGCCCCTTTATTATAGGGGCTGGGGGTGGGGGCAGTGATAGTGCAGGGGCCCCTTTATTATAGGGGCTGGGGGTGGGGGGCAGTGATAGTGCAGGGGCCCCTTTATTATAGGGGCTGGGGGTGGGGGCAGTGATAGTGCAGGGGCCCCTTTATTATAGGGGCTGGGGGTGGGGGGCAGTGATAGTGCAGGGGCCCCTTTATTATAGGGGCCGGGGGTGGGGGGCAGTGATAGTGCGGGGGGGCTCTTTCATTATAGGGGCTGATGGTGGGGGGCAGTGATAGTGCAGGGGCCCCTTTATTATAGGGGCCGGTGGTGTTGGGCAGTGATAGTGCGGGGGCCCCTTTAATATAGGGGGCAGTGATAGTGCAGGGGCCCCTTCATTATAGGGGCTGATGGTGGGGGGCAGTGATAGTGCAGGGGCCCCTTTATTATAGGTGCCGGTGGTGGAGGCAGTGATAGTGCGGGGGCCCCTTTATTATAGGGGCTGGTGATGGGGGGCAGTGATAGTGCGGGGGCCCCTTTATTATAGGGGCTGGTGATGGGGGGCAGTGATAGTGCGGGGGCACCTTTATTATAGGGGCTGGTGATGGGGGGCAGTGATAGTGCGGGGGCTCCTTTATTATAGGGGCTGGTGGTGGGGGGCAGTGATAGTGCGGGGGCTCCTTTATTATAGGGGTCGGTGGTGGGGGGCAGTGATAGTGCGGGGGCCCCTTTATTATAGGGGCTGGTGATGGGGGGCAGTGATAGTGCGGGGGCACATTTATTATAGGGCCCGTGGGTGAGGGGGCAGTGATAGTGCAGGGGCCCCTTTATTATAGGAGCTGGTGGTGGGGGGCAGTGCTAGTGCAGGGGCCCCTTTATTATAGGTGTCGTGGTGGGGGGCAGTGATAGTGCGGGGACCCCTTTATTATAGGGGCAGTGATAGTGCGGGGGCCCCTTTATTATAGGGGGCAGTGATAGTGCGGGGGCCCCTTTATTATAGGGGGCAGTGATAGTGCGGGGGCCCCTTTATTATAGGGGGCAGTGATAGTGCGGGGGCCCCTTTATTATAGGGGCTGGTGATGGGGGCTGTGATAGTGCGGGGGCCCCTTTATTATAGGGGCTGGTGATGGGGGCTGTGATAGTGCGGGGGTACCTTTATTATAGGGGGCAGTGATAGTGCGGGGGCCCCTTTATTATAGGGGGCAGTGATAGTGCGGGGGCCCCTTTATTATAGGGGGCAGTGATAGTGCGGGGCTCCTTTTATTATAGGGGCCGGTGGTGGGGGCAGTGATAGTGCGAGGGCCCCTTTATTATAGGGGTCGGTGGTGGGGGGCAGTGATAGTGCGGGGGCCCCTTTATTATAGGGGGCAGTGATAGTGCGGGGGCCCCTTTATTATAGGGGGCAGTGATAGTGTGGGGGCCCCTTTATTATAGGGGGCAGTGATAGTGCGGGGGCCCCTTTATTATAGGGGGCAGTGATAGTGCGGGGGCCCCTTTATTATAGGGGGCAGTGATAGTGCGGGGGCCCCTTTATTATAGGGGGCAGTGATAGTGCAGGGGCCTCTTTATTATAGGGGGCAGTGATAGTGCGGGGGCCCCTTTATTATAGGGGGCAGTGATAGTGCGGGGGCCCCTTTATTATAGGGGGCAGTGATAGTGCGGGGGCCTCTTTATTATAGGGGGCAGTGATAGTGCGGGGGCCCCTTTATTATAGGGGGCAGTGATAGTGCGGGGGCCCCTTTATTATAGGGGGCAGTGATAGTGCGGGGGCCCCTTTATTATAGGGGGCAGTGATAGTGCGGGCCGGGGGCCCCTTTATTATAGGGGCTGGTGATGGGGGGCAGTGATAGTGCGGGGGCTCCTTTATTATAGGGGTCGGTGGTGGGGGGCAGTGATAGTGCGGGGGCTCCTTTATTATAGGGGTCGGTGGTGGGGGGCAGTGATAGTGCGGGGGCCCCTTTATTATAGGGCTGGTGATGGGGGGCAGTGATAGTGCAGGGCCCCTTTATTATAGGGGCTGGTGATGGGGGGCAGTGATAGTGCAGGGGCCCCTTTATTATAGGGGCTGGTGATGGGGGGCAGTGATAGTGCGGGGCACCTTTATTATAGGGGCTGGTGATGGGGGGCAGTGATAGTGTAGGGGCCCCTTTATTATAGGGGCTGGTGATGGGGGGCAGTGATAGTTCGGGGGCACCTTTATTATAGGGGTCGGTGGTGGGGGCAATGATAGTGGGGGGCCCCTTTATTATAGGGGTCGGTGGTGGGGGGGCAATGATAGTGGGGGGCCCCTTTATTATAGGGGGCAGTGATAGTGCGGGGGCCCCTTTATTATAGGGCCCGGTGGTGGAGGAGGTAACAGGTAAGGTTTGCTGTGTGCGGTGTCACCACTTTCTCCTATGGTTACAGGGTAAAAGATCGGCGCAGGATAAGGTGCGTCCTAGAGACGGAAGTAAGATGGTTTGCATGCTTTCCAAATAACACGTCTGCTGTGTCCTGACCCTCCTGTACGAGTGCTGCTGTGTCCTGACCCTCCTGTACGAGTGCTGCTGTGTCCCGACCCTCCTGTACGAGTGCTGCTGTGTCCTGACCCTCCTGTACGTGTGCTGCTGTGTCCTGACCCTCCTGTACGAGTGCTGCTGTGTCCCGATCCTCCTGTACGAGTGCTGCTGTGTCCTGACCCTCCTGTACGAGTGCTGCTGTGTCCCTGACCCTCCTGTACGAGTGCTGCTGTGTCCTGACCCTCCTGTACGAGAGCTGCTGTGTCCTGACCCTCCTGTACGAGAGCTGCTGTGTCCTGACCCTCCTGTACGAGTGCTGCTGTGTCCTGACCCTCCTGTACGAGTGCTGCTGTGTCCCTGACCCTCCTGTACGAGTGCTGCTGTGTCCTGACCCTCCTGTAGGAGTGCTGCTGTGTCCTGACCCTCCTGTACGAGTGCTGCTGTGTCCCGACACTCCTGTAGGAGTGCTGCTGTGTCCTGACCCTCCTGTACGAGTGCTGCTGTGTCCCGACCCTCCTGTACGAGTGCTGCTGTGTCCTGACCCTCCTGTACGAGTGCTGCTGTGTCCTGACCCTCCTGTACGAGTGCTGCTGTGTCTCGACCCTCCTGTACGAGTGCTGCTGTGTCCCGACCCTCCTGTACGAGTGCTGCTGTGTCCTGACCCTCCTGTACGAGTGCTGCTGTGTCCCGACACTCCTGTAGGAGTGCTGCTGTGTCCCTGACCCTCCTGTACGAGTGCTGCTGTGTCCTGACCCTCCTGTACGAGTGCTGCTGTGTCCTGACCCTCCTGTACGAGTGCTGCTGTGTCCTGACCCTCCTGTACGAGTGCTGCTGTGTCCTGACCCTCCTGTACGAGTGCTGCTGTGTCCCCGACCCTCCTGTACGAGTGCTGCTGTGTCCTGACCCTCCTGTACGAGTGCTGCTGTGTCCCCGACCCTCCTGTACGAGTGCTGCTGTGTCCCCGACCCTCCTGTACGAGTGCTGCTGTGTCCTGACCCTCCTGTACGAGTGCTGCTGTGTCCCTGACCCTCCTGTACGAGTGCTGCTGTGTCCCTGACCCTCCTGTACGAGTGCTGCTGTGTCCCTGACCCTCCTGTACGAGTGCTGCTGTGTCCCTGACCCTCCTGTACGAGTGCTGCTGTGTCCCGACCCTCCTGTACGAGTGCTGCTGTGTCCCGACCCTCCTGTACGAGTGCTGCTGTGTCCTGACCCTCCTGTACGAGTGCTGCTGTGTCCTGACCCTCCTGTACGAGTGCTGCTGTGTCCCCGACCCTTCTGTACGAGTGCTGCTGTGTCCTGACCCTCCTGTACGAGTGCTGCTGTGTCCCCGACCCTCCTGTACGAGTGCTGCTGTGTCCCTGACCCTCCTGTACGAGTGCTGCTGTGTCCTGACCCTCCTGTACGAGTGCTGCTGTGTCCCTGACCCTCCTGTACGAGTGCTGCTGTGTCCCTGACCCTCCTGTACGAGTGCTGCTGTGTCCCTGACCCTCCTGTACGAGTGCTGCTTGTCCCTGACCCTCCTGTACGAGTGCTGCTGTGTCCTGACCCTCCTGTACGAGTGCTGCTGTGTCCCGACCCTCCTGTACGAGTGCTGCTCTGTCCCGACCCTCCTGTACGAGTGCTGCTGTGTCCCGACACTCCTGTAGGAGTGCTGCTGTGTCCCGACACTCCTGTAGGAGTGCTGCTGTGTCCCTGACCCTCCTGTACGAGTGCTGCTGTGTCCTGACCCTCCTGTACGAGTGCTGCTGTGTCCTGACCCTCCTGTACGAGTGCTGCTGTGTCCTGACCCTCCTGTACGAGTGCTGCTGTGTCCCGACCCTCCTGTACGAGTGCTGCTGTGTCCCGACCCTCCTGTACGAGTGCTGCTGTGTCCCGACACTCCTGTAGGAGTGCTGCTGTGTCCCTGACCCTCCTGTAGGAGTGCTGCTGTGTCCTGACCCTCCTGTACGAGTGCTGCTGTGTCCTGACCCTCCTGTACGAGTGCTGCTGTGTCCTGACCCTCCTGTACGAGTGCTGCTGTGTCCCTGACCCTCCTGTACGAGTGCTGCTGTGTCCCGACCCTCCTGTACGAGTGCTGCTGTGTCCCGATCCTCCTGTACGAGTGCTGCTGTGTCCCGACCCTCCTGTACGAGTGCTGCCGTGTCCTGACCCTCCTGTACGAGTGCTGCCGTGTCCTGACCCTCCTGTACGAGTGCTGCTGTGTCCCGACCCTCCTGTACGAGTGCTGCTGTGTCCTGACCCTCCTGTACGAGTGCTGCTGTGTCCTGACCCTCCTGTACGAGTGCTGCTGTGTCCCGACCCTCCTGTACGAGTGCTGCTGTGTCCCGACCCTCCTGTACGAGTGCTGCTGTGTCCTGACCCTCCTGTACGAGTGCTGCTGTGTCCTGACCCTCCTGTACGAGTGCTGCTGTGTCCTGACCCCTCTCCAAGTGCTGATGTTACCTGACCCCCATCTACGAGTGCTGCTGTAACCTAAACCTTCTCTTCGAGTGCTGATGTGACCTGACCCTTCTCTGAGTGCTGCTGTGACCTGACCCATGAGTGCTGCTGTGACCTGACCCATGAGTGCTGCTGTGACCTGACCCATGAGTGCTGCTCTTCTGCTTCCTCTAGTCCTCATGGATGAGGCTGATCTTTAAAGGGAACTTGCCCCATTATGTCTGGTGTCCTGATTAACCCTTGCAGCCTGTGATTAGTCAGTTTGGGGCCGGTTCCCTTTCACAAGCCATGAAGGTTGATGTGTCCGGATGTGGGAGGTCCTGCAGCCGCTTGTGGCCCCCCATCCTGCAGACGGGCCCCCCATTGGTGGATGAGGTTGTCAGACTTCAGGTGGCTCCGCACCATCCACCGCCGCTCGCATGTGTAACACAACTGCTGACAACTAACAGCCGCCTGATTAACCAGTTGTCAGCCAGCTGATGGTTTGTTACAATGTATCAGTGCCTGGAATACATAGTGATACATTCTCCACATTCCACAGGTTTGTTTCTACTGGATGATGCCCCTTTATGTGGCAGATAACAAGAAACAAATTTCAGCTGGGGGGGGCATCACAGAGGGGGCAGATATAGAGGCAGCGGGCACTAGGGGGCATCACAGAGGGGGCAGATATAGAGGCAGCGGGCACTAGGGGGCATCACAGAGGGGGCAGATATAGAGGCAGCGGGCACTAGGGGGCATCACAGAGGGGGCAGATATAGAGGCAGCGGGCACTAGGGGGCATCACAGAGGGGGCAGATATAGAGGCAGCGGGTACTAGGGGGCAGATATAGAGGCAGCGGGCACTAGGGGGCATCACAGAGGGGGCAGATATAGAGGCAGCGGGCACTAGGGGGCAGATATAGAGGCAGCGGGCACTAGGGGGCAGATATAGAGGCAGCGGGCACTAGGGGGCAGCACAGAGGGGGCAGATATAGAGGCAGCAGGCACCAGGGGGCAGATATAGAGGCATTGGGCACTAGGGGGCAGATATAGAGGCAGCGGGCACTAGGGGGCAGCACAGAGGGGGCAGATATAGAGGCAGCAGGCACCAGGGGCAGATATAGAGGCATCGAGCACTAGGGGGCAGATATAGAGGCAGCGGGCACTAGGGTGCAGATATAGAGGCAGCGGGCACTAGGGGGCAGATATAGAGGCAGCAGGCACCAGGGGGCAGATATAGAGGCATCGGGCACTAGGGGGCAGATATAGAGGCATCGGGCACCAGGGGTCAGATATAGAGGCATCGGGCACTAGGGGCAGATATAGAGGCAGCGGGCACTAGGGGCATTATAGAGAGGGCTGATATTGAGGCAGCGAGCACTAGGGGGCAGATATAGAGGCAGCGGGCACTAGAGGGCATTATAGAGGTGGCAGATATTGAGGCAGCGGGTACTAGGGGGCAGATATAGAGGCAGCGGGCACTAGGGGGCATTATAGAGGGGGGAGATATTGAGGCAGCGGGCACTAGGGGGCAGATATAGAGGCAGCGGGCACTAGAGGGCATTATAGAGGTGGCAGATATTGAGGCAGCGGGTACTAGGGGGCAGATATAGAGGCAGCGGGCACTAGGGGGCATTATAGAGGGGGGAGATATTGAGGCAGCGGGCACTAGGGGCAGATATAGGAGGGCAGATATAGAGGCAGGGGGCATCACAGAGGGGGCCAGTGTATAGGGGGCAGATATACTGGGCACTAGGGGCAGATAGAGGCAGCGGGCATTAGGGGCAGATAGATGCAGTGGGTACTAGAGGGCAGCACAGAAGGGGCAGGTAGAGGCAGCGGGCACTAGGTGGTGCTGCTTATAGACTATATATATAGCGGGTGCTCTCGTCGTCCTGTTCAGAGGAGATGTCCTAGTCCTCAGTTATTGCTCCTGACTCTCCACTACAGGGTTAAATACAAGATGGCGGAGCCGCGCTGATGTCATAGTGAAGGTCAGCGGTAACATCTACTAAACTGCATGGGGGGCTCAGTGCATGGGCGCCGCGGGGGCTCACAGCGCTTGTGCAGACTGATGGGGCAGGACATTGTGGCCCCACAGACGACGGCACGGGCTCCGCTCCCGATGACACCGGTTTTCTTTATCTTTTTTCACAGAAAGCCAAATTGGGTCCCGCAGGTAACAAGGTGATCAGCCCGGCCGAGGAGCGCAAGCCGTACGTCCCCTCCAATAACATCGACAGCGTCAAACTCACAGACTTCACCTTCCTCATGGTACTCGGCAAGGGAAGCTTTGGAAAGGTGCGGAGGACATCCGAGGGGGCGGCGTCAGGTTACTAGGAGGGGCATGTATTATACTAAATATAGTGGAGCTCCCCGGGGTGGGGTTAGTTTCCAGTAAGGGGATGTACGATACTTATATAGTGGATGGGAAGTTCCTCAGGGGCTGGGTCATGAATTATACTAATATGTTGGAGGCTATGTTGGTTCCTCGTGGGCGGGGTTGATAGAATTTAGGTGGTCCGATGCACATGGCAGCTGCAGTGTTTCGGCTCTGAGTATTGGGTTCTTCACAGGTGATGTTAGCGGAGAGGAAGGGGTCGGACGAGCTCTATGCCATCAAGATCCTGAAGAAAGATGTGGTGATCCAGGATGATGACGTAGAGTGCACCATGGTGGAGAAGCGGGTGCTGGCACTGCTGGACAAGCCGCCATTCCTCACTCAGCTGCACTCCTGCTTCCAGACTGTGGTAAGGGGCGTGGGATGTGCCTCGGGGGCGTGGGATGTGCCTCGGGGGCGTGGGATGTGCCTCGGGGGCGTGGGATGTGCCTCGGGGGCGTGGGATGTGCCTCGGGGGCGTGGGATGTGCCTCGGGGGCGTGGGATGTGCCTCAGGGTGGGGAATGCTTGGGGGCGGGTGATGTGCCTCAGGGTGGGAATGCTCGGGGGCGGGTGATGTGCCTCAGGTGGGGAATGCTCCGGGGCGGGGTCAGCGATCTTACGCTCTCCGCTGTCTGTCCTAGGACCGTCTGTACTTTGTCATGGAATATGTGAACGTGGAGACCTGATGTATCACATCCAGCAAGTGGGGAAGTTCAAGGAGCCGCAGGCCGTGTAAGTCGGGGGTCTCACTATCAGGGGGCGGCAGGCGCTACCTGCTCCCATGATTTCTGAGCATTTCAGTAGATTTGGGGAAGCACTCAGCAGGATGGACAGACTGTGATCTGTGATTAGTGATGAGCACGGTCCATCCCCTGCAGAGCACGGTCCATCCTCTGCAGAGCACAGTCCATCCCCTGCAGAGCACAGTCCATCCCCTGCAGAGCACGGTCCATCCCCTGCAGAGCACGGTCCATCCCCTGCAGAGCACGGTCCATCCCCTGCAGAGCACGGTCCATCCCCTGCAGAGCACGGTCCATCCCCTGCAGAGCACGGTCCATCCCCTGCAGAGCACGGTCCATCCCCTGCAGAGCACGGTCCATCCCCTGCAGAGCACGGTCCATCCCCTGCAGAGCACGGTCCATCCCCTGCAGAGCACGGTCCATCCCCTGCAGAGCACGGTCCATCCCCTGCAGAGCACGGTCCATCCCCCAGCGTGGTCCACTCCAGCCGCCATGTTGTCTCGGCCCCTGATCATGTGACCTCTCTCCTGCCAGGTTCTATGCGGCTGAGATCTCGGGCGGCCTCTTCTTTTTGCACAAGAAAGGCATTGTGTACAGGTGAGAGCGCCCCCTGCGGACCCCACGGACTTTTGGAACTGCCCCTCCAATTAACCCCTGTGACCTCCCTCACACAGAGACCTGAAGTTGGACAATGTGATGTTGGACTCGGAGGGACATATTAAGATTGCAGACTTCGGGATGTGTAAGGAGCACATGGTGGACGGGGTGACCACCCGGACCTTCTGTGGGACCCCCGACTACATCGCCCCCGAGGTAAGACTGCAAACCAGTCACCTGACCTGTCACCACAGCAGCACAGAGGGTTTCAGAGTCAGTTGTGTGGGGAGCTGTGTCACTTTGGCTCCTCCACCAGTGTGCTCCAATCATCGGGGGCCCTGTGACTCCATACGTGGGACCATTCTCCCATTTCCGGATTTGCCGGTCCTGACTCTTAGTGCTCCCCTCCCCGTGCGATGGTGTTACGGGGGCCGCGGGTCTCATGACTTCTATATTGAGCACAGGCGGTATAATTATCATCCTCACACTTCACTATCACCTGACACTTCCTCCTCCGCCTGCTGTGAGGGGAGGGGGCCCCGGGCCCTCAGACGTCTGATCCTGACGGCGTGTGTAACTGTATACAGGGGAGACCGACACCGGAGCCACAGATTATTATTATAATGTCCGGCCCCCGACCATAAAATATTACTATTACTCTCTGTTATCAGCCGTCTCTTCTCTCCTCCGCAGATTATCGCCTATCAGCCGTACGGGAAGTCAGTGGACTGGTGGGCATACGGCGTGCTGCTGTACGAGATGCTGGCAGGGCAGGTGAGTGCCGGTGACATTTATTCAACCCCTGCCTAAGACTTTTGATTAATCCATGTGTGTCAGGACAAGCAGCTCTCTAGCACCCCCTTATCCTGCTGGTCAATCAGGGTATTGACAGGGAATAAGGAAATGAGCGCAGCTGCTCTAATTTATGCAGAATATTGAGGAGTGTATATATATATATATACCACCCATCATTTATTAGGCTGATTGGATACCCATTACAGGTAACGTGAGACTTCAGGGGGTCGTGGTTTTATGTCATAGAACAAGATGAATGAAGCTATTACATTTTATATATTTAATCCAAAAGAATAGGCAGTGATTACAAAAACATACAAGATTTTACAAAGGTGAAAAAATACAATACAGCATAGAAAGTCACATACTATAAAGGAGGACAAAATACAATACAGCATAGAAAGTCACATACTATAAAGGGGGACAATATACAATACAGCATAGAAAGTCACATACTATAAAGGGGACAAAATACAATACAGCATAGAAAGTCACATACTATAAAGGGACAAAATACAATACAGCATAGAAAGTCACATACTATAAAGGGACAAAATACAATACAGCATAGAAAGTCACATACTATAAAGGGGGACAATATACAATACAGCATAGAAAGTCACATACTATAAAGGGACAAAATACAATACAGCATAGAAAGTCACATACTATAAAGGGGACAGAATACAATACAGTATAGAAAGTCACATACTATAAAGGGGACAAAATACAATACAGCATAGAAAGTCACATACTATAAAGGGACAAAATACAATACAGCATAGAAAGTCACATACTATAAAGGGGACAAAATACAATACAGCATAGAAAGTCACATACTATAAAGGGGACAAAATACAATACAGCATAGAAAGTCACATACTATAAAGGGGACAAAATACAATACAGCATAGAAAGTCACATACTATAAAGGGGGACAAAATACAATACAGCATAGAAAGTCACATACTATAAAGGGGACAAAATACAATACAGCATAGAAAGTCACATACTATAAAGGAGACAAAATACAATACAGCATAGAAAGTCACATACTATAAAAGAGGACAAAATACAATACAGCATAGAAAGTCACATACTATAAAGGGGACAAAATACAATACAGCATAGAAAGTCACATACTATAAAGGGGACAAAATACAATACAGCATAGAAAGTCACATACTATAAAGAGGACAAAATACAATACAGCATAGAAAGTCACATACTATAAAGGGACAAAATACAATACAGCATAAAATACTATAAAGGACAAATACAATACACAAAAAGACATACTATAAGGAAAAATACATTACAGCATAGAAAGTCAATATTAAAGGGGACAAATACAATACAGCATAGAAAGTCACATACTATAAAGGGAAAAATACAATACACATAGAAAGTCACATACTATAAAGGGAAAATACAATAAAGCATAGAAATCACAATATAAAGGACAAAATACAATACAGCATAGAAAGTCACATATAAAGGACAAAATACAATACAGCATAGAAAGTCACATACTATAAAGGACAAAATACAATACAGCATAGAAATCACATATAAAGGACAAATACAATAAGCATAGAAAGTCACACATAAAAGACAAAATACAATACAGCATAGAAAGCACAATATAAAGGGACAAAATACAAAAAGGACAAAATAATCAGCATAGAAAGTAATACTATAAAGGAAAAATACAATAGCATAAAAGTCACATACTATAAGGGACAATCAATACAGCATAGAAGTCACATACTTAAAGGACAAATACAATACAGCATAGAAAGTCACATACTTAAGGGGACAAAATACAATCAGCATAGAAAGTCACAATAAGGGGACAAATACATACAGCATAGAAAGTCATACTAAAAGGACAATACAATACAGCATAGAAGTCACATATATAAGGACAAAATCATCAGATAGAAAGCACATCTATAAAGGAAAAAACCATAGAAGTCCATCTATAAGAAATAAAACAGTAAGACAATAAAACAAATATACATAAGTACTATATAAAGGGACAAAATACAATACAGCATAGAAAGTACTATAAGGACAAAATACAATACAGCATAGAAAGTCACATACTATAAAGAAAAATACAATACAGCATAGAAAGTCCATCTATAAGGAAAAATACAATACAGCATAGAAAGTCACATACTATAAGGACAAAATACAATACAGCATAGAAGTCACATATATAAGGGAAAAATCAATAAGCATAGAAGTCACTATAAGGACAAAATCAATCAGCATAGAAGTCACTACTTAAAGGGACAAATCAATACAGCTAGAAAGTCACATACTATAAAGGGACAAAATACAATAAGATAGAAAGTCAATACTATAAAGGGACAAAATACAATACAGCATAGAAAGTCACATACTAAAGGGACAAATACAATACAGCATAGAAAGTCACATACTATAAAGGGACAAATACAATACAGCATAGAAAGTCACATACTATAAGGACAAATACATCAGCATAGAAGTCACATACTATAAAGGACAAAATACATACAGCATAGAATCATCTATAAGGCAAACAAGCAAGAAGACATAGGGAAATCAAATAGAATCTAATAAGGACAAAATACAAGAAGAATCAAATAAAGGAAATACAAGCAGAAATACATACTATAGGAAAAAAAAGATAGAGTACATATAAGGACAAACTACAGATAGAAGTACATACTATAAGGAAATAAATACGATAGAAATAATAAGGGACAAATACATACGATAAGTCACTACTAAGGACAATACATCAGAGAAAGTCAATACTATAAAGGAAAACATAAGCAAGAAGCACATCTAAGGACAAAACATACAGCAAAGAATTAAGGACAATACAAGTAAAATAAGGACAATACATAGCATAGAAGCACTCTTAAGGACAAACAATACACATAGAAAGTCACATACTATAAAGGGGACAAAATACAATACAGCATAGAAAGTCACATACTATAAAGGGGACAAAATACAATACAGCATAGAAAGTCACATACTATAAAGGGGACAAAATACAATACAGCATAGAAAGTCACATACTATAAAGGGGACAAAATACAATACAGCATAGAAAAGTCACATACTATAAAGGGACAAAATACAATACAGCATAGAAAGTCACATACTATAAAGGGACAAAATACAATACAGCATAGAAAGTCACATACTATAAAGGACAAAATACAATACAGCATAGAAAGTCACATACTATAAAGGGGGACAAAATACAATACAGCATAGAAAGTCACATACTATAAAGGGGACAAAATACAATACAGCATAGAAAGTCACATACTATAAAAGGGAAAAATACAATACAGCATAGAAAGTCACATACTAAAAGGGACAAAATACAATACAGCATAGAAAGTCACATACTATAAAGGGGACAAAATACAATACAGCATAGAAAGTCACATCACTATAAAGGGACAAAATACAATACAGCATAGAAAGTCACATACTATAAAGGGGACAAAATACAATACAGCATAGAAAGTCACATACTATAAAGGGACAAAATACAATACAGCATAGAAAGTCACATACTATAAAGGGACAAAATACAATACAGCATAGAAAGTCACATACTATAAAGGGGACAAAATACAATACAGCATAGAAAGTCACATACTATAAAGGGACAAATACAATACACATAGAAAGTCACATACTATAAAGGGACAAAATACAATACAGCATAGAAAGTCACATACTATAAAGGGGACAAAATACAATACAGCATAGAAAGTCACATACTATAAAGAGGGACAAAATACAATACAGCATAGAAAGTCACATACTATAAAGGGGACAAAATACAATACAGCATAGAAAGTCACATACTATAAAGGGGACAAAATACAATACAGCATAGAAAGTCACATACTATAAAAGGGGACAAAATACAATACAGCATAGAAAGTCACATACTATAAAGGGGACAAAATACAATACAGCATAGAAAGTCACATACTATAAAGGGGACAAAATACAATACAGCATAGAAAGTCACATACTATAAAGGGGACAAAATACAATACAGCATAGAAAGTCACATACTATAAAGGGGACAAAATACAATACAGCATAGAAAGTCACATACTATAAAAGGGGGACAAAATACAATACAGCATAGAAAGTCACATACTATAAAGGGGACAAAATACAATACAGCATAGAAAGTCACATACTATAAAGGGGGACAAAATACAATACAGCATAGAAAGTCACATACTATAAAGGGGACAAAATACAATACAGCATAGAAAGTCACATACTATAAAAGGGACAAAATACAATACAGCATAGAAAGTCACATACTATAAAGGGGACAAAATACAATACAGCATAGAAAGTCACATACTATAAAAGGGGACAAAATACAATACAGCATAGAAAGTCACATACTATAAAAGGGGACAAAATACAATACATCATAGAAAGTCACATACTATAAAGGGGGATAAAATACAATACAGCATAGAAAGTCACATACTATAAAAGGGGACAAAATACAATACAGCATAGAAAGTCACATACTATAAAGGGGACAAAATACAATACAGCATAGAAAGTCACATACTATAAAGGGGACAAAATACAATACAGCATAGAAAGTCACATACTATAAAGGGGGACAATATACAATACAGCATAGAAAGTCACATACTATAAAGGGGACAAAATACAATACAGCATAGAAAGTCACATACTATAAAGGGGGACAAAATACAATACAGCATAGAAAGTCACATACTATAAAGGGGGACAAAATACAATACAGCATAGAAAGTCACATACTATAAAGGGGACAAAATACAATACAGCATAGAAAGTCACATACTATAAAAGGGGGACAAGATACAATACAGCATAGAAAGTCACATACTATAAAGGGGACAAAATACAATACAGCATAGAAAGTCACATACTATAAAAGGGGGACAAGATACAATACAGCATAGAAAGTCACATACTATAAAAGGGGGACAAGATACAATACAGCATAGAAAGTCACATACTATAAAGGGACAAAATACAATACAGCATAGAAAGTCACATACTATAAAGGGACAAAATACAATACAGCATAGAAAGTCACATACTATAAAGGGGACAAAATACAATACAGCATAGAAAGTCACATACTATAAAGGGACAAAATACAATACAGCATAGAAAGTCACATACTATAAAGGAGACAAAATACAATACAGCATAGAAAGTCACATACTATAAAAGGGGGACAAAATACAATACAGCATAGAAAGTCACATACTATAAAGGGACAAAATACAATACAGCATAGAAAGTCACATACTATAAAAGGGGGACAAAATACAATACAGCATAGAAAGTCACATACTATAAAAGGGACAAAATACAATACAGCATAGAAAGTCACATACTATAAAGGGGACAAAATACAATACAGTATAGAAAGTCACATACTATAAAGGAGACAAAATACAATACAGCATAGAAAGTCACATACTATAAAAGGGGGACAAAATACAATACAGCATAGAAAGTCACATACTATAAAGGGACAAAATACAATACAGCATAGAAAGTCACATACTATAAAGGGGACAAAATACAATACAGCATAGAAAGTCACATACTATAAAAGGGGGACAAAATACAATACAGCATAGAAAGTCACATACTATAAAGGGGGACAAAATACAATACAGCATAGAAAGTCACATACTATAAAGGGGACAAAATACAATACAGCATAGAAAGTCACATACTATAAAGGGGGACAAAATACAATACAGCATAGAAAGTCACATACTATAAAGGGGACAAAATACAATACAGCATAGAAAGTCACATACTATAAAGGGGGACAAAATACAATCCAGCATAGAAAGTCACATACTATAAAGGGGGACAAAATACAATACAGCATAGAAAGTCACATACTATAAAAGAAGACAAAATACAATACAGCATAGAAAGTCACACACTATAAAAGAAGACAAAATACAATACAGCATAGAAAGTCACATACTATAAAGGGGGACAAAATACAATACAGCATAGAAAGTCACATACTATAAAGGGGACAAAATACAATACAGCATAGAAAGTCACATACTATAAAGAGGACAAAATACAATACAGCATAGAAAGTCACATACTATAAAGAGGACAAAATACAATACAGCATAGAAAGTCACATACTATAAAAGGGACAAAATACAATACAGCATAGAAAGTCACATACTATAAAAGGGACAAAATACAATACAGCATAGAAAGTCACATACTATAAAGGATTAAATAAAAAATATTACTACCCCTGTGCCACAGTTATGACTTCCAGATATAGGGAGGAAGAGACTCCTTAGAAGAAATATGATCCAGTTCCACAGCTTAGGCCGGCTTCACACTACGGCTGGGATCCGATCTGAGGCTGTCTGCTTGAGCCAGACAGTCCCAGACCGGATCAGCACACAGAACCCAGCCGTAATGTGAAGCCGGCCTTAGCTTCAGCTCCATGGCTCTGAATGACCCACAAAATGGTCATTCTAGTTTTAATGAACACTTATCCCTCCTACCTGGTGACCCCATGGGGCTGGATATATAAGAGTAGTTTTAGAGAAAATGATGGAATTGCCGCTCTTGGCCATATCCCGGCCTCTGAGCATGGCACGGGAGATATTCACGTCATCAGTTGTGAATTTATCTTTTGATAGACGGGAAACACAATATGGCTGTGATTCTGTAACAGACAGAAATCTATTTTCTATGATTCTGTCAATCAGTCAACAAAGCAAAACTGTGTTTTGCATTTCCCATGTCGTATGGATTCTGAAAATATAATTTTCATAATTTTAATAGTAAGGTGGTGTATGAAATCTGACAAAGTGTTTTTAGATGGGAGATCAAAGAAACTCTGGATTGGTTTCCTTTCAAGAAATCTTATATTTTAACTGCATTCTTTAGGGTCATAAAACTTTCGTTCCTTACCACTGGGAGTGGGGATCAGAGGCTGATATAGGCTGCGTGTGAGGTATTAAACAGAAGGGGGTAGAGCGTCAGCTCTTGAACAAGGGAACACATTTTTATTATATGTTCCTGTGTATCATGTGATGGGGTTACTCACTCAGTTTGCTCTTTGAGGTAGACAAGTGATTCCTCTCTCTGAGGTTCCTTCAGGAGGTACGGTGACCTCCACACACAGAACCATGTGCCAAGCAGTCTCCATTATAAAGACACAAGACACACCCATGGATGAAGGTCTGTGGAGAGCCAGACACACCCATCTCTCCGGCTATCTGTGAAACCTGGTCCTCCTCTACACAGTGTCGTCCTCTACAGTATAGGGATATATATATATATATAAATACACACACACATTGTCCTCCTCTATAGAATACAAAATATATATATATATATAAAATCACAGTGTCTTCTCTCTGGCAGCCGCCCTTTGATGGTGAGGATGAGGACGAGCTCTTCCAGTCGATAATGGAGCACAACGTCTCGTATCCCAAGTCCATGTCCAAGGAGGCCGTGTCCATCTGTAAAGGGGTAAGAGCCCTGGAGCCGCCTGCGCACAGCTGAGGGGTCGCTGCACTGTATCAGTCTGGATTCTGTGAGATCCTGATGGTTGGTGCACGCTGCAGTTCTCGTTACTTCGTGTTAGTGGCTGTTCATTGGTTTATTTCTTAGTGACTGGACGAGAACTGCGTTTCCATAGAAACCAGCTAATGCTCGGCCGTTGCGTTAACCCTTCCTTGCACATGGCCAGCAGTGCGGGCGATGCTGCTCATCCTGAGCCGCCTGCTTCACCACCCGCGGGGGCAGCCCCACATTCACCTTCTCGTGTCTTCACCACCCGCGGGGGCAGCTCCACATTCATCTTCTCATATGTTCACCACCCGCGGGGGCGGCCCCACATTCACCTTCTCGTATCTTCACCACCCGCGGGGGCGGCCCCATATTCACCTTCTCGTGTCTTCACCACCCGCGGGGGCGGCCCCACATTCACCTTCTCATATGTTCACCACCCGCGGGGGCGGCCCCACATTCATCTTCTCGTGTCTTCACCACCCGCGGGGGCGGCCCCACATTCACCTTCTCGTGTCTTCACCACCCGCGGGGGCAGCCCCACATTCACCTTCTCGTGTCTTCACCACCCGCGGGGGCGGCCCCACATTCACCTTCTCGTGTCTTCACCACCCGCGGGGGCGGCCCCACATTCACCTTCTCGTGTCTTCACCACCCGCGGGGGCGGCCCCACATTCACCTTCTCGTGTCTTCACCACCCGCGGGGGCGGTCCCACATTCACTTTCTCGTATCTTCACCACCCGCGGGGGCAGTCCCACATTCACCTTCTCGTATCTTCACCACCCGCGGAGGCGGTCCCACATTCACCTTCTCGTATCTTCACCACCCGCGGGGCGGTCCCACATTCACCTTCTCGTATCTTCACCACCCGCGGGGGCGGTCCCACATTCACCTTCTCGTGTCTTCACCACCCACAGGGGCGGTCCCACATTCACCTTCTTGTGTCTTCACCACCCACGGGGGCGGTCCCACATTCACCTTCTGTCTTCACCACCCACGGGGGCGGTCCCACATTCACTTTCTCGTGTCTTCACCACCCGCGGGGGCGGCCCCACATTCACCTTCTCATATGTTCACAATCCGCAGGTGCGGCCCCACATTCACCTTCTCATATGTTCACCACCCGCGGGGGCGGCCCCACATTCACCTTCTCGTGTCTTCACCACCCGCGGGGGCGGCCCCACATTCACCTTCTCGTGTCTTCACCACCCGCGGGGGCGGCCCCACATTCACCTTCTCGTGTCTTCACCACCCGCGGGGGCGGTCCCACATTCACCTTCTCGTGTCTTCACCACCCGCGGGGGCGGCCCCACATTCACCTTCTCATATGTTCACCATCCGCGGGGGCGGCCCCACATTCACCTTCTCGTGTCTTCACAGCTGATGACTAAACACCCGGTGAAGCGTTTGGGCTGCGGGACGGAGGGTGAGCGCGACATCCGAGAACACGCCTTCTTCAGGAGGATCGACTGGGAGAAGCTGGAGAACCGCGAGATCCAACCGCCGTTCAAGCCAAAAGTGGTGAGCGACATGTGCATGAAATGCAGCTCTGGAGGTGACTGCAGGATAGATGTGTGTACAGCTCTGGAGGTGACTGCAGTATACATATATGTACAGCTCTGGAGGTGACTGCAGGATAGATGTATGTACAGCTCTGGAGGTGACTGCAGTATACATATATGTACAGCTCTGGAGGTGACTGCAGTATAGATGTATGTGCAGCTCTGGAGGTGACTGCAGTACAGATGTATGTGCAGCTCTGGAGGTGACTGCAGTATAGATGTATGAGGCGCTCTGGAGGTGACTGCAGTGGAGATGTGTGTACAGCTCTGGAGGACTGCGATAGTGTGCGTAATAGATGCGTTGTATGCAGCTCTGAGGTGACTGCAGTATGATGATGATCTAGTGTGCAGGATTCCTGGAGGTGACTGCAGTATGGATGTATAGACAGCTCTGGAGGTGACTGCAGTATAGATGTGTGTACAGCTCTGGAGGTGACTGCAGTATAGATGTATGAGGAGCTCTGGAGGTGACTGAAGTACAGATGTATGTGCAGCTCTGGAGGTGACTGCAGTATAGATGTATGAGGCAGCTCTGGAGGTGACTGAAGTACAGATGTATGTGCAGCTCTGGAGGTGACTGCAGTATAGATGTATGAGGAGCTCTGGAGGTGACTGCAGTACAGATGTATGTGCAGCTCTGGAGGTGACTGCAGTATAGATGTATGGAGCTCTGGAGGTGACTGCAATACAGATGTGATGTGCAGCTCTGGAGGTGACTGCAGTAAGATGATGTGCAGCTCTGGAGGTGACTGCAGTACAGATGTGTGTACAGCTCTGGAGGTGACTGCAGTACAGATGTGTGTACAGCTCTGGAGGTGACTGCAGTACAGATGTGTGTACAGCTCTGGAGGTGACTGCAGTACAGATGTGTGTACAGCTCTGGAGGTGACTGCAGTATAGATGTGTGTACAGCTCTGGAGGTGACTGCAGTATAGATGTGTGTACAGCTCTGGAGGTGACTGCAGTATAGATGTGTGTACAGCTCTGGAGGTGACTGCAGTATAGATGTGTGTACAGCTCTGGAGGTGACTGCAGTATAGATGTGTGTACAGCTCTGGAGGTGACTGCAGTACAGATGTGTGTACAGCTCTGGAGGTGACTGCAGTACAGATGTGTGTACAGCTCTGGAGGTGACTGCAGTATAGATGTATGAGGCGCTCTGGAGGTGATTGCAGTATAGATGTATGTGCAGCTCTGGAGGTGACTGCAGTACAGATGTGTGTACAGCTCTGGAGGTGACTGCAGTATAGATGTGTGTACAGCTCTGGAGGTGACTGCAGTATAGATGTCTGTACAGCTCTGGGTGTGATCTTCGTGCCTCTATATAAAGCTCAGGTGTGATCACAGCTGCGTCACACTGCTGGTGATCCGCCATCGCTGTTTCCTGGCCGGGGGAGGGGTGGGATATATATTTCTTTCTATATATTCACATTATTACGGTGAGCGCTCACTGCCTCTGTTCTCTTATTGTGCTGCCCCTTTAAGAGGAGCGGAATGTTGGGGCATAGCTGAGTGTTTTCAGCTCCGCCCCTGCTCTCACACACTGACTGATCTTGGTGAGAGTAGGGGGCGGAGCCAGGCACACACAGCTGATACAATGTATCACAGATGCCCCAACATTCCGCTCCTCTTAAAGGGGCAGCACAATATCAGAACAGAGGCAGTGAATGTGAATATATATATATATATACTTTGTGTCATGTGATATCTCTCTCCCACGCAGTGCGGTAAAGGAGCCGAGAATTTTGACAAGTTCTTCACCCGCGGGCAGCCGGTGCTGACGCCCCCTGACCAGCTGGTGATCGCCAACATCGACCAGGCCGACTTCGAGGGCTTCTCCTACATTAACCAGCAGTTTGTGCACCCGAGCCTGCAGAGCGTGGCCTGAGCACCGCGCCGTCACCCTGAGATTTACAGGCCGCCATGTAACAAATATGTGAAAAAAATCATGAAAAATCCTGCAAATTCCAGGGTTAAAATATCATGAAAAAGCGAATGTTGTAACCTGGAGAATAATAGGTGTGCGGCGCCCCCGGAGGCGAGCGATGGCGGTCCAGCCCCCGCTTACAGGTGGGCGTGGCTTATACGGTACGCACTAACTCCGCTCTGACCACAGACATTAATTCTCTTTAATTTTGGGGTAATTTCGTCCGTTTTCGGGGCGGGGGGTGTAATCTGCGCATGTTTCCGTTTCTTTTCTGTGTCCTCGGTTGCCGCGGCGACGTTTGTCTCGGAATGTTCCAGATCTTCTATATTTCTACTCTTCCTCTTTCTCCTGGAGACGCCGTTTTTTTAACCTTTTCTATCCCCCCGATCTTCGGCCGTTCCGGTGAATGCGGCCGGGTCGCGCCCGATCTCACCAGGTCGGGAAAAACCTTCTACAATATTTTTTTTTATTTTAATTTAAAGAATCATTTTCGCTTTGTGACCGTTCACACATTTGTGCCAAGAATGAGATTTTTTTGCCGCGCTTTCAGGCTCCGCCCTCCCTCAGGCTCCGCCTCCTGCAGCCAAATATCACAATGTCACTGATCCGAAGCCATAAACCTGGTGTCTGGGGGACTACAACTCCCAGCATGCCCTTCCTTCTGGGGAAATTGGGGGAAATTCTGCTCCATTTATATTGAGATCAAACAGAAAAACTACAAACCCCAGCGGAGCTCTGCGGGGGAGGGGCCGCACCGCTCAGTGTTAGACGACTCCTCCCATCATCAATACTAACGACATAATCACATTATAACGTAATAACAACTTCCTCCTCCCCTGCCTGGAAACTGTCAGCAAGCAGCCCGGGAAATGTGGGCGGAGTCTGTAATGGGCATGTGGGTGGAGTATATAATGGACATGTGGGTGGAGTATTATGTACAGTGGGGCTGAGTATATAACAAACGTTGGTGGGGTTTATAACCTACAAAGGGGAGGAGTATATAACTTACACAAAGGTGGAGTATATAATATACATAGGGACAGAGTATATAATGTACATAGGGGCGGAGTATTATCATGTACATGTGGGCTGCATATATAATGGACATATGGGTGGAGTATTATGTACATGTGGGTGTAGTATTATCTTGTACATGTGGGCGGAGTATTATCCTATAGATGGGCCCCGGTTGGATATTTAAGTGTTTACGTCCCGATGGCTCCGCCCACATGGAGGCTCCTCGTGACATCAGTCCCAGCAGCAGCTGACGGTTTCCAGGATTGGACCTCACGTAACGTATCCCATCACCCGGGGTGCGGGAGGCAGGAAGAATGGGGGGCGGCTCATCTGGATCTGACTGTCCCCCTCAGTCTCGGGTGGAGCACAGAGCGAGCACAGAGAGGCGGACGGGGCCCCGGGGGAGAGAATTGTGCATTGCGCCCCTTACATTAGCTTCCAATACATGTAACCCAAGCAATGTCTTTTCAATAAATTCCTCTTGTTGTATCAATTGTGTGGTGTCCAGTGCATCATGGGAAACACGGGAGGATGGGAGACGCTGGGTGTAGGATGGGGGACTCGGGAGGACTATGGGAAATGCTTGAGAACAGGTTACACAAGAGGAGGACAAGACGCTGAAGGACGACGGGAGATGCAGGAGGAGGTTGGAGGCTTTAGAGGACGGGTGAAGCAGAAGACCAGGAGGCTCTGGAGGACAGGAGATGCAGGGAGACGCAAAATGAGGATGGGAGATGTGGGAGGACATTGGGGAATGCTGGAGGACAGGAGACAGGTTGGTAGAGGACACGAGATGCTGGAGGATGGCAGAGGACAGGAGATGCCAGGAGACAGGATGGCAGAGTACAGGAGACTGAGGAGTGAGACTTGGGAGGACTAGAGATGCTTGAGGATGGATGACACTTAATGACAGGAGACACAGTAGGACTGAAGTCTGGGACGAAGAGAGACATAGGATGACTAGAGACAGGGAAGGACGGTGTTATGACACAGCATGTTACCATCTGTGTCGTAGGTTAAATATTCTTAATTAGGCCAGACGTCTTGTTTTTATTGTTTGTTAACTCATAAGAAGTAAATCATTGTTTCTTGCCTATCTGCTTGGAGCCCCCTTTGTCTTGGTTTGTGGATTACTACCTAAAAGTAAATTGCCTCAGCCCCCTCTGTCTACATCATTCAGAGTAAAATTATGCAGTCGGATTGAACTGCCGACCAATGAAAGAACAGCCTCATCCCACCAATCCTGTAAGAATACAATACCCTGAGTTGAAGGCTTGTGATTTATAAAGGACTTGCTTCAGTCACCTGTGGATACACAGCTCTGGAAACATTAAGAGACCACTGCACAATGTTCCATTTCTGTGATTTTCCTCTTTATATTTGTGAGTAAATTGTCCATTGTTCTTTTATTCTATAAACTCCTGACAACACGTCTCCGAAATTCAAAGCTAAAAATGTTGTATTTATTTGCAGCAAATGTGAAATCGGCAAAATAATAAAAAAGAAACGTCAGACCTGAAATAATGCAAAGAAAACAAGTTCATATTCATATAGAAACCACAATACTAATGTTATATCCCAGGAAGAGTCCAGAAATCAATATTTGGTGGAATACCCCTGATGTGTAATCACAGCTCTCATGTGTCTTGGCCGCTTTCCTCCAGTCTATCACGCAGCTTTTGGGTGACCTTAGGCCGCTCCTGGCACAAACATGTCAGCAGTTCTTCTTTGTTTGATGCTTGTGACTATCCATCTTCCTCTTGATTACATTCCAGAGGTTTTCAGTGGGATTAAGGTCTGGAGATTGGGCTGGCCATGACAGGGTCTTGATGTAGTGCTCCTGCAGTCACACATTGATTGACCTAGCTGTGTGGCATGGGGCATTGTCCTGCTGGAAGAACCAGTCCTCAGAGTTGGGGCACATTGCCTGAGCAGAAGGAAGTGAGTGTTATTCCAGGATAACCTTGTATGTGGCTCGATTCATCCGTCCTTCACAAAGATTAACCTGTCCAATTCCAGCCTTGCTGAATCATCCCCCGATCATTACCGATCCTCCACCAAATTATCCACCTCTCCAGGTCTCCATCTAACCATTAGACGATCAGGTGTTGGGCAAAGCTAAAAATTAGCCTCATCAGAGAAGATGACCTTACTCCAGTCCTCTATGGTCCACTCCTAATCGTCTTTGGCAATCTTCAGCCTGGCTCTCCTTATTGATGAAAGGCTTATTTCTAGCTTTACATGACTTGATCCCTGCCTCTAGGATCCTGTGACGAGCTGTTCTTGCCATGCACTTCACCCCAGCTGCCATTTGCCATTCCTTTTGTAGGTCACTTGATGTTATCCTGCGGTTGCTGAGTGACATTGGAATAAGATGATGGTCATCCCAGTCAGTGGAGAGTCGCTATCGCCCTCTGCCGGTCTGTAGCTTTGTGGTCCCCAATGTCTGCTGCTTCACCTTGTTGTAATGGACTGCATGGAGGATGGAGGCATCATGACGCTCGCTGTATCCCTCTGCTCGTAAAGCCAGAATTGAGCCCTTCTTTTCCTCATTCAAGACTTTTCTTATCACCCCCTTTGGCCTGGGGTTACAATTGATTTTTCCATTCAAATGACTTTTGGGCTCTCCCTAGCTCTTGTTTTGCCTCCAGCTTGTCCTATTGCAGGAGGATTGTGAAGACCACAGCAGGGTGTGTTATACTTTCCCTTATTAAATAAGATTTGGTTCAGGTGATCACCTAATCAGAGGCTCATAAAGTAGAATGAAGTGGACTGTGGTTGGAATTCAGCTGACCCTTGAATGGAATGGCGGTCAGACATGGAGAGAAAGCTGTGCAGTGGGCTCTTCATTTTTGCCTGAAGTCCTGTAGCATATGATCCTCTAGTTGGAACTGAAGCCCCTAGGCTGAGGTCATGAAGACACGATGCAATCCTTCAGCCGGAATCGAAGCCCCTAGGCTGAGATCAAGTAGCAAATATATACATATTTGCTACTTGATCTCAGCCTAGGGGCTTCGATTCCGGCTCAAGGATTGCATCGTGTCTTCATGACCTCAGCCTAGGGGTTCAGTTCCAACTAGAGGATCATCTTCTACAGGACTTCAACCTAGCATTCTTAAATTCGGCTAGAAGACCAGACACTGCTAAAGAAACCCAGGTTGGGACAATCTTGTCTCCTGGGTACAGACTTTGCTGTGTTCGGTCAGCTTCCTAAGCTTTCCGTTATTCCTTTTTCGGTGGGTGCCCACCAAAAGCGAAATGCTGCTGGATTGGAATAAGTGACCCTGGAAGCCCCAAGGCACGAACATACTATTCCCTGGTGAGCGAGCAGAAGGGTAAGACTCTGCTGCCTGTTACATTGTGTGCTGTGCTTGGTTATGTGTTATATACCTTTGACTGTTGGGGATCCAATAAAGCCTTAATATTGTGGCTTCCTACCCTGTTGTCTGAATAGTGTTCTGCCCATGGTTAATAAGTTCAGGCGATCAGTTGGGATGAGCCCTGGTCCGTGCAGTCTCTAAAGTAGGGCAGCAGACGAGAGCACCCTCTGATCCCTGGCCAGCATACGAGAGCACCCACTGATCCCCGGCCAGCGGACGAGAGCACCCACTGACCCCCGGCCAGCGGACGAGAGCACCCACTGATCCCTGGCCAGCGGACGAGAGCACCCACTCACCCCCAGTCAGTGGACGAGAGCACCCACTGATCCCCGGCCAGCGGACGAGAGCACCCATTGACCCCTGGCCAGCGGACGAGAGCACCCACTCACCCCCAGTCAGTGGACGAGAGTACTCACTGATCCCCGGCCAGCGGACGAGAGCACCCACTCACCCCCAGTCAGTGGACGAGAGCACCCACTGATCCCCGGCCAGCGGACGAGAGCACCCATTGACCCCTGGCCAGCGGACGAGAGCACCCACTCACCCCCAGTCAGTGGACAAGAGTACTCACTGATCCCCGGCCAGCGGACGAGACCACCCAATGATCCCCGGCCAGCGGACGAGACCACCCAATGATCCCCGGCCAGCGGACGAGAGCACCCACTGATCCCTGGCCAGCGGACGAGAGCACCCACTCACCCCCAGTCAGTGGACGAGAGCACCCACTGATCCCCGGCCAGCGGACGAGAGCACCCATTGACCCCTGGCCAGCGGACGAGAGCACCCACTCACCCCCAGTCAGTGGACGAGAGTACTCACTGATCCCCGGCCAGCGGACGAGAGCACCCACTCACCCCCAGTCAGTGGACGAGAGCACCCACTGATCCCCGGCCAGCGGACGAGAGCACCCATTGACCCCTGGCCAGCGGACGAGAGCACCCACTCACCCCCAGTCAGTGGACAAGAGTACTCACTGATCCCCGGCCAGCGGACGAGACCACCCAATGATCCCCGGCCAGCGGACGAGACCACCCAATGATCCCCGGCCAGCGGACGAGACCACCCACTGATCCCCGGCCAGCGGACGAGACCACCCATTGATCCCCGGCCATCGGACGAGAGCACCCACTGATCCCCGGCCAGTGGACGAGACCACCCACTGATCCCCGGCCAGCGGACGAGAGCACCCACTGATCCCCGGCCATCGGACGAGAGCACCCACTGATCCCCGTCCGGCGGACGAGAGCACCCACTGATCCCCGGGTCTCCACAATTGGTGGCAGCAGTGAGATACTACTCAGTCTGGTTTATCCAGGGGAGCTGCAGGGGACTGGTGTTCGTGGACACCTTCCAAGGGCTGAACAACCAGGAAGGCATATAGCAATACCCAGCAAGCCAGAGGTGAGGCTTACAGGTCTCGGACGCTGCCATCTCCAACCCCACTAGCTCAGCCATGGGACTAGGGCCAGAGTGAACCCAACAGGAAACGGGAACTACAGAAGCTATGTCAGATGCAAAAGATTGAATACAGAAGCACTGACACCCGGTCACATTTGATGACGAAGGGATTCAGAAGACGATGGGAGTCACAGGGATGACGGGAGACAGAAGAATACGGGAGTCACGGGATGATGAGAGAAAGAAGATAGGAGTCACGGGACGACGGGGGACAGAAAAAGACGGGAGTCATGGGACAATGGGAGGTAGAAGATGACTGGAGTCATGGGATGATGGGAATCTCTGGACGACGGGTGATAGAAGATGATGGAAGTCACGGGACGAAAGGAAACATGACGACATGGGTTGATGTGAAAAAGAAAAGAACGGAAGACAAAAGCTGACGGGAGACAGAAGACGACAGGAGTCACGGGACGACGGGGGATAGAAGTTGACGGGAGACAGAGGACAAGGATCACAGGACAGAGAGACAAGAAGACGGGAGTCACAGGACAAAGGGAGACAGAAGACGACGGGAGTCACAGGACAAAGGGAGACAGAAGACGACGGGAGTCATGGGACAATGGGAGATAGAAGATGACGGGAGTCACAGGACAAAGGGAGACAGAAGACGACGGGAGTCACAGGACAAAGGGAGACAGAAGACGACGGGAGTCATGGAACGAAGGGAGATATTAGATGAGAATAAATAGAGGACAAGGGTCATGGGACAAAGGGAGACAAGACGACGAGAGTAACGGGAAAAAGGGAGATGATAGACAATGGAAGTCACGGGACAAAGGTAGACAGAAGACGATGGGAGTTAGTGGACGAAGGTTGACAGAAAATGATAGGAGACAGAGGACTATTGTTATAGGATGAAGGGAGAGAAAGGACAAGGGTCACAGGACAAAGAGAGAAAGAAGACGACGGGAATCACCAGATGACTGGAGACAGGACGACGGGAGACAGAGGACAAGGGTCACAGGAGGAAGAGGAATGGTAGATGTCAGGGGTCACAGGACAAAGGGAGACAGAAGAGGACGGGAGTTACAGGATGAAGGGAAGCAGAAGACAACGGGAGTCGTGAGACGAAGGGAACCTCATGACGAAGGGAACCTCGTGACGACGGGAGATAGAAGACAATGGGAGTCACAGGACGAAGGAAGACAGAAGACGATGGGAGTCATGGGACAAACGGAAAGAGTAGACAATGGGAGTCATGGGACAAAAGGAGACGGTAGACAACGGGAGTCACAGGATGAAGAGAGACAGTAGACGACAGGAGTAATGGGACAAAGGGAGACTGTAGACGACAGAAGTCACAAGACGAAGGAAGACAGAAAACGATGGGAGTCATGGGAGAAATGGAGACAGATGATGGGAGACAGAGGACCAGGGACAAGGACAAAGGGAGACAGAAGACAATGGGAGTCATGGGACAAAGCGAGACAGAAGATGAAGGGAGACAGAAGACGACGAGAGTCATGGGCAAAGGGAGTATTGGGACTACAGGAGTTTCGGGATGATGGGAGTCACGGGCGAAAGGAGTGTTGGGGCGACTGGAGTCTCGGGACGACAAAAGACAGAAGACGACGGGAGTCACAGGCGAAAGGAGTGTTGGCACTACAGGAGTCTCGGGATGATGGGAGTCACGGATGAAGGGAGTGTTGGGACGATGAGAGTCTTAGGACGACGGGCGTCACGGGGACTGTGGTGAATCGGCCACTGAACCTGGCAGCTCCACAGCGCCTCCTGTTAAACCCAGGTCAGTCAGAGAACTGCCTGAGGATAAAGAAGGGCCGCAGCTGCCTTGCCTGTGCTGGTTTATTAAGGCACCTCTCAGTGAGTGTGGTATATGCCTTCTAGCCCACAGCTAGAAGCACATATAATCTCCTCCACCCCGTCACTGATAGAGACCCCGAATAACCCCAAGCACAAATGCTGCCACCAGCTTCTCGTTTAATATAAGTCCGGTCCGTGGTCGGGCTTATATTGGGTCAGAAACCAAACCAGGTAGCGTTATGTGAGCACACGGACGTGGGGATCAGGATCAAGATAAAAAGAGCAACTCTAGATTAAATTTATATATTTAATCACCCTAATGGTACACTAGATATTAATATTTACAGTTATTATTCAGATGTTACAAATATTACAGTCAGATATGCCAATAAAAGGAGGAATGGAATACACAGAATTACATACACATGTGAGCAGTTACCTCAGTGCTGATGGCACCACAAGGGCGGCGTGATGCCAATCTGTTCCTGGGGTAATCTCTGGCTTTGGTGGAATAATAATGCCTCTTCAGAAGAAATACAATATGGAGATGGGGCAGATGATTTTTATATATTATGGGCTGACCCCTGTCTCCACCCATCTCGCACCTCTGGGCTGTCTCACAACTCCCACCCCTCTGGGGGGAGATATGGACACCCAAATTCTATTATCTGCCCTAGGCTTGTCTGTGGGCATCACAGACGGAAGACAATGCTTTCATATTTTCAGTTATGACTTTATCTTTGTCTGGACATGAAAAAAGACTATTCTGAGGACACCCTACTAGCCAATATTAGATTTAGATGGCTTACAGTCATCACACATTCATATAAAATATAAGTCCTATGACCGTCTAGATATGTAGAGTTCATATTTACTTTCAACATCATCATAGGGTGGACGGCTTATGAAATATTAAAAGTTATAACTCGTATGCTCTCAGTCTAGCTGGCTGAAAGGATTTTCCCCTCCACTTTTGATGCAGGGAAATTAGATTTGTCACTTCTCTGCAAATCCCAGCAGGGAGTCATCCCTTGTATAATGGCTGGATACAAAGTGTCATCTAATCTCCATTTCCTAGGAAGCTCCATACACCTAACTAAATGACATGCTGATTAGCATATCACAGGTGAGGAAGAGCCCTTTTGTGTGGCCTATTGGCATCTACCATTTCCCAGAGATGAATTGCCTCTGGCTACCAAGAGTGGGGGCTTGTGAGTGGATCTTGCAACCTCTAAAAACAAAATGGCAGCTGGGAAATATGGCAATACTCCTTACAAATATTGCTTATTCATCACAGGGATGACGGGAGACAGAACACCCCCAGTGTTGGGGTGACGGGAGTCTTGGGATGATGGGAGACGGAAGACAACGGGAGAGAGAAGAAGATGAGAGTCACGGGGACGACGGGAGTGTTGGGATGACGGGAGTCTTGGGATGATGGGAGACAGAAGGTGACGGAAGTCACGGGACAAAGGGAGACAGAGAACAAGGGAGACAGAGGACAAGGGGAGACGGAAGGTGACGGGGTAATGGGACGAAGCGAGACACAAGATAATGGGAGTCATGAGACGAAGAGAGACAGTAGAGAATGGGAGACAGAGGACCAGGGTCAAGGACGAAGGGAGTGGGTAGACGACGAGATATGCAAATGGAGTCCGTGGAGCCTCAATTAAGAGTCTCAAACACAGGACTAGCCAGATATCCCTCCAGGGAAGGACCTAGCCCTGGGGTGGAATCCTTGCGGAGAACACCATAACCACCATATTAAGTGGCCCTTTTAGTCAATATCCCACTCAGTTACGAGTTAAGGATATTAGGGGAATTAACAGAGCCAGGTATCCATCCACAGACAGCTGTTTCAGGGTATTGCCCCTCATCAGTGTGGAGTAGGATTCTGGCTAGGTGGGAGCAATGCCTGGTAGACCAACATCACAAAGCACTCACTGATCTCAGGGAGACCAGTCAAGGAAAACACTGCGGGCAGCCGGCTAAAGCGCTCAAACACAGTGAAATCCATGATGCATTGCACCCTGGGAATATTTGCATATTCAAATTCCAGGAGTCCAGGAGTCTCCTAGAAAATGAACTGCTGTACCCAGGATCAGCACAGCTCGATCCTCCAGGTCCTCTTCACAGTCCTCACAGGAATAGAACTGCTGTACCCAGGATCAGCTCAGCACAGCTCGATCCTCCAGGTCCTCTTCACAGTTTTACAGGAACTGAACTGCTGTACCCAGGATCAGCTCAGCACAGCTCGATCTCCAGGTCCTCTTGACAGTCTCACAGGAATGACTGCTGTACAGGATCAGCTCAGCACAGCTTGATCCTCCAGGTCCTCTTCACAGTCCTCACAGGAACTGAACTGCTGTACCCAGGGAAAGTTCAGCACAGCTTGATCCTCCAGGTCCTCTTCACAGTCCTCTCAGGAACTGAACTGCTGTACCCAGGATCAGTCTCACACAGCTCTATGCCTCCAGGTCCTCTTCACAATCCTCACAGGAACTGAACTGCTGTACCCAGGATCAGCTCGCACACTCGATCCTCTAGGTCTTCTCAGAGTCCTCTAGGAACGAACACTGTACCCAGATCACTAGCAAGCTCGATCCTCAGGTCTATTCCTCCCAGGATGAATACTTACCAGGATCGCTAAGCACAGCTCGATCCTCTAGGTCTTCTTCATAGTCCTCCTAGGAACTGAACTGCTGTACCCAGGATCAGCTAAGCAAAGCTCGATCCTCCAGGTCCTATTCCCAGTCCTCACAGGAACTGAACTGCTGTACCCAGGATCGCTAAGCAAAGCTCGATCCTCCAGGTCTTTCATGTCCTCACAGGAACTGAACTAGCTGTACCCAGGATCAGCTAAGCACAGCTCGATCCTCTAGGTCCTTTTTCATAGTCCTCCTAGGAACTGAACTGCTGTACCCAGGATCAGCTAAGCAAAGCTCGATCCTCCAGGTCCTCTTCACAGTCCTCACAGGAACTGAACTCTGTACCCAGGATCGCTTAGCACAGCTCGATCCTCCAGGTCTTCTTCATCAGTCCTCACTAGGAACTGAACTGCTGTACGCAGGATCAGCTCAGCACAGCTCGATCCTCCAGGTCCTCTTCACAGTCCTCACAGGAACTGAACTGCTGTACCCAGGATCAGCTTCGGACAGCTCGATCCTCCAGGTCCTCTTCACAGTCCTCACTGGAACTGAACTGCTGTACCAGGATCAGCTCCTGCACAGCTCGATCCTCCAGGTCTCACTCTTACACTCAGTCCTCACAGGAACTGAACTCTGTACCCAGGATCAGCTCCGCACAGCTCAATCCTCCAGGTCCTCTTCACAGTCCTCCTAGGAACTGAACTGCTGTACCCAGGATCAGCTCCGACAGCTCGATCCTCCAGGTCCTCTTCACAGTCCTCCTAGGAACTGAACTGCTGTACCCAGGATCAGCTCCGACAGCTCGATCCTCCAGGTCCTCTTCACATTTCCTCTAGGAACTGAACTGCTGTACCCAGGATCAGCTCCGCACAGCTCGAATCCTCCAGGTCTCTTCACAGTCCTCCTAGGAACTGAACTGCTGTACCCAGGATCAGCTCGGCACAGCTCGATCCTCCAGGTCCTCTTCACAGTCCTCCTAGGAACTGAACTGCTGTACCAGGATCAGCTCCGACAGCTCGATCCTCCAGGTCCTCTTCACAGTCCTCCTAGGAACTGAACTGCTGTACCCAGGATCAGCTCAGCACAGCTCGATCCTCCAGGTCTCTTCACAGTCCTCACAGGAACTGAACTGCTGTACCCAGGATCAGCTCAGCACAGCTCGATCCTCCAGGTCCTCTTCACAGTCCTCCAGGAACTGAACTGCTGTACCAGGATCAGCTCTGACAGCTCGATCCTCCAGGTCCTCTTCACAGTCCTCACAGGAACTGAACTGCTGTACCCAGGATCAGCTCAGCACAGCTCGATCCTCAGGTCCTCTTCACAGTCCTCACAGGAACTGAACTCTGTACCCAGGATCAGCTCAGCACAGCTCGATCCTCCAGGTCCTCTTCACAGTCCTCACAGGAACTGAACTACTGTACCCAGGATCAGCTCGACAGCTCGATCCTCCAGGTCCTCTTCAGTCCTCTAGGAACTGAACTGCTGTACCCAGGATCAGCTTCGGACAGCTCGATCCTCCAGGTCCTCTTCACAGTCCTCTAGGAACTGAACTGCTGTACCCAGGATCAGCTCCGGACAGCTCGATCCTCCAGGTCCTCTTCACTAGTCCTCCTAGGAACTGAACTGACTGTACCCAGGATCAGCTCCGACAGCTCGATCCTCCAGGTCCTCTTCACAGTCCTCCAGGAACTGAACTGCTGTACCCAGGATCAGCTCGCACAGCTCGATCCTCCAGGTCCTCTTCACAGTCCTCACAGGAACTGAACTGCTGTACCCAGGATCAGCTCAGCACAGCTCGATCCTCAGGTCCTCTTCACAGTCCTCACAGGAACTGAATGCTGTACCCAGGATCAGCTCAGCACAGCTCGATCCTCCAGGTCCTCTTCACAGTCCTCACAGGAACTGAACTACTGTACCCAGGATCAGCTCGGACAGCTCGATCCTCCAGGTCCTCTTCACAGTCCTCCTAGGAACTGAACTGCTGTACCCAGGATCAGCTCGACAGCTCGATCCTCCAGGTCCTCTTCACAGTCCTCCTAGGAACTGAACTGCTGTACCCAGGATCAGCTCCGGACAGCTCGATCCTCCAGGTCCTCTTCATCAGTCCTCCTAGGAACTGAACTGCTGTACCCAGGATCAGCTCGCACAGCTCGATCCTCCAGGTCCTCTTCACAGTCCTCACAGGAACTGAACTGCTGTACCCAGGATCAGCTCAGCACAGCTCGATCCTCCAGGTCCTCTTCACAGTCCTCCAGGAACTGAACTGCTGTACCCAGGATCAGCTCAGCACAGCTCGATCCTCCAGGTCCTCTTCACAGTCCTCACAGGAACTGAACTGCTGTACCCAGGATCAGCTCAGCACAGCTCGATCCTCCAGGTCCTCTTCACAGTCCTCACAGGAACTGAACTGCTATACCCAGGATCAGCTCAGCACAGCTCGATCCTCCAGGTCCTCTTCACAGTCCTCACAGGAACTGAACTGCTATACCCAGGATCAGCTCAGCACAGCTCGATCCTCCAGGTCCTCTTCACAGTCCTCACAGGAACTGAACTGCTATACCCAGGATCAGCTCAGCACAGCTCGATCCTCCAACTCCTCTTCACAGTCCTCCTAGGAACTGAACTGCTGTACCCAGGATCAGCTCCGGACAGCTCGATCCTCCAGGTCCTCTTCACAGTCCTCAAAGGAACTGAACAGCTGTACCCAGGATCAGCTCCGGACAGCTCGATCCTCCAGGTCCTCTTCACAGTCCTTACAGGAACTGAACTACTGTACCCAGGATTAGCTCCGCACAGCTTGATCCTCCAGGTCCTCTTCACAGTCCTCCTAGGAACTGAAATGCTGTACCCAGGATCAGCTCCGGACAGCTCGATCCTCCAGGTCCTCTTCACAGTCCTCCTAGGAACTGAACTGCTGTACCCAGGATCAGCTCCGCACAGCTCCATCCTCCAGGTCCTCTTCACAGTCCTCACAGGAACTGAACTGCTGTACCAAGGATCAGCTCAGCACAGCTTGATCCTCCAGGTCCTCTTCACAGTCCTTACAGAAACTGAACTGCTGTACCAAGGATCAGCTCAGCACATCTCGATCCTCCAGGTTCTCTTCACAGTCCTCCTAGGAACTGAACTGCTGTACCCAAGATCATCTCTGCACAGCTCGATCCTCCAGGTCCTCTTCACAGTCCTCACAGGAACTGAACTGCTGTACCCAGGATCAACTCAGCAAAGTTCGATCCTCCAGGTCCTCTTTACAGTCCTCACAGGAACTGAACTGCTGTACCCAGGATCAGCTCAGCACAGCTCAGCTCGATCCTCCAGGTCCTATTACCAGTCCTCAGAGGAACTGAAGTACTGTACCCAGGATCAGCTAAGCAAAGCTCGATCCTCCAGGTCCTCTTCACAGTCCTCACAGGAACTGAACTGCTGTACCCAGGATCAGCTCAGCACAGCTCGATCCTCCAGGTCCTCTTCACAGTCCTCACTGGAACTGAACTGCTGTACCCAGGATCAGCTCCGGACAGCTCGATCCTCCAGGTCCTCTTCACAGTCCTCACAGGAATTGAACTGCTGTACTCAGGATCAGCTTAGCACAGCTCGATCCTCCAGGTCCTCTTCACAGTCCTCCTAGGAACTGAACTACTGTACTCAGGATCAGCTCAGTACAGCTCGATCCTCCAGGTCCTCTTCACAGTCCTCACTGGAACTGAACTGCTGTACCCAGGATCAGCTCCGGACAGCTCGATCCTCCAGGTCCTCTTCACAGTCCTCACAGGAATTGAACTGCTGTACTCAGGATCAGTTTAGCACAGATCGATCCTCCAGGTCCTCTTCACAGTCCTCCTAGGAACTGAACTGCTGTACCCAGGATCAGCTCAGCACAGCTCGATCCTCCAGGTCCTCTTCACAGTCCTCCTAGGAACTGAACTTCTGTACCCAGGATCAGCTCCACACAGCTCGATGCTCCAGGTCCTCTTCACAGTCCTCACAGGAACTGGACTGCTGTACCCAGGATCAGTTCAGCACAGCTCGATCCTCCAGGTCCGCTTCACAGTCCTCACAGGAATTGAACTGCTGTACCCAGGATCAGTTCAGCACAGCTCGATTCTCCAGGTCCTCTTCACAGTCCTCCTAGGAACTGAACTGCTCTACCCAGGATCAGCTCAGCACAGCTCGATCCTCCAGATACTCTTCACAATCCTCACAGGAACTGAACTAACTGACTCGCCCCAGACCAGAATTTATAGGGGAGCTCACCCTGATCCTGGGCTTGATCTTCCCTTCTGGCCTGGAGGTGTTGTGTGTGTGTGTGTGCGGTTCTCCTGCCTGATGAGAAGACCCTTCTGTTGCTCTCGGTGTGACACATCCACTCGGGGGCAATGAGGACACAGTGGCACTAAGACCCTGGCGTGCCACAATCAGAAAAAAATGGGATGAGTGGCAACACAGGACAACAAACAAGAGAGGACTCCTAGTGTACAGCTCTATATTTATTGTTTAATAAATTCTCATTTTCCAGTCACCTCCAGAGCTGCAGTCACATTGTGTCTTATCCTCCAGTCACCTCCAGAGCTGCAGTCGCTATTCTTCTGTTACATCGTATCTTATCCTCCAGTCACCTCCAGAGCTGCAGTCACTATTCTGCTGTTACATCGTGTCTTATCCTCCAGTCACCTCCAGAGCTGCACTCACTATACTGCTGTTACACCATGTCTTATCCTCCAGTCACCTCCAGAGCTGCAGTCACTATTCTGCTGTTACATCGTGTCTTATCCTCCAGTCACCTCCAGAGCTGCAGTCACTATTCTGCTGTTACATCGTGTCTTATCCTCCAGTCACCTCCAGAGCTGCACTCACTATTCTGCTGTTACATAGTGTCTTATCCTCGAGTCACCTCCAGAGCTGCAGTCACTATTCTGCTGTTACACCATGTCTTATCCTCCAGTCACCTCCAGAGCTGCAGTCACTATTCTGCTGCTGGCATCAGTCCTCTGCTCTGTTCGCGGTTCTCGCATTCTGTAGATGCAGCAGGAGGATCAGGATGAAGAATAAAAACGCCATTCATACACAGGAGAAACAAAAGGGCATGAAAACCTGTGAGTGCGCCCTCTGCCTGGGAGAAGAGAGAATGGCAGGAGCTGTCCAGTGCTGAGCACAGACCCTGTATACAGAGCCTCCGCTCCTGTATACAGAGCCCCCTTCCCTGTATACAGAGCCCCCTCCCCAGTATACAGATCCCCCTCCCCTGTATACAGGGCCCCCCCTCCCCTGTATACAGAGCCCCCTCCCCTGTATACAGAGCCCCTCCCCAGTATACAGAGCCCCCTCTCCTGTATACAGATCCCCCTCCCCTGTATACAGAGCCCCCCCTCCCCTGTATACAGAGCCCCCCCTCCCCTGTATACAGAGCCCCCTCCCCAGTATACAGAGCCCCCTCCCCTGTATACAGAGCACCCTCTCCTGTATACAGAGCCCCCTCTGCTATATAAGAAGCCCCCTCCCCAGCATAAAGTGCCCCCTCCTCTGTATACAGAGCCCCCTCCCCTGTATACAGAGCACCCTCTCCTGTATACATAGCCCCCTTCCCTGTATACAGAGCCCCCTCCCCTGTATACAGAGCCCCCTCACCAGTATACAGCGCCCCTCCCCTGTATACAGAGCCCCCTCTCCTGTATACATAGCCCCCTCCCCAGCATAAAGTGCCCCCTCCCCTGTATACAGAGCCTCCACTCCTGTATACAGAGCCCCCTCTCCTGTATACAGAGCCCCCTCCCCTGTATACAGAGCCCCCTCCCCTGTATACAGAGCCCCCACCCAGTATACAGAGCCCCCTCCCCTGCATACAGAGCCCCCTCCCCTGTATACAGAACCCCCTCCCCAGTATACAGAGCCCCCGCCCCAGTATACAGAGCCCCCTCCCCTGTATACAGAGCCCCCTCACCTGTATACAGAGTCCCCTCCCCTGTATACAGAGCCCCCTCCCCTGTATACAGAGCCTCCACTCCTGTATACAGAGCCCCCTCCCCAGTATACAGAGCCCTCTCCCCTGTATACAGAGCCCCCTCCCCAGTATACAGAGCCCCCTCCCCAGTATTCAGAGCCCCCCCCAGTATACAGAGCCTCCACTCCTGTATACAGAGCCCCTCCCCTGTATACAGAGCCCCCTCCCCTGTATACAGAGCCCCCTCCCCAGTATACAGAGCCCCTCCCCTGTATACAGAGCCCCCTCCCCTGTATACAGCGCCCCCTCCCCTGTATACAGCGCCCCCTCCCCAGTATACAGAGCCCCCTCCCTGTATACAGAGCCCCCCCCCTGTATATAGAGCCCCCTCCCCAGTATACAGAGCCCCCTCCCCAGTATACAGAGCCTCCTCCCCTGTATACAGAGCCCCCTCCCCTGTATACAGAGCCCCCTCCCCTGTATACAGAGCCCCCTCCCCTGTATACAGAGCCCCCTCCCCAGTATACACAGCCCCCTCCCCTGTATACAGAGCCCCCTCCCCTGTATACAGAGCCCCCTCCCCTGTATACAGAGGCCCCTCCCCTGTATACAGAGCCCCCTCCACTGTATACAGAGCCCCCTCCCAGTATACACAGCCCCCTCCCCTGAATACAGAGCCCCCTCCCCTGTATACAGAGCCCCCTCCCCTGTATACAGAGCCTCCTCCCCTGTATACAGAGACCCCTCCCCTGTATACAGAGGCCCCTCCCCTGTATACAGAGCCCCCTCCACTGTATACAGAGCCCCCTCCCCAGTATACACAGCCCCCTCCCCTGAATACAGAGCCCCCTCCCCTGTATACAGCACACCCTCTCCTGTATACAGCGCCCCCTCCCCTGTATACAGAGCCCCCTCCCCTGTATACAGCACACCCTCTCCTGTATACAGCGCCCCCTCCCCTGTATACAGAGCCCCCTCCCCTGTATACAGCACACCCTCTCCTGTATACAGAGCCCCCTCCCCTGTATACAGAGCCCCCTCCCCTGTATACAGCACACCCTCTCCTGTATACAGAGCCTCCTCCCCTGTATACAGAGCCTCCTCCCCTGTATACAGAGCCCCCTCCCCTGTATACAGAGCCCCCTCCCCTGTATACAGAGCCCCCTCCCCTGTATACAGAGCCCCCCCCCTGTATAAAGAGCCCCCTCCCCAGTATACACAGCCCCCTCCCCTGAATACAGAGCCCCCTTCCCTGTATACAGAGCCCCCTCCCTGTATACAGAGCCCCCTCCCCTGTATACAGCACACCCTCTCCTGTATACAGAGCCCCCTCCCCAGTATACACAGCCCCCTCCCCTGAATACAGAGCCCCCTTCCCTGTATACAGAGCCCCCTCCCCTGTATACAGAGCCCCCTCCCCTGTATACAGCACACCCTCTCCTGTATACAGAGCCCCCTCCACTGTATACAGAGCCCCCTCCCCAGTATACAGAGCCCCCTCCCCTGTATACAGAGCCCCCTCCCCAGTATACAGAGCCCCCTCCCCTGTATACAGAGCCCCCTCCCTGTATACAGCTTCCCATTGTCTGATTCCTCTGCCCTGTATTGGAGGAGGGGCCTGGCTGGAGGAGGCAGCAGTATAACCCTCACTCTCCGCCTGCTGTCAGCAGAAGCCATCACTGCTGCTCCAAACAAGAGGCAGACGGGACCCAGAACCAACACCAGCCGGACCCACCACCAAGACCCCCACCAGCCGGACCCACCACCAAGACCCCCACCAGCCGGACCACCACCAAGACCCCCACCAGCCGGACCCACCACCAAGCCCCCCACCAGCCAAACTCATCACCAAGACCCCCACCAGCCAAACTCATCACCAAGACCCTCACCAGCAGGACCACCACCAAGACCCCCACCAGCCAAACTCATCACCAAGACCCCCACCAGCAGGACACACCAACCAAGACCACCCAACCACAGCAGGACCACCACCAAACCCCCACCAGCTGGACCCACCACCAAGACCCCCACCAGCAGGACCACCACACCAAGACCCCACCAGCCCAAAACTCATCACCAAGACCCCCACCAGCAGGACCACCACCAAGACCCCCACCAGCAGGACCACACCAAGACCCCCACCAGCAGGACCACCACCAAGACCCCCCACCAGCCAAACTCATCACCAAGACCCCCAACCAGCGGGCCACCACCAAGACCCCCACCCACCAAACCCACCAAGACCCACCACCACAGGACCCACCACCAAGACCCCACCAGCCGGACCCACCACCGACACCCACCGCCAGACCCTCCACCAAGCCCCACCACCGGACCCACCACCAAGACCCCCACCAGCCGGACACCACCCACCCAAGACCCCACCAGCAGACCCTCCACCAAGACCCCCACCAGCCGGACCACCACCAGACCCCACCAGCCGGACCTCACACAAGACCCCCACACCAGCCGGACCCACCACCAAGACCCCCACCAGCTGGACCCCCCAACCCCCACCAGAGACCCACCACCAGCCACAGTGGACCCACCACCAAGACCCCCACCAGCCGGACCCACCACCAAGACCCCACCAGCCGGACCCCACCAAGACCCCACCAGCGACCCCACCAAGACCCCCACCAGCCTGGACCCTCCACCAAGACCCCACCAGCCGGACCCCCACCAAGACCCCCACCAGCGGACCTACCACCAAGACCCCCACCAGCGGACCCATCCACCAAGACCCCCACCAGCCTGGACCCTCCACCAAGACCCACCAGCGGACCCACCACCAAGACCCCACAGCTGGACCCTCACCAAGACCCCCACCAGCCGGACCTACACCAAGACCCCACCCTGGACCCTCACCAAAGACCCACAGCCGGACCCTACCACCAAGACCCCACCAGCGGACCTCCAGCCCACAGGACCTCACCATAGACCCCTTGGACCTTACGGACAGGTGACTACAATCTATTACTCCCTGTTATCAGCCATTACTGGAGGAGGACCTGTAGGACAGGTGACTACAATCTATTACTCCTGTTATCAGCCATTACTGGAGGAGACTGTAGGACAGGTGACTCAATCTATTACTCCCTGTTATCAGCCATTACTGAGGAGGAGACTGTAGGACAGGTGACTACAATCTATTACTCCCTGTTATCAGCCATTACTGGAGGAGGAGACTGTAGGACAGGTGACTACAATCTATTACTCCCTGTTATCAGCCATTACTGGAGGAGGAGACTGTAGGACAGGTGACTACAATCTATTACTCTCCTGTTATCAGCCATTACTGGAGGAGGAGACTGTAGGACAGGTGACTACAATCTATTACTCCCTGTTATCAGCCATTACTGGGGAGGAGACTGTAGGACAGGTGACTACAATCTATTACTCCCTGTTATCAGCCATTACTGGAGGAGGAGGAGACTGTAGGACAGGTGACTGAATCTATTACTCCCTGTTATCAGCCATTACTGGGGGAGGAGACTGTAGGACAGGTGACTACAATCTATTACTCCCTGTTATCAGCCATTACTGGAGGAGGAGGAGACTGTAGGACAGGTGACTTAATCTATTACTCCCTGTTATCAGCCATTACTGGGGGAGGAGACTGTAGGACAGGTGACTACAATCTATTACTCCCTGTTATCAGCCATTACTGGAGGAGGAGAACTGTAGGACAGGTGACTACAATCTATTACTCCCTGTTATCAGCCATTACTGGGGAGGAGACTGTAGGACAGGTGACCACAATCTATTACTCCCTGTTATCAGCCATTACTGGGGAGGAGACTGTAGGACAGGTGACTATAATCTATTACTCCCTGTTATCAGCCATTACTGAGGAGACTGTAGGACAGGTGACTACAATCTATTACTCCCTGTTATCAGCCATTACGGGGGAGGAGACTGTAGGACAGGTGACTACAATCTATTACTCCCTGTTATCAGCCATTACTGAAGGAGACTGTAGGACAGGTGACTACAATCTATTACTCCCTGTTATCAGCCATTACTGAGGAGGAACTGTAGGACAGGTGACTACAATCTATTACTCCCTGTTATCAGCCATTACTGAAGGAGACTGTAGGACAGGTGACTACAATCTATTACTCCCTGTTATCAGCCATTCCTGAAGGAGACTGTAGGACAGGTGACTACAATCTATTACTCCCTGTTATCAGCCATTACTGGGAAGGAGACTGTAGGACAGGTGACTACAATCTATTACTCCCTGTTATCAGCCATTACTGGGGAGGAGACTGTAGGACAGGTGACTACAATCTATTACTCCCTGTTATCAGCCATTACTGGGGGAGGAGACTGTAGGACAGGTGACTCAATCTATTACTCCCTGTTATCAGCCATTACTGGGGGAGGAGACTGTAGGACAGGTGACTACAATCTATTACTCCCTGTTATCAGCCATTACTGGAGGAGGAGACTGTAGGACAGGGACTACAATCTATTACTCCCTGTTATAGCCATTACTGGAGGAGACTGTAGGAGAGGTGACTACAATCTATTCTCCGTTACATTACTTATACTATTCTCCTGTTATTACATTACTGAGCACGTAGATGACTACTCTATACTCCTGTATCAGCATAGAGAGAGACTGTAGGACAGGTGACTACAATCTATTACTCCCTGTTATCAGCCATTACTGGAGGAGGAGACTGTAGGACAGGTGACTACAATCTATTACTCCCTGTTATCAGCCATTACTGGAGGAGGAGGAGACTGTAGGACAGGTGACTACAATCTATTACTCCCTGTTATCAGCCATTACTGGAGGAGGAGGAGACTGTAGGACAGGTGACTACAATCTATTACTCCCTGTTATTAGCCATTACTGGGGGAGGAGACTGTAGGACAGGTGACTACAATCTATTACTCCCTGTTATCAGCCATTACTGGAGGAGGAGACTGTAGGACAGGTGACTACAATCTATTACTCCCTGTTATCAGCCATTACTGGGGAGGAGACTGTAGGACAGGTGACTACAATCTATTACTCCCTGTTATCAGCCATTACTGGGGAGGAGGAGACTGTAGGACAGGTGACTACAATCTATTACTCCCTGTTATCAGCCATTACTGGAGGAGGAGACTGTAGGACAAGGGACTACAATCTATTACTCCCTGTTATCAGCCATTACTGGGGGAGGAGACTGTAGGACAGGATAATCTCCTTTTGTTGTACAGCTTTTCTTGCTTCTACAGACAGAAGTTTAAAGGGGATCCTGTCGCCTCTAGAACGCCTCCTAAACTAGCAAAACCTGTCCCTGCAGCATCCTATCACTAATCTCACACTCCTTTTGTCTCCTAAAAGCTTCCTGTGAATGTGGAGATAAACGTTTTAATACTCTTTAGTGATTATAATTAGCAGGGTCCATATTCTTTAGTCACCAGGGCGGGCTGTTTTGCAGCTCCAGGATCCACCCTGTCTCTGTGTGTTCTGCTGTGATGTGCAGGCTTTACCCTCCCCCTCTCTATCACTCACTGAATGCAAATCATTAGTCCTGCCTTCAGTTTCAGTTTCACAGCAGCACAGACAGAGAGAGGGTGGATCCTGGAGGCTGCAAAACAGCACCCCCTGGTGACTAAAGAATATAGCCCGTGCTAATTATAATCACTAATGAGGGAGTATTAAAACGTTTATCTCCACATTCACAGGATGCTTTTAGGAGACAAAAGGAGTGTGAGATTAGTGATAGGATGCTGCAGGGACATGATTTGGTAGCTTAGGAGGCGTTTGCGGTGACAGGATCCCTTTAATCCCTGCTCCCCTTTTCCAACACACCCAGAATCAGTTTGTTGTGTTCACACAAAGGAAAAGGTGAAATAATACCGAGCAGCAAAGAACCGAACATTCCACTATAACCCGACATCTCCTGTATATAATCATATATAATTGTGTCACCCCCGGCTGTGTGGTGTGGCTGCGTCCCCCTGGCTGTGTGGTGTGGCTGCATCTCCCTGGCTGTGTGGTGTGGCTGTGTCCCCCCAGATGTGTGGTGTGGCTGCATCTCCCTGGCTGTGTGGTGTGGCTGCGTCCCCCTGGCTGTGTGGTGCAGCTGCGTCCCCCTGGCTGTGTGGTGTGGCTGCGTCCCCCCGGCTGTGTGGTGTGGCTGTGTCCCCCCAGATGTGTGGTGTGGCTGCATCTCCCTGTCTGTGTGGTGTGGCTGCGTCCCCCCGGCTGTGTGGTGTGGCTGCGTCCCCCCGGCTGTGTGGTGTGGCTGCATCTCCCTGGCTGTGTGGTGTGGCTGCATCTCCCTGTCTGTGTTGTGTGGCTGCGTCCCCTCGGCTGTGTGTTATGGCTGCGTCCCCCCGGCTGTGTGGTGTGGCTGCATCTCCCTGGCTGTGTGGTGTGGCTGCGTCCCCCCGGCTGTGTGGTGTGGCTGCGTCCCCCCGGCTGTGTGGTGTGGCTACATCTCCATGGCTGTGTGCTGTGACTGCGTCCCCCCGGCTGTGTGCTGTGACTGCGTCCCCCCGGCTGTGTGGTGTGGCTACATCTCCATGGCTGTGTGCTGTGACTGCGTCCCCCCGGCTGTGTGGTGTGACTGCGTCCCCCCGGCTGTGTAGTGTGACTGCGTCCCCCCGGCTGTGTGGTGTGACTGCGTCCCCCCGGCTGTGTGGTTTGGCTGCGTCCCCCTGGCTCTGTGGTGTGGCTGCGTCCCCCTGGCTCTGTGCTGTGACTGCGTCCCCCTGGCTGTGTGCTGTGACTGCGTCCCCCTGGCTGTGTGGTGTGGCTGCGTCCCCCCGGCTGTGTGGTGTGGCTGCGTCCCCCCGGCTGTGTGGTGTGGCTACATCTCCATGGCTGTGTGCTGTGACTGCGTCCCCCCGGCTGTGTGGTGTGACTGCGTCCCCCCGGCTGTGTGGTGTGACTGCGTCCCCCCGGCTGTGTGGTGTGACTGCGTCCCCCCGGCTGTGTGGTTTGGCTGCGTCCCCCTGGCTGTGTGGTGTGACTGCGTCCCCCCGGCGTGTGTGCTGTGACTGCGTCCCCCCGGCTGTGTGGTGTGGCTACATCTCCATGGCTGTGTGCTGTGACTGCGTCCCCCGGCTGTGTGGTGTGACTGCGTCCCCCCGGCTGTGTGGTGTGACTGCGTCCCCCCGGCTGTGTGGTGTGACTGCGTCCCCCGGCTGTGTGGTTTGGCTGCGTCCCCCTGGCTCTGTGGTGTGGCTGCGTCCCCCTGGCTCTGTGCTGTGACTGCGTCCCCCTGGCTGTGTGCTGTGACTGCGTCCCCCTGGCTGTGTGGTGTGGCTGCGTCCCCCCGGCTGTGTGGTGTGGCTGCGTCCCCCCGGCTGTGTGGTGTGGCTACATCTCCATGGCTGTGTGCTGTGACTGCGTCCCCCCGGCTGTGTGCTGTGACTGCGTCCCCCCGGCTGTGTGGTGTGGCTACATCTCCATGGCTGTGTGCTGTGACTGCGTCCCCCCGGCTGTGTGGTGTGACTGCGTCCCCCCGGCTGTGTGGTGTGACTGCGTCCCCCCGGCTGTGTGGTGTGACTGCGTCCCCCCGGCTGTGTGGTTTGGCTGCGTCCCCCTGGCTCTGTGGTGTAGCTGCGTCCCCCTGGCTCTGTGTTGTGACTGCGTCCCCCTGGCTGTGTGGTGTGGCTGCGTCCCCCCGGCTGTGTGGTGTGACTGCGTCCCCCCGGCTGTGTGGTGTGGCTGCGTCCCCCCGGCTGTGTGGTGTGACTGCGTCCCCCCGGCTGTGTGCTGTGACTGCGTCCCCCTGGCTCTGTGGTGTGGCTGCGTCCCCCTGGCTCTGTGTTGTGACTGCATCCCCCTGGCTGTGTGGTGTGGCTGCGTCCCCCCGGCTGTGTGGTGTGACTGCGTCCCCCCGGCTGTGTGCTGTGACTGCGTCCCCCCGGCTGTGTGGTGTGACTGCGTCCCCCTGGCTGTGTGCTGTGACTGCGTCCCCCTGGCTGTGTGGTGTGGCTGCGTCCCCCCGGCTGTGTGGTGTGGCTGCGTCCCCCCGGCAGTGTGGTGTGGCTACATCTCCATGGCTGTGTGCTGTGACTGCGTCCCCCCGGCTGTGTGCTGTGACTGCGTCCCCCCGGCTGTGTGGTGTGGCTACATCTCCATGGCTGTGTGCTGTGACTGCGTCCCCCCGGCTGTGTGGTGTGTGACTGCGTCCCCCCGGCTGTGTGGTGTGACTGCGTCCCCCTGGCTGTGTGGTGTGACTGCGTCCCCCCGGCTGTGTGGTTTGGCTGCGTCCCCCTGGCTCTGTGGTGTGGCTACATCTCCATGGCTGTGTGCTGTGACTGCGTCCCCCCGGCTGTGTGGTGTGGCTACATCTCCATGGCTGTGTGGTGTGACTGCGTCCCCCCGGCTGTGTGGTGTGACTGCGTCCCCCCGGCTGTGTGGTGTGACTGCGTCCCCCCGGCTGTGTGGTTTGGCTGCGTCCCCCTGGCTCTGTGGTGTGGCTGCGTCCCCCTGGCTCTGTGTTGTGACTGCTTCCCCCTGGCTGTGTGGTGTGGCTGCGTCCCCCCGGCTGTGTGGTGTGACTGCGTCCCCCCGGCTGTGTGCTGTGACTGCGTCCCCCGCGGCTGTGTGGTGTGGCTGCGTCCCCCGCGGCTGTGTGGTGTGGCTGCGTCCCCCCGGCTGTGTGGTGTGGCTGCGTCCCCCCGGCTGTGTGGTGTGACTGCGTCCCCCCGGCTGTGTGGTTTGGCTGCGTCCCCCTGGCTCTGTGGTGTGGCTGCGTCCCCCTAGCTCTGTGTTGTGACTGCGTCCCCCTGGCTGTGTGGTGTGGCTGCGTCCCCCTGGCTGTGTGGTGTGGCTGCGTCCCCCCGGCTGTGTGGTGTGGCTGCGTCCCCCCGGCTGTGTGGTGTGGCTGCGTCCCCCCGGCTGTGTGCTGTGGCTGCGTCCCCCCGGCTGTGTGGTGTGGCTGCGTCCCCCGCGGCTGTGTGGTGTGGCTGCGTCCCCCCGGCTGTGTGCTGTGACTGCGTCCCCCTGGCTGTGTGGTGTGGCTGCGTCCCCCGCGGCTGTGTGGTGTGGCTGCGTCCCCCGGCTGGTGTGGTGTGGCTGCGTCCCCTGGCTGTGTGTTATGGCTGCGTCCCTCCGGCTATGTGGTGTGGCTGCGTCCCCCTGGCTGTGTGGTGTGGCTGCGTCCCCCTGGCTGTGTGGTGTGGCTGCGTCCCCCCGGTTGTGTGGTGTGGCTGCGTCCCCCTGGCTGTGTGTTATGGCTGCGTCCCCTGGCTGTGTGTTATGGCTGCGTCCCTCCGGCTATGTGGTGTGGCTGTATTACTTGTCCCCCTATTCTCAGCAGTGATGTGGCTGTGTCCCCCTATTCTCAGCAGTAATGTGCCCCTCTCCCCTTGTCTTGCAGGTCCCTCTTGTTCTCTGGGATGGGGGTCTGCAGCAGGAAAGCCTGACCCTCCTCAGCAGTGTGTTTGCAGTCTGCTCTCTGGGGCTCCTGGGGGTTGCGGTCAGCACTGATTACTGGCTCTACCTGGAGGAGGGGGTCGTCCTGCCCCAAAACCAGACCACCGAGCTCAAGATGTCACTGCACTCCGGGCTGTGGAGGATCTGCTTCATTACAGGTAGGACCTTCATGGGCTGCTTAGCATGATGACATCACACCTGTATCTAGTGACATCACACCCTGTATATAGTGACATTACACCCTGTATATAGTGACATCACACTCTGTATATAGTGACATCACACCCTGTATATAGTGACATCACTCTCTGTATATAGTGACATCACACTCTGTATATAGTGACATCACACTCTGTATATAGTGACATCACACTCTGTATATAGTGACATCACACTCTGTATATAGTGACATCACACCCTATATACAGTATAGTGTCATCACACCCTATATATAGTGACATTACACCCTGTATATAGTGACACCACACTCTGTATATAGTGACATCACACTCTGTATATAGTGACACCACACTCTGTATATAGTGACATCACACTCTGTATATAGTGACATTACACCCTGTATATAGTGACACCACACTCTGTATATAGTGAGATCACTGCAGTACCCTCTTCCTCTGATTCCGTCTTGCAGGTGAGGAGCAGGGCCGCTGCTTCACCATAGAGTATGTGATGCCCATGAATGTCCAGATGACCTCAGAGTCCACCGTCAGCGTCCTGAGTAAGTGATGCCTGCAACTCCAGGGGGTAGGGGCACTGATACTGGCTCACCGGGGGCAAAGGGGCACCAATACCGGGTCACCGGGGGCAACGAGGCACTAATACCGGGTCAACAGGGGCAAAACGGCACCAATACTGGGGCAAAAGGGCACCGATACTGGCTCACCAGGGCAAAAGGGAACCAATACTGGGTCAATAGGTAAAAGAGGAACCAATAATGGGTCACCGGGTCAAAGGGGCACCAATACTGGGTCACCAGGTCAAAATGGCATCTGTAAGGAATAAAGCAATATTCCTACAAGTAGCCATCTTGTTCAGATACCACCATACCTCACTCCAATATGATATAGCTTTTGGCCTGAGGCTAGTCATCTCTTGGAATGGGAATATATTAATTAACCTGAGGAAATTGTCTTTGGCACCACAATAGAGCTCCTATGAAATGGAGATTAGGTGACAATGAAATCTTGGTGCTGAGAGTATAACCCTTAATATCTCATGAGCCGTCGCTCCTATAAAAATGTCAAGTATAAATATTGCATCCAGAGATTCAGACGATCCAAGCACATATTTTATATAAGTGTGGGATCTGTGTAGGTACCCTAAACTTGAGTTTGGCCAGTAAGATACCAGCAGAGTAGTCATATCTTTGCAAAGCTAAAATCATAGCCGAAAAAATGAGATCATTGTCTTCCGCCTATGACCTTCCCAGGCAAAGTTATGGCCAATAATAACTTTTGTATATCTCATATCTCAACTCAGGCGGGTGGAAGCTATAGGACATCCCAGAGGCAGGGGATGGGTGTGAGATGGGAAGGCCCCTTAGGGTACTTTTACACGTCGCAACATTGCATGCAATGTCACTGGCAATTTGCTGATTGCAGTGAAATCATGGACACATTGTTACATTTGTACACAGCAACAAGATAGAACAATGTGTCCATGATTTCACTGCAACCAGCAAATTGCAAGTGAAATTGCATGCAATTTTGCGACGTGTAACGGTACCCTTATTGTATAAAAATGTCCCATCTCTTCTCCATCTTGGTATTAGTCTGAAGGACTTAATTTCATCAAAGCCAGCATATACCCTGTAACCGGGTGGGGTGAGAGCGGGCTGTGTGGGGTGAGAGCAGGGTTAGATCAGAGTGAGAGCAGGCTGTGTGGGGTGAGAGTGAGCTGTGTGGGGTGAGAGTGGGCTGGATTCAGTGACAGCAGGCTCTGTGGGGTGAGACCGAGGTGAGAGCGGGCTGTGTGGGGTGAGAGCGGGCTGTGTGGGGTGAGAGCGGGCTGTGTGGGGTGAAAGTGGGCTGTGTGGGGTGAAAGTGGGCTGTGTGGGGTGAAAGCGGGCTGTGTGGGGTGAAAGCGGGCTGTGTGGGGTGAGAGCAGGCTGTGTGGGGTGAGAGCGGGCTGAGAATGGGGTGAGAGCGGGCTGAGAATGGGGTGAGAGCGGGCTGAGAATGGGGTGAGAGCGGGTTGAGAACGGTGTGAGAGCGGGCTGAGAACGGGGTGAGAGCGGGCTGAGAATGGGGTGAGAGCGGGCTGAGAATGGGGCGAGAGCGGGCTGAGAATGGGGTGAGAGCGGGCTGAGAATGGGGTGAGAGCGGGCTGAGAATGGGGTGAGAGCGGGCTGAGAATGGGGTGAGAGCGGGCTGAGAATGGGGTGAGAGCGGGCTGAGAATGGGGTGAGAGCGGGCTAAGAATGGGGTGAGAGCGGGCTGAGAACGGAAGAGAAACCAACCCAGGTAGCGTGTAATGTTACATGAGCAGATGGACGTGGGGAATCGTGATAGAGAATAAGAGCAACTCAAGATTAATTTATATATTTAATCGCACACTAGATATTAATATTTACAGGTATTATTAGATATTACAATTAGTCAGTTATGCAAATAAAACATAACTGGGATACACACAGAATTACACACACATGTGATCAGTTACCTTAATGCTGATGGCACCACAGGGGGCAGCGTGGAGCCGCCCGGGACCTAGGTATACTCTGGCTACATGTAATTATGTCTCCTCAGAAGAAAGAATTCCGCAGTTCCGGGCACACTTATACTGTATGAAGCCGGCCCCTCTCCTGCCCAGGGGTGTCCTGAAGTTCCCACCTCCGGGTTGTGATATGATTTATTGAAGAGCTATTATGGGTCATAATTTTGCCTGGGAGCATCATAAGTGGAAGATTATGCTCTGCTCCTATTTTTGGTTATGATTTTAAGTTTCCGATGGTGGGACACATGACCACCCTGCAGGTATCCTACTGACCTATATCAACTTTGGGGCACTTATGAATGTATTATGTAAAAATGTGTGCTAAGATCGTCTACATCTCTAGATGCCATATTTATGCTCGTCATATTTAGAGGAGTGAAGGGTTGTGAAATATTAGGAGTTAGTCCTCATCTCCTGCCTGGGCTTCCTTTCAATCTGCAGGCAGAGAGAATTAGTTTTCACACTTCTGTGTCACTTACCTCTATCCCTTAGGGTCCCGTCACACGTAGCGACGCACCAGTGATCCCGACAGCGATACGACCTGGCCAGGATCGCTGGATCGTCGCTACGTGGTCGCTGGTGAGATGTCAGTCAGATCTCACCAGCAACGCAGGAACGATCCGGAATGATCCAGAGGTCATTGGGAATGTGTCAGTCCCGGGTGTAATATTGAGATCGCTGGTTGCTGTCCCTGTCACACACAGCGATGCAGCTTTCCCAGAGACACTTTGTAACGATCAGCGACCTTACAGCAGGGGCCTGTAGCGAGATCGTGACGTATCAGCGATCTCGCTATGTGTGACGGGGGCTTTAGGAAGCTGTATTGTGTGGCCATTTGCTGATTTCCTCAGGTTAATTAACATATTCCAGGAGACTGAATAAACCTCAGGCCAAACGTTGGGAGCTCTCTCCTTGAAGCGAGATATGGTGGCATCTGAACAAAATGGCTGCGGTAGGAATATTGCTTGATATCTGTATTTCTTACACTCCTCTGTCCTCCTCTTCCTCCCATCAGACTCCTCTGTCTTCCTACAGATCACATCGGATCTCGGCCAATCCCATCTGTGTATGTATGAGATTTATGACAATAATAACTGCAGCGCCCCCTGCTGGGTATAAGGGGAATGAATGGTGACTATTCCCCCTTATCCTCTTTTTGTAATGTCCCAAGACCCCAAAAATTAACTTTTGTTCTCTCTCCAGAGATGATCCGCTCCGCCACCCCCTTCCCCCTCGTCAGCCTCTTCTTCATGTTCATTGGTTTCATCCTCAATAACGTGGGGCACATCCGCCCGCACCGCACCATCCTCGCCTTCGTGTCTGGGATCTTCTTCATCCTCTCTGGTGAGTGATTGCTATGGAGAAACCAGCAGCACAGAGGATTTCAGGAGAGGAGTCACAGATACATAGAGGAAGGAACAGGTCCCAGCAGCACAGAGGATCTCAGGAGAGGAATCACAGAGATACATAGAGGAAGGAGCAGGTCCCAGCAGCACAGAGGATTCCAGGAGAGGAGTCACAGAGATACATAGAGGAAGGAGCAGGTCCCAGCAGCACAGAGGATGTCAGGAGAGGAGTCACAGAGATACATAGAGGAAGGAGCAGGTCCCAGCAGCACAGAGGATGTCAGGAGAGGAGTCACAGAGATACATAGAGGAAGGAGCAGGTCCCAGCAGCACAGAGGATGTCAGGAGAGGAGTCACAGAGATACATAGAGGAAGGAGCAGGTCCCAGCAGCACAGAGGATTCCAGGAGAGGAGTCACAGAGATACATAGAGGAAGGAGCAGGTCCCAGCAGCACAGAGGATGTCAGGAGAGGAGTCACAGAGATACATAGAGGAAGGAGCAGGTCCCAGCAGCACAGAGGATGTCAGGAGAGGAGTCACAGAGATACATAGAGAAGGAGCAGGTCCCAGCAGCACAGAGGATTTCAGGAGAGGAGTCATAGAGATACATAGAGGAAGGAGCAGGTCCCCGCAGCACAGAGGATGTCAGAAGAGGAGTCACAGAGATACATACAGGAAGGAGCAGGTCCCAGCAGCACAGAGGATTTCAGGAGAGGAGTCACAGAGATACATAGAGGAAGGAGCAGGTCCCAGCAGCACAGAGGATGTCAGGAGAGGAGTCACAGAGATACATAGAGGAAGGAGCAGGTCCCAGCAGCACAGAGGATTTCAGGAGAGGAATCACAGAGATACATAGAGGAAGGAGCAGGTCCCAGCAGCACAGAGGATGTCAGGAGAGGAGTCACAGAGATACATAGAGGAAGGAGCAGGTCCCGCAGCACAGAGGATGTCAGGAGAGGAGTCACAGAGATACATAGAGGAAGGAGCAGGTCCCCGCAGCACAGAGGATGTCAGGAGAGGAGTCACAGAGAACATAGAGGAAGGAGCAGGTCCCGCAGCACAGAGGATTTCAGGAGAGGAGTCACAGAGATACATAGAGGAAGGAGCAGGTCCCAGCAGCACAGAGGATGTCAGGAGAGGAGTCACAGAGATACATAGAGGAAGGAGCAGGTCCCCGCAGCACAGAGGATGTCAGGAGAGGAGTCACAGAGATACATAGAGGAAGGAGCAGGTCCTCGCAGCACAGAGGATGTCAGGAGAGGAGTCACAGAGATACATAGAGGAAGAGGCAGGTCCAGCAGCACAGAGGATGTCAGGAGAGGAGTCACAGAGATACATAGAGGAAGGAGCAGGTCCCAGCAGCACAGAGGATGTCAGGAGAGGAGTCACAGAGACACATAGAGGAAGGAGCAGGTCCCAGCAGCACAGAGGATTTCAGGAGAGGAGTCACAGAGATACATAGAGGAAGGAGCAGGTCCCAGCAGCACAGAGGATGTCAGGAGAGGAGTCACAGAGATACATAGAGGAAGGAACAGGTGCCAGTGCACAGAGGATTTCAGGAGAGGAGTCATAGAGATACATAGAGGAAGGAGCAGGTCCCAGCAGCACAGAGGATTCAGGAGAGGAGTCACAGAGATACATAGAGGAAGGAGCAGGTCCCAGCAGCACAGAGGATGTCAGGAGAGGAGTCACAGAGATACATAGAGGAAGGAGCAGGTCCCAGCAGCACAGAGGATTCAGGAGAGGAGTCATAGAGATACATAGAGGAAGGAGCAGGTCCCGCAGCACAGAGGATGTCAGAAGAGGAGTCACAGAGATACATAAGGAAGGAGCAGGTCCCAGCAGCACAGAGGATTCAGGAGAGGAGTCACAGAGATACATAGAGGAAGGAGCAGGTCCCAGCAGCACAGAGGATGTCAGGAGAGGAGTCACAGAGATACATAGAGGAAGGAGCAGGTCCCAGCAGCACAGAGGATTTCAGGAGAGGATCACAGAGATACATAGAGGAAGGAGCAGGTCCCAGCAGCACAGAGGATGTCAGGAGAGGAGTCACAGAGATACATAGAGGAAGGAGCAGGTCCCGCAGCACAGAGGATGTCAGGAGAGGAGTCACAGAGATACATAGAGGAAGGAGCAGGTCCCGCAGCACAGAGGATGTCAGGAGAGGAGTCACAGAGAACATAGAGGAAGGAGCAGGTCCCAGCAGCACAGAGGATTTCAGGAGAGGAGTCACAGAGATACATAGAGGAAGGAGCAGGTCCAGCAGCACAGAGGATGTCAGGAGAGGAGTCACAGAGATACATAGAGGAAGGACAGGTCCAGGCACAGAGGATTTCAGGAGAGGAGTCATAGAGATACATAGAGGAAGGAGCAGGTCCCAGCAGCACAGAGGATTTCAGGAGAGGAGTCACAGAGATACATAGAGGAAGGAGCAGGTCCCAGCAGCACAGAGGATGTCAGGAGAGGAGTCACAGAGATACATAGAGGAAGGAGCAGGTCCCAGCAGCACAGAGGATTCAGGAGAGGATCACAGAGATACATAGAGGAAGGAGCAGGTCCCAGCAGCACAGAGGATTTCAGGAGAGGAGTCACAGAGATACATAGAGGAAGGAGCAGGTCCCAGCAGCACAGAGGATGTCAGGGATTCACAGAGATCATAAGGAAGGAGCAGGTCCCACAGCACAGAGGATTCAGAGAGGAGTAAACAGAGATACATAGATGGAGGAGCAGGTCCCAGCAGCACAGAGGATGCTCAGGAGATGAGTATCCCACAGAGTACATAGAAGAGCAGGTCCCAGCAGCACGAGGATGTCAGGAGAGGAGTCACAGAGATACATAGGAAGGAGCAGGTCCCCAGCTAGCACAGGGATGTCAGGAGAGGAGTCACAGGATCATAGAGGAAGGAATGCCAGGTATCCCGCCAAGCACAGAGGATTTCAGGAGGAGTCACAGAGATACATAGAGGAAGGAGCAGGTCCCCGCAGCACAGAGGATGTCAGGAGAGGAGTCACAGAGATACATAGAGGAAGGAGCAGGTCCCAGCAGCACAGAGGATGTTCAGGAGAGGAGTCACAGAGATACATAGAGGAAGGAGCAGGTCCCAGCAGCACAGAGGATTTCAGGAGAGGAGTCACAGAGATACATAGAGGAAGGAGCAGGTCCCAGCAGCACAGAGGATGTCAGGAGAGGAGTACAGATACATAGAGGAAGAGAGGTCCGCAGCACAGAGGATTCAGGAGAAAGTCACAGGATACATAGAGAAGAGCAGTCCAGCAGCACAGAGGATCTCAGGGAGGAGTCACAGAGATACATAGAGGAAGGAGCAGGTCCCAGCAGCACAGAGGATGTCAGGAGAGGAGTCACAGAGATACATAGAGGAAGGAGCAGGTCCCAGCAGCACAGAGGATGTCAGGAGAGGAGTCACAGAGATACATAGAGGAAGGAGCAGGTCCCAGCAGCACAGAGGATGTCAGGAGAGGAGTCACAGAGATACATAGAGGAAGGAACAGGTGCCAGGTGCACAGAGGATTTCAGGAGAGGAGTCATAGAGATACATAGAGGAAGGAGCAGGTCCCAGCAGCACAGAGGATTTCAGGAGAGGAGTCACAGAGATACATAGAGGAAGGAGCAGGTCCCAGCAGCACAGAGGATGTCAGGAGAGGAGTCACAGAGATACATAGAGGAAGGAGCAGGTCCCAGCAGCACAGAGGATTTCAGGAGAGGAATCACAGAGATACATAGAGGAAGGAGCAGGTCCCAGCAGCACAGAGGATGTCAGGAGAGGAGTCACAGAGATACATAGAGGAAGGAGCAGGTCCCAGCAGCACAGAGGATGTCAGTGTCTGCTATTATACGTTACTTTATCTCTTATAATCTGCTGTTTCTCCGGTAATCTGGGATTAGCACAGTTTTGGGTTCATTATAATATAAAGCATTTTAGGATAAATAGTAGGACATGTTCTGTAAGTGGCGCCATCTACAGGCAGATTAGAGCGAGGCCTCCAAAAATTGTCCTGTCTCCCCTCCACAGGACCGTATATAAGTAATAACCTCCCACCTTCACTAGGATGACTCACGGCCACTCGCCCCCCACCCAGGTCTATCAGTAATGACTCATGGCTGCTCTTACCCCCAGGGCTTTATCACTGATATCTTATGGCCACTCTCACCCCCAGGTCTATCAGTGATGACTCACGGACACTCTCAGCCCTAGATCTCTCTGCCAGTGATGACTCACAGCGGCTCTCATCCATGGATCTCTCTATCAGTGATGACTCACAGCCACTCTCACCCCCAGATCTCTCTACCAGTGATGACTCACAGCCGCTCTCACCACCAGATCTCTCTACCAGTGATGACTCACGCCCACTCTCAACTCCAGGTCTCTCTATCAATGATAACTCACGACCCCCAGGTCTCTTTACCAGTGATGACTCATGGCCGCTCTCACCCCTAGGTCTATCAGTGATGACTCATGGCCGCTCTGACCCCAAAGTCTCTGTATCAGTGATGACTCATGGCTGCTCTCAACCCAGGTCTCTGTATCAGTGATGACTCATGGCCAGTCTCTTTCCCTAGGTCTCTCGCTGGTGGTCGGGCTGGTTCTCTACATTTCCAGCATTAATGACGAGCTCCTGAACCGCCCACGGGAGGCAGATTCCTTCTTCTCCTACAAGTACGGCTGGTCCTTCGCTTTCGCTGCCATCTCCTTCCTATTGACGGAGGTAGGTGGCAGATGACGGAGGAGGCGAGTGTTGGGGTAGTGGATGGGATGGCGGATGATGATGGGGGTGGCAAATGATAGGGTGGCAGATGATGATAGGGTGTCAGGTTGCGGATGATGATGGGGTGGCAAGTGATGGGAGTGGTGGATGATGATGATGATGATGATGATGATGATGGGGTGGTGAGTGATGGGAGTGGTGGATGATGATGATGATGATGGGGTGGTGAGTGATGGGAGCGGTAGATGATGATGATGATGATGGGGTGGTGAGTGATGGGAGTGGTGGATGATGATGATGATGATGGGGTGGTGAGTGATGGGAGCGGTAGATGATGATGATGATGATGGGGTGGTGAGTGATGGGAGTGGTGGAGGATGATGATGGTGATGGGGTGGCGAGTGATGGGAGTGGTGGATGATGATGATGATGATGGGGTGGCGAGTGATGGGAGTGGTGGAGGATGATGATGGGGTGGTGAGTGATGGGAGTGGTGGATGATGATGATGGTGATGGGGTGGCGAGTGATGGGAGTGGTGGAGGATGATGATGATGATGATGGGGTGGTGAGTGATGGGAGTGGTGGATGATGATGATGGTGATGGGGTGGCGAGTGATGGGAGTGGTGGAGGATGATGATGGGGTGGTGAGTGATGGGAGTGGTGGATGATGATGATGGTGATGGGGTGGCGAGTGATGGGAGTGGTGGATGATGATGATGGTGATGGGGTGGCGAGTGATGGGAGTGGTGGAGGATGATGATGAATGATGTGATGATGGGGTGGTGAGTGATGGGAGTGGTGGATGATGATGATGGTGTGGGTGGGAGTGATGGGAGTGGTGGATGATGATGATGGGGGTGGTGAGTGATGGGAGTGGTGGATGATGATGATGATGATGGGTGGGGTGGCGAGTGATGGGAGTGGTGGAGGATGATGATGGGGTGGTGAGTGATGGGAGTGGTGGATGATGATGATGATGATGATGGGGTGGCGAGTGATGGGAGTGGTGGATGAGATGATGATGGGGTGGTGAGTGATGGGAGTGGTGGATGATGATGATGATGATGGGGTGGGAGTGATGGGAGTGGTGGATGATGATGATGATGGGGGTGGGAGTGATGGGAGTGGTGGATGATGATGATGATGATGATGGGGTGGTGAGTGATGGGAGTGGTGGATGATGATGATGATGATGGGGTGGTGAGTGATGGGAGTGGTGGATGATGATGATGATGATGGGTGGGAGTGATGGGAGTGGTGGATGTGATGATGATGATGATGAGATGGGTGGCGAGTGATGGGAGTGGTGGATGATGATGATGATGATGGGGTGGGTGAGTGAGGTGGTGGTGTGGATGATGATGATGATGATGGGGTGGTGAGTGATGGGAGTGGTGGATGATGATGATGATGGGGTGGTGAGTGATGGATGTGGTGTGGATGATGATGATGATGATGGTGGTGGGAGTGATGGGAGTGGTGGATGGTGATGATGATGGGGTGGGAGTGATGGGAGTGTGATGATGATGGTGTGATGATGATGATGATGGGGTGGTGAGTGATGGGAGTGGTGGATGATGATGATGATGGGGTGGCGAGTGATGGGATGGTGGTGGATGTGTGATGATGGGGGTGGTGCGAGTGATGGGGTGGTGGATGATGTGATGATGTGATGATGGTGTGAGTGGGGTGGTGGTGAGTGAGTGGTGGAGTGGTGGATGGTGATGATGGGGGTGGTGAGTGATGGGAGTGGTGGATGGTGATGATGTATGGGGTGGCGAGTGATGGGGTGGTGGATGATGATGATGATGATGGGGTGGTGAGTGATGGGAGTGGTGGATGGGATGATGGTGGTGGAGTGATGGGAGTGGTGGATGATGATGGATGGTGGTGGTGATGATGATGGTGGTGGTGATGGATGAGTGGGAGTGGTGGATTGAGTGGATGATGAGTGGTTGGGGTGGTGAGTGATGGGAGGGTGATGTGATGATGTATGGATTGGGGTGGTGTAGTGATGTGATGGAGTGTGGGTGATGTGATGATGATGATGGGGGTGATGATGATGATGATTGGGTGGGAGTGATGGAGTGGTGGATGGATGATGAGTGATGGTGGTGGATGAGTGATGGGGTGGTGAGTGATGGTGGTGATGATGATGATGGGGTGGTGAGTGATGGGAGTGGATGGTGATGATGGGGTGGTGAGTGATGGAGCGGTGATGATATGATCATTGGGTGGTGAGTGATGGGAGCGGTGATGATGATGATGATGTGATCATTGGGTGGCGAGTGATGGGAGCGGTAATGATGATGGGTGTGGTGAGTGATGGGACTGGTGATGATGAGATGATATGATCATTGTGGCGAGTGATGGAGTGTGGATGGTGATGATGATGATGATCATTGGGTGGCGAGTGATGGGAGCGGTGATGATGATCATTGGGTGGCGAGTGATGGGACGGTATGATGATGGGGTGGTGAGTGATGGACTGGTGGATGATGATGATGATGATGATCATTGGGTGGCGAGTGATGGAGGGTGATGATGATCATTGGGTGGTGAGTGATGGGACTGTGGATGATGATGATGGGTGGTATGTGGGACTGGTGGATGATGATGGATGATTGGTGGAGTGATGGACTGGGGATGTGATGGTGATGATATGGGTGGCAGTGGGAGGTGGATGATGACGGTGGGGGGGGATGATTGAGGTGGGGCACTGATGGGTGGGGATGATGACGGATGATGGGGGTGGTAGGCATTAAGTGTGTTGGTGCTGTACATGGCGGCTCTGATTCGGGGTCTCTTCTGCAGAGTGCGGGGGTGATGTCCGTCTATCTGTTCATGAAGCGGTACACGGCGGAGGACGCCTACCGGCCGCACCCCGGCTACTACCGGCCGCGGCTCAGCAACTGCTCCGACTACTCCGGCCAGTTCCTGCACCCCGAGGCCTGGGTGAGAGGCCGCAGCCCCTCCGACATCTCCAGCGAGGCCTCGCTGCCCATGAACTCCAACTACCCCGCACTGCTGAAGTGCCCCGACTACGACCAGATGTCGTCCTCCCCCTGCTGAGCCACAGCCAGACCTGGACACGAGGGGCCCCGGGCCCCAGTAGGTAGAGAACCAGCGCTGCACCTCCACATCCGACCAAAGAGGCCAACAACTGGACCCGAGACATCCAGAGGGGAGGACACGAGCTACAGTCACCTCCAGAGCTGCACTCACTGGAGGATAAGACACAGTGTAACAGCAGAATAGTGACGGCAGCTCTGGAGGTGACTGGAGGATAAGACATGATGTAACAGCAGAATAGTGACAGCAGTTCTGGAGGTGACTGGAGGATAAGACATAATGTAACAGCAGAATAGTGACTGCAGCTCTGGAGGTGACTGGAGGATAAGACATGATGTAACAGCAGAATACTGACAGCAGCTCTGGAGGTGACTGGAGGATAAGACATAATGTAACAGCAGAATACTGACAGCAGCTCTGGAGGTGACTGGAGGATAAGACACAGTGTAACAGCAGAATAGTGACTGCAGCTCTGGAGGTGACTGGAGGATAAGACACGATGTAACAGCAGAATAGTGACTGCAGCTCTGGAGGTGACTGGAGGATAAGACATAATGTAACAGCAGAATACTGACAGCAGCTCTGGAGGTGACTGGAGGATAAGACACAGTGTAACAGCAGAATAGTGACTGCAGCTCTGGAGGTGACTGTAAGATAAGACACGATGTAACAGCAGAATAGTGACAGCAGTTCTGGAGGTGACTGTAGGATAAGACATAATGTAACAGCAGAATACTGACAGCAGCTCTGGAGGTGACTGGAGAATAAGACATGATGTAACAGCAGAATAGTGACTGCAGCTCTGGAAGTGACTGGAGGATAAGACATGATGTAACAGCAGAATAGTGACAGCAGCTCTGGAGGTGACTGGAGGATAATACACGATGTAACAGCAGAATAGTGACTGCAGCTCTGGAGGTGATTGAAGGATAAGACGATGTAACAGCAGAATAGTGACTGCAGCTCTGGAGGATAAGACATGATGTAACAGCAGAATAGTGACTGCAGCTCTGGAGGTGATTGAAGGATAAGACGATGTAACAGCAGAATAGTGACTGCAGCTCTGGAGGTGACTGGAGGATAAGACATGATGTAACAGCAGAATAGTGACTGCAGCTCTGGAGGTGACTGGAGGATAAGACACGATGTAACAGCAGAATAGTGAGTGCAGCTCTGGAGGTGACTGCAGGATAAGACATGATGTGACGGAAGCTCTGGAGGTGACTGGAGGATAAGACATGATGTTACAGCAGAATAGTGACTGCAGCTCTGGAGGTGACTGGAGGATAAGACACGATGTAAGAGCAGAATAGTGACTGCAGCTCTGGAGGATAAGACATGATGTAACAGCAGAATAGTGACTGCAGCTCTAGAGGTGACTGGAGAATAAGACATGAAGTAACAGCAGAATAGTGACTGCAGCTCTAGAGGTGACTGGAGAATAAGACATGAAGTAACAGCAGAATAGTGAGTGCAGCTCTGGAGGTGACTGGAGGATAAGAGAAGATGTAACAGCAGAATAGTGAGTGCAGCTCTGGAGGTGACTGGAGGATAAGACATGAAGTAACAGCAGAATAGTGACTGCAGCTCTGGAGGTGACTGGAGGATAAGACATGAAGTAACAGCAGAATAGTGACTGCAGCTCTGGAGGTGACTGGAGGTTAATACATGATGTAACAGCAGAATAGTGAGTGCAGCTCTGGAGGTGACTGGAGGATAAGACATGAAGTAACAGCAGAATAGTGACTGCAGCTCTGGAGGTGACTGGAGGATAAGACATGATGTAACAGCAGAATAGTGAGTGCAGCTCTGGAGGTGACTTGTGCTCGGATCCTCCGGTGACCTTTCTTTGTAGACTCTGTCTTCTCCGCTCGTCGCCCGATCTTCTGTTTCTCGCCCTGCAGCGTTAATATCTATATCATTACTGGACCTGAGATGATGATGATGATGATGATGATGATCCTCGTTGATGAAGATCGGGAACATTCAGTGATTTGCACATCAATGAGAACAGGTGCGGAGGCTGACAATCTCTGGATTATCGGACATTCTTCGTCATCATGTGCCGGATTATTGGGATTAGCAGACTCTGTAGTGTCAGATTATTGGATTTTTGAGGTGGCAGTCGGTGTGATGGTGGGAGATCGCCCGGAGATCATATCCCCAGATTAATAAAGTGGTGATGAGATTATGAGGGATTATTGAGTGATTGAGGGTCGGCATTATACGTGCTTTATGATGTGCCGTCAGGTCTACGGTGGAGTAAAGACTGTGACTATGTGGCGGGTTTATTTGTGGCTTTCTGTGGTGTCTACAAATGGCAAAAACCTTTGCACATTTCTGTATACACTGTGTGCAGAATTATTAGGTAAATTGTATTTTAGAGGATTATTATTATTATTGATCCACAACTCTGTTCCCAGAGGTGTACTGTTTTCCCTCCCAGACACTGTCCCCAGAGGTGTACTGTTTTCCCTCCCAGACACTGTTCCCAGGGGTGTACTGTTTTCCCTCCCAGACACTGTTCCCAGGGGTGTACTGTTTTCCCTCCCAGACACTGTTCCCAGAGGTGTGCTGTTTTCCCTCCCTGTAGATCTCACATTTTAGGAGGGACCACAGGTTCTCTATGGGGTTCAGATCAGGTGAACAAGGGGCCATGTCATTATTTGTTCTTCTTTTAGCCCTTTACTGGCCAGCCACGCTGTGGAGTAGTTGGATCATGTGATGGAGCATTGTCCTGCATGAAAATCATGTTTTTCTTGAACCATCCCGACTTCTTCCTGTACCACTGCTTGAAGAAATTGTCTTCCAGAAACTGGCAGTAGGTCCGGGAGTTGAGCTTCTCTCCATCCTCAACCCGAAAAGGTCCCACAAGTTGATCTTTGATGATCTCCACCTTGCTGGCGTCTGAGTCGGAGTGGAGCTCTCTGCCCTTTACTGATCCAGCCTCTGGCCCATCCATCTGGCCATCAAGAGTCACTCTCATTTCATCAGGCCATAAAACCTTTGAAGAATCAGTCTTCAGATATGTCTTGGCCCAGTCTTGACGTTTTATCTTATGTTTCTTGTTCAGAGATGGTGGTTTTATCTTATGTTTCTTGTTCAGAGGTGGTGGTTTTATCTTGTGTTTCTTGTTCAGAGGTGGTGGTTTTACCTTATGTTTCTTGTCCAGAGGTGGTGGATTTATCTTATGTTTCTTGTTCAGAGGTTGTGGTTTTATCTTATGTTTCTTGTTCAGAGGTTGTGGTTTTATCTTATGTTTCTTGTTCAGAGGTGGTGGTTTTACCTTATGTTTCTTGTTCAGAGGTGGTGGTTTTATCTTATGTTTCTTGTTCAGAGGTGCTGGTTTTACCTTATGTTTCTTGGTCAGAGGTGCTGGTTTTATCTCATGTTTCTTGTTCAGAGGTGCTGGTTTTACCTTATGTTTCTTGGTCAGAGGTGCTGGTTTTATCTCATGTTTCTTGTTCAGAGGTGCTGGTTTTACCTTATGTTTCTTGGTCAGAGGTGGTGGTTTTACCTTATGTTTCTTGTTCAGAGGTGGTGGTTTTACCTTATGTCTCTTGTTCAGAGGTGGTGGTTGTATCTTATGTTTCTTGTTCAGAGGTGGTGGTTTTATCTTATGTTTCTTGTTCAGAGATGGTGGTTTTATCTTATGTTTCTTGTTCAGAGGTGGTGGTTTTATCTTATGTTTCTTGTTCAGAGGTGGTGGTTTTCTCTTATGTTTCTTGTTCAGAGGTGGTGGTTTTACCTTATGTTTCTTGGTCAGAGGTGGTGGTTTTATCTCATGTTTCTTGTTCAGAGGTGATGGTTTTATCTTATGTTTCTTGTTCAGAGGTGGTGGTTTTCTCTTATGTTTCTTGTTCAGAGGTGGTGGTTTTACCTTATGTTTCTTGGTCAGAGGTGGTGGTTTTATCTTATGTTTCGTGTTCAGAGGTGGTGGTTTTATCTTATGTTTCTTGTTCAGAGGTGGTGGTTTTACCTTATGTTTCTTGTTCAGAGGTGGTGGTTTTATCTTGTGTTTCTTGTTCAGAGGTGGTGGTTTAATCTTATGTTTCTTGTTCAGAGGCGGTGGTTTTACCTTATGTTTCTTGCTCAGAGGTGGTGGTTTTATCTTGTGTTTCTTGCTCAGAGGTGGTGGTTTTATCTTGTGTTTCTTGTTCAGAGGTGGTGGTTTTCTCTTCTGTTTCTTGTTCAGAGGTGGTGGTTTTATCTTCTGTTTCTTGCTCAGAGGTGGTGGTTTTATCTCATGTTTCTTGTTCAGAGGTGGTGGTTTTTCAGCCTTCCTTACCTTGGCCATGTCCCTGAGTATGGCACCTTGTGCTTTCTGATACTCCAGTAACGTTGCAGCTCTGAAATATGGCAAAACTGGTGGCAAATGGCATCTTGGCAGCTTCACGCTTGATTTTCCTCCATTCATGGGCAGTTATTTTCCCCCTTTTTTTTCCTCACGCTTCTTGCGATCCTGTTGGCTATTTGCCATGAAACACTTGATTGTTCGGTGATCACACCTGAATAGACTGCGGCATCCCTCTGCAAGACATCTCACAATTGTGGACTGTTCAGAGCCGTCACATCTCTCTTCTGACCCATTTGCCTAATAATTAAGCACACCTTATATAGGGTGATGATGTCATTACACCACACCCCTCCTCATTACAGAGATGTCATCACCTGATTTACTTCATTGGTATTCGGCTCTCAGGCTATACAGCCTGGAGGAGGACAACATGGATAAAAAGGATCATGTGATCACAATACTCATCTGCTTAATAATTCTGCACACAGTGTATACTCATACTCCTCACATAATGAGTGGTATTCTCTGTAGATTACACCCATACAGCAGCTCCTCGTATTACTGTGAGCCACCTGTGTGCCCTGAATGTTCTGCAACGTCTCCAGACTCGTCTCCCTGTGTGCAGCGTCTCCAGACTCGTCTCCCCTGGGTGCAGCGTCTCCAGACTCGTCTCCTCTGGGTGCAGCGTCTCCAGACTCGTCTCCTCTGGGTGCGATGTCTCCAGATTTGTCTCCTCTGGGTGCAACGTCTTCAGACTCGTCTCCCTGGGTGCAGCGTCTCCAGACTCGTCTCCCGTGGGTGCAGCGTCTTCAGACTCGTCTCCCCTGGGTGCAGCGTCTCCAGACTCGTCTCCTCTGGGTGCGATGTCTCCAGATTTGTCTCCTCTGGGTGCAACGTCTTCAGACTCGTCTCCCCTGGGTGCAGCGTCTCCAGACTCGTCTCCCCTGGGTGCAGCGTCTTCAGACTCGTCTCCCCTGGGTGCAGCGTCTCCAGACTCGTCTCCCCTATGTGCAGCGTCTCCAGACTCGTCTCCCCTGGGTGCAGCGTCTCCAGACTCGTCTCCCTGGGTGCAGTGTCTTCAGACTCGTCTCCCCTGGGTGCAGCGTCTCCAGACTCGTCTCCCCTATGTGCAGCGTCTCCAGACTCGTCTCCTCTGGGTGCAGCGTCTCCAGACTCGTCTCCTCTATGTGCAGCGTCTCCAGACTTATCTCCCCAATGTGCAGAGTCTACAGACTCGTCTTCTCTGGGTGCAGCTTCTCCAGACTCGTCTCTTCTGGGTGCAGCATCTCCAGACTCGTCTCCCCTGGGTGCAGCGTCTCCAGACTCGTCTCCCCTATGTGCAGCGTCTCCAGACTCGTCTCCTCTGGGTGCAGCGTCTCCAGACTCGTCTCCTCTATGTGCAGCGTCTCCAGACTTATCTCCCCAATGTGCAGAGTCTACAGACTCGTCTCCCCTGGGTGCAGCGTCTCCAGACTCGTCTCCCCTATGTGCAGCGTCTCCAGACTCGTCTCCGATATGTGCAGCGTCTCCAGACTCGTCTCCTCTATGTGCAGCGTCTCCAGACTCGTCTCCCCTGGGTGCAGCTTCTCCAGACTCGTCTCCTCTGGGTGCAGCGTCTCCAGCCTCGTCTCCTCTGGATGCAGCATCTCCAGACTCGTCTCCTCTGGATGCAGCGTCTCCAGACTCGTCTCCCCTGGGTGCAGCGTCTCCAGACTCGTCTCCTCTGGATGCAGCGTCTCCAGACTCGTCTCCCCTGGGTGCAGCGTCTCCAGACTCGTCTCCCCTGGGTGCAGCGTCTCCAGACTCGTCTCCCCTGTGTGCAGCGTCTCCAGACTCGTCTCCTCTGGGTGCAGCGTCTCCAGACTCGTCTCCTCTGGGTGCAGCGTCTCCAGACTCGTCTCCTCTATGTGCAGCATCTCCAGACTCGTCTCCTCTATGTGCAGCATCTCCAGACTCGTCTCCCCTGGGTGCAGCATCTCCAGACTCGTCTCCTCTGGGTGCAGCGTCTCCAGACTTGTCTCCCCTGGGTGCAGCGTCTCCAGACTCGTCTCCTCTATGTGCAGCGTCTCCAGACTCGTCTCCCCTGGGTGCAGCGTCTCCAGACTCGTCTCCCCTGGGTGCAGCGTCTTCAGACTCGTCTCCCCTGGGTGCAGCGTCTCCAGACTCGTCTCCCCTATGTGCAGCGTCTCCAGACTCGTCTCCTCTGGGTGCAGCGTCTCCAGACTCGTCTCCTCTATGTGCAGCGTCTCCAGACTTATCTCCCCAATGTGCAGAGTCTACAGACTCGTCTTCTCTGGGTGCAGCTTCTCCAGACTCGTCTCTTCTGGGTGCAGCATCTCCAGACTCGTCTCCCCTGGGTGCAGCGTCTCCAGACTCGTCTCCCCTATGTGCAGCGTCTCCAGACTCGTCTCCTCTGGGTGCAGCGTCTCCAGACTCGTCTCCTCTATGTGCAGCGTCTCCAGACTTATCTCCCCAATGTGCAGAGTCTACAGACTCGTCTCCCCTGGGTGCAGCGTCTCCAGACTCGTCTCCCCTATGTGCAGCGTCTCCAGACTCGTCTCCGATATGTGCAGCGTCTCCAGACTCGTCTCCTCTATGTGCAGCGTCTCCAGACTCGTCTCCCCTGGGTGCAGCTTCTCCAGACTCGTCTCCTCTGGGTGCAGCGTCTCCAGCCTCGTCTCCTCTGGATGCAGCATCTCCAGACTCGTCTCCTCTGGATGCAGCGTCTCCAGACTCGTCTCCCCTGGGTGCAGCGTCTCCAGACTCGTCTCCCCTGGGTGCAGCGTCTCCAGACTCGTCTCCTCTGGATGCAGCGTCTCCAGACTCGTCCTCCCTGGGTGCAGCGTCTCCAGACTCGTCTCCTCTGGGTGCAGCGTCTCCAGACTCGTCTCCTCTGGGTGCAGCGTCTCCAGACTCGTCTCCTCTATGTGCAGCATCTCCAGACTCGTCTCCTCTATGTGCAGCATCTCCAGACTCGTCTCCCCTGGGTGCAGCATCTCCAGACTCGTCTCCTCTGGGTGCAGCGTCTCCAGACTTGTCTCCCCTGGGTGCAGCGTCTCCAGACTCGTCTCCTCTATGTGCAGCGTCTCCAGACTCGTCTCCCCTGGGTGCAGCTTCTCCAGACTCGTCTCCCCTGGGTGCAGCTTCTCCAGACTCGTCTCCCCTGGGTGCAGCTTCTCCAGACTCGTCTCCCCTATGTGCAGCGTCTCCAGACTCGTGTCCCCTGGGTGCAGCGTCTCCAGCGTCGTCTTCCCAAGTTTCCAGGTTTTATCATTTTCCTTCTTGGTGTATTTACAGGACCCTGCAATAGTGTCAGGCAGGGAAGGAATAAATGCAGCAGATACATAAGGGTTAATGCTTTATTGTTATCAATTAATAAGATATAAAGTGACTGCAGAGATGTGTGGCCCCCCAGCATCCGGAGAGCGGGGGTCCGGAGGGGATGGTCTCACGTCCTGCACACAGTGACTGGGGGAAAGTTATAGGGGGGGGCACTGGGCGCATTACCATGTGCATGTTCCCCTCCCCCACACATACATCCGCACCACTGCCCTCATCATTAGTGCTGAGATATAGGGCAGATTCTCCACATCAGTGATCAGAGAACAGACAGGGCCGCCATAATTCCCCGTATATAAGACTGCAGCTCCAGACCCTACAGGGGCCGCCATAATCCCCCGTATATAAGACTGCGGCTCCAGACCCTACAGGGGCCGCCATAATCCCCTGTATATAAGACTGCGGCTCCAGACCCTACAGGGGCCGCCATAATCCCCTGTATATAAGACTGCGGCTCCAGACCCTACAGGGACCCGCCATAATCCCCCGTATATAAGACTGCGGCTCCAGACCCTACAGGGGCCCGCCATAATCCCCCGTATATAAGACTGCGGCTCCAGACCCTACAGGGGCCGCCATAATCCCCTGTATATAAGACTGCGGCTCCAGACCCTACAGGGGCCCGCCCTAATCCCCTGTATATAAGACTGCGGCTCCAGACCCTACAGGGGCCCGCCATAATCCCATGTATATAAGACTGCGGCTCCAGACCCTACAGGGGCCCGCCATAATCCCCTGTATATAAGACTGCGGCTCCAGACCCTACAGGGGCCGCCATAATCCCCTGTATATAAGACTGCGGCTCCAGACCCTACAGGGGCCCGCCCTAATCCCCTGTATATAAGACTGCGGCTCCAGACCCTACAGGGGCCCGCCATAATCCCATGTATATAAGACTGCAGCTCCAGACCGTACAGAGGCCCGCCATAATCCCCCGTATATAAGACTGCGGCTCCAGACCCTACAGGGGCCCGCCATAATCCCCCGTATATAAGACTGCGGCTCCAGACCCTACAGGGGCCGCCATAATCCCCCTGTATATAAGACTGCGGCTCCAGACCCTACAGGGGCCGCCATAATCTCCTGTATATAAGACTGCGGCTCCAGACCCTACAGGGGCCGCCATAATCTCTTGTATATAAGACTGCGGCTCCAGACCCTACAGGGGCCCACCATAATCCCCTGTATATAAGACTGCGGCTCCAGACCCTACAGGGGCCGCCATAATCCCCTGTATATAAGACTGCGGCTCCAGACCCTACAGGGGCCGCCATAATCCCCTGTATATAAGACTGCGGCTCCAGACCCTACAGGGGCCCGCCATAATCCCCTGTATATAAGACTGCGGCTCCAGACCCTACAGGGGCCCGCCATAATCTCCTGTATATAAGACTGCGGCTCCAGACCCTACAGGGGCCCGCCATAATCCCCTGTATATAAGACTCCCAGCTACAGGGGCCGACCCTATAAACGCGGGCCCGCCATAATCCCCTGTATATAAGACTGCGGCTCCAGACCCTACACAGGCCGCCATAATCCCCTGTATATAAGACTGCGGCTCCAGACCCTACAGGGACCCGCCATAATCCCCCGTATATAAGACTGCGGCTCCAGACCCTACAGGGGCCGCCATAATCCCCTGTATATAAGACTGCGGCTCCAGACCCTACAGGGGCCGCCATAATCCCCTGTATATAAGACTGCGGCTCCAGACCCTACAGGGGCCGCCATAATCCCTGTATATAAGACTGCGGCTCCAGACCCTACAGGGGCCGCCATAATCCCCTGTATATAAGACTGCAGCTCCAGACCCTACAGGGGCCCGCCATAATCCCCTGTATATAAGACTGCGGCTCCAGACCCTACAGGGGCCCGCCATAATCCCCTGTATATAAGACTGCGGCTCCAGACCCTACAGGGGCCCGCCATAATCCCCTGTATATAAGACTGCGGCTCCAGACCCTACAGGGGCCCGCCATAATCCCCCGTATATAAGACTGCGGCTCCAGACCCTACAGGGGCCGCCATAATCCCCTGTATATAAGACTGCGGCTCCAGACCCTACAGGGGCCCGCCTAATCCCCTGTATATAAGACTGCGGCTCCAGACCCTACAGGGGCCCGCCATAATCCCATGTATATAAGACTGCAGCTCCAGACCGTACAGGGCCCGCCATAATCCCCCGTATATAAGACTGCGGCTCCAGACCCTACAGGGGCCCGCCATAATCCCCGTATATAAGACTGCGGCTCCAGACCCTACAGGGGCCCGCCATAATCCCCCGTATATAAGACTGCGGCTCCAGACCCTACAGGGGCCGCCATAATCTTTTGTATATAAGACTGCGGCTCCAGACCCTACAGGGGCCGCCATAATCTCCTGTATATAAGACTGGCGCTCCAGACCCTACAGGGGCCGCCATAATCCCTGTATATAAGACTGCGGCTCCAGACCCTACAGGGGCCGCCATAATCTCTTGTATATAAGACTGCGGCTCCAGACCCTACAGGGGCCCACCATAATCCCCTGTATATAAGACTGCGGCTCCAGACCCTACAGGGGCCGCCATAATCCCCGTATATAAGACTGCGGCTCCAGACCCTACAGGGGCCGCCATAATCCCCTGTATATAAGACTGCGGCTCCAGACCCTACAGGGGCCCGCCATAATCCCCTGTATATAAGACTGCGGCTCCAGACCCTACAGGGGCCCGCCATAATCTCCTGTATATAAGACTGCGGCTCCAGACCCTACAGGGGCCCGCCATAATCCCCTGTATATAAGACTGCAGCTCCAGACCCTACAGGGGCCCGCCATAATCCCCTGTATATAAGACTGCGGCTCCAGACCCTACACAGGCCGCCATAATCCCCTGTATATAAGACTGCGGCTCCAGACCCTACAGGGACCCGCCATAATCCCCGTATATAAGACTGCGGCTCCAGACCCTACAGGGGCTGCCATAATCCCCTGTATATAAAACAGCGTCTCCAGACCCTACAATAGCCCGCCATAATCTCCTGTATATAAGACTGCGGCTCCAGACCCTACTCTCAATTGAGGTGAAGCAGAACATCCTGAGGCTGAAAAAAAAGAAACAATCCATCAGAGAGATAGCAGACATGCTTGGAGTAGCAAAATCAACAGTTGGGTACATTCTGAGAAAAAAGGAATTGACTGGTGAGCTTGGGAACTGTAAAAGGCTGGGCGTCCACGGATGACAACAGTGGTGGATGATCGCCGCATACTTTATTTGGTGAAGAAGAACCTGTTCACAACATCAACTGAAGTCCAGAACACTCTCAGTGAAGTAGGTGTATCTGTCTCTAAGTCAACAGTAAAGAGAAGACTCCATGACAGTAAATACAAAGGGTTCACATCTAGATGCAAACCATTCATCAATTCCAAAAATAGACAGGCCAGAGTTACATTTGCTGAAAAACACCTCAAGAAGCCGCTCAGTTCTGGAAAAGTATTCTATGGACAGATGAGACAAAGATCAACCTGTACCAGAATGATGGGAAGAAGAAAGGGAACGGCACATGATCCAAGGCACACCACATCCTCTGTAAAACATGGTGGAGGCAACGTGATGGCATGGGCATGCATGGCTTTCAATGGCACTGGGTCACTTGTGTTTATTGATGACATAACAGCAGACAAGAGTAGCCGGATGAATTCTGAAGTGTACCGGGATATACTTTCAGCCCAGATTCAGCCAAATGCTGCAAAGTTGATTGGACGGCGCTTCATAGTACAGATGGACAATGACCCCAAGCATACAGCCAAAGCTACCCAGGAGTTCATGAGTGCAAAAAAGTGGAACATTCTGCAATGGCCAAGTCAATCACCAGATCTTAACCCAATTGAGCATGCATTTCACTTGCTCAAATCCAGACTTAAGACGGAAAGACCCACAAACAAGCAAGACCTGAAGGCTGCGGCTGTAAAGGCCTGGCAAAGCATTAAGAAGGAGGAAACCCAGCGTTTGGTGATGTCCATGGGTTCCAGACTTAAGGCAGTCATTGCCTCCAAAGGATTCGCCACAAAATATTGAAAATAACAATAATTTGTTTGGGTTATGTTTATTTGTCCAATTACTTTTGACCTCCTAAAATGTGGAGTGTTTGTAAAGAAATGTGTACAATTCCTACATTTTCTATCAGATATTTTTGTTCAAACCCTTCAAATTAAACGTTACAATCTGCACTTGAATTCTGTTGTAGAGGTTTCATTTCAAATCCAATGTGGTGGCATGCAGAGCCCAACTCGCCAAAATTGTGTCACTGTCCAAATATTTCTGGCCCTAACTGTATATACAGGGGATTATGGCGGCCCCTGTAGGGTCTGGAGCCGCAGTCTTATATACAGGAGATTATGGCGGGCCCCTGTAGGGTCTGGAGCCGCAGTCTTATATACAGGAGATTATGGCGGGCCCCTGTAGGGTCTGGAGCCGCAGTCTTATATACAGGAGATTATGGCGGGCCCCTGTAGTGTCTGGAGCCGCAGTCTTATATACAGGGGATTATGGCGGCCCCTGTAGGGTCTGGAGCCGCAGTCTTATATACAGGAATTATGGCGGGCCCCTGTAGGGTCTGGAGCCGCAGTCTTATATACGGGAGATTATGGCGGCCCCTGTAGGGTCTGGAGCCGCAGTCTTATATACAGGGGATTATGGCGGCCCCTGTAGGGTCTGGAGCCGCAGTCTTATATACAGGGGATTATGGCGGCCCCTGTAGGGTCTGGAGCCGCAGTCTTATATACAGGGGATTATGGCGGCCCCTGTAGGGTCTGGAGCCGCAGTCTTATATACAGGGGATTATGGCGGCCCCTGTAGGGTCTGGAGCCGCAGTCTTATATACAGGGGATTATGGCGGCCCCTGTAGGGTCTGGAGCCGCAGTCTTATATACAGGGGATTATGGCGGCCCCTGTAGGGTCTGGAGCCGCAGTCTTATATACAGGAGATTATGGCGGGCCCCTGTAGGGTCTGGAGCCGCAGTCTTATATACAGGGGATTATGGCGGGCCCCTGTAGTGTCTGGAGCCGCAGTCTTATATACAGGGGATTATGGCGGCCCCTGTAGGGTCTGGAGCCGCAGTCTTATATACAGGGGATTATGGCGGCCCCTGTAGGGTCTGGAGCCGCAGTCTTATATACAGGAGATTATGGCGGGCCCCTGTAGGGTCTGGAGCCGCAGTCTTATATACAGGGGATTATGGCGGGCCCCTGTAGTGTCTGGAGCCGCAGTCTTATATACCGGGGATTATGGCGGGTCCTGTAGGGTCTGGAGCCGCAGTCTTATATACAGGGGATTATGGCGGGTCCCTGTAGGGTCTGGAGCTGCAGTCTTATATACAGGGGATTATGGCGGGCCCCTGTAGGGTCTGGAGACGCAGTCTTATATACAGGGGATTATGGCGGGTCCCTGTAGGGTCTGGAGCTGCAGTCTTATATACAGGGGATTATGGCGGCCCCTGTAGGGTCTGGAGCTGCAGTCTTATATACAGGGGATTATGGCGGGTCCCTGTAGGGTCTGGAGCTGCAGTCTTATATACAGGGGATTATGGCGGCCCCTGTAGGGTCTGGCCCTAACTGTATATACAGGAGATTATGGTGGGCCCCTGTAGGGTCTGGAGCCACAGTCTTATATACAGGGGATTATGGCGGGCCCCTGTAGGGTCTGGAGCCGCAGTCTTATATACAGGGGATTATGGTGGCCCCTGTAGGGTCTGGAGCCGCAGTCTTATATACAGGGGATTATGGCGGGCCCCTGTAGTGTCTGGAGCCGCAGTCTTATATACAGGGGATTATGGCGGGCCCCTGTAGGGTCTGGAGCCGCAGTTTATATACAGGGGATTATGGCGGCCCCTGTAGGGTCTGGAGCCGCAGTCTTATATACAGGGGATTATGGCGGGCCCCTGTAGGGTCTGGAGCGCAGTCTTATATACAGGGGATTATGGTGGCCCCTGTAGGGTCTGGAGCCGCAGTCTTATATACAGGGGATTATGGCGGGCCCCCTGTAGGGTCTGGAGCCGCAGTGTTATATACAGGGGATTATGGCGGGCCCCTGTAGGGTCTGGAGCCGCAGTCTTATATACAGGGATTATGGGGCCCCTGTAGGGTCTGGAGCCGCAGTCTTATATACGGAGATTATGGCGGGCCCCTGTAGGGTCTGGAGCCGCAGTCTTATATACAGGGGATTATGGCGGGCCCCTGTAGGGTCTGGAGCTGCAGTCTTATATACAGGGATTATGGCGGGCCCTGTAGGGTCTGGAGCCGCAGTCTTATATACAGGGGATTATGGGGGCCCCTGTAGGGTCTGGAGCCGCAGTCTTATATACAGGGGATTATGGGGGCCCCTGTAGGGTCTGGAGCCGCAGTCTTATATACGGGGGATTATGGGGGCCCCTGTAGGGTCTGGAGCCGCAGTCTTATATACAGGGGATTATGGTGGCCCCTGTAGGGTCTGGAGCGCAGTCTTATATACAGGGGATTATGGCGGGCCCCTGTAGGGTCTGGAGCCGCAGTCTTATATACAGGGGACTATGGCGGCCCCTGTAGGGTCTGGAGCCCAGTCTTATATACAGGGGATTATGGGGGCCCCTGTAGGGTCTGGAGCTGCAGTCTTATATACAGGGGATTATGGCGGGCCCCTGTAGGGTCTGGAGCCGCAGTTTATATACAGGGGATTATGGCGGCCCCTGTAGGGTCTGGAGCCGCAGTCTTATATACAGGGGATTATGGCGGGCTCCTGTAGGGTCTGGAGCCGCAGTCTTATATATAGGAGATTATGGCGGGCCCCTGTAGGGTCTGGAGCCGCAGTTCTTATATACAGGGGATTATGGCGGGCCCCTGTAGGGTCTGGACCCGTAACTGTATATACAGGAGATTATGGCGTGGCCCCTGTAGGGTCTGGCCCTAATGTTATATACAGGAGATTATGGCTGGGCCCCTGTAGGGTCTGGAGCCACAGTCTTATATACAGGGGATTATGGCGGGCCCCTTAGGGTCTGGAGCCGCAGTCTTATATACAGGGGATTATGGCGGCCCCTGTAGGGTCTGAGCCGCAGTCTTATATACAGGGGATTATGGCGGGCCCCTGTAGTGTCTGGAGCCGCAGTCTTATATACAGGGGATTATGGCGGGCCCCTGTAGGGTCTGGAGCCGCAGTCTTATATACAGGGGATTATGGCGGCCCTGTAGGTCTGGAGCCGCAGTCTTATATACAGGGGATTATGGCGGCCCTGTAGGGTCTGGAGCCGCAGTCTTATATACAGGGGATTATGGCGGGCCCCTGTAGGGTCTGAGCCGCAGACTTATATACAGGGATTATGGGGGCCCCTGTAGGGTCTGGAGCCGCAGTCTTATATACAGGAGATTATGGCGGCCCCTGTAGGGTCTGGAGCCGCAGTCTTATATACAGGAGATTATGGCGGCCCCTGTAGGGTCTGGAGCCGCAGTCTTATATACAGGAGATTATGGCGGGCCCCTGTAGGGTCTGGAGCTGCAGTCTTATATACAGGGGATTATGGGGGCCCCTGTAGGGTCTGGAGCCGCAGTCTTATATACAGGGGATTATGGCGGGCCCCTGTAGGGTCTGGAGCCGCAGTTTATATACAGGGGATTATGGCGGGCCCCTGTAGGGTCTGGAGCCGCAGTCTTATATACGGGATTATGGCGGGCCCCTGTAGGTCTGGAGCCGCAGTCTTATATACAGGGGATTATGGCGGGCCCCTGTAGGGTCTGGAGCTGCAGTCTTATATACAGGGGATTATGGTGGGCCCCTGTAGGGTCTGGAGCCGCAGTCTTATATACAGGGGATTATGGCGGGCCCCTGTAGGGTCTGGAGCCGCAGTCTTATATACAGGGGATTATGGCGGCCCCTGTAGGGTCTGGAGCCGCAGTCTTATATACAGGAGATTATGGCGGGCCCTGTAGGGTCTGGAGCCGCAGTCTTATATACAGGGATTATGGCGGGCCCCTGTGGGGTCTGGAGCCGCAGTCTTATATACAGGGGATTATGGCGGGCCCCTGTAGGGTCTGGAGCCGCAGTCTTATATACAGGGGATTATGGTGGGCCCCTGTAGGGTCTGGAGCCGCAGTCTTATATACGGGGGATTATGGGGGCCCCTGTAGGGTCTGGAGCCGCAGTCTTATATACAGGGGATTATGGCGGGCCCTGTAGGGTCTGGAGCCGCAGTCTTATATACGGGGATTATGGGGGCCCCTGTAGGGTCTGGAGCCGCAGTCTTATATACAGGGGATTATGGGGGCCCCTGTAGGGTCTGGAGCGCAGTCTTATATACAGGGGATTATGGCGGGCCCCTGTAGGGTCTGGAGCTGCAGTCTTATATACGGGGGACTATGGCGGGCCCCTGTAGGGTCTGGAGCCGCAGTCTTATATACAGGGGATTATGGTGGGCCCCTGTAGGGTCTGGAGCTGCAGTCTTATATACAGGGGATTATGGCGGGCCCCTGTAGGGTCTGGAGCCGCAGTCTTATATACAGGGGATTATGGCGGCCCCTGTAGGGTCTGGAGCCGCAGTCTTATATACAGGGGATTATGGCGGGCCCTTGTAGGGTCTGGAGCCGCAGTCTTATATACAGGGAGATTATGGCGGGCCCCTGTAGGGTCTGGAGCCGCAGTCTTATATACAGGGGATTATGGCGGGCCCCTGTAGGGTCTGGCCGCGTACTTATATACAGGGATTATGGTGGGCCCCTGTAGGGTCTGGACCTACGTATATACAGGGATTATGGTGGGCCCCTGTAGGGTCTGGAGCCGACAGTCTTATATACAGGGGATTATGGCGGCCCCTTAGGGTCTGGAGCCGCAGTTTATATACAGGGGATTATGGCGGCCCCTGTAGGGTCTGGAGCCGCAGTCTTATATACAGGGGATTATGGCGGGCCCCTGTAGGGTCTGGAGCCGCAGTCTTATATACAGGGGATTATGGCGGGCCCCTGTAGGGTCTGGAGCCGCAGTCTTATATACAGGGGATTATGGCGGCCCCTGTAGGGTCTGGAGCTGCAGTCTTATATACAGGGGATTATGGCGGGTCCCTGTAGGTCTGGAGCCGCAGTCTTATATACAGGGGATTATGGCGGGCCCCTGTAGGTCTGGAGCCGCAGTCTTATATACAGGGGATTATGGCGGGCCCCTGTAGGGTCTGGCCGCAGTTATATACAGGGGATTATGGCGGGCCCCTGTAGGGTCTGGAGCCGCAGTCTTATATACAGGGATTATGGCGGCCCCTGTAGGGTCTGGAGCCGCAGTCTTATATACAGGGATTATGGCGGGCCCCTGTAGGGTCTGGAGCCGCAGTCTTTATACAGGAGATTATGGCGGGCCCCTGTAGGGTCTGGAGCTGCAGTCTTATATACGGGGGATTATGGGGGCCCCTGTAGGGTCTGGAGCTGCAGTCTTATATACAGGGGATTATGGCGGGCCCCTGTAGGTCTGGAGCCGCAGTCTTATATACAGGGGATTATGGCGGGCCCCTGTAGGGTCTGGAGCCGCAGTCTTATATACAGGGGATTATGGCGGGCCCCTGTAGGGTCTGGAGCTGCAGTTTTATATACAGGGGATTATGGCGGGCCCCTGTAGGGTCTGGAGCCGCAGTTTATATACAGGGGATTATGGTGGGCCCCTGTAGGGTCTGGAGCCGCAGTCTTATATACAGGGGATTATGGCGGCCCCTGTAGGGTCTGGAGCCGCAGTCTTATATACAGGAGATTATGGCGGCTCTTTTAGGGTCTGGAGCCGCAGTCTTATATACAGGGGATTATGGCGGCCCCTGTGGGGTCTGGAGCCGCAGTCTTATATACAGGGGATTATGGTGGCCCCTGTAGGGTCTGGAGCCGCAGTCTTATATACGGGGGATTATGGCGGGCCCCTGTAGGGTCTGGAGCCGCAGTCTTATATACGGGGGATTATGGCGGGCCCCTGTAGGGTCTGGAGCCGTAGTCTTATATACAGGAGATTATGGCGGGCTCCTGTAGGGTCTGGAGCCGCAGTCTTATATACAGGGGATTATGGCGGGCCCCTGTAGGGTCTGGAGCCGCAGTCTTATATACAGGACATTATGGCGGGCTCTTTTAGGGTCTGGAGCCGCAGTCTTATATACAGGGGATTATGGCGGGCCCCTGTGGGGTCTGGAGCCGCAGTCTTATATACAGGGGATTATGGTGGCCCCTGTAGGGTCTGGAGCCGCAGTCTTATATACGGGGATTATGGCGGCCCCTGTAGGGTCTGGAGCCGCAGTCTTATATACAGGGGATTATGGCGGCCCCTGTAGGGTCTGGAGCCACAGTCTTATATAACGGGGATTATGGCGGCCCCTGTAGGGTCTGGAGCCGCAGTCTTATATACAGGGGATTATGGCGGGCCCCTGTAGGGTCTGGAGCCGCAGTTTTATATACAGGGGATTATGGCGGCCCTGTAGGGTCTGGAGCCGCAGTCTTATATAATGGGGATTATGGCGGGCCCCTGTAGGGTCTGGAGCCGCAGTCTTATATACGGGGGATTATGGCGGGCCCCTGTGGGTCTGGAGCCGCAGTTTATATACAGGGGATTATGGCGGCCCTGTAGGGTCTGGAGCCGCAGTCTTATATACGGGGGATTATGGCGTGCCCCTGTAGGGTCTGGAGCCGCAGTTTATATACAGGGGATTATGGCGGGCCCCTGTAGGGTCTGGAGCCGCAGTCTTATATACGGGGGATTATGGCGGCCCCTGTAGGGTCTGGAGCCGCAGTCTTATATACAGGGGATTATGGTGGCCCCTGTAGGGTCGGAGCCGCAGTTTTATATACAGGGATTATGGCGGGCCCTGTAGGGTCTGGAGCCGCAGTCTTATATACGGGGGATTATGGCGGGCCCCTGTAGGGTCTGGAGCCGCAGTCTTATATACGGGGGATTATGGCGGGCCCCCGTAGGTCTGGAGCCGCAGTCTTATATACAGGAGATTATGGCGGGCTCTTGTAGGGTCTGGAGCCGCAGTCTTATATACAGGGGATTATGGCGGGCCCCTGGGGTCTGGAGCCGCAGTCTTATATACAGGGGGATTATGGCGGCCCCTGTAGGGTCTGGAGCCGCAGTCTTATATACAGGGGATTATGGCGGCCCTGTAGGGTCTGGAGCCGCAGTCTTATATACAGGGGATTATGGCGGCCCTGTAGGGTCTGGAGCTGCAGTCTTATATACGGGGGATTATGGCGGCCCTGTAGGGTCTGGAGCTGCAGTCTTATATACAGGGATTATGGCGGCCCTGTAGTGTCTGGAGCCGCAGTCTTATATACAGGGGATTATGGCGGGCCCTGTAGGGTCGGGAGCCGCAGTTTTATATACAGGGGATTATGGCGGGCCCCTGTAGGGTCTGGAGCCGCAGTCTTATAGTACGGGGGATTATGGCGGCCCCTGTAGGGTCTGGAGCCGCAGTCTTATATACAGGAGATTATGGCGGCCCCTGTAGGGTCTGGAGCCGCAGTCTTATATACAGGGGATTATGGCAGCCTGTGAGGGTCTGGAGCCGCAGTCTTATATACAGGGGATTATGGCGGGCCCCTGTAGGGTCTGGAGCTGCAGTCTTATATACAGGGATTATGGCGGCCCCTGTAGGGTCTGGAGCTGCAGTCTTATATACAGGAGGATTATGGCGGCCCCTGTAGGGTCTGGAGCCGCAGTCTTATATACAGGGGATTATGGCGGGCCCCTGTAGGGTCTGGAGCCGCAGTCTTATATATAGGGATTATGGCGGCCCCTGTAGGGTCTGGAGCCGCAGTCTTATATACAGGGGATTATGGCGGGCCCCTGTAGGGTCTGGAGCCGCAGTCTTATATACAGGGGATTATGGCGAGGCCCCTGTAGGGTACTGGAGCTAGCAGTCTTATATACAGGGGATTATGGCGGGCCCCTGTAGGGTCTGGAGCTGCAGTCTTATATACAGGGATTATGGCGGGCCCCTGTAGGGTCTGGAGCCGCAGTCTTATATACAGGGATTATGGCGGGCCCTGTAGGGTCTGGAGCCGCAGTCTTATATACAGGGGATTATGGCGGCCCCTGTAGGGTCTGGAGCGCAGTCTTATATACAGGGATTATGGCGGGCCCCTGTAGGGTCTGGAGCCGCATCTTATATACAGGGATTATGACTGGGTCTGAGCCCTCTATACAGGGACTGGGGAGCCGCGTCTTATATACAGGGATTATGGGGGCCCCTGTAGGGTCTGGAGCCGCAGTCTTATATACAGAGAGATTATGGCGGCCCTGTAGGGTCTGGAGCGCAGTTTATATACGAGGGATTATGGCGGGCCCCTGTATATAAAACCAGTCTCCAGACCCTAAGGGGCCGCCATAATCTCTTGTATATAAGACTGCGGCACCAGACCCTACAGGGGCCCGCATAATCCCTGTATATAAGACTGCGGCTCCAGACCTACAGGGGCCGCCATAATCCTTGTATATAAGACTGCGGCTCCAGACCCTACAGGGGCCGCCATAATCCCCTGTATATAAGACTGCGGCTCCAGACCCTACGGAGCCGCCATAATCCCTGTATATAAGATACGGCTCCAGACCCTTACAGGGCGCCAAATCCCCTGTATATAAGACTGCGGCTCCAGACCCTACAGGGGCCGCCATAATCCCTGTATATAAGACTGCAGCTCCAGACCCTACAGGGCCCGCCATAATCCCTGTATATAAGACTATGGCTCCAGACCCTACAGGGCCGCCATACCCTGTATATAAGACTGCGGCTCCAGAGCCCTACAGGGGCCGCCATAATCCCCTGTATATAAGACTGCAGCTCCAGACCCTACAGGGGCCGCCAATCCCTGTATATAAGACTGCGGCTCCAGACTACAGGACCGCCATAATCCCTGTATATAAGACTGCGGCTCCAGACCCTACAGGGGCCGCCATAATCCCCTGTATATAAGACTGCAGCTCCAGACCCTACAGGGACCGCCATAATCCCTGTATATAAGACTGCGGCTCCAGACCCTACAGGGCCGCCATAATCCCCTGTATATAAGACTGCAGCTCAGACCCTACAGGGCCGCCATAATCCCTGTATATAAGACTGCGGCTCCAGACCTACAGGGGCCGCCATAATCCCGTATATAAGACTGCAGCTCCAGACCCTACAGGGGCCGCCATAATCCCCCGTATATAAGACTGCGCTCCAGACCCTACAGGGGCCGCATAATCCCCGTTATAAGACTGCGGCTGCCAGACCCTACAGGGGCCCGCCATAATCCCCTGTATATAAGACTGCGGCTCCAGACCCTACAGGGGCCGCCATAATCCCTGTATATAAGACTGCGCTCCAGACCCTACAGGGACCCGCCATAATCCCTGTATATAAGACTGCGGCTCCAGACCCTACAGGGGCCGCCATAATCCCCTGTATATAAGACTGCGGCTCCAGACCCTACAGGGGCCCGCCATAATCCCCTGTATATAAGACTGCGGCTCCAGACCCTACAGGGGCCGCCATAATCCCCTGTATATAAGACTGCGGCTCCAGACCCTACAGGGGCCGCCATAATCCCCTGTATATAAGACTGCAGCTCCAGACCTTACAGGGGCCCGCCATAATCCCCCGTATATAAGATTGCGGCTCCAGACCCTACAGGGGCCGCCATAATCCCCTGTATATAAGACTGCAGCTCCAGACCCTACAGGGGCCCACCATAATCCCCTGTATACAAGACTGCGGCTCCAGACCCTACAGAGGCCCGCCATAATCCCCTGTATATAAGACTGCGGCTCTGGTATAAATGAGGAGCCCCCCGGCACAGTGCTCTCTATGTCTGACCGCCATTCCAGGGTCAGGTGAATTCCGACCACAGTCTCCCTCATTCTACATAAGGCACCGTCACACGTAACGATATCACGTGTTTAGTGACGTATCAGTGATGTTGAAACGCCATCATAGCGTGTGACACAACTAACAATCATTGATCATTTGATTTCAGGACAGAACCTCAAATCTATGGTTGGTCGCCCGCTGAACGGCCAGCATCGCTGCATGTGACACCGGGAGACCAATGATGAACGAGCTCCCAGCGCCGCACAGCCTATGCTGGGAGCTCGTATCCATGGTAAACATCGGGTTACTAAGCGCTGCACAGCCTATGCTGGGAGCTCGTATCCATGGTAAACATCGGGTTACTAAGCGCTGCACAGCCTATGCTGGGAGCTCGTATCTATGGTAAACATCGGGTTACTAAGCGCCGCACAGCCGATACTGGGAGCACGTATCCATGGTAAACATCGGATTACTAAGTGCCGCACAGCCTATGCTGGGAGCACGTATCCATGGTAAACATCGGATTACTAAGTGCCGCACAGCCTATGCTGGGAGCTCGTATCCATGGTAAACATCGGGTTACTAAGCGCTGCACAGCCTATGCTAGGAGCTCGTATCCATGGTAAACATCGGGTTACTAAGCGCTGCACAGCCTATGCTGGGAGATCGTATCCATGATAAACATCGGGTTACTAAGCGCTGCACAGCCTATGCTGGGAGATCGTATCTATGGTAAACATCGGGTTACTAAGCGCTGCACAGCCTATGCTGGGAGCTCGTATCTATGGTAAACATCGGGTTACTAAGTGCCGCACAGCCGATGCTGGGAGCTCGTATCCATGGTAAACATCGGATTACTAAGTGCCGCACAGCCTATGCTGGGAGCTCGTATACATGGTAAACATTGGGTTACTGAGCGCCGCACAGCCTATACTGGGAGCTTGTATCCATGGTAAACATCGGGTTACTAAGCGCCGCACAGCCTATGCTGGGAGATCGTATCCATGGTAAACATTGGGTTACTAAGCGCTGCACAGCCTATGCTGGGAGCTCGTATCCATGGTAAACATCGGGTTACTAAGCGCCGCACAGCCTATGCTGGGAGATCGTATCCATGGTAAGCATCGGATTACTAAGCGCCGCACAGCCGATGCTGGGAGCTCGTATCCATGGTAAACATCGGGTTAATAAGCGCCGCACAGCCTATGCTGGGAGATCGTATCCATGGTAAACATCGGGTTACCAAGCGCCGCACAGCCTATGCTGGGAGCTTGTATCCATGGTAAACATCGGGTTACTAAGCGCTGCACAGCCTATGCTGGGAGATCGTATCCATGATAAACATCGGGTTACTAAGCGCTGCACAGCCTATGCTGGGAGATCGTATCTATGGTAAACATCGGTTACTAAGCGCTGCACAGCCTATGCTGGGAGCTCGTATCTATGGTAAACATCGGGTTACTAACGCCGCACAGCCGATGCTGGGAGCTCGTATCCATGGTAAACATCGGATTACTAAGTGCCGCACAGCCTATGCTGGGAGCTCGTATCCATGGTAAACATCGGGTTACTAAGCGCTGCACAGCCTATGCTGGGAGCTCGTATCCATGGTAAACATCGGGTTACTAAGCGCTGCACAGCCTATGCTGGGAGATCGTATCCATGATAAACATCGGGTTACTAAGCGCTGCACAGCCTATGCTGGGAGATTGTATCTATGGTAAACATCGGGTTACTAAGCGCTGCACAGCCTATGCTGGGAGCTCGTATCTATGGTAAACATCGGGTTACTAAGCGCCGCACAGCCGATGCTGGGAGCTCGTATCCATGGTAAACATCGGATTACTAAGTGCCGCACAGCCTATGCTGGGAGCTCGTATACATGGTAAACATTGGGTTACTGAGCGCCGCACAGCCTATACTGGGAGCTTGTATCCATGGTAAACATCGGGTTACTAAGCGCCGCACAGCCTATGCTGGGAGATCGTATCCATGGTAAACATCGGGTTACTAAGCGCCGCACAGCCTATGCTGGGAGATCGTATCCATGGTAAACATTGGGTTACTAAGCGCTGCACAGCCTATGCTGGGAGCTCGTATCCATGGTAAACATCGGGTTACTAAGCGCCGCACAGCCTATGCTGGGAGATCGTATCCATGGTAAGCATCAGATTACTAAGCGCCGCACAGCCGATGCTGGGAGCTCGTATCCATGGTAAACATCGGGTTAATAAGCGCCGCACAGCCTATGCTGGGAGCTTGTATCCATGGTAAACATCGGATTACTAAGCGCCGCACAGCCTATGCTGGGAGATCGTATCCATGGTAAACATCGGGTTACTAAGCGCCGCACAGCCTATGCTGGGAGCTTGTATCCATGGTAAACATCGGGTTACTAAGCGCCGCACAGCCGATGCTGGGAGCTCGTATCCATGGTAAACATCGGATTACTAAGTGCCGCACAGCCTATGCTGGGAGCTCGTATACATGGTAAACATTGGGTTACTGAGCGCCGCACAGCCTATGCTGGGAGATCGTATCCATGGTAAACATCGGGTTAATAAGCGCCGCACAGCCTATGCTGGGAGATCGTATCCATGGTAAAGATTGGGTTACTGAGCGCCGCACAGCCTATGCTGGGAGCTTGTATCCATGGTAAACATTGGGTTACTGAGCGCCGCACAGCCTATGCTGGGAGATCGTATCCATGGTAAACATCAGATTATTAAGCGCCGCACAGCCGATGCTGGGAGCTCGTATCCATGGTAAACATCGGGTTACTAAGTGCCGCACAGCCTATGCTGGGAGATCGTATACATGGTATACATCGGGTTACTAAGCGCCGCACAGCCTATGCTGGGAGCTCGTATCCATGGTAAACATCGGGTTACTAAGTGCCGCACAGCCTATGCTGGGAGCTCGTATCCATGGTAAACATCGGGTTACTAAGCGCCGCACAGCCTATGCTGGGAGCTCGTATCTATGGTATCAGGCCCTGCCCTGCTCTGCTCTGATCTGCCCTGCTCTACCCTGCTGTGCTCTGCCCTGCTCTGCTCTGCTCTGCCCTGCCCTGCTTTGCTCTGCTCTGCTCTGCTCTGCCCTGCTCTGCTCTGCTCTGCCCTGCTTTGCTCTGCTCTGCCTGCGCTGCTCTCTGCTGCCTGCCTCTCTGCTGCCTGCCTGCCTTGCTGCTCTTCCTGACACCTGCTGCCGCACCTATGTCTCTGTGCTGCCTCTCTCTCTGTACTCTGCCTCTGCCCTGCTGCTGCTGCTGGCTCTTGCTCCTTGCTACTTGCTTCTGCTCGCTCTCTGCTGGCTCTCCTGCTTGCTGCTCCTGCTGCCCTGCTTGCTCTGCTTCTGCTCTCTGCTTGCTGCCCCTGCTGTGCTGCTCTCTGCTCTCTTGCCTGCCTCTGACTCTTCTTGTCTTGGCTGCTTGCTGCTCTTCTCTGCTGCTCTGCCCGCTCCTTGCTGCTCTCTCTACGCTTCCCTCTGCTCTCTGCTCTCTCTGCCTCTCGCTGCTCCCTGCTGCTGCTCTGCTCCTGCTGCTTGCTCTGCTCTGCCCTCTGCTGCTGCTCTCTCTCTGCTGCCTGCCTCCTGCCTGCTTGCTTGCTCTCCTGCCTGCCCTCCTCTGTCTGCTGTCTGCTCTGTCTCTGCCTCTGCTCGCTGCTCTGCTGCTGCTCTGCTCTGCTCTGCTCTGCCTGCTCTGCTGTCGCTCTGCCCTGCTCTCTTGCTCTGCCTGCTCTGCTCTGCCCTGCTCTGCCTGCTCTGCTCTGCCTGCTCTGCCTGCCCTGCTCTGCTCTGCTCCTGCTCTGCCTGCTGCTCTGCTCTGCCTGCCCTGCTCTGCTCTGCCCTGCTCTGCCTGCTCTGCTCTGCTCCTGCTCCTGCTCTGCTCTGCCTGCTCTGCTCTGTCCTGCTCTGCCTGCTCTGCCTTCTGCTGCCTGCTCTGCCTCCTGCCCTGCTCTGCTCTGCCCTGCTCTGCTCTGCCCTGCTCTGCCTGCTCTGCTCTGCTCTCTGCTCTGCTCTGCTGCTTGCTCTGCTCTGCCCTGCTCTGCCTGCTCTGTCCTGCTCTGCTCTGCTCTGCCTGCCCTGCCCTGCTCTGCCCTGCTCTGCCCTGCTCTGCCCTGCCTGCTCTGCTCTGCTCTGCTCTGCCTGCTCTGCCCTGCTCTGCTCTGCCCTGCTCTGCTCTGTCCTGCTCTGCTCTGCTTCTGCCCTGCTCTGCCATGCTCTGTCCTGCTCTGCTCTGCTCTGCCCTGCTCTGCTCTGCCTGCTCTGCCCTGCCCTGCCCTGCTCTGCCCTGCTCTGCCTGCTCTGCCCTGCCCTGCTCTGCTCTGCTCTGCTCTGCCCTGCTCTGCTCTGCTCCTGCTCTGCTCTGCCCTGCTCTGCTCTGTCCTGCTCTGCTCTGCTCTGTCCTGCTTCTGCCCTGCTCTGTCCTGCTCTGCTCTGCTCTGCTTTGCTCTGCTCTGCTCTGCCCTGCTCTGCCCTGCCCTGCTCTGCCCTGCTCTGCCCTGCCCTGCTCTGCTCTGCTCTGCTCTGCCCTGCTCTGCTCTGCTCTGCTCTGCCCTGCTCTGCTCTGCCCTGCTCTGCTGCCTGCTCTGTCCTGCTCTGCTCTGCCCTGCTCTGCTCTGCTCTGCTCTGCCCTGCTCTGCTCTGCTCTGCTCTGCTCTGCCCTGCTCTGCTCTGCCCTGCTCTGCTCTGCTCTGCTCTGCTCTGCTCTGCTCTGCCCTGCTCTGTCCTGCTCTGCTCTGCTCTGCCCTGCTCTGCTCTGCTCTGCCCTGCTCTGCTCTGCTCTGCTCTGCTCTGCCCTGCTCTGCTCTGTCTGCTCTGCTCTGCTCTGCCCTGCTCTGCCCTGCTCTGCTCTGCTCTGCCCTGCTCTGCCCTGCTCTGTCCTGCTCTGCTCTGCTCTGCCCTGCTCTGCTCTGCTCTGCCCTGCTCTGCTCTGCTCTGCCTGCTCTGTCCTGCTCTGCTCTGCTCTGCCCTGCTCTGCTCTGCTCTGCTGTGCTCTGCTCTGCCCTGCCCTGCTCTGCTCTGCTCTGCTCTGCCCTGCTCTGCTTCTGCCTGCTCTGCTCTGCCCTGCTCTGCTCTGCTCTGCCCTGCTCTGCCCTGCTCTGTCCTGCTCTGCTCTGCTCTGCCCTGCTCTGCCCTGCTCTGCTCTGCCCTGCTCTGCTCTGCCCTGCTCTGCCCTGCTCTGCTCTGCTCTGCTCTGCCCTGCTCTGCCCTGCTCCTGCTCTGCTCTGCTCTGCTCTGCCCTGCTCTGTCCTGCTCTGCTCTGCTCTGCTTTGCTCTGCTCTGCTCTGCCCTGCCCTGCCCTGCTCTGCCCTGCTCTGCCCTGCCCTGCTCTGCCCTGCTCTGCCCTGCTCTGCCCTGCCCTGCTCTGCTCTGCTCTGCTCTGCCCTGCTCTGCTCTGCCCTGCTCTGCTCTGCTCTGCTCTGCTCTGCCCTGCTCTGCTCTGCTCTGCCCTGCTCTGCCCTGCTCTGTCCTGCTCTGCTCTGCTCTGCCCTGCTCTGCCCTGCTCTGCTCTGCCCTGCTCTGCTCTGCTCTGCTCTGCTCTGCCCTGCTCTGCCCTGCTCTGCTCTGCCCTGCTCTGCTCTGCCCTGCTCTGCTCTGCCCTGCTCTGCTCTGCTCTGCTCTGCTCTGCTCTGCCCTGCTCTGCCCTGCCCTGCTCTGCTCTGCTCTGCTCGATCCTGCTCTGCTCTGCCCTGCTCTGCTCTGCTCTGTTCTGGTCATGGATTATATTTTGATGATTTCACATTTGCTGCAAATAAATATGACATTTTTAGCTTTGAATTTCGGAGACGTGATGTCAGGAGTTTATAGAATAAAGAACAATGGACGATTTACTCCACAATATACAGAGAAAAATCACAGAACATTGTGCAGCGGTGTCTTAATGTTTCCAGAGCTGTGTGTATATATATATATATATATATTGTATCTTTGTGTCTCGTCCCATGGAGGCCTGTGTGTGTGATCTGTTCTCCGGAGGGATCACATAGGATTCCTCTGTCACCTGGAGATTATTTCGGAGATGTTGCACCCTCCTTTTCCCTCTATATTCCCATTATTAATGCTGTATCTCAGGTGTAGAGACACCTCCTCCGGCCCTGCAGTGATCCTGCGGTGACCCTTCGGTGGCCCTACTGTGACCCTGCCGTGGCCCTGCGGTGATCCTGCCGCGACCCTGCGGTGATCCTGCGGTGATCCTGTGGTGATCCTGTGGTGATCCTGTGGTGGCCCTACTGTGACCCTGCCGTGGCCCTGCGATGATCCTGCCGCAACCCTGCGGTGATCCTGCCGTGGTCCTGCGGTGACCCTGCAGTGATCCTGTGGTGACCCTGCCGTGGCCCTGCGGTGATCCTGCCGCGACCCTGCGGTGATCCTGCAGTGATCCTGTGGTGACCCTGCCGTGGCCCTGTGGTGACCCAGCTGTGGCCCTGCAGTGATCCTGCGGTGATCCTGTGGTGACCCTGCCGTGGCCCTATGGCGGCCCTGCCGCGACCCTGCGGTGATCCTGTGGTGATCCTGCGGTGATCCTGTGGTGATCCTGTGGTGGCCCTACTGTGACCCTGCCGTGGCCCTGCGATGATCCTGCCGCAACCCTGCGGTGATCCTGCCATGGTCCTGCGGTGATCCTGCCGCAACCCTGCGGTGATCCTGCCGTGGTCCTGCGGTGACCTGCAGTAATCCTATGGTGGCCCTGCTGCGGCCCAGCGGTGATCCTGTGGTGATCCTGTGGTGATCCTGCGGTGATCCTGTGGTGATCCTGTGGTGATCCTGCGGTGATCCTGCCGCGACCCTGCGGTGACCCTGCAGTGATCCTGTGGTGACCCTGCCGTGGCCCTGCGGTGATCCTGCCGCAACCCTGCGGTGACCCTGCAGTAATCCTATGGTGGCCCTGCTGCGACCCTGCGGTGATCCTGTGGTGATCCTGTGGTGATCCTGCTGTGGCCCTGCGTCTTTTCACTCCACATAATATCAATATGATCATTTTCTTTGATTTTTTTTTCTCCTTCTTTCCATCTTATTGCAGCCGCTCTCCCTGATCATCTCTGATCCTATTCTGTCTGTACAAGACAATAGGTGAAGCATCTTATTCCTATATGTGTACTGCCCCCTAGTGGACTCCACTGTGCTCTATATGGAGGTATATCCTGTACTGTGCTCTATATGGAGGTATATTCTGTACTGTGCTCTATATGGAGGTATATCCTGTACTGTGCTCTATATGGAGGTATATTCTGTACTGTGCTCTATATGGAGGTATATCCTGTACTGTGCTCTATATGGAGGTATATCCTGTACTGTGCTCTATATGGAGGTATATTCTGTACTGTGCTCTATATGGAGGTATATCCTGTACTGTGCTCTATATGGAGGTATATCCTGTACTGTGCTCTATATGGAGGTATATCCTGTACTGTGTGCTCTATATGGAGGTATATCCTGTACTGTGCTCTATATAGAGGTATATCCTGTACTGTGCTCTATATGGAGGTATATCCTGTACTGTGCTCTATATGGAGGTATATCCTGTACTGTGATCTATATGGAGGTATATCCTGTACTGTGCTCTATATGGAGGTATATCCTGTACTGTGCTCTATATGGAGGTATATCCTGTACTGTGCTCTATATGGAGGTATATCCTGTACTGTGCTCTATATGGAGGTATATCCTGTACTGTGCTCTATATGGAGGTATATCCTGTACTGTGCTCTATATGGAGGTATATCCTGTACTGTGTGCTCTATATGGAGGTATATCCTGTACTGTGCTCTATATGGAGGTATATCCTGTACTGTGCTCTATATGGAGGTATATCCTGTACTGTGCTCTATATGGAGGTATATTCTGTACTGTGCTCTATATGGAGGTATATCCTGTACTGTGTGCTCTATATGGAGGTATATCCTGTACTGTGCTCTATATGGAGGTATATCCTGTACTGTGCTCTATATGGAGGTATATCCTGTACTGTGCTCTATATGGAGGTATATTCTGTACTGTGCTCTATATGGAGGTATTATTCTGTACTGTGCTCTATATGGAGGTATATCCTGTACTGTGCTCTATATGGAGGTATATCCTGTACTGTGCTCTATATGGAGGTATATCCTGTACAGTGCTCTATATGGAGGTATATCCTGTCCTGTGCTCTATATGGAGGTATATCCTGTACTGTGCTCTATATGGAGGTATATCCTGTACTGTGCTCTATATGGAGGTATATCCTGTACTGTGCTCTATATGGAGGTATATCCTGTACTGTGCTCTATATGGAGGTATATCCTGTCTGTGCTCTATATGGAGGTATATTCTGTACTGTGCTCTATATGGAGGTATATCCTGTACTGTGCTCTATATGGAGGTATATCCTGTACTGTGCTCTATATGGAGGTATATCCTGTACTGTGTGCTCTATATGGAGGTATATCCTGTACTGTGCTCTATATGGAGGTATATTCTGTACTGTGCTCTATATGGAGGTATATCCTGTACTGTGCTCTATATGGAGGTATATCCTGTACTGTGCTCTATATGGAGGTATATCCTGTACTGTGCTCTATATGGAGGTATATCCTGTACTGTGCTCTATATGGAGGTATATCCTGTACTGTGCTCTATATGGAGGTATATCCTGTACTGTGCTCTATATGGAGGTATATCCTGTACTGTGCGCTCTATATGGAGGTATATCCTGTACTGTGCTCTATATGGAGGTATATCCTGTACTGTTCTCTATATGGAGGTATATCCTGTACTGTGATCTATATGGAGGTATATTCTGTACTGTGCTCTATATGGAGGTATATCCTGTACTGTGCTCTATATGGAGGTATATCCTGTACAGTGCTCTATATGGAGGTATATCCTGTACTGTGTGCTCTATATGGAGGTATATCCTGTACTGTGCTCTATATGGAGGTATATCCTGTACTGTGCTCTATATGGAGGTATATCCTGTACTGTGCTCTATATGGAGGTATATCCTGTCCTGTGCTCTATATGGAGGTATATTCTGTACTGTGCTCTATATGGAGGTATATCCTGTACTGTGCTCTATATGGAGGTATATCCTGTACTGTGCTCTATATGGAGGTATATTCTGTACTGTGCTCTAATATGGAGGTATATCCTGTACTGTGCTCTATATGGAGGTATATCCTGTACTGTGCTCTATATAGAGGTATATCCTGTACTGTGTGCTCTATATGGAGGTATATCCTGTACTGTGCTCTATATGGAGGTATATCCTGTACTGTGTGCTCTATATGGAGGTATATCCTGTACTGTGCTCTATATGGAGGTATATCCTGTACTGTGCTCTATATGGAGGTATATCCTGTACTGTGCTCTATATGGAGGTATATCCTGTACTGTGTCTATATGGAGGTATATCCTGTACTGTGTGCTCTATATGGAGGTATATCCTGTACTGTGCTCTATATGGAGGTATATTCTGTACTGTGCTCTATATGGAGGTATATCCTGTACTGTGCTCTATATGGAGGTATATCCTGTACTGTGCTCTATATGGAGGTATATCCTGTACTGTGCTCTATATGGAGGTATATCCTGTACTGTTCTCTATATGGAGGTATATCCTGTACTGTGATCTATATGGAGGTATATTCTGTACTGTGCTCTATATGGAGGTATATCTGTACTGTGCTCTATATGGAGGTATATCCTGTACTGTGCTCTATATGGAGGTATATCCTGTACTGTGCTCTATATGGAGGTATATCCTGTACTGTGCTCTATATGGAGGTATATCCTGTACTGTGCTCTATATGGAGGTATATCTGTACTGTGCTCTATATGGAGGTATATCCTGTACTGTGCTCTATATGGAGGTATATCCTGTACTGTGCTCTATATGGAGGTATATCTGTACTGTGTCTATATGGAGGTATATTCTGTACTGTGCTCTATATGGAGGTATATCCTGTACTGTGCTCTATATGGAGGTATATCCTGTACTGTGCTCTATATGGAGGTATATCCTGTACGTGTGCCTATATGGAGTATATCCTGTACTGTGCTCTATATGGAGGTATATCCTGTACTGTGCTCTATATGGAGGTATATCCTGTACTGTGCTCTATATGGAGGTATATCCTGTGTGCTCTATTGGAGGTATATTGTATGTCCTGTATGGTGCCTATATTGATGTTCTTACTGGTATATATGGCATATCGTACTTGCCTTATGGAGGTATATATTGTACTGTGCTCTATATGGAGGTATATCCTGTACTGTGCTCATATGGAGGTATCTATCTCTTATGGTGCTTATATATGGTATGTAGCTCCTATATGGGCTCATATCCGTGTACTGTTGCTCTATATGGAGGTATATCCTGTACTGTGCTCTATATGGAGGTATATCCTGTACTGTGCTCTATATGGAGGTATATCTGTACTGTGCTCTATATGGAGGTATATCCTGTACTTTGCTCTATATGACTATCCTGTACTGTGTTATCTGATTATCCTAGTGATGTGCCTATATGGGTATTGTCTAGAGTATACTGTATGTGTTATATGGAGGCTTATTGCTGTATCATGGGTATCTGTTAGACCTATGGAGTATATCCTGTACTGTGCTCTTATGGAGGTTATCCTGTATGGCTCTTCTGAGGTATGAGTTACCTGTACTCTATATGGTAATGAGTATATCTTACTGTGTCTATATGGGGTTATCATGTGACTGTGCTCATATGGATGATATCCTGTACTGTCTCTATATGGAGGTATATCCTGTACTGTGCTCTATATGGAGGTATATCCTGTACTGTGCTCTATATGGAGGTATATCCTGTACTGTGCTCTATATGGGGGTATATCCTTACTGTGCTCTATATGGAGGTTATCCTGTACTGTGTATCTATATGGGGTATATCCTGTACTGTCTCTATATGGAGGTATTCTCTGTTTGCTGCTATGGGTATTCTGTCTGTGCTCTATATGAGGTATATCCTGTACTGTGCTCATATGGTACGGTATATTATCACTGGACTCCTGTGTCTTCTGGGTATATCGTACGTGTCTATATGGAGTTATAGGCTGTTCTTTGGCTCTCTATAGTGCCATATGGCACAGGGTCATGGCCAATGAGGTATTGTCTGGTGTCCTATGGAGGTATCTGTCTGTGCTCTTATGAGGATATCTACGCCTCTTGGGGTATCTGTTATGGAGCCGCTCGGTATATGGACGTTATCAGGGCCATAGGTGATGCCTCTGTTATCAGGGACCGTCCCCCAGGGGTCTGTCCATGTTATCAGGGCCTGCCTCACCGAGGTCTTGTTGGCCTACCTCATGTTATTCAGGGCCGCCCCCAGGAGGTATATCCTGTCTGTTATCAATGGGCGCACCGGTACTGTGCTCTTGAGGGTTTTCCATGCCTGTCCTAAGGAGGTATCTGTACTGTGTTAATCAGGTCACCCTCGGTGTCTTGGTTACCTGTTACAGTGGTGCTCAAGGGGATTCTGTACTGTGTTATAGGGATCCTGTACCCCTATGGAGGTATGTCCGTCCTGTTATATGGGGCCGCTGCTCTTAGGAGGCTACAAGACTGGCTCTATAGGAGGTTACCTTACCTCAATGGAGTCTTCAGACGCCTTGGAGTTATCATGTATGCTTCCACAGGGCCCAGTCTGTGTTATAGGAGCGCCACCGGGGTCTGTGTCGTTATAGGAGCCCCAGTGTGGTGGCCTTATGGTCAGTGACGCGCTCTATGGAGGTCCTGTACGTGCTCTGTTATAGGAGCTAGCCGTGTCTGGCTCGTATATGAGGTACACGCCTCCAGTCTGTGCCTGTATAGGAGCGCACGGTCTGTACGCTGTTATAGGCCGAGGGTATAGCCACTGTTCTCAGGAGCCGACCCCGGTGGTTGGCTCTAGTATGGGAGGTCCCTGTACGTGTCTAGGGGCCAGGAGGATCTGTACTGTATAGGCACGAGCGGCTGGCTTAGGACCTGCTGACTGTGATAGGGAGTATCCTGTACGTTCTAGGAATCTGTCCGCCACAGGGAGGTCATATCCTACGTGCAGTCAGTGGAATCCCAGCCTGTGCTACAGGAGCGAACCTGTACTGGCACATAACGGGTGACCATGAGGTTTAGAGTGCATGGGGTTGTCCGAACAGGCGTATGGTCAGGTTTTACAGGCCAAGGAGGATATCCTACGTGAAGGACGAGGATGAGAGGTAACTGACTGTGAACTTATATGGATAATCGGGCTTTGAGAGTAACCGACGTGACTCTGAAATCAGCACGTGCCTGCATGGGGAACTGTAGTGCAACAGAGATATCTGACAGGTCATATGGAGAATCCGACGTGCAGAAGACTACCAGTCTGCCTTATTGGAGGTCATGAATCCTGACGTAGCTAGTATGGCGGAAATCCGACTGAGCACTCGAGGGGATACACTGTCTGTCCCTAGAACCACGGCTGAGACGACCAACTTGCAGGTGGAGTAGCCTCTATGAGTACTTGAAGACATCGTGTAGAGGAAGCCTGGTAGGCTCTGTCTGGAGGACTGCTGGATCAAGGCTGAAGTAGAGTGTCGGCTCTAGAGGGGACTGTAGTTTACCCGGAATCCCAAACAACACGACGGGGGACCACGTTCACGTTAGGGTCCCTCCCCAAAGGGCAGGCAGCTCAGTGGCAACCAGAGGGCTCACAGGAGTCCGAGCCACCGCCACACACAACCAAGTGAACAGAGAGAGAGTGAGGGGTCACAGAAAGGAGAGACCTGGCTACAGAGAGAAAAGGGAACCCCGGAGGGGAGAGTGAGCCCGTGTACTGAACTGAACTGAACTGTAAACTGAACTTGGGGACTTTGAGAGTAAACACGGTGAACCCTGAACACGACTCCCTTGCATGTCTCTGCCTCAACACGACTCCTTCCCTACAGATTTGCAGCAGATCCCCACCTGCAGAGCCACAGCATGCAGGCTCCAACACTGAAGGAGGATTCCTGCAGTATCTGGACAGTAAGTGTACTGCACCCAGCACCAGCCTGCACCATACACCATAGACTCCATCATCACTGCCCCGGGGAATACAGTTCTGCTCACGGAGAACTATTTCATCCTAGCTGCCATTACATTATCCCCGGAGGTTCTGCGGCAGCGGTGGCCCCACTACTGGCCGCACAGAGTGGGTGGCGTCACGACTGACATTTCCCCTGTAAATACACCCTTATTATTGCCAGGGCCCGGGACACGGTCCGGACCAGGACCACCCATCACTTCCCCAGTAGCAGACCCGGTCCGGTACCGAGTTCCCTCGTCCCAGTGGGCTCGACAACCTGGCGTCACGAACAGGATCTACCTGGTCCAAAAGAATTGGACCCCGTGTGCCTATCTAACGTGCTCTGGACTTTCCCGACAAAATCTGACCTTAAAATGGCGGCCATAGAAGCTTAGCGCCATGTGCAGAAGGAGGCGTAACCATAACCCCCATTGTGGGCCGACCCGATCCAAGGCGCGAAGAGAAGGACCCGCCCTGGCTCCCCTTAACTCCGGGAGAGCCAGCCATCACTATAAAAGAAGAGCCTCCGCCCCTAGGCCCACCTACCAATGAGAAGCTGGCGGGAACGAAGAAGGAAATCGTCAACAGGAAGAGGCTGGATGAGCGACCGGAAGAGAAGCAGTTACGAGGACGGAAGCGGAGGACGCCCAGGAGAGCGCTGTACACGGAAGACCACAAGTGATCCCGGAGGACCCACGCAGTGAACCAGTGGAGAAACCCGGTCAGGGAAAGACCTTGCGTTACCAGAGCGAGATGGCAGAAGGCGGCAGAGAACGTCCATACGTCCAAGACACCCGGCAGGGTGTGCTACGACTGCTACCCCAGCAGATGACCCGTGTCCAAGAGCAACGTACCCAGATACAGATCAATATTGACCGCCAGCAAAGTTACCAGACTGTATCCACGCAACCTGGCTGGGTTGGGGACACCCGTGATCGCGTGGAGAGCGAGGAAGGATGCCGCACCGCGACTCTGGTGGACCTGTCTATACCAAGACCTGCAATGCAAGAAGCCGACCCGCTAGGAGCCTTACCGGAGGGATATCTGCCGTTACCGCAGCCCCTGATCCTGGCATCTGCGACACTAGAGGTGAGAGGGGAGCAGCTCCGCTGCTGGTGGGAGCGAAACGAGGCCAATGATGACCCGATGGGCTTCTTAGGAGATCCCGAAGGCCCCATAGTTCATCCTGATCTATCAGTACTACCGGACCCAATTGCTAACACGGGTCCTACAACTGCTATTGAGACTGTTCCAGTGAAACCTACAGCTGATGCAGCTACACAAACTCCGGAGAGTTACTTGTTAATACAAGCGCTGCAAGACCTTGAACTGTTCCCAAGGAGGAGAGAACCACAGACACTCCCATGGAAGATAAAGCAGGAAGAAAAGAAGGAGTAAAGACCCGGGTTCTGCATCCTGAAGGAAGAAAGGAGACTTGTAAGTGTGAATGCGATGTAACCCTTGCTGTCCCCATCCCAATCCTGAATGAATGTTAGCTTTCCCTTGTTTGTCTTTTACATGTGTATAATGAACAATCAATATCACGGACGATTATGTGATACGAAGTCCCGTGTAAATAGTTGAGCGCCTAGTGTGCTCCCCTTTGGTTTTAAGACCAGTTTTGCACGTGAGAGACGGTGCATGTGACTGCTTCAATCGTGAACTTTGAACTGCTTTTTGAATCTTTTTGCACTTTTGAAGCTTTTTGAATTGAAAAAAGAGGACTTTTATACTTTTTGATAGAAAGTAATGCTTTTATATGTTTTATACTGAAAGTAAAGTAAAGTGAATGCGTTGCAGCATTAGACCCGGCAGAGGTCCAGAAGGGTAATGACGTAAATATACTCATGCACTTGTATATAGTTAACTTATGCAACGTTGAAAGAGAATCGTACCTCCCGGATGGGAAGAAACCAAGAATTTGTAATGTTTAATGTTGTTAGAAAATAAAATGTTTTCAGGGGGATCCATGACGGGCAGCGCGAGGACGCGCTAGTTTGACTCCGGGAGAGTGTGGCGCCCCTGCGTTCAGGAGGCCACAGAGGGAACTGCAGCCAGGCAGGTAGGATGACAGTTGAACACCAACACCCTCACTGCCCACACAACCCACGTACAGTAGAGGGCAGCATCCAGCCCGGAGCCTGGGACTAAGCAGGCGAGGGGTGCTGGGTTTAGAGACAGTGGGTGGGCACACACGTAGTCAGGTGACAGAAGGTAGAAATAGTAAAGGGGGAGGAGGAAGGAGTCAGTAGGCCGAGGTAGGCTGAGCAGTAAAGACTGAATCACACGTTCTGGCAAAGTGGGGTGCAGGAGCGCAGAATCTGGACAGAGCAAGTGTGAGCCGCAGAGAGAAAGCACGTCCGAAGCCAGCACCCCAGGAGTGTGAGGGATGAGAGGGACGGTGATACCCGGGCCCTGGAATTACAGCTGAGATGACCAGACTGCAGGCAGAGTAGCCCTCCTATGATACTTGAAGACACAGTAGAGCCTGGTAGAGCCTCACACGGGAGGACTGCTGGAGGCTGGGCTGAGTAGAGTGTCGGCTCTAGAGGGGACCGTACCTTCACCCGGCATCCCCAGACAACCGACGGGGGCCACAGCTACACGTTAGGGTCTCTACCCCAAAGGGCAGGCAGCTCAGTGACAACCCGGAGGACCCACAGGGGCCCGAGTCACTGCTATACTGTCCGGAGTCACACACACACCAAGTGAACTCAGAGAGAGAGAGAGAAGAGAGAGAGACAACAGCCCGGAAAGGACACAGAGACAGAGTGAGGGGTCACAGAGAGAGAGACCTGGCTGCAGAGAGTAAAGGGAACCCGGATGGCAAAGTGTGCCCGTGTAACTGAACTGTAAGAACTGTAAACTGTACTTGAGAACTGGAGAAGTAAACACGGTGAACCCTGAACATGACTCCTTTGCCTATCTCTGCCTGAACACGACTCCCTCCATACAGGTTTGCAGCAGCCCTACAACTGGAGAGCCACAGCGTGCAGGCGCCAACATTGAAGGAGGATTCCTGCAGCATCTGGACAGTAAGTGTACTGCACTCAGCACCAGGCCTGCACCATACACCATAGACTGTAACCATCACTGGCCCGGGAACACAGTTCTGCCCACGGAGAACTATTCCATCCTTGCTGACATTACATCATCCCCGGAGGTTCTGCGGCAGCAGTGGCCCCAATACTGGCCACACACTGTGGGTGGCATCACGACTGACATTTCCCCTGTAAATATCCCCTTATTATTGCCAGGGCCCGGGACACGGTCTGGACCAGGACCACCCGTGACTTCCCCAGTAGCAGACCCGGTCCGGTACCGAGTACCCCCGTCCCAGTGGGCTCGACACTAGTATGAAGGCTGTGTTCCTAGTCCGTGGTGGAAAGTTAGGCTGCAGCACATAAAGTCTCCGCCCCCCCACCGGTGTGTCTCGTGATTAGGGTCTGGAATCCCCGGTCACCTCTTCAGAGCCGGTTCTCTGGTGTCTGATAAAAAAAAAAAAAAAAAAGAGAGGGGCTATGGAGCGGGCTTTCTCTCCAGGGGTCTGTGCCTCACAGGATTCTGCGCCTTCAGGGAGCCTGAAACTGTCTGGGAAGTCTCTCTAGCCTCTCCTCAGCTAACTAACTCCAACTCGTTCTCACTCCAACTCATTCTAACTCTGTCTAACTACCCCTGTGTGGTCCTGGGTTTTTAGTGTGTTGTTCTCTCCGTCCACTTTGTCAGTGTCCTCCTACGATCCACCCACCACCCCTTGCCCATCCTAGAGTCCTAGACGTAGGGTTGATGTTTGTGCGGTGTGGGTGTGTTTTAAACCACCTTGTTTACCTGGCTGCACATCCCTCTTGTGGTCACCTGGTCACAGGCGCGCCACACTCCTGTTATCGGGGCCCCCCACAGGTGTCCTCCTGTTATCGGGGCCCCCCACAGGTGTCCTCCTGTTATCGGGGCCCCCCACAGGTGTCCTCCTGGTCCTCCTGTTATCGGAGCCCCCCCAGGTGTCCTCCTGTTACTAGGGCTAGTCCGGAGATCTGAGGAGCCCCTAACTTGATAATGACACTGACGTTCGGGGTACAGGATTCTGTATATGAAGCAGGAGGCTCAGGCTGAACACACAGGGAATGATTCCGGGTAGGGGTTGGCCCTGCGGCCCAGGCTGGGTGGAGGGGCGTGGGTCATCGGTGACATGACTCGGTGGGGCGCAGGATGGCGGTCACAGATGGGCAGACATGTTATACTCCAGTGTGATGTGAACAATCTGTGTGTGAGGAACAGCTGAGCCGCCCGAGGCGAGGGACACAACGAGCGGGGGAGATAATGGGGTGACACAGGACACTGCTATACAGATAATGAACCCCAACATCAACGCTTAATAGGACCCCCCTCTCCTCCAGCTAATCCCCTATGCCCACATTGGGCGCCATCATGCCCTCTGCATTGTGGACCTGTATTTAATGCCCGGTGCAAAAAAGTCCTGACCCAACATTAATAGACAATAACTGTGATCCTGGAAAATGTATTGCCCAAATAATACCGCCATATAATACCCTAATGTTTGAGTAAGGCCACCATACAATGTCAGATTAATACCGCCATATAGTGTGAGTAATGCCACCATACAATGTCAGATTAATACCGCCATGTAGTGTGAGTTATGCCACCATACAATGTCAGATTAATACCGCCATATAGTGTGAGTAATGCCATCATACAATGTCAGATTAATACCGCCATGTAGTGTGAGTAATGCCACCATACAATGTTAGATTAATACCGCCATATAGTGTGAGTAATGCCACCATACAGTGTCAGATTAATACCGCCATGTAGTGTGAGTAATGCCACCATACAATGTCAGATTAATACCGCCATGTAGTGTGAGTAATGCCACCATACAATGTTAGATTAATACCGCCATATAGTGTGAGTAATGCCACCATACAGTAATGTCAGATTAATACCGCCATATAGTGTGAGTAATGCCACCATACAGTGTCAGATTAATACCGCCATTAGTTGAGTAATGCCACCATACATGTAGATTAATACCGCCATATAGAGTGATAATGCCACCATACAATGTAGATAATACCGCCATGTAGTGTGAGTAATGCCATCATTATAAGCAGTGTCAGATTAATACCGCCATATAGTGTGAGTAATGCCACCATACAATGTTAGATAATACCGCCATGTAGTGTGAGTAATGCATCAATACAATGTCAGATTAATACCGCCATATAGAGTGAGTAATGCCACCATACATGTCAGATTAATACCCCATGTAGTGTGAGTAATGACCACCATACATGTCAGTTATACGCCATGTATGTGTGATAATGCCACCATAAAACAATGTCAGATTAATACCGCCGTTAGTGTGAGTAATGCCACCATACAATGTCAGATTAATACCGCCATGTAGTGTGAGTAATGCCACCATACAATGTCAGATTTAATACCGCCGTGTAGTGTGAGTAATGCCACCATACAATCGTCAATTAATACAGCCATGTAGTGTGAGTAATGCCACCATACATGTCAGATTAATACCGCCGTAGTGTGAGTAATGCCACCATACAATGTCAGATTAATACCGCCGTGTAGTGTAGTATGCCACCATACAATGTGATTAATCCACCGGTAAGTGTGAGTAATGCCACCAACAATGTCAGATTAATACCGCCATATAGTGTGAGTAATGCCACCATACAATGTCAGATAATACCGCCATGTAGTGTGAGTAATGCCACCATACAATGTCAGATTAATACCGCCATGTAGTGTGAGTAATGCCACCATACAATGTAGATAATACGCCATGTAGTGTGAGTAATGCACCCATACAATGTCAGATTAATACGCCATTATTTTAGTGCGAGTAATGCCTACCATACAATGTCAGATAATACCGCCATGTAGTGTGAGTAATGCCACCATACAATGTCAGATTAATACCGCCTGTAGTGTGAGTAATGCCACCATACAATGTCAGATTAATACCGCCATGTAGTGTGAGTAATGCCACCATACAATGTCAGATTAATACCGCCATGTAGTGTGAGTAATGCCACCATACATGTCAGATTAATACCGCCATGTAGTGTGAGTAATGCCACCATACAATGTAGTGAATACCGCCTATAATGTGAGTAATGCCACCCATAGTGTAGATTAATACCGCCATTATAGTGTGAGTAATGCCACCATACAATGTCAGATTAATACCGCCATGTAGTGTGAGTAATGCCACATACAATGTCAGATTAATACCGCCATGTAGTGTGAGTAATGCCACCATACAATGTCAGATTAATACCGCCATATAGTGTGAGTAATGCACCATACAATGTCAGATTAATACCGCCATGTAGTGTGAGTAATGCCACCATACAATGTCAGATTAATACCGCCATATAGTGTGAGTTATGCCACCATACAATGTCAGATTAATACCGCCATAGTAGTGTGAGTAATGCCATCATACAATGTAGGATTAATACCGCCATATAGTGTGAGTAATGCCACCATAAATGTCAGATTAATACCGCCATGTAGTGTGAGTAATGCCATCATACAATGTCAGATTAATACCGCCATGTAGTGTGAGTAATGCCACATACAGTGTCAGATTAATACCGCCATAAGTGTGAGTAATGCCACCTATACAATGTCAGATTAATACCGCCATGTAGTGTGAGTAATGCCACCATACAATGTCAGATTAATACCGCCATATAGTGTGAGTAATGCCACCATACAATGTCAGATTAATACCGCCATGTAGTGTGAGTAATGCCACCATACAATGTCAGATTAATACCGCCATGTAGTGTGAGTAATGCCACATACAATGTTAGATTAATACCGCCATATAGTGTGAGTAATGCCACCATACAATGTCAGATTAATACCGCCATGTAGTGTGAGTAATGCACATACAATGTCAGATTAATACCGCCATGTAGTGTGAGTAATGCCACCATACATGTCAGATTAATACCGCCATATAGTGTGAGTAATGCCATCATACAATGTCAGTTAATACGCCATGTAGTGTGAGTAATCCACCATAAATGTCAGATTAATACCGCATGTATGAGTAATGCCCATACAATGTCAGATTAATACCGCCATTAGTGTGAGTAATGCACCATACAATGTCAGATTAATACCGCCATGTAGTGTGAGTATGCCACATACAATGTCAGATTAATACGCCATTAGTGTGAGTAATGCCACATACAATGTCAGATTAATACCGCCATGTAGTGTGAGTAATGCCACCATACAATGTCAGATTAATACCGCCATTAGTGTGAGTAATGCCACATACAATGTCAGATTAATACCGCCATTAGTGTGAGTAATGCCACATACAATGTCAGATTAATACCGCCATGTAGTGTGAGTAATGCCACCATACAATGTAGATTAATACCGCCATATAGGTGAGTAATGCCACCATACAGTCAGATTAATACCGCCATTAGTGTGAGTAATGCCACCATACAATGTCAGATTAATACCGCCATGTAGTGTGAGTAATGCCACCATACAATGTCAGATTAATACCGCCATTAGTGTGAGTAATGCCACCATACAATGTCAGATTAATACCGCCTGTATGTGAGTAATGCCACCATACATGTCAGATTAATACCGCCATTAGTGTGAGTAATGCACCATACAATGTAGATTAATACCGCCATGTAGTGTGAGTAATGCCACATACAATGTCAGATTAATACCGCCATTAGGTGAGTAATGCCACCATACAATGTCAGATTAATACCGCCATATAGGTGAGTAATGCCACCATACAATGTCAGATTAATACCGCATAGGTGAGTAATGCCACCATACAATGTCAGATTAATACCGCCTAGTGTGATATGCCACCATACAATGTGATAATACGCCATGTAGTGGATAATGCCACCATACAATGTCAGATTAATACCCCATGTAGTGTGAGTAATGCCACCATACAATGTCAGATTAATACCGCCATGTAGTGTGAGTAATGCCACATACAATGTCAGATAATACGCCTGTAGTGTGAGTATGCCACCATACAATGTCAGATTAATACCGCCTGTAGTGGAGTAATGCCACCATACAATGTCAGATTAATACCGCCTGTGTGTGAGTATGCCACATACAATGTCAGATTAATACCGCATTAGTGTGAGTATGCCACATACAATGTCAGATTATACGCTTGTGTGAGTAATGCCACATACAATGTCAGATTAATACCGCATGTAGGGAAGCCACATCAATTCGATTATACGATGTATGTGATAATGCCACCATACAATTCAATTAACCCCATTTGTGAGTATGCACATACATATAAACCGCATTGTGATATGCCACCAACATGTCATATACCGTAGTGAGTAATGCCATAAATGTATATACGCTGTGTGATATGCACATAAATGTAGATATCGCGTGTGTAGTAGCACATACATGTAGATATACGCTATATATGCCACAACAATGTATTACCTATGTGTAGCCACCTAATTAATAATCGCCTATGTGGAGTATGCACATACAATTAGATTAATACGCCATTGTGTGAGTATGCCACATACAATGTAGATTAATCGCATGTAGTGGTAATGCACATAAATTCAATAATACCGCCATTTGTAGTAATGACAACAATGTATTATACGCAGTGTGTAATGCACACATGTCAGATTAATCATAGTGTAGTATGCACCATACAATGCAGATATACGCCAATGTGTGAGTAATGCCCATACATGTAGTATACGCATAGTGTGGTAATGCCACATACAATGTCAGATATACGCATTATGTAATGCACATACAATGTAGATAATAGCATTATGATATGCCATACTGTCAATATCGCCATAGTGTGAGTAATGCCATACAATGTCAGATTAATACCGCCATGTAGTGTGAGTAATGCCACCATACAATGTCAGATTAATACCGCCATGTAAGTGTGAGTAATGCCACCATCCATACATGTCAGATTAATACGCCATTAGTAGTGAGTATGCATCATACAATGTCAGATAATACCGCCATTAGTGTGAGTAATGCCACCATACAATGTCAGATTAATACCGCCATGTAGTGAGTAATGCACCATACAATGCAGATTAATACCGCCATGTAGTGGAGTAATGCCACCTACAATGTCAGATTAATACGCCATTAGTGTGAGTAATGCCACCATACAATGTCAGATTAATACCGCCATGTAGTGTGAGTAATCCACCATACAATGTTAGATTAATACCGCATGTAGTGGAGTAATGCCACCATACAATGTCAGATTAATACCGCCATTGTGTGAGTAATGCCACCATACAATGTCAGATTAATACCGCATATAGTGAGTAATGCCACATACATGTCAGATTAATACCGCCATATGTAGAATCCAATACAATGTAGAATACGCATAGGTAGTATGCACCATACAATGTAGATTAATACCGCCATTAGGTGAGTAATGCCACATAAATGTCAGATTAATACCGCCATGAAGTGTGAGTAATGCCACCATACAATGTCAGATTAATACCGCCATATAGTGTGAGTATATGCATCATACATGTAGATATACTATAGGTGATATCAACCAGATACCAGCATGTAGGTGAGTAATCCATCATACAATGTCGAGATAATACGCCATAGAGTGTGTCAGTAATACGCCAGAGTCATCATAAATCAGATGGGATATACTGCATATAGTGTTAATGACATACTGTAGATTAATACCGCCATGTAGTGACTGAACAGATACCAGGCCATACCGATACAATGTTAATTATACGCACATGGAGTGTGAGTAATCCACCATACAATATCATGATATATACATACTGTGAGAGTACTATAGAGATCAGACTACACCCAGATCACCAGACATAGAGGGGATATCACTGTAATAATCACTGGTGATAATACATCTATAGAGATCAGTACTACACCAGATACCAGGACATATAGTGTGAGATATCACTGTATATACATCATGGTGATGAGATCGCTATAGAGATAATCACACCAGATCACCAGACATAGGGAGATATCACTGTATATACATCACTGGTGAGTAGATGCACATGAATCAGTCTAACACCAGTCACCAGACATAGAGGTAGATATCATGTATATAATCACTGGTGAGAGGATCACATATAGAGATCGTACATACACCCAGATCACCAGACATAGTGGAAATATCACTGTATATAAATCATGGTGAGAGATACATCTAAGAGATCAGATATATACCAGATCACCGCAACATATGACTGAACAATACTCACTGGCATATACGAATACAAGAACTGGATGTAGGATCACTGACTGAGATGGATCAGTACTACACCAGATCACCAGACATAGAGGGAGATATCACTGTATATACATCACTGGTGAGGATCACTATAGAGATCAGTACTACACCCAGATCACCAGGACATAGAGCGGAGATATCACTGTATATACATCACTGGTGAGAGGTCACTATAGAGATCAGTACTACACCCAGATCACCAGGACATAGAGGGAGATATCACTGTATATACATCACTGGTGAGAGGTCCTATAGAGATCAGTACTACACCCAGATCACCAGGACATAGAGCGAGATATCACTGTATATACATCACTGGTGAGAGGTCACTATAGAGATCAGTACTACACCCAGATCACCAGGACATAGAGCGAGATATCACTGTATATACATCACTGGTGAGAGGCACTATAGAGATCAGTACTACACCCAGATCACCAGACATAGAGCGGAGATATCACTGTATATACATCACTGGTGAGAGGATCACTATAGAGATCAGTACTACACCCAGATCACCAGACATAGAGCGGAGATATCACTGTATATACATCACTGGTGAGAGATCACTATAGAGATCAGTACTACACCCAGATCACCAGACATAGAGCGGAGATATCACTGTATATACATCACTGGTGAGAGATCACTATAGAGATCAGTACTACACCCAGATCACCAGGACATAGAGCGGAGATATCACTGTATATACATCACTGGTGAGAGGTCACTATAGAGATCAGTACTACACCAGATCACCAGGACATAGAGCGGAGATATCACTGTATATACCATCACTGGTGGAGGTCACTATAGAGATCAGTACTACACCCAGATCACCAGGACATAGAGCGAGATATCACTGTATATACATCACTGGTGAGAGGACCTATAGAGATCAGTACTACACCCAGATCACCAGACATAGAGCGAGATATCACTGTATATACATCACTGGTGAGAGGTCACTATAGAGATCAGTACTACACCCAGATCACCAGGCATAGAGGGAGATATCACTGTATATACATCACTGGTGAGAGGTCACTATAGAGATCAGTACTACACCCAGATCACCAGGACATAGAGCGGAGATATCACTGTATATACATCACTGGTGAGAGGTCACTATAAGATCAGTACTACACCCAGATCACCAGGCATAGAGCAGGAGATATCACTGTATATACATCACTGGTGAGAGGTCACTATAAAGATCAGTACTACACCCAGATCACCAGGGACATAGAGCGGAGATATCACTGTATATACATCACTGGTGAGAGGTCACTATAGAGATCAGTACTACACCCAGATCACCAGAACATAGAGCGGAGATATCACTGTATATACATCACTGGTGAGAGGACACTATAGAGATCAGTACTACACCCAGATCACCAGGACATAGAGCGGAGATATCACTGTATATACATCACTGGTGAGAGTCACTATAGAGATCAGTATACACCCAGATCACCAGGACATAGAGCGGAGATATCACTGTATATACATCACTGGTGAGAGGTCACTATAGAGATCAGTACTACACCCAGATCACCAGGACATAGAGCAGAGATATCACTGTATATACATCACTGGTGAGAGGACACTATAGAGATCATACTACACCCAGATCACCAGGACATAGAGCGGAGATATCACTGTATATACATCACTGGTGAGAGGTCACTATAGAGATCAGTACTACACACCAGATCACCAGGACATAGAGCGGAGATATCACTGTATATACATCACTGGTGAGAGGTCACTATAGAGATCAGTACTACACCAGATCACCAGGACATAGAGCGGAGATATCACTGTATATACATCACTGGTGAGAGGTCAACTATAGAGATCAGTACTACACCCAGATCACCAGGACATAGAGTCGGAGATATCACTGTATATACATCACTGGTGAGAGGATCACTATAGAGATCAGTACTACACCCAGATCACCAGGCATAGAGCGGAGATATCACTGTATATACATCACTGGTGAGAGGTCACTATAGAGATCAATACTACACCCAGATCACCAGAACATAGAGCGGAGATATCACTGTATATACATCACTGGTGAGAGGTCACTATAGAGATCAGTACTACACCCAGATCACCAGGGCATAGAGCGAGATATCACTGTATATACATCACTGGTGAGAGACGCTATAGAGATCATACTACACCCAGATCACCAGACATAGAGCAGAGATATCACTGTATATACATCACTGGTGAGAGGTCACTATATAGATCAGTACTACACCCAGATCACCAGAACATAGAGCGGAGATATCACTGTATATACATCACTGGTGAGAGATCACTATAGAGATCAGTACTACACCCAGATCACCAGGACATAGAGCAGAGATATCACTTATATACATCACTGGTGAGAGATCACTATAGAGATCAGTACTACACCCAGATCACCAGGACATAGAGCAGAGATATCACTGTATATACATCACTGGTGAGAGGACACTATAGAGATCAGTACTACACCCAGATCACCAGGACATAGAGCGGAGATATCACTGTACATACATCACTGGTGAGAGGTCACTATAGAGATCAGTACTACACCCAGATCACCAGGACATAGAGCGGAGATATCACTGTATATACATCACTGGTGAGAGGACACTATAGAGATCAGTACTACACCCAGATCACCAGGACATAGAGCGGAGATATCACTGTATATACATCACTGGTGAGAGGACGCTATAGAGATCAGTACTACACCCAGATCACCAGGACATAGAGCGGAGATATCACTGTATATACATCACTGGTGAGAGGTCACTATAGAGATCAGTACTACACCCAGATCACCAGGACATAGAGCGGAGATATCACTGTATATACATCACTGGTGAGAGGTCACTATAGAGATCAGTACTACACCCAGATCACCAGGGCATAGAGCGGAGAATAATACCATGGTATATAACAATCTAACAGGGAAAGAGGTCACTATAGAGATCATGATCATACACCCAGATCACCAGGAAATAGAGCGGAGATATCACTGTATATACATCACTGGAAGAGGTCACTATAGAGATCAGTACTACACCCAGATCACCAGGACATAGAGCGGGATATCACTGTATATACATCACTGGTAAGTATGAGGTCACTATAGACGATCAAGTTACTTACATACCCAGATCACCAGGCATAGAGCGGAGATATCACTGTATATACATCACTGGTGAGAGGTCACTATAGAGATCAGTACTACACCCAGATCACCAGGCATAGAGCGGAGATATCACTGTATATACATCACTGGGAGAGGTCACTATAGAGATCAGTACTACACCCAGATCACCAGAACATAGAGCGGAGATATCACTGTATATACATCACTGGTGAGAGGTCACTATAGAGATCAGTACTACACCAGATCACCAGGGCATAGAGCGGAGATATCACTGTATATACATCACTGGTGAGAGGTCACTATAGAGATCAGTACTACACCCAGATCACCAGGCATAGAGCGGAGATATCACTGTAATAGTGAGAGGTCACTATAGAGTCAGTACTACACCCAGATCACCAGAACATAGAGCGGAGATATCACTGTATATACATCACTATACATCACTGGAAAGAGGTCACTATAGAGATCAGTACTACACCCAGATCACCAGGACATAGAGCAGAGATATCATTGTATATACATCACTGGTGAGAGGTCACTATAGAGATCAGTACTACACCCAGATCACAGAACATAGAGCGGAGATATCACTGTATATAGTGATCAGTACTACACCCAGATCACCAGGACATAGAGCGGAGATATCACTGTATATACATCACTGGTGAGAGGACACTATAGAGATCAGTACTACACCCAGATCACCAGGGCATAGAGCAGAGATATCACTGTATATACATCACTGGTGAGAGGACGCTATAGAGATCAGTACTACACCCAGATCACCAGAACATAGAGCGGAGATATCGCCGTATATACATCACTGGTGAGAGGACACTATATGTGAGCAGTACTACACCCAGATCACCAGGACATAGAGCGGAATATACTTATACATATGTAAATATACATCACTACCCGTGATAGAGGGGTTCACATATAGAGATCAGTACTACACCCAGATCACCAGAACATAGAGCGAGATATCCTGTATATACATCACTGGTGAGGTCACTATAGTGATCAGTACTACACCCAGATCACCAGACATAGAGCGGAGATATCACTGTATATACATCACTGGTGAGAGGTCACTATAGAGATCAGTACTACACCCAGATCACCAGGACATAGAGCGGATATTCACTGTATATACATCACTGGTGAGAGGATCACTATAGAGATCAGTACTACACCCAGATCACCAGGCATAGAGCGGAGATATCACTGTATATACATCACTGGTGAGAGGACACTATAGAGATCAGTACTCACCCAGATCACCAGGAACATAGAGCGGAGATATCACTGTATATACATCACTGGTGAGAGGTCACTATAGAGATCAGTACTACACCCAGATCACCAGAACATAGAGCGGAGATATCACTGTATATACATCACTGGTGAGAGAGGACACTATAGAGATCAGTACTACACCCAGATCACCAGGCATAGAGCGGAGATATCACTGTATATACATCACTGGTGAGAGGATCACTATAGGATCAGTACTACACCCAGATCACCAGGACATAGAGGAGATATCACTGTATATACATCACTGGAGAGGTCACTATAGAGATCAGTACTAACCCCAGATCACCAGGACATAGAGCGGAGATATCACTGTATATACATCACTGGTGAGAGGTCACTATAGAGATCAGTACTACACCCAGATCACCAGAACATAGAGCGGAGATATCACTGTATATACATCACTGGTGAGAGGTCACTATAGAGATCAGTACTACACCCAGATCACCAGGACATAGAGCGGAGATATCACTGTATATACATCACTGGTGAGAGGACACTATAGAGATCAGTACTACACCCAGATCACCAGAACATAGAGCGGAGATATCACTGTATATACATCACTGGTGAGAGGACACTATAGAGATCAGTACTACACCCAGATCACCAGGACATAGAGCAGAGATATCGCTGTATACACATCACTGGTGAGAGATCACTATAGAGATCAGTACTACACCCAGATCACCAGGACATAGAGAGGAGATATCACTGTATACACATCACTGGTGAGAGGACACTATAGAGATCAGTACTACACCCAGATCACCAGGGCATAGAGCGGAGATATCACTGTATATACATCACTGGTGAGAGGACACTATAGAGATCAGTACTACACCCAGATCACCAGGGCATAGAGCGGAGATATCACTGTATATACATCACTGGTGAGAGGACACTATAGAGATCAGTACTACACCCAGATCACCAGGGCATAGAGCGGAGATATCACTGTATATACATCACTGGTGAGAGGTCACTATAGAGATCAGTACTACACCCAGATCACCAGAACATAGAGCGGAGATATCACTGTATATACATTACTGATGAGAGGACACTATAGAGATCAGTACTACACCCAGATCACCAGGGCATAGAGCGGAGATATCACTGTATATACATCACTGGTGAGAGGACACTATAGAGATCAGTACTACACCCAGATCACCAGGGCATAGAGCGGAGATATCACTGTATATACATCACTGGTGAGAGGTCACTATAGAGATCAGTACTACACCCAGATCACCAGGACATAGAGCGGAGATATCACTGTATATACATCACTGGTGAGAGGACACTATAGAGATCAGTACTACACCCAGATCACCAGGACATAGAGTGGAGATATCACTGTATATACATCACTGGTGAGAGATCACTATAGAGATCAGTACTACACCCAGATCACCAGGACATAGAGTGGAGATATCACTGTATATACATCACTGGTGAGAGATCACTATAGAGATCAGTACTACACCCAGATCACTGTTGATTTCTGTATTTTGGTGATCTTTTTTTCATTAACCCCTTGATGCTCGTGTCTGACATCCCGTGGGTCCGTGTCCTCCTTCAGTCGGGATCTCACACATGTGAACAGAACGTGTAGTAATCTGCTGTGACCGAGCGGCCGCTGATTCTGGCTGCAGGGGATCCGCCAACGTTACGGCTGATTTCTCAGGTTGTCAGGTCTGCACCTTGTGGAGATGAATACAATAAGAGGAGATGACAGTTTGGGGGCTGAAATGATGACCGGGAGCACCCGGAACATTCCAGAACCTCCGCAGACCCCTGGGGTCCACGAGCCGCAGCTGAAGACGACAGCACCCAGATCCTGGAAGAAGAGGACAAGACTGGAGAAAGAACAAGATACAAGGAAGAAAGAATGTGACAAATACACAGAAGAGGAGAAGACTGGAGAAAGGACAAGATACAAGGAAGAAAGAATGTGACAAATACACTGAAGAGGACAAGACTGGAGAAAGGACAAGATACAAGGAAGAAAGAATGTGACAAATACACAGAAGAGGAGAAGACTGGAGAAAGGACAAGATACAAGGAAGAAAGAATGTGACAAATACACAGAAGAGGACAAGACTGGAGAAAGGACAAGATACAAGGAAGAAAGAATGTGACAAATACACAGAAGAGGACAAGAGCTGAGCAAGAACAAGATACAAGGAAGAAAGAATGTGACAAATACACTGAAGAGGACAAGACTGGAGAAAGGACAAGATACAAGGAAGAAAGAATGTAAACAATAAAACAGAAGAGGACAAGAGCTGAGCAAGAACAAGATACAGGGAAGAAAGAATGTGACAAAAACACAGAAGAGGACAAGAGCTGAGCAAGAACAAGATACAGGGAAGAAAGAATGTGACAAAACACAGAAGAGGACAAGAGCCGAGCAAGAACAAGATACAAGGAAGAAAGAATGTGACAAATACACAGAAGAGGACAAGAGCCGAGCAAGAACAAGATACAGGAAGAAAGAATGTGACAAATACACAGAAGAGGACAAGAGCTGAGCAAGAACAAGACACAAGGAAGAAAAAGAATGTGACAAATACACAGAAGAGGACAAGACTGGAGAAAGGACAAGATACAAGGAAGAAAGAATGTAACAATAAAACAGAAGAGGACAAGAGCTGAGCAAGAACAAGATACAGGGAAGAAAGAATGTGACAAATACACAGAAGAGGACAAGACTGGAGAAAGGACAAGATACAAGGAAGAAAGAATGTGACAATAACACAGAAGAGGGACAAGAGCCGAGCAAGAACAAGATACAAGGAAGAAAGAATGTGACAATAAAACAGAAGAGGACAAGAGCTGAGCAAGAACAAGATACAGGGAAGAAAGAATGTGACAAAAACACAGAAGAGGACAAGAGCTGAGCAAGAACAAGATACAGGGAAGAAAGAATGTGACAAAAACACAGAAGAGGACAAGAGCGAGCAAGAACAAGATACAAGGAAGAAAGAATGCGACAAATACACAGAAGAGGACAAGAGCCGAGCAAGAACAAGATACAGGGAAGAAAGAATGTGACAAATACACAGAAGAGGACAAGAGCTGAGCAAGAACAAGACACAAGGAAGAAAGAATGTGACAAATACACAGAAGAGGACAAGACTGGAGAAAGGACAAGATACAAGGAAGAAAGAATGTAACAATAAAACAGAAGAGGACAAGAGCTGAGCAAGAACAAGATACAGGGAAGAAAGAATGTGACAAATACACAGAAGAGGACAAGACTGGAGAAAGGACAAGATACAAGGAAGAAAGAATGTGACAATAACACAGAAGAGGACAAGAGCCGAGCAAGAACAAGATACAAGGAAGAAAGAATGTGACAATAACAGAAAAGGAAGAGAAAAATGGAGGAAGGAGGGAAAAAAGAAAAGGAAGGAGTGAAGGCAGAAGTGAGGTGATGAGCCGGGGAGGGGGGTGCTGTGATTTGGGGGTCACTTTTTGCCTTTTACAAGGGGCAGGAATATAAGTGGAGAAGCTGAAGTGATCCCCGGCCGCCATCTTGAAGAAGTGACGGCGTCTCCTGGAGATGTGGGGGGGGTTCAGGTCACAGAGATGAGATGATTGTGTGCCCATCACATCCTATTACACATCAGTCCAAGTGATTGGGCTCATCCTGACAGCTCTCCTCGGGGGCGTGTACAGAGATCTCTGCTGCCCCCTGGGGGCTTGTACTTTACCACAACTGCTTCTTAATTGATACCAGAAGAAACGTTACTGTCAGAATGTTGAACCGAGGATGAGACATCCGCTATCCTCCTCCATTGTCCAGAACATGTCAGGGCACACATATCGTTGCCCCATTCTGGGGTGCACCTTTGTTGCCTATATTTCAGGGTGCTCATTTCATTGCTACATTCCAAGATGCACATTTTGTTGCCTACATCCCAGGGCTCATGGTTCAGGGTGTGCATTTAGTTGCCCAAATTTTGGGGAGAATATTCAGAAACGCACATTCCGAGGTGCACGTTTTGTAGAGCACATTCTATGGTGCAGGTCTGGGGAGCACATTTTGGGGTACACATTCTGGGGAGCATATTCCAAGGTACATGTTTTGGGGTGCACATTTTGGGGTACACATTCTGGGGGGCACATTTTGGGGAGCATATTCCAAGGTGCATGTTTTGGGGTGTACATTTTGGGGAGCACATTCCGGCATGCATGTTTTGAGTAGCACATTCTATGGAGAACACTCAGGGTGCACATTTTGGGGTGCATGTTCTGGCAAGCACCTTGTAGGGTGTACATCTTGGGGCGCCTGTGTCCTCCCCACCATTACTGCTGTCACCACCTTGTGGGGAGCACCTTGCGAGGGAGCACATTTCGAGGTGCATATCCCTGGATGCCTGTGTCCTCTCCACCATCACTGCTGTCATCACATTTTGGGGAGCACATTGTGGAGGAGCACATTGCGGGGGGGGGTGCACATCGTTGGCCGCCAGTGTCCTCTCCACCATCACTGCTGTCATCACATTGTGGGGTGCACATTGTGGGGTAGCACATGCGCATTGTGGGGTGCACATTGTGGGGAGCACATTGTAGGGTGCACATCCTAGGGCACCTGTGTCCTCTTCTCCATCACTGCTGTCCTCACATTGTGGGGAGCCCTTTCTGGGGGAGCACATCGTGGGGCACCTGTGTCCTCTGCACCATCACTGCTGTCAGCACATTGCGGGGAGCACATTGTGAGGTGCACCTTGTGGGGAGTACCTTGTGGGGTGCACCTTGTGGGGTGCACATCCTGGGGCACCTGTGTCCTCTTTACCATCACTGCTGTCAGCACATTGCGGGGAGCACATTGTAGGGTGCACGTCCTGGGGCACCTGTGTCCTCTTCTCCATCACTGCTGTCCTCACATTTTGGGGAGTACATTGTGGGGTGCACATTGTGGGGAAACACATTGTGGGGTGCACATCGTGGGGCACCTGTGTCCTCTTCACCATCACTGCTGTCAGCACATTGTGAGGTGCACCTTGTGGGGAGTACCTTGTGGGGTGCACCTTGTGGGGTGCACATCCTGGGGCACCTGTGTCCTCTTTACCATCACTGCTGTCAGCACATTGCGGGGAGCACATTGTAGGGTGCACGTCCTGGGGCACCTGTGTCCTCTTCTCCATCACTGCTGTCCTCACATTTTGGGGAGTACATTGTGGGGTGCACATTGTGGGGAACACATTGTGGGGTGCACATCGTGGGGCACCTGTGTCCTCTTCACCATCACTGCTGTCAGCACATTGTGAGGTGCACCTTGTGGGGAGTACCTTGTGGGGTGCACCTTGTGGGGTGCACATCCTGGGGCACCTGTGTCCTCTTTACCATCACTGCTGTCAGCACATTGCGGGGAGCACATTGTAGGGTGCACGTCCTGGGGCACCTGTGTCCTCTTCTCCATCACTGCTGTCCTCACATTTTGGGGAGTACATTGTGGGGTGCACATTGTGGGGCACCTGTGTCCTCTTCACCATCACTGCTGTCAGCACATTGTGGGGTGCACATTGTGGGGGAGCACATCGTGGGGAGCACATCGTGGGGCACCTGTGTCCTCTGCACCATCACTGCTGTCAGCACATTTTGGGGAGCACATTGTGGGGTGCACATTGCGGGGGAGCACATGCACATTGTAGGGTGCACATCCTGGGGCACCTGTGTCCTCTTCACCATCACTGCTGTCCTCACATTGTGGGGAGCACATGCACATTATGGGGGAGCACATTGCGGGGGAGCACATGCACATTGTGGGGTGCACCTTGTGGGGGAGCACATCGTGGGGCACCTGTATCCTCTTCACCATCACTGCTGTCCTCACATTGTGGGGAGCACATGCACATTATGGGGGAGCACATTGCGGGGGAGCACATGCACATTGTGGGGTGCACCTTGTGGGGGAGCACATCGTGGGGCACCTGTGTCCTCTTCACCATCACTGCTGTCAGCACCTTGCGGGGAGTACATTGTAGGGTGCACATCCTGGGGCACCTGTGTCCTCTTCACCATCACTGCTGTCATCACATTGTGGGGAGCACATGCACATTGTGGGGTGCACCTTGTGGGGGAGCACATTGTGGGGGAGCACATCGTGGAGCACCTGTGTCCTCTTCACCATCACTGCTGTCAGCACCTTGCGGGGAGTACATTGTAGGGTGCACATCCTGGGGCACCTGTGTCCTCTTCACCATCACTGCTGTCATCACATTGTGGGGAGCACATGCACATTGTGGGGTGCACCTTGTGGGGGAGCACATTGTGGGGGAGCACATCGTGGAGCACCTGTGTCCTCTTCACCATCACTGCTGTCAGCACCTTGCGGGGAGTACATTGTAGGGTGCACATCCTGGGGAACCTGTGTCCTCTTCACCATCACTGCTGTCCTCACATCGTGGGGAGCACATTGTGGGGTGCACATTTTAGGGTGCACCTTGTGGGGGAGCACATTGCGGGGTGCACGTCCTGGAGCACCTCTGTCCTCTTCTCCATCACTGCTGTCCTCACATTGCGGGGAGCACATTTTGGGGTGCACCTTGTGGGGAGCACATTCTGGGATGCACATTGTGGGGTGCACCTTGTGGGGGAGCACATCGTGGGGCACCTGTATCCTCTTCACCATCACTGCTGTCCTCACATTTTGGGGAGCACATTGTGGGGGAGCACATCCTGGGGCACCTGTGTCCTCTTCACCATCACTGCTGTCCTCACATTTTGGGGAGCACATTGTGGGGGAGCACATCCTGGGGCACCTGTGTCCTCTTCTCCATTACTGCTGTCCTCACATTGTGGGGAGCACATTTTGGGGTGCACCTTGTGGGGAGCACATCCTGGGGGAGCACATTGTGGGGTGCACATCCCGGCACACCTATGTCCTCTTCTCCATCACTGCTGTCCTCACATTGTGGGGTGCACATCCTGGGGGAGCACATTGTGGGGAGCACATTGTGGGGTGCACATCCTGGGGGAGCACATCCTGGGGGAGCACATTGTGGGGGAGCACATTGTGGGGAGCACATTCTGGGGTGCACATTCTGGGGTGCACATCCTGTGGCACCTGTGTCCTCTTCTCCATCACTGCTGTCCTCACATTGTGGGGAGCACATTGTGGGGGAGCACATTGTGGGGTGCACATTGTGGGGAGCACATTGTGGGGAGCACATTCTGGGGAGCACATTGTGGGGTGCACATTGTGGGGAGCACATTGCGGGGAGCACATTGCGGGGAGCACATTGCGGGGGGGTGCACATTCTGGGGAGCACATTGTGGGGTGCACATTGCGGGGGGAGCACATTGTGGGGAGCACATTCTGGGGTGCACATCCTGTGGCACCTGTGTCTTCTCCATCACTGCTGTCCTCACATTCTGGGGTGCACATCCTGGGGGAGCACATTGTGGGGTGCACATTGTGGGGTGCACATTGTGGGGTGCACATTGTGGGGTGCACATCCTGGGGGAGCACATTGTGGGGTGCACATTGTGGGGTGCACATTGTGGGGTGCACATTGTGGGGTGCACATCCTGGGGGAGCACATTGTGGGGTGCACATCCTGGGGGAGCACATTGCGGGGTGCACATCCTGTGGCACCTGTGTCTTCTCCATCACTGCTGTCCTCTCATCCCTTGTTTTCCTCTCTGTCCTCCCTGGGGGTCTCAGGCATCAGACCCCACATGCTCATTTGCATAGCTCTTGCTGATTGGTGGAGCTGGCAGGGGGTGGGTCTTGGTGACAGGGGCTCTACATTAGGGGGGCTTCTGTGACTGAGCTGCCACTTTTCCTGTGTGTGAGTGCAGCTCCACAAGTGCTGAGCGCCCCCCAGAGGACGCTGCCTGGAGTCCTTTGTCTGCAGCCTCACCCACCCTCCCTGGAGCCCTGTCCTCCGCTCACTCCTGACTATGAAGCACCATGGTGGGCTGTGATGATCGGGGGCTGCAGATGTTGCTGACCACAGTGGGGGCTTTTGCAGCCTTCAGCCTCATGACTGTCGCCATTGGGACGGACTATTGGCTTTATTCGCGGGCACACATCTGTAACGGGACTAACGTGACCACCGAAGACCCCCAGAGCCAACCCAAGAAGACCAAGGGGGACCTGACCCACTCTGGACTCTGGAGGATCTGTTGCATCGAGGGTAAGTGATCAGACACCAGAGAACAATAGCACGCCAGTCACTGCACCGAGGATAAGACAGCAGACACCAGAGAACACTAGCACGCCAGTCACTGCACCGAGGATAAGACAGCAGACACCAGAGACCAATAGCACGCCGGTCACTGCACCGAGGATAAGACAGCAGACACCAGAGAACAATAGCACGCCAGTCACTGCACCGAGGATAAGACAGCAGACACCAGAGACCAATAGCACGCCGGTCACTGCACCGAGGATAAGACAGCAGACACCAGAGAACAATAGCACGCCAGTCACTGCACCGAGGATAAGACAGCACACACCAGAGAACACTAGCACGCCAGTCACTGCACCGAGGATAAGACAGCACACACCAGAGATCAATAGCACGCCAGTCACTGCACCATGGATAAGACAGCAGACACCAGAGAACACTAGCACACCAATCACTGCACCGAGGATAAGACAGCAGACACCAGAGAACACTAGCACGCCAGTCACTGCACCGAGAATAAGACAGCAGACACCAGAGAACACTAGCATGCCAGTCACTGCACCGAGGATAAGACAGCAGACACCAGAGAACAATAGCACGCCGGTCACTGCACCGAGGATAAGACAGCAGACACCAGAGAACACTAGCATGCCAGTCACTGCACCGAGGATAAGACAGCACACACCAGAGATCAATAGCACGCCAGTCACTGCACCATGGATAAGACAGCAGACACCAGAGAACACTAGCACACCAGTGACTGCACTGAGGATAAGACAGCAGACACCAGAGACCAATAGCACGCCAGTCACTGCACCGAGGATAAGACAGCAGACACCAAATAACACTAGCACGCCAGTCACTGCACCGAGGATAAGACAGCAGACACCAGAGAACAATAGCACGCTGATCACTGCACCGAGGATAAGAAAGCAGACACCAGAGACCAATAGCACGCCAGTCACTACACCGAGGATAAGACAGCAGACACCAGAGAACACTAGCACGCCGGTCACTGCACCGAGGATAAGACAGCAGACACCAGAGAACAACAGCACGCCAGTCACTTCCCCGAGGATAAGACAGCAGACACCAGAGAACAACAGCACGCCAGTCACTGCACCAATGATAAGACAGCAGACACCAGAGACCAATAGCACGCCGGTCACTACACCGAGGATAAGACAGCAGACACCAGAGACCAATAGCACGCCGGTCACTACACTGAGGATAAGACAGCAGACACCAGAGACCAATAGCACGCCAGTCACTGCACCGAGAATAAGAAAGCACACACCAGAGAACAACAGCGCGCCACTCACTGCACCGAGGATAAGACAGCAGACACCAGAGAACAATAGTGTGGGTGCTCTCGTCCGCAGGCCTATAGCAAGACAGCAGACACCAGAGACCAATAGCACACCGGTCACTGCACCGAGGATAAGACAGCAGACACCAGAGAACAATAGTGTGGGTGCTTTTGTCCGCAGGCCTATAGCAAGACAGCCTGGACCAGGGCTCATCCCCTACTGAACGCCTGAGCTCCTTACCCGTGGGCGGAACACTACTCAGACAACACAGGGTGAGGGAACCACAATATTAAGGCTTTATTGGATCCCCAAACAGTGAACAGCATATAACACATAACCAGCAAAACATAACAATGTAACAGGCAGCAGAGTCTCACCCTTCCGCTGGCTCACCAGGGATTAGACTATAACACAGCAAAGTCTGTAGCCAGGTGACTGGACTGTCCCAACCTGCTAGGCTTTCTTATGCAGGCTTTGTCATCACAGCCGAATCCGATAAGTCGATGGTGAAGTCCTTGTGGTTTTATAATCCAGGTTCTGATCCCCTTGGTCGGCACCGGAATGCCTAGGCCTGGGGGTTATGGTTGGCCAATCGGACCCAAAGATCCTAGATTAGCTGCCTGTATTCAACCTGCTGGTCAGCATGAACCGTCCTCCTTATATACCCTCAGCCTTCATTGCAGGATACTGGGGACTTCACGATAGGTGGAATAAAAGTGTCTTTTCATTGGCTGGACCTCAAGCCTCATTTAACATATTTTTAGTAGTATTGCAGTCCTGGCAAGGTAGAGTGACATACTGATTGATATAGCCCTTACAATGGAATGTTAGAAGAAGACATTCAGTCTGCAAACCATGACATTAAAACAATGGTGGCTGGGGCAATTTACATAAAGTCAACATCCACAGGGTAATAGACAATGGACGATTAGCATAATTAAGTTCTCTGGCCTTCTATGACAAACAAGATAATTACATTACCATGCTACAATAAACACCAATAGTCATCTACAAGATTCCAGGAACATGGAGTGGCCATCACAAGTTTGCAACCAAAATACAACATGGTCTGGATGAATAAGAAATCCTCCTACATTATATATTAAAGTGGTTCATTTCGTCACAAATAGCACGCCAGTCACTGCAGCGAGGATAAGACAACAGACACCAGAGACCAATAGCACGCCAGTCACTGCACCATGGATAAGACAGCAGACACCAGAGAACACTAGCACGCCAGTCACTGCACCAATGATAAGACAGCAGACACCAGAGAACAATAGCACGCCAGTCACTACACCGAGGATAAGACAGCAGACACCAGAGAACAATAGCACGCCAGTCACTGCAGCGAGGATAAGACAGCAGACACCAGAGACCAATAGCACGCCAGTCACTGCACCATGGATAAGACAGCAGACACCAAAGACCAATAGCATGCCAGTCACTGCACCGAGGATAAGACAGCAGACACCAGAGACCAATAGCACGCCAGTCACTGCACCATGGATAAGACAGCAGACACCAAAGACCAATAGCACACCAGTCACTGCACCGAGGATAAGACAGCAGACACCAGAGAACACTAGCACGCCAGTCACTACACCGAGGATAAGACAGCAGACACCAAAGAACACTAGCACGCCAGTCACTGCACCGAGGATAAGACAGCAGACACCAGAGAACACTAGCACGCCAGTCACTACACCGAGGATAAGACAGCAGACACCAAAGAACACTAGCACGCCAGTCACTACACCGAGGATAAGACAGCAGACACCAAAGAACACTAGCACGCCAGTCACTACACCGAGGATAAGACAGCAGACACCAGAGAACACTAGCACGCCAGTCACTGCACCGAGGATAAGACAGCACACACCAGAGACCAATAGCATGCCAGTCACTGCAGCGAGGATAAGACAGCTGACACCAGAGACTATAGCACGCCAGTCACTGCACCGAGCATAAGACAGCAGACACCAGAGACCAATAGCATGCCAGTCACTGCACCGAGGATAAGACAGCAGACACCAGAGACCAATAGCACACCAGTCACTGCACCGAGGATAAGACAGCAGACACCAGAGAACAATAGCACGCCAGTCATTGCACCGAGGATAAGACAGCAGACACCAGAGAACACTAGCACACCAGTCACTGCACCGAGGATAAGACAGCAGACACCAGAGACCAATAGCACGCCAGTCACTGCACCAAGGATAAGACAGCAGACACCAGAGACCAATAGCACGCCAGTCACTGCACCGAGGATAAGACAGCAGACACCAGAGAACAATAGCACGCCAGTCACTGCACCGAGGATAAGACAGCAGACACCAGAGAACAATAGCACGCCAGTCACTGCACCGAGGATAAGACAGCACACACCAGAGACCAATAGCACGCCAGTCACTGCACCGAGGATAAGACAGCAGACACCAAAGACCAATAGCACGCCAGTCACTGCACCTAGGATAAGACAGCAGACACCAGAGAACAATAGCACGCCAGTCACTTCCCCGAGGATAAGACAGCAGACACCAGAGAACAATAGCACGCCAGTCACTGCAGCGAGGATAAGACAGCAGACACCAGAGACCAATAGCACGCCAGTCACTGCACCATGGATAAGACAGCAGACACCAAAGACCAATAGCATGCCAGTCACTGCACCGAGGATAAGACAGCAGACACCAGAGACCAATAGCACGCCAGTCACTGCACCATGGATAAGACAGCAGACACCAAAGACCAATAGCACACCAGTCACTGCACCGAGGATAAGACAGCAGACACCAGAGAACACTAGCACGCCAGTCACTGCACCAATAATAAGACAGCAGACACCAGAGAACAATAGTGTGGGTGCTCTCGTCCGCAGGCCTATAGCAAGACAGCAGACACCAGAGACCAATAGCACGCCAGTCACTGCACCAATGATAAGACAGCAGACACCAGAGAACGATAGCACACCGGTCACTGCACCGAGGATAAGACAGCAGACACCAGAGAACAACAGCACGCCACTCACTGCACCGAGGATAAGACAGCAGACACCAGAGAACAATAGTGTGGGTGCTTTTGTCCGCAGGCCTATAGCAAGACAGCCTGGACCAGGGCTCATCCCCTACTGAACGCCTGAGCTCCTTACCCGTGGGCGGAACACTACTCAGACAACACAGGGTGAGGGAACCACAATATTAAGGCTTTATTGGATCCCCAAACAGTGAACAGCATATAAGACATAACCAGCAAAACACAACAATGTAACAGGCAGCAGAGTCTCACCCTTCCGCTGCCTCACCAGGATTAGGCTATAACACAGCAAAGTCTGTAGCCAGGTGACTGGACTGTCCCAACCTGCGAGGCTTCCTTGTGCAGTCTTTGTCATCACAGCCGAATCCGATAAGTCGATGGTGAAGTCCTTGTGGTTTTATAATCCAGGTTCTGATCCCCTTGGTCGGCACCGGAATGCCTAGGCCTGAGGGTTATGGTTGGCCAATCAGACCCAAAGATCCTAGATTAGCTACCTGTATTCAACCTGCTGGTCAGCATGAACCGTCCTCCTTATATACCCTCAGCCCTCATTGCAGGATATTGGGGACTTCACGATAGGTGGAATAAAAGTGTCTTTTCATTGGCTGGACCTCAAGCCTCATTTAACATATTTTTAGTAGTATTGCAGTCCTGGCAAGGTAGAGTGACATACTGATTGATATAGCCCTTACAATGGAATGTTAGAAGAAGACATTCAGTCTGCAAACCATGACATTAAAACAATGGTGGCTGGGGCAATTTACATAAAGTCAACATCCACAGGGTAATAGACAATGGACGATTAGCATAATTAAGTTCTCTGGCCTTCTATGACAAACAAGATAATTACATTAATGCTACAATAAACACCAACAGTCATCTACAAGATTCCAGGAACATGGAGTGGCCATCACAAGTTTGCAACCAAAATACAACATGGTCTGGATAAATAAGAAATCCTCCTACCTACATTATACATTAAAGTGGTTCATTTCGTCACAAATAGCACGCCAGTCACTGCAGCGAGGATAAGACAGCAGACACCAGAGACCAATAGCACGCCAGTCACTGCAGCGAGGATAAGACAGCAGACACCAGAGACCAATAGCACGCCAGTCACTGCAGCAAGGATAAGACAGCAGACACCAGAGACCAATAGCACGCCAGTCACTGCACCGAGGATAAGACAGCAGACACCAAAGACCAATAGCACGCCAGTCACTGCACCGAGGATAAGACAGCACACACCAGAGACCAATAGCACACCAGTCACTGCAGCGAGGATAAGACAGCAGACACCAGAGAACAATGGCACACCAGTCACTGCACCTAGGATAAGACAGCACACACCAGAGAATAATAGCATGCCAGTCACTACACCGAGGATAAGACAGCAGACACCAGAGACCAATAGCACGCCAGTCACTGCACCGAGGATAAGACAGCAGACACCAGAGAACACTAGCACGCCAGTCACTGCACCGAGGATAAGACAGCAGACACCAGAGAACACTAGCACGCCAGTCACTGCATCGAGGATAAGACAGCAGACACCAGAGAACAATAGCACGCCAGTCACTGCACCGAGGATAAGACAGCAGACACCAGAGAACAAAAGCACGCCAGTCACTGCACCAAGGATAAGACAGCAGACACCAGAGACCAATAGCACCCCTGTCACTTCACCGAAGATAAGACAGCAGGCACCAGAGAACAATTGCACACCGGTCACTGCACCGAGGATAAGACAGCTGACACCAGAGACTATAGCACGCCAGTCACTGCACCGAGCATAAGACAGCAGACACCAGAGACCAATAGCATGCCAGTCACTGCACCTAGGATAAGACAGCAGACACCAGAGACCAATAGCACGCCAGTCACTGCACCGAGGATAAGACAGCAGACACCAGAGAACAATAGCACGCCAGTCACTGCACCGAGGATAAGACAGCAGACACCAGAGAACACTAGCACACCAGTCACTGCACCTAGGATAAGACAGCACACACCAGAGAATAATAGCATGCCAGTCACTATACCGAGGATAAGACAGCAGACACCAGAGACCAATAGCACGCCAGTCACTGCACCGAGGATAAGACAGCAGACATCAGAGAACACTAGCACGCCAGTCACTGCACCGAGGATAAGACAGCAGACACCAGAGAACACTAGCACGCCAGTCACTGCATCTAGGATAAGACAGCAGACACCAGAGACCAATAGCACGCCTGTCACTTCACCGAAGATAAGACAGCAGACACCAGAGAACAATTGCACACCGGTCACTGCACCGAGGATAGGACAGCTGACACAAGAGACTATAGCACGCCAGTCACTGCACCGAGCATAAGACAGCAGACACCAGAGACCAATAGCATGCCAGTCACTGCACCGAGGATAAGACAGCAGACACCAGAGAACACTAGCACACCAGTCACTGCACCGAGGATAAGACAGCAGACACCAGAGAACACTAGCACACCAGTCACTGCACTGAGGATAAGACAGCAGACACCAGAGAACAATAGCACGCCAGTCACTGCACCGAGGATAAGACAGCAGACACCAGAGATCAATAGCACGCCAGTCACTGCACCGAGGATAAGACAGCAGACACCAGAGAACAATAGCACGCCAGTCACTGCACCGAGGATAAGACAGCAGACACCAGAGAACAATAGCACTCCAGTCACTACACTGAGGATAAGACAGCACACACCAGAGACCAATAGCACGCCGGTCACTGCACCGAGGATAAGACAGCAGACACCAGAGAACAGTAGCACACCAGTCACTGCACCGAGGATAAGACAGCATACACCAGAGAACCATAGCACGCCAGTCACTTCCCCGAGGATAAGACAGCAGACACCAGAGAACACTAGCACACCAGTCACTGCACCGAGGATAAGACAGCAGACACCAGAGAACAATAGCACGCCAGTCACTGCACCGAGGATAAGACAGCAGACACCAGAGACCAATAGCACGCCAGTCACTGCACTGAGGATAAGACAGCAGACACCAGAGAACAGTAGCACACCAGTCACTGCACCAAGGATAAGACAGCACACACCAAAGACCAATAGCACGCCAGTCACTGCACCGAGGATAAGACAGCAGACACCAGAGAACACTAGCACGCCAGTCACTGCACCGAGGATAAGACAGCAGACACCAGAGAACAATAGTGTGGAGACCGGGGGTCAGTGGGTGCTCTCGTCCACAGGCCTATAGCAAGACAGCCTGGACCAGGGCTCATCCCCTACTGAACGCCCGAGCTCCTTACCCGTGGGCAGAACACTACTCAGACAACACAGGGTGAGGGAACCACAATATTAAGGCTTTATTGGATCCCCAAACAGTGAACAGCATATAAGACATAACCAGCAAAACACAACAATGTAACAGGCAGCAGAGTCTCACCCTTCCGCTGGCTCACCAGGGATTAGACTATAACACAGCAAAGTCTGTAGCCAGGTGACTGGACTGTCCCAACCTGCGAGGCTTCCTTATGCAGGCTTTGTCATCACAGCCGAATTCGATAAGTCGATGCTGAAGTCCTTGTGGTTTTATAATCCAGGTTCTGATCCCCTTGGTCGGCACCGGAATGCCTAGGCCTGGGGTTATGGTTGGCCAATCGGACCCAAAGATCCTAGATTAGCTGCCTGTATTCAACCTGCTGGTCAGCATGAACCGTCCTCCTTATATACCCTCAGTCCTCATTGCAGGATACTGGGGACTTCACGATAAGTGGAATAAAACTGTCTTTTCATTGGCTGGACCTCAAGCCTCATTTAACATATTTTTAGTAGTATTGCAGTCCTGGCAAGGTAGAGTGACATACTGATTGATATAGCCCTTACAATGGAATGTTAGAAGAGACATTCAGTCTGCAAACCATGACATTAAAACAATGGTGGCTGGGGCAATTTACATAAAGTCAACATCCACACGCCGCTTCAAGGTGCTCCACAGAAGGTATTTTCGATCCCTGGAAGTGCCGACGGGTGCCCCAGGTTACCTTCTGTGGAGCACCTTCCCAGATTTACACGACGCCACCACAAGGGAATCTGGGCGTACATGTTGTGCGCCGTAACTACATAGGCGTGACAGAGTTGTGTATTACGCGACGCTCGTACGGTGATTGGACAATGCAATAACATCATGATTGACCAGCCAGCTCAGGGAGGCTGCCTAATACATGACGCTATAGCAATTGTGTAGTGTGACTGGTCAGATCGTTACATATGGCGCCCTGTGCAGGGACAGCCAATGGATACACAGTAGCCCCCACCAATGAGAGCTGATGGGGCGTGGTATACATGACGCTGTGGCACGCCCCAGGTAACTCAAATACCGTACCTGTGCCCCGATTACACGCTGCCACCATAGGGGTTATATCTGCTTGTTTTTCAGCGCGGCTCAAACACCGGTATCCAAAGAGACAGGACGGTGCTACCTGAATTACACGCCGCTACCGCGCGGTGCTTACAAGGTATCAGGCACAATTGTGTCCGATACCTGGTGGTTTCTACCTTCCTGTGGCAGCGTGTAAAGGTACCATTAAGGGTAGGCAAGTGTCTGACGTGCTGGGGGAGAGAGTTCCAGAGTATGGGGGAGGCGCGGGAGAAGTCTTGTATGCGGTTGTGGGAGGATGGGGTGAGGGGGTAGGAGAGGAGGAGTTCTTGTGAGGAGCGCAGGTTGGTATCGGGAGACCATGTCGGAGATGTAGGGGGGGACAGGTTGTGGATGGCCTTGTAGGTCAGGGTTAGGATTTTAAATCGAGATCTTTGGGGGGTGGGGAACCAGTGAAGTGCCATGCGGAGAGGGGAGATAGGGGAATAGCGAGGAGGCAGGTGGATTAGACGGGCAGCTGAGTTTAGGATAGAGCGGAGGGGTGCAAGGGAGGAGGCAGGGAGACCGGTGAGCAGTAGGTTGCAGTAGTCAAGGCGGGAGATGATGAGGGACAAGAGTTTTGGCAGTGTCATGATTAAGAAACGGGCGGATACGTGAAATGTTCTTGAGTTGGAGTCGGCAGAAGGTGGCGAGGGCTTGGATGTGGGGCTTGAAGAAGAGGGAGGAGGAGTTGAGGGTGACCCCGGGGCACTTTGCGTGGGGGAATGGGGAGAGGGAGCAGTCGTTGACTAGGATTATGATGATTTATTCATGTGCTGATGGTTCTGGTGCTATATTCAAAAACTGATGTGGTACTAGTACTTTGTTCAATCACTGATGGTGGTTCTGGTGCTCAGTTCATGTACTGATGGAGGTGTTGGTGATGTATTTATGTGGTGATGGTGGTGTTGGTGATGTATTTATGTGGTGATGGAGGTGTTGGTGATGTATTTATGTGGTGATGGAGGTGTTGGTGATGTATTTATGTGGTGATGGTGGTGTTGGTGATGTATTCATGTGGTGATGGTGGTGTTGGTGATGTATTCATGTACTAATGGTGGTTATTGTGTTCCATTCATGTACTGATGAAGGTATTGTATTCTTGTACTGATCATGGCTCTGGTGTTGTATTCCTGTACTGATGGTGATCCTTGTACTGATGTTGGTTTTGAGTACAGATGGTGGTTTCTGGTGCTATATCCATGTACTGATGGTGGACCTGGTGCTGTATACTGGTACTTTATTCATGTACTAATGGTGCCTATCTGCCCGGCCCATGTGGGTTGTTATTACTAAATCGTCAAACTAGCTACTGCCTCAAACTACCAGGGATGTTCTCATCAACGTTTCTACTTCCCTAGCCCACCAGGCATGTTATCATTAATAGATTTAATATCTAGCAGGGATGTTCTTTATGTATCTCCTACTCTTACTTCTTACTGCACTAAACCATGACGGATCTTACTTTGAACTCTTCTACTACCCTAGCCCACCAGGGATGTTACCTTTTAGTCATTATGCATTTGACGGGAATAATTGGGGTTTGTGATGACACTTCATCGTATATGGAATGAAATCTCAGTATTTTCTAGTCCTTTATTAACATTATTCATCTTCCGTGGCATCATCAGCGCTGGCTCCAGGCAGCGAGAGAGAAAGCGACAATGACGGTGGTGGCACCGGAGCCACAGGGAGACAAAATGCAAATACAGGAGTCACCGCAGATATTAACATAGTAATGTGGGGAAAAGGATAATGTCATCCAGATCCCTGACACGGGCACACTGCCCCGCCTGTCTGCAGACACTGAACCCACACGACCCGGTGACTATCCCTACATCAGCACTGGAAGCCTTGCCGGGTAAAAGTCGGTTTATCGGTTTATTACTGTCATAGACCACACAAACAAAACACCACAATAACCTGCCTGACACATATCTCCCCTCACTTACGGTACCAGTAATCATATTACATATTCCCCCCCTCTGCCCAAAGCCGTAGGTTGGTCACCATCTGATACCAAACAGGGGAACCTAGGCAGGGCATCTGCATTAACATGTAGCTTCTTGGGTCTGTGTTAAACATGGAAAGTGAGGTCCTGAAGCCCTAAAACCCACCGGGTCAGTGGGATTCTTCCCCTGTCTGTTTCTCAGCCACTTCAGGGGCGCATTATCTGACACTAGCTTAAGCTAGCGGCCTAGGAGATAATACCGTAACATGTCCACCACCCAGGACGACAACTTTCTACTTAGGGACAGGACTGGATGTTCCTCGCCATGTTTTACCTCCTAGCCCGACCTCTGCAGCACCGGTCTGGAGTACAAACTCCCTGCTGAAATCTGGTGCCATTAAGAACGGTCAATTACACAGAGCCGACCTCAGGGCCTACACAGCCGTCTCAGCTTCCGAGGTCCACTTGGCCATGGAGGACTTCGTGTCCTTAAGGAGGTCGGTCAAGGGTGCGGCTTTCACAGCAATAATATCCGACAAGTCCCAGGAAGGCTCTGACTTGCTTCTTAGAGAGGGGTTGCGGCCAACTCTGGAGTGCCTCCACTTTATTCAGTTGTGGCTTGATCTGGCCTCTACCAACAACATAGCCCAAATACCTGGCCTCCTCCTTCCCTATGGCGCACTTCTTTAGATTTATTGTGAACTTTCCCAGTTCGAGGTGAAGATCACGATGTCGCAGCGTACCTCTTATAAGGGGCTAGGATTCGGTCCATGACCCTCTGGAAGGTGGCCGGAGCTCCTTGTAGTCCAAATGGCATCCGAGTGTACTGGAAACAACCATCGGGTGTGGAGGAAGCGGTCTTTCTCCTTAGCACTCCGTGACATAGCTATCTGTCAGTATCCTTTTGTTATGTCACGGGTAGTGATGTTCTTTGCTGGTCCTAACCTCTCGATGAGCTCATCGACTCGGGGCATCGGATAGGCGTCAAACTTGGAGACTTCGTTCAACTTGCGATAGTCGTTACAAAACCGCCATTCTCTGTCTGGTTTCGGCACCAGTACGATGGGACTGGACCAGCCACTCTTTGATTCTTCAATAACACCGAGATTCAACATCCTCGTCACCTCCTTCGAGATCACGTCCAGGGATCCGGTACGGCTTCAGGTTAACCCTCACGTGTGGTTCAGTCAGGATATCGTTCCACAACCTGCAGGTCTGTAAAGAGGTCTCGGTTCCGGTGAAGCAACTCCTGACATTGCTGCTTCTGAGCCCTTGACAGTGTGTTCTCCACTGTCACCTCCTTGATGTCGGCTTCTATCTTGGCCACCAGACATGGGGTTTCCATAGGGTCCCTGTCTCGCCACGGCTTCAGCAGGTTGACGTTGGTACACCTGGTAGGGCTTCCTTATTCCGGGTTGGTGAATCTAGTAGTTCACCTTGCCCACTGATTCAAACACTTCATAAGGTTTTTGCCACTTGGCGAAGAATTTACTTTCGACTGTAGGGATCAATACCAGCACACGATCATCAGGACTGAACTGTCTCACCCTTGCCGAGCAGTTATGCACCTGTTACGGGTGTGTCAGGAGGCACGGATGACACTCTAGAGGTCACTCACAGAAGGTCCCAGTGTTTGGCCAAACAGTCCAAATCCTAAGAAAATGTCTCTGTCGCTTTAAGAGGCGTTTCCCTTTCAGTCAAAGCTGGAGGCCACTAGGACCCAGCTGATCCCTTACCTTGAGCTGTCTATATATTCCCCTTGAC